>CM057338.1:931190853-931790853 GCA_030015575.1 Agapanthus africanus
ACTTAGCTTACCCCGTCTTCCAAATCGGATCACTCCGCGGTTCTGAGATATCTTCAAGAACACATGATCTCCTGGCTGGAACTCCAGATGACGTCTCTTTGCATCAGCCCAGTGCTTCTGTCGATCTTGGGCTATGCGTATCTTTTCCCTGATAGTACGCACCACATCAACAGTCTCTACTATCATCTCTGGTCCAAGAAGTTCCCTATCTCCGATGGCGTCCCAACTTAATGGCGATCGACACTTCCTTCCATACAGTGCTGCAAAAGGTGCCATTCCTATGCTTGCTTGGTAGCTGTTGTAGTACGAAAACTCCACAAGATGTAGGTGATCTTCCCACGATCCTTTGAAGTCTAGCATTCACGCTCTGAGCATATCCTCCAAGATCTGAATAGTTCATTCCGACTGACCATCTGTTTGTGGATGATAAGCCGTGCTGAAGTTCAGACTTGTTACCAATCTTGTTTGCAGACTCTGCCAAAATTGCAATCGGAACCGGGTGTCACAATCGGAGACAATGCAGACCGGTACTCCATGAAGTCTCACAATTTCCTGTATGAGTTCATGGGTATCAGAGATAGTACATTATGAAGAGTTTAAATCTTAATTAGATTATTACCTCCATGTACTTCTTTGCTAGTGTCTCAGTTGATTGGCCAACTCGAAATGAGATAAAGTGAGCCGACTTTGTGAGTCGATTCACAATGACCCATATGGCATCGTTACCCTTTGTGCTGCGAGGAAGAGCAGTCACAAAGTCCATCGTGATGTGTTGCCACTTCTATTCTGGGATTGGTAACGGTTGAAGTAATCCAGCAGTCCTGTAATGTTCGGTCTTTACTTGCTGACACGCCAAGAATTTTGCGACGCTTCTGGCTACTTCACGCTTCATTCCATACCGCCAATAATTTTGACGTAGATTTTTGTACATTTTGGTACCTCCAGGGTGTACTGAATAGGGAGAGCTGTGAGCTTCTTTCATTAACTCTTCCCGAACAGGACCTTTTGGTACACACAATCTGCTGCCGTATCTCAAAGATCCGTCTTCATGGATGATGAAGTCTGTTCTGAGTCTATTCTCCACTTGTTCTCTGATCTTTTGCAACTTAGCACCACTTGCCTGGGCTGCTTTGATCTGATTGACAATGGTTGATTGAACTTGTAAATTCATCAAACTTGAAGCATTACCTGGCATGACTACTTCAATCTCCATCTGATGCAAGTCTTGTTGAAGCTTCCACTGAACGGTGAGATTCATCGATAATGGTTGGCGACTAAGAGCATCAGGTACTACATTCACCTTCCCTGGGTGATATTGCAAGTTGTGTCAAAGTCCGCCATGAGTTCTAACCATCTTCTCTGCCGCATATTCAACTCCTTCTGAATAAACACGTACTTCAGGGTCTTATGATCTGTGTAGATGTTCACTCGTTCACCAAGTAGATAATGACGCCAAATCTTGAGAGCAAAGATGACGGCTTCCAACTCCAGATCATGCGTTGGATAATTGCGCTCATGAATTTTCAGCTGTCTTGAAGCATAAGCCACAACCTTACCGTGCTGATGTAGAACACATCCTAATCCCTTACCGGATGCATCGCAATACACTTCGAATCCTGCAGATTGATCCGTTATGACGAGAATAGGTGCTGATGTCAACCTTGACTTGAGTTCTACGAAAGCTTGTTCGCATGCTTCTGACCACACAAATTCTTCATCTTTACGTGTGAGTTTGGTCAGGGGCGTTGCTATCTTCGAAAAGCCTTCAATAAACCTTCTGTAATATCCAGCTAAACCCAAGAAACTTCGAATATCCTTCACTGACTTTGGTGTAGGCCATTCGCTAACTGCTGAAACTTTCGCTGGATCCACAGAGATTCCTTCTCCTGATACGATATGTCCAAGAAAACCAACTTGCTTCAACCAAAACTCGCACTTGCTGTACTTGGCATAAAGCTGATGTTGTCGAAGAGTTTCTAAGACAATTCGTAGGTGCTCTGCATGTTCTTTCCGACTCTTAGAATACACCAGGATGTCGTCGATGAAGATGACAACAAACCTGTCTAAGTACTCCCGGAAAACTTGATTCATTAGGTTCATGAATATTGCGGGTGCGTTGGTCACTCCAAATGGTATCACTAGAAATTCGTAATGTCCATAGCGAGTTCTGAAAGCTGTTTTGTGAATATCAGCTTCCTTGACCTTCACTTGATGATAACCTGAACGAAGATCCAATTTAGAGAAAACACAAGATCCACTTAGCTGATCGAATAAATCGTCGATGCGCGGAAGTGGATACTTGTTCTTTATAGTGACTTCGTTTAAGGCTCTGTAATCGATGCACATTCTGTATGAACCTTCCTTCTTCTTCACAAGTAGTACAGGTGATCCCCAACTTGAAGTGCTGGGACGAATCCATCCTTTCGCCAGTAATTCGTCCAACTGTGTTCGGACCTCCTTCAAACCTTCCGGACTTAAACGATAGGGTGCTTTGATCACCGGTTGTGCTCTTGGCACTAAATCAATACTGAATTCAAGAGCTCGATTGGGAGGCAAACCTGATATATCATCAGGAAATACATCGTCGAACTCTCGAACTACATCTGGCCTTGTTTCTTCCTCTGCTTGAGCTGCTGCAACTACTGCTTCTCTTGGCTTCGCTTTGTAGGTACTTGGCTCCAGTGTACGGTCTCCGCTTTTGAAATAGAAGACCGGATGGTCTGGAATCTCGAATACTACCCTCCTTTGACGACAGTCGAAGGTAGCATAAAAAGTTCCAAGCCAATCCATTCCTAGAACCACATCGAAATTCGGTATGTCCAGCACTTTGAAGTCAGCATAAAACTCTCTGCTGCAGACGACGACTGGACACAAGCTGTATCCCATAGTTGCCTTTAGAACGTCATTTCCTGAACTGACATTCCAGCTGGATACAAGCGGTGAGACTTGAATCGCATGGGTTTGAACAAACCGTTGAGACATAAAGCAATGTGATGCTCCAGTATCAAACAGTGCTAGTGTAGGGATTGAGGATACTAAGATTGTACCTAAGGTATGTAGGATATGTTTTAGGTATAGAAAATATGTAACTAAGTAGCAGGATAGAAAAGCAAAGTTTGAAAAGAAAAGTTTACCAGTGATGACTTGGCCAGTGGCCTCAACTTCTTCCACGGACATCGTGAAAGCCTGGCGCCTTGGTACATTCCTCCTGGCCTGAGGAGCATTCCTCTGAACGTTCCTTTAAGCTTGATGGAACTGACGAGGAGGTGGTGCAGCTTGTGGTCCTCTGGGTGGTGCAGGTAGTGCAGGTCTTGGAGCAGGTGCCTGAAGAGTTGGTCGCTGCAGATAGGTAATTGCTGGCCTGGATGCAGCAACTGGGTTTTGTCTTTGGGGACAAGACCCAATGTCATGAGTAGCTGAGCCGCAGACTAAGCAAAGACGGTTGGCTCGACGGCAGTCTTTCATCATATGTCCAGTTCTCTTATAGTAGGTGCAAAAGGCTGGGCTGGGACGATGGTTCGGTACTCCGGGTCGCCTTGGCACGAAAGGTGGCCTGGACGAGGCTCCACCTGCCATCTGGTTGGCAGGACGCTTGACTCCTGCAGACTGAGGTCTGCCCCTTGCTTTTATCACTGCCTCATAACTGCGGGCAGCTTCCAGAGCATCCTTATGAGTCAAAAAATTTTCCGTGGCTAGAGCAGCCTGAATCTCCGTGTCCAGTCCTTGTTGAAAGCGACGGGCTCTGATCTCGTCCGTCGGTATCAAGTGTGCCGCGAATCTGTTTAAAGATTGTGTTAGCTGTGTAGTATGTGATATTTAAAAATTAAACTGTTGTGACATATCTTACCGGCTTAGCATGGTGAATTCAGCGTCGTACTCATCTACTGATTTATCCCACATCGAACCCTGTTGTAGATGAATGAACTGCTGTTCCATTGCAAACCTGGCAGTCACAGGGAAGTATTTCGCGTCGAACTTCTCGCGAAAAGTCTTCCATTCAATAGGCTGTACCAGACGGCTTTCTTCCGCCTTCCACTAGTTGCGAGCATTATCCGTGAGCTGTAGTTTCGCCACACGGACCCAAGCTAGGTCTGGCACTTGAGCTGCTGCCAGATCGTCCTCTATGCTCTGTGCCCATTCTTCCACTTCAAGAGGGCTTCCTTTACCAGAGAACTGCTTGGGATGTAAAGCCCTGAATTGCTTTACTCCCAGTGCGTCAGTCTCAAGACGGTTTAGAAGTTGTTGTTGTCCCTCGAGAAGGCTGCGGATCGCCTCAAGTATCACTGTTTGCTCGGTAGTTGGCGCAGGAACAGCTGGTGTGAGAGGTAGTGCTGGAGGTGTGTTGTTGACATTGGTGCTGGTGTTGTTTGGGGAATCCATAACCTTGAAGAAAAATTTGGGTTAGGATAGATTCAAATACATGAAATGATAAGATTCAAGGAATAGAAATTGTAAGATTCAAGAAATATGAATTGTAAAGAATGTTTTAATTGCCGGTTCTTGTGTTATATTGATTAGGTTGTTCACGCAGAACAGAACTGCATAGTATGGTTCTATACAGCTCTGACCTGCATGGGTCACCAACAAAACCTGTCACGCCCCGCTTCCCGGTATACGGCGAATGGGGACGCGACGAGGTCCGCTACGTATTTACTGTGAAGTAAATACGCTAAGCGTATCTAAGCAATATAAAGGTAAATCACAAGAGACAAGAGATATAAACAAAACAGCAACTTTATTAATTACATTGTTTTGTACAATGCATGAAAAGTAAATACAACTGGAATGAAAAGCGATGCCTAAACAATGGCATAACAGGAAATGAAAATACTGAACAGAACAAGGTACAATGTCTAGAGCTCGGGGTCTTCGTGAAACTGATCCCAGTCTTCACCGGTGGGCTCGTTCTCTGACGGGTCCAAAACACCTGACGACATTCAAACAAGAAAGAAATAGAATGTCGTCAGCGAACAGGTCGCTCGGTAAGTCCCAAAGATAAAGAAGAATAAGAAAAAACAGAATAAGAGGTATCTTCTAAAGTATAATGTTATAGAATATTTTGTTTACGCTGTTGTTTGTAGCTTGGTACGGAAGGATGCCAGTGTATACGAGAGGGGTCTCAGTATGCTAGAGACCAGGGCAAACAGAATGTACAAGGAACCGTTAAGCCACGGTACAACAGCAACGGAATATAGGTTAGGTGTCTTAATCTTACCGTCTCGTGCCACTTCTAACACCTTCCGCACCAATCTACCCCTTAAACCCCGTAGTGTTTTGATTGTATTGTTGTATTGTATTGTATAAGTTAGATGACTGACCAAAACCATGATATCAGTAACAGAGTGTAACTGCATAATCAGGTAAATGGAATAACGAGATAATGGATGTATATCCATGGTTTGATTCAGTCAAGTTGTATAGATTATTAACTAGATTCTGGGATTCATGTGTTCATATTGAGTTGGAATATTAAAGAATGTAGATTGACTTGAATCATATTCAAGTCAGAAATAATCAGACTCAAACCCAAGTCAGACAAAAGAAATGTAAATCGAAGTTCTATAATTGCTAGGGTCCTTATTGTAATTTATAAAACTTGAAGGGGTTTTATGTAAAAATATTTTTGTATAGTTTTCAAGATACACCCCAAGTATTTATTATTCATCTTTATAGTTATAATGAGTGTAATTTTATTTTGTGATATTTCTAGTGAAAATATCCTAATTACATAAATAAAGATAATTATCTGTATTTTAATGTAAAATTTAGTCTTGTGATTTTTAGAAAAAGTGGGATATTTATATTATAACAAAATAGATCTTTTAATGATAATATCCATATATTTATACAAAAATAATTTCAATAATTATTTTATATTCTAAAAATATTATTTTCTCAAGATATCGTGTCTTAAACCTTTCGAGACCGAATGCTCCTTGTGGAGGTCTGAATCTTGCACTACTAAGCCGAGGGTGCACGATAAATCGTACTATCCCTAACGGGTTCCCCAAAGGTGGGTTGTAGTGGCGTTTTGCAAAGATTTATAAATACTAAACCTTTAGAAAACGGTTTTATAAAGTAAAAGGTATTTATTTGCAAAAGTCGATTTTCCGTATTTTAGATTCTAGGGTTTTATATTTCAACTAGACTATTTATAAATGGTCTAAACGACAAGTCGTTAGAAGGCTCAAATCGCCTCTTCACCACCAATTGTGGCCAGCTAAGTACAAATGAGAAAAGGAGGGATCCGCTCACGAATCGTGAGACGGGCCTTTTAAAGTTACATTTTCTCACTTGCCTGGCCTAGACACCACAAAGTCAGGTTTAGATAAACGATCGATGTCCACGACATATCGTATTTTCCTATTAAAAGATATTTGTTTTGAAAGTGTATCAAACCTAAAACTTTTAGAAAAGGTTTTATAAGAAAAAGGTATTTAAATGTAAAATCTTGTATTATTGTATTCTAAATTTTGATGATACCATTTAGGGTTGTATTTGCGTGTGTGTGGAGGTAGGTCATTACCTCGTGATCTACTTTAAGGTATAGCAATGTTAAGGGGTTAAATGTGTAAACTAAACATTGTGGTATTTAAGTGAAAGAAATACGATAAATGGAAACGTTATCATTTCATGTGAGAAAACTTATTCAAATTAGTTGTTAAGTGATTAATAGTCAACATAGAGATGTTTAAGTATTATGGAATTGGTGATAAGTGAGATTTGATGGAAAACCGAATCGGAAATCGGTTTGTTTCGATTTCCGTCGGGTTTGTAAAGTCGTATTTTTATGAAAGAAAAGAAAGATAGAAAAGAGGGACTTACGGGTTTGGACAACACTAGAGAGTGAGAGGGGGGTAGAGGGTTTGCCGGTGCGTCGCATCGTCGTTGAGAGGTCCTAGCACGATCATCGGAATTTCGCCGTCGATTTCGTCAGCGCTTCGCCTTTCGCTCGTTTTCTAACGTACCAAGTTCTCTTGGAATTTTGAGAGAGTGGACTTAGGAATTTAGGATGAGAGGGTAGAGGGTATGGGTGTTTATATAGGGTTAGGCTAAGGTTAGGGTTTTAATTAAAAAATATATAAAAATATATAAAAATTATTAAAAAATCATTAAGTTTGGGAGTAAAAGAGGTTTAATGTGCATTCGGTAACCGATCTAAGAATTTAGTGTATGCAGGTGGGAAGACCAAGTCAAGATGCACGTTCCCATTTTGACGACTCGGCCGTCCGGCCAAGTCTGGCCGGCGGCGCCGGCCCGAGTCGGGCCGAGTCGAAGCGCCGATGGGTGGGGGGTCTCCTGGGGGGATTTTTGGTACATCTAACTTTTTATGTGTAGAAGGAATTTTGTGAGAAACGCTCGTGTAAAGGTTGGTATTCTAAAAAAAACAAAACAAAATAATATTAAAAATAATGTGGGGCAGGAGATTTGAACTCTGGTGGCTTGGTTCAGCAGTGCAAGGTATTACCAATGAGCTATAAGCTCCTTCTTGTAATTATGGAGTGAAATAAATACTTAAAGAGATATCAGCAACAATAAATACTCCAAGTATACATTGAATTTAAATCAATTCTTTGTACATTAAAAATGGAGTTGTTATAATATATATATATATATATATATATATATATATATATATATATATATATATATATATATATATATAGCGCCGGTGCTCATGTGTCATGCACGTGAGGCGCTGCTGATGGATTTAATCCTAAAGGAATCAACGCTGGTGCTTACCTGTCATGCACGTAGGGCACTGCTAATGGATTTAATCCTAAAAGGAATCAGCGTCGGCGCTCACGTGTCATGCACGTGAGGCGCTGTTGAAAGAGTCACTTCACCTTCTGGCTCTGATTTTCATGAGTCAACTCTTTTTTTCCCATACCCTTTTTTTGTCAGGCCTTGGAAATAGTTCCACCATGCACAACATTTTCTGTGCCTAAATTTAAATGCTTCTCTGTATATTCTGAAGCAATGATCTTCTTTTTCTTTATAAGGAGAGAACCATTTTTAACAGACCAAGAATCATGGCTTGCAATCGTCCTCATGCTCGTCGGCAACCATGGGAGGTACCTATCGAGGGAATTGTTCCTCGTTTTGCTGTGCAATTAGTGGATCTCGTTCTTACAGATGACCAATGTTACATGGTGATATTTGAGCTACTGACTCGTAGGGGTTCTCCTCTTCCTATCGGCTCCATTTGGTTCCGGATGATCTTCTTGTCTGTGCTTGCTGACATCCCCCTCATCCAGCAGAGATGACTCTAGCGATGCTCGGCGCTGCGGAGAACAAGATCGAGTGCTTTTATGAGGCACATTTGATTATCCAGCCTCTGAAGGATCGTTATGTTCAGTTGCTAAACCAGATACGGGCTCAGCGGGCCATCATGTCTGCCTTCGCTGATAGGCACGGCGCTGACCGATGGGGAGCAACTCCTCATGAAGATCGCCGCTTCGATATAGTGGAGAAGGCAGAGAGTGCTTTAGAAAATTTTATTCTTAGTTTTGTAAACCCTTGTACTTTTGATCCCGTGTTCGGTGATTTATTTCCCGCATAGTAAAGTACTTATTTAAATGTGCTTCTTTATTGTTGACCGTTGAATGTTTTATCCCCAGCACATATCCATGTGGGCATCTTGCTTCTGCACATATACTTTGCACTTTAATCTTAGAAGTTTCTGATGCATGCATCTAGTTATAGGTGAACACTGGACAAATGCTTCTCCCTACCACGTTGCTTACGGTGGTATATTCGTGAGTGAAGTAATGCATAGCATATGGCTGGTTTCGGGCTGGCATATCATACGCAATTTTTTTATTAGAATTTTGATCTGAGAAGATAGCGAGCGGACACAAGCGTCGTTATCTATTGTTAACTCAGATCTCGATCCCTAAGAAATGTAGTTTTGAACCCCGAGGCCTATGAGTTGCGCCTTTCTATTTCTTGATGTCTTGATCTGGCGTGAAGTAGTTTATGTACTCATTTCGGAGTTTGTAGTCTATTCACTCGTTTCAGAGTTCCTAGTTTATGTACTCATTTTGGAGTTTGTAGTTTATTCACTCATTTCAGAGTTCCTAGTTTATGTACTCATTTCAGAGTTTGTAGTTTACTCACTCGTTTCGGAGTTTGTAGTTTATTCACTCGTTTTGGAGTTTCTAATTTATGTACCCATTTCGGAGTTTGTAGTTTTGTACTCATTTCGGAGTTTGTAGTTTATTCACTCGTTTCGGAGTCTCTAGTTTATGTACTCATTTCGGAGTGTTTTTAGTTTATCTCCCTTGGGTTTACAGGCAAACTTGTCCTAACATTGTATGTAGATAACCCCTATTCTTTACAACAGAGGTCCGTTAGGGTTGTGGTGCTAGGGTTTTAGTCCTTGGTACCGTCGTGTTGGCTGATATATTTCTCGATATGCAGTCTTTAAGCCGCTGTTCGAGTAGCCCCGCGATTGTCGTGTCTCTAATCCCTTCGGGGGCTGGACAAGACGTTTTCAAGTAATCTCCTTAGGTCATATTATCGTCGGAAGAGCAAACGATAGGAATTTGTCATGACGCTTTTTACGTGAGGTTAGGCTCAATTTGGAGCCCCTATGAGTCATAATCACTCCGCTCTAGTGTGGGATGATCTTTGATGGTCTTTTAGGCTTTATATGAGTTGCCGTCGAGACCCGAAGCTGAAAATATGTCGTCACTTCATTTTTGTTTTAACAATGCCGTATCGTTTCTTTGCTGAAGTAAGGTAGACATCTATAGGACCTCTATGCTATATGTATTGCAATCGAAGTCCGGAGCTAGGAATATGTCATTGCTCGAATTTCATTTTATAGTTGCGTCCGCATTTTGCTGAAATGACGAGGAACGTTGAGATAGTCTCTGGGTTGTATATGAACCGTCAGGACTTGGAGCTACGATTTTGCCGTGACTCCATTTCTATTTGACCCTTGGGTCTTTGTTGACACCGTGTCTGCATCCTGCTGGAATGAGGAGAACGTCGGGATGATCTCTAGGCTTTAGATATTGCCATTAAGATCTGAAGCTAGGATTTTGCCATCACTTCACATTTATTTGATTGGTGTGTCTGCCCCTGCTGGAATGAGGAAAGAGGGGACACATGAATAGTCTCTAGGAGCTAGGATTTTTCCGCCACTCTTTTTTGATTTGGCTGCTTGGAGCCTTTGTTGACGTCGTATCTGCACCGTGAAGGAACGTCGAGCTGGAGCTGGGATTTTGCCATTACTCCTTTTTTGTCTAACCCTTAGGTCTTTGATGACGTAGCGTCCACATCCTGTCGGCATGAGAAGCACGTCGAGCCGGAGTTAGGCTTTTTCCATTACTCCTTTTTGATTTGGTTCCTTGGAGCTTTGTTAACGTCACGTCTGCACCCTTTTGGAATGAGAAGAACGTCGAGCTGATCTTTAGGCTGCATATATTGTCGTCAAGATCTGGCTCTCCCTTTGACGGTGCCTGGTGGGAAAATATGGTTCCCTTTTCATTTATGCCTATGGATTGTATACAGGAGTCAGTGTGGACTCACCTGCAGGGCAAAGGAAATTTTATTTAATTTTTATTTTTATTTTTGCGATGCTCTATCTTTTCGGCTTTTTATGTCGCGAAAGTCGCGATTGCCCAATCATTTCGGCTATTTATCGCGGTGCCGAATAATTTCGGCTATTTTTGTTTTTACTCGCTGCTTTTTATCGCGAGTTGCCCAAACATTTCGTCTTTTTCATACTCATTTTTTTTGCGACTCACTGAGTTTTATTACGAGTTAGGAACTTGAGATCTGATACCAATCCTGGTATCAGCATCGCTGCAACTGGAATATTGCCAGGAGCGAATCATCATTTGCCGTGAGAGGACATGGAGCTTGATACCTATTTAGGCATCAGCATCGCTACCACCGGAATATTACCAGGAGCGAATCATCATTTGCCTTTGTCGATTTGAACAAGGATGGCTTAGTAAACAGGGTTAAGATCCTGTCGACTAAGGCCTTTTGACTTTATGAGCCGTAAGGGTCTCATAAAGGGATTTCTCCCTACGAGTCGATAGGATCTCATAGGTGTGTTTTCTCTTTAGGGATCGTAGGGATTCGTAGGTGATACTTTCTCTTGTAAGTCATAAGAATCTTCCAAGAGTGTTTTCTCCTTATAAATCGAGAGGACTTACAAGTGTCGTTCACTATATGGGGACATTTCTCGCCATTAGTAGAACTTGGTAAGGGAATATTTATTTGTGCACGTGGATTGTATACAAGGGTCAATATGGACCGCGTGTAGGGCAACGTGGGGGATATGACGGTTTAAGAACAGGTTCGGATCCCTGTAGCTCAAGACTTTTGAATCCTATGAGTCGTGAGGGTCTCATAGGAGGAATTCTCCTTACGAGTCATGAGAATCTCGCAAGTGCACTTTTTACGAAGCTGTGCCCTTCCAGGTTTTCACAAGCTCGCCAGTAGTTCTGCTGTTTTTACTCATGGTGCCCTTTCGGTTTTTTATCCGTGCCCATTTTGCTTGTGGACATACTGTTTTTTTTTGCGAAACTCTCGAAAATAGCTTCGTCGTAGGTGACCCATCTGTTTTCCGGTGGGAATTAGGGATGGTTTCATCGCTGGAGTAGCTGTGTAACCGGTAGGGCTTGAGTTTCAACCCTTACTGTTGAGACTTCGATTGTAATATAGATCTCAGTGGAGCATATCACCGTATTTGGGGGGCGATGTGCTAGTTTAGGGATATTTCGGTCCATTATCGCTATGTTTGAGGCAAAATTTTAGTTTAGGGACATCTCGGTCCGTTATCACCATTTTTTAGGTGATGCGCTAGTTTAGGGACATTCCGGTCCATTGTTAGTTTAGGGATATCTCGGTCTATTATCGCCATGTTTGAGGCGAAATTTCTAGTTTAGAGACATCTCGGTCTGATATCGCCATGTTTGAGGCGGAGTTCTAGTTTAGGGACATCTCGGTCCGATATCGCCATGTTTGAGGCGGAGTTCTAGTTTAGGGAAATCTCGGTCTGTTATCGCCATGTTTGAGGCGAAGTTTCTAGTTTAAGGACTTTTCGGTATTTTATCGCCATGTTTGAGACGAAGTTTCTAATTTAAGGACTTTTTGGTCATTTATCACCATATTTGAGGCAAAGTTCTAGTTTAAGGACTTTTCGGTCTTTCATCGCCATGTTTAAGGCGACGGAGCTTCTTTCCATACTACTCTCAGAGTTCTGACTTAGGAAGATAGCGAGGGGACACGAGCGTCGTCATCTATCAATGACCTAACTTATGACTCGTCAAGTGTAGTATTTTTTGAGGAATCGGCAGTTTATTGGCCGGAAGGGTCTTTCGCCATGCATATCCATGAGCAGGTAGGCTCCACCTTGGTAAACTTTATCTATGATGTACGGGCCTTCATAGTTCGGCTCGAATTTCCCCCGTTTTACACGATTGGGGATCATGGGTCTTTTGACGACTAGCACGAGCTCATCTTGGCGGAACATTCTCGGCCTGGTCAGTATTTCGTATGACCGTGTCATCCTTGCCTTATAAGCCTCCAGATTTTTCTGTGCTATAAGGCGAGTTTCGTCGAGGGCATCGAGCTCCTCAAGCCGAAGATGAGCGTTTTCTTCATCTGTCAGCTCGTATCAAACCGCTACTCGTAGAGAAGAGAGTTCGATTTCCACGGGAAGCACTGCTTCTGTGCCGAATACCAACGCATATGGTGTTGTATTCGTGGCCGTTTTGAACGTTGTTCGGTACGCCCAGAAAGCTTCATGCAACCTTTAGTGCCAGTCTCTTTTGTTTCTGGAAACCGTTTTTTTATAATCTTTGTCAAAGTCTTGTTGAAAACTTCAGCTAGACCGTTGGTACGAGAATTATAGACTGAAGAGTATCTCCAACCTATCTTATGTTGTTGTGCGAAGCGGCCAATTTTATGGCTTCTATAAGCTAGCCCGTTGTCACGCCCCACTTCCCAGAGTGCGCTAAGATCGGCACGTGACAGAGCCAACCATGCTACCCGTGGCTAGGAAACGTCCCTCCACAGTCACATTACGGCTGTCCATAAGATATCAAGAACAAGAAATATATAATACTATTTAATACATGTCCATATGCCAGAATAAATGAGTCAAGAAATATAAATATGCGGAAGCAATAAATCCAATAAACAATAACATCTGGAAATTACGTCCCAAATACGGGCTCACATCAGGAAATAAACTGCGGAAAGAAAACTAAACCAAACTAAATACTAGCAAGATCCTCATTGCTCGGCCTGTCGGCTGAAATACTCCTGGTCAGCCTGCGACAAAGATAGAGGAACCGGGCCATGCAAAACCCAGACGTTAGGGCGTCATAATATTAAACAATAAAATATAATCAGGATGCAACGATATATGCAGGCATGAGTATAAACGATAACATGAATAAAACAAGTAATACGGGAATGGAACAGTGAAGTGTATACATGTAAGTGAAGTGCGGTAAGTAATTAAACTGTGCTACTGGGTTATCTATTCTAAAGTTATTCGAAATCAATTGTTATACTCCTAATGTAACTCAAAGAATATGTCCCGTTATCCCCTGAGACCACGAATCAAGATATGTGAACCAAGAATGGTTTTGTTCCGTTACCCCTGGGACCACGGACAAAGTTGTAAGAGTCACGAATGACTCTGTCCCGTTACCCCCCGGGACCACAGACTAAGAAGAATCACGAATGATTTTGTCTCGTTACCCCCCGGGACTACGGATCAAGTAATATCCTTTTAAGTTACAGTCGGTTACACCTTTGATTTCCCCATACCCCCAAGGTTGTGTGTTCAAGTCGGGTATTGATAAACATGAAACTAATGCCAACACAGGATCAAGCAGGTACAGGTTTTATCTGAATAGACAGCAGGATATGTCCGTCGGGACAACAAATCAGGATTTTCAGCATTAGTAACCAGATCAGGTAACAAGTCAATCAGTGATGTATTAGGTCATGACAGGTAGTGCACAGGTATCAAACGGATGCTTATAATTAAAATTGTAGCAAGTACAGATGCACGATAAAAGTGCGGATGCACGGTAAAACACGGATGTATAAATATTTATCAGGGATTACATCTACAACTCCATGACTACGCATGATGCACATTATCAAGCATAGGGTATTAATATTACAGTAACATGAAATGATATGATCTGGCATGCAACTAGATGTATAATAAATTGTACGGATGCGAACGGATATTGTAAAACTGTAAAACTGTAACACAGGATGCACAATGCAATGAACATGTAACACTATTATTAATATGGATGCAAAATATGTATCATAGCATGTAGCAAGATAAACTTGCACACGACTAGATATGTAATAAACTGTACGGATGCAACCGGGTATTGTAAAACTGTAACATATGATGCACAATGCAGTAAACATGTGATATTTTTATTCATATGGATGCAATATAATAACATGGCATGTGGCAAGATAAACTTGCATGCAACTAGATATGTAATAAATGATCCGGATACGAACGGCTATCCGAAAACAGTAAAACGGTAACATTGGATGCATAACTAAACAATATGAAATATTATTATTCGCATGAATGCAAAATATAGTAGTATAGTACGTAGCAAGATAAACTTGTCTGATCGGATCTCATTACGGGGTGCGTACGCTTCGTCCAATGTCGGTAAACGTCGCAATACACACACGGCGTACAGAACTGAACCAGGCAAAGCAAGAATACGACCATGCTGGCTGGTGATGTCCACTGGGTCGTTCGGATCGTCGGCGACGGGCATGGCTTTGGCGATGACCGGAATCAAGAAACCAAGAAAGAAAGGAGAAAGAGAAGAAGAAGGAGAAGGGGGTTCTCAGGTAAGGCTCTGGGACAGAGACGAGGCGAGGGGCGACGTTGATGACGAGTCATGGGTTTTCCGGCGAAGTTTCACGGTGAGGCAATGGTTGCGGTTCTAAGCTGTTTGGGTCGGATTTGCAGGGAAGGAGCTCAGGTGAGGGTGATGTCGGGTTAGAGAGGGGAGAGGAAGAGGAAGTGGTGACGAGGCGGGGAGACGCCGGCGATGAGGTAGTGACGGCGCGGCGACGGGCAGAGGCGAGGGCGTGGGTTCATGGGTTGCGGGTTCGTCGGGGTTTGGAGCTCGAGGAAGAAAGCGGAAGAAGAGAAGATGGCGGTGAGCGGGTGAGGATGGTGACGCACAGGTAGGGTTAGGGTTTCGTGAGGTGCAGAGAGGCGGCGGGAAAGAGCGAAGAAGGAGAAGAAGAGAGAGAGAGAAGACATGGGTGTGAGCGAAACGTGGGGGTTTATTAATATAGGGTAAAGTAAAATATTAAATATTTATATATTAAAAAAGAGAGGAGAGAGAAAAGAGGCAGGGGTTGTTAGGATTAGAAATAGAAAATATTTTTAAAATATATATATGGTTAAAAATATATATAAACATATATAAAGAAATAGTTTATATATAAAGAATTTTATATTATATATTTTGAGATTTCTGGATAATACAAAAGTAGTCCAAAACGTGCCCGGATTGGGTCTAAAACTACGGTTTGAAAATATGGATAATATATGATCAACCAAAACCAAAATACGATATCCGGGAAACGAAAATGCATACCCCCAAGAACGGATACACGTAGTGATCCAAATGAGTCCGTTTCACTGAACGGGATGAGAACACGATGCACGGATACTACCACAGGATTAGGGGTATGATGCAGGCCATGCTAGATATTTTTGAAATATATTATTAGATTATAATTGTATTATAAAAAAATGCAGATGCCAGATATACGATGCAAATATTCAGGATATACAACATGAAAGTGCATGGATCCTCATAACTAGCCGGGATAAATCATAAACATGATTCAAGACGGGTTTCGAGCAAGCGGATCGGTTCGGATGAAAATACATACACTAATTATACTATTCACACCCAAAACAACAATAAATCAAGAATAGCCATCCAATACATAAATTAATCAAATCAACTCATGGTATACCGAACTAGGGTGTTACACCCATTATACGAGATAATTCGTCACGGAGTGCCGAACCGATAGACAACATGTGTTTTGAAGAAATGGAGGATATTCTCCATCTTCACCTCCCTTAGTGGTACTGCTTCTGCCCACTTAGAATAGTAGTCGGTCGTTGCCAGTATGAACCGATGTCCTTTGGACGATGTTGGTTCAATGGGGCCAATTATATCGGTTCCCCACATTTCGAATGGCCAGCTAGCCATTGTTGGGTATAGCGGATTTGGATGTTGGTAGATGAAGTCCCCGTAAATTTGGCACCGGTGATACTGCTTCGCATATTTGAGGCGGTCCTGAATCATAGTAGGCCAATGGTGACCTATTCTTTTTATCTTCAGCTTCATCTTTGGCCCGGCTTGATGAGAACCGCAGAGTCCGTCATGAGTTTCTTGGATGACTTTCTTTGCTTCCTCCGGCCCCAGGTATCTTAGCCACAGATAGTCGAACGATCTCTTATATAGAGTATCATTAACGAAGGCAAAAGACAAAACTCGTTTCATGAGCTGGTATCTAGACGACGCATTTTTGGACGTTCGTTGGGATTTGAAGTAGTCTATGAAGACTTCCCTTCAATCGTTGACCTTTTCTTTGTCCTCTATTTGAAGGGCTAATTTTTCGGTCGTTCCTTTTCATTCGGATAACACTGTTAAGTCTTCTGAAGATATTTCTATTGGCGTGAGAACCCTGCGGCTTTGCACAATGATCTTTACGTCGTCAAGATCTTCATCGGCCAATTCCTTAGCCAATTTGGCCAATACATCCGCCTTTACTATTTTCCGCACGCGGTATACTCTTCAAGATGTAGGAGGGGATTTGTATCAACAGTTGCTGCACTCTTTCGCCGTACTTTCTTAGCTCTGGCTTGCATGTCTGATAGTCGCCATTTACTTGGCTAACGATCAACTGGGAGTCTCCATATATGAGGAGGTCTTTGATTCCCATGTCAACAGCGATCTCCAGACCTGCTATCAAAGCTTCATATTCAGTTTCATTATTAGTCCCTGGTTCCGTTAAGGAGAGGGTGTAACACAATATCCTTTCTTGTGGAGTCACGATGATAAGGCTCACACCGGCTTTGATTATGAGGGTGTTTTGCTTTCGCCTTTTTACGGAAGACGCTCCATCAAAGTAGAGTTCCCATTGGGAACCATTTTCTTCCTTTCTCCTTCAATTGTGTCGAACGCATGTTCATCCGGCAACTCGCAATTTATGGGAGAGTCGGCTGGTATCGGATGTTCCGTGAGAAAGTTGGCAATGGCCTGACCTTTCATTGCTTTAAGGGGTCGATACGTTACCGAGAATTCCATCAAGAGTAGGGCTCATTTGGCAAGCCTTCCTGTTAGTATGGCCCTTGACATTGAAAGAATCCACCTTTGATATGTGATGAACCTCATGTGCCAAGGCATAATGTCTGAGTTTCGTTATCGTGAAGATCAGAGCCAGGCAATGCTTTTCGATGGGGGAATAGTTGTTTTCTGCCCCCAGGAGAACTCGACTTAAATAGTATAGAGCTCTCTCCTTTTCCAGATCATTCTCTTGTGCCCATAGTGCGCCTAGAGAACCCTCAAGAGCTGTTGTATATAGGATAAGGGATTTTCCCTTAACCGGAGCGGTCAATACCGGCGGATTGTGCAAATATTGCTTGATTTCGTCTAGTGCATTTTTGCACTTTTGATCCCAGACGAATGGGGTCCCCTTCTTCATCAAATGACTGTAGGGACGGCATTTTCCGGAGAGGTTGGCTATGAACCGTCGGATATATGCGAGCTTTCCTTGAAGAGATCGTAAATGTTTGAGAGTTCTTGGCGTGGGAATTTCCATAATTGCTTTGATCTTTGAGGGATCAATTTCGATACCCCGGTGCCGTATGATGAATCCTACGAATTTGCCTGAGGAGACTCCAAACGCACATTTTAGAAGGTTCATCTTTAGATTATATTTCCGAAAATGTCGGAACACTATTTTTAGGTGTTCCCAATGTTCTTCATGAGATCTGCTTTTAACCACAAGGTCGTCAATGTAGCATTCGATGATCTTAAGGATGAGGTCATCAAAAATCTTTGTCATGGCCCTTTTGTAGGTAGCGCCAGCGTTCATTTAACCGAAGTGCATCACCTTATACCAGAATATGCCCAGCAGAGTCTGGAAGGCGGTATGTTTTTGGTCTTCAGGATGCATTTTTATTTGATTGTATCCTGAAGATCCATCCATGAAGGAGAAAACCTCATGGGTAGACGTGTTATCAATCATTAGCTCGGTAACAGGTACCGGAAAATAATCCTTCGGGCAAGTTTTGTTGAGGTCCTGAAAATCCACGCAGATGCGTACCGTACCATTTTTCTTCATCACTGGAACGATATTAGCGATCCAGTCAAGATATTGAACTTCTTGGATGAAACCGGAGTCGATTAGTTTCTTGACCTCGGTGTTGATACTCATCTCAAGTTTGAGCCATATTCTTCTTGGCGCCTATTTGACTGGCTTTATATCCGTCGATATAGCCAGCTTATGTACTGCCATCTTTGGGTCTAGACCTGGAATTTCGAAATAGTTCCACGCGAAGTAGTTTTTATATTACATGAGCACGTCCTTTAATGTGGCTACCTGTTTTTCAGATAGTAGCTCACTGACGAACGTTGGCCTCGGATCAATTTTCGTTCCTAAGTCAATTTTCCTTAAATTGTCCGCCGTAGTGTGTATCCCGTCTTCCAGCTCTTTTGGTGCTGGTGGAAACTCGGAGATCACCATGTCCTCATCTTCATTTGCAAAGCACATGTGGAAGTCATCCATAGTCTCGTGCCCTCCCTCTTTTGAGAGTGTTATCATATGGCAGGTACAAGTTTGCTTCCATTCTTGATATTGATCTGGTCCTATCCTCAAGGTGTAGGTCCTCTTTGGCTCATACTTTTGCGGCGGGGTTACCCTCCAGCTGTCAGATATAGCGAACCTGCCTCGTTGATACTGGTTTTCTATCCAGTATTTGAAGGTGAAGCAGTCTTCGAGGGGATGACTTATTGCTTGGTAGTAGGAGCAATAATCTGAATGATGGACCTCATTTATTTGTTCGGAATGCCTAGACTCCAGAAGCGTCATCATTTGGTGCTTCATGATAAGGTTGAATATTTTTCTTGTCTTGTCTTGGGGAAAGATTATTCCCGACCCATCTTCTTTATAAAGGACGGGTTCCAATCGACATTTTCTCGATTGCACGGTTTCTTGGATCCGCTTCGTTGTTTTCGAACTTTGTTTGCGTTCTTTACCCTGTTTTTGCCTCTATTTCGGGATTTTTCCTTTTCGCAAGGAGATACAGCAGGCCGGAGATGAAGAGCATTATAGTTTTCCTTCTCCGCAGATAGCTGATTGAGGTGCCGCGTCCTGGCCTTTTCATAAATGGTCATCTCACGATTGTGATCGTCTCGGCTCCTTTAACAAGCTTCTTTTATTAGCTTGTCTATTTATTCTTCGAGTGAACAATTTAACGTTCTTATAGACGGATTTCGCTCTGTTTCAACGTCACGGCCATTCGGAAGAGCGTTTTCCTCTTCGTTGGAGCTGTTTATGACACGGCAGCTGTGGAACTGCTCCCGTTTCTTGGATCGAACGTAACCGAGCATAGTTGTCTCCATCTTCCCGTTGGGCATCTTTCGCTGAGTCCCGGGAATATCCCAAATATTTTTGTAGAATTGGGCTTGCCGAACAGTTTGTTCGAGGGGTACACCTTGGCGTCTTAACAGCCTTTTCAATCCCTCTGCGTAGTATATTGGCAGACGGATTGGTTGAAGCTTGTCGAGTGCAAAATCGGCACCATGCCAGACTTCTTTTTCTACTTTGGTCTCCGTAAATTGGTAGAAGAGGATCGCCTTTTCATCCCTTCGCCTGGGAGGGACGTAGAAAGTCTGTAGTTATTGTACGCTGTATGTATCGAGCGCATCAAGTTCCTTGTAATGCCGAGGCAGAGCCATTGTGATTTGAAGATTCTGATCTGCTCCGGCGAGGGTTTGCACTGATAGGCGGATGGAGAACACTGCGTTGGACTCGTCCTTAGAGTCGCTGCCAAAGACCAAAATAGGAGTAGGTGGTCCGGGCCTGCTGTTTTTTCTCTGGGATTGCCTCGAGTAAACTATTTATTCATCTTTCTCGGAATCGCTCCCAAAAATCAGGATAGTGGCGATGGGCTTTTATTTATCCTCCTGCTATGACACCTTTCTGTATCCTCGAAGTCAGGCGGGAAGTACTTTGCATATTCATATTTTCGGACCTCGTTTATGGAGAACGGATTTAGCTCCCCTGTGACGGTGTACTCTGAACCATCCTTGAAATACTTCGTACACTGATATTTTGTAGAAGAGATGACGTTGTACTCGTGTACCCAAGGCCTGCCGAAGAAAACTGTAACACCCGAGCCCAATACTACTAATTCTGTTACTGGTTGAGTGTTAGATATTACTCATTTCATTTATCTTGCTTGTTTGGGTCTTACTGTAAAATTTTAACTGGCTAAGTCATTTCTGCATATAACAAATTTTAGCACCTAAAACAAAATTAAAAATATCTATCTTGGCCTACTCGACACCCCTAACCGCATGGTAGCGTCCGTGCATCGAGTTCTCGTCCCGTTCGGTGAAACGGACAAGTTTGGACGGCTACGCGCGCGTACAGGTGTCCGACTTGGGGGTATGCTTTTTAATCATAAAATATCTCATTTTAAAATTTGGAACCCGTTTAAAATCCTATTATTTAAATTTCGAATTTTTGGACCCGACCCGGGCGCGATTTGAAAATGTTTCATTTAGCGCCAAAATCCCGAATTTAATATAATATCCAAACCATATAATATTCCCTTAACCTAAAAATCCTTACTGGTTAATTCTCCTAAAATCTTTTAGTTATTCTTTTAAACTTTGCAAATCTTTCTCCTGGCCAATCTCGTGGCACATAAACCTCGTGGGCCCCCTCCATTAACTCTTCCTCTCTCTTTCTCTGCCTGTCTCTCCCCCGATCTCTATCTCTCTCTCTCTCTCTCTCTAACTCTCTTTCTCTCTCTCCCTCATATATATTTTTCCCACTTCATATTTTTTGAAACACAAACACAGATAACCCACGCGAGAACCCATCGAGAACCAGAACCCTAGCCGCCTCGTCACCGTCGCTGCCGCAGCCCCGACGCCGACGTCTCTACCACCAGCCTCCTCGCCTCCTCAGCCTCATCGCACCCACGTCCTCCTTCATCGACCACGGCGCGCCATGCACCCTCACCGCGACCACCGGCACACCCCCTGCATGCGTTCGACTGCCAGATCTGTCGCCACCGACGGTCTCGCCTCCGTGCACGGCCCTCGTACAACCCTGTAAGCTTACCTATCCGTCTCCTTCCTATTTCCTTTCCTCTCTTTCCTTTTTTATGTAAAAATTCTTGAACTGCAGCTGCCGTCGCGGTTACTGTTGGCTGGCCGCCGGAGCTCCGTCGACGAACTCGACCGTCACCACCCGTCCCACGGATCATCGTGAGCACCCTTTCTCGGTTCCTACCTCCTTTTTCTCTGTTTTCTCTTTATCTTCTTGTTGCATTGTATTGATCGTGCACTGTTCACTATTTGGCCGGAATCCGATGATGCCGGTGACGTGTCCCGACGTTCCAGCGAGGTACCCCGATCCGCGTGGTTCCATTGTTCGTTGTTTGGGTTCAATCCCTGAACCGTGCGTCCGTCGCGAGTTTCCCCGCCGACATTACGTTCCGTTTTTCCCGGTTCGAGACCCGTCGAGGTAAGTATCACTTGCTACATGCTATACTATACAATTATATATGTTTTGACTCATTAAACCTGCAAAACTTAACTCGGTATGGATATTTTCTCTTTTGGTCGCAATATGACATATATCATGATACAGTTAATCTAAAATTACAGTTTGCCACTTTAACCCTAATAACGAAGTTTACCCGTTAACCACATTTTTACTGTTTAAAGGATGATAGCCTTTACACCGGTAGTTCTATTACAGTCAGATATTGAAGTAACGGTATTGCACCATCATTTGATCTATTGCACCGCAAGGGGTGCTCCAAACCTGTTAATATGATAAAACGGCTGCACTATGTTAATGCACTATTGTGAATAAATGAACTGCTTATTGTTGTTTAATTTATTACTTATTTCCTGCTGTTAATCCATGTTCGATTATACATCTGTGAGAGCACACCCACGATATTGTTACATCTTGACCTTGCTACACATGATATATATATACCGATGCACCTGACATGGTACCCTTTACTATCGACTTGACCTGATGTATCATGACCTGACCTGTTACCTGATCTCATGCCTAATGCCAACAAACCTGATATGGAGTCCTCATGGACCAAGCTTGTTGTCTATCCAGACAAACCTACTATTACCTGAACTTGTGTTGGCATTAGTTCTTGACCACTGAATACCTGACCTGACACATATAATCTGGGGGTATGGGGAAATCAAAAGGGTAATCTAAAGTGTAACTTAAAAGGGTATTACTTGATCCGTGGTCCCGGGGGGTAACGGGACAGAGCCATTCGTGACTCTTACATTTTCCTGATCCGTGGTCCCGGGGGGCAACGGGACAGAACCACTATTGGTTCCCATCTTCCTGATCCGTGGTCCCGGGGGGTAACGGGAAATATCCTTTGAGTTACATGGAGGATTACTCGAATTGATTTCAAAGACTTTAGAATAGAAAACCCGATAGAACAGTTTAGTTACCCACTGCACACTACCCTGCACTGCTTGCTTCATACTATTGCTTTATTCATGTTTATTTCTGCATTGCCTATTACACTGTTCATATTATATTATTGGTTGACATGACGCGCTGACGTCTGGGTTTTGCATGGCCCAGATTCTTTACCACTGTCGTTGTCCGAGCAGGAGTACTTCAGCCAGCAGGCTGAGTTGTGAGTTCTGTAGTGGTTAGTTTTATTTCCTGCATTTTTTTATTTCCAGATGTGAGCCCGCGTTATCGGATATACCTTTCCGTTATTATATTGGATCATTTGCTTCCGCATTTATTTATCATTGACTCTTGTTATTCTGGATTGTGGACATGTGTTAGATAGTTTTATCTTGTTCTTGATATCTTTACAGCCGTAATGTGACTGTGGATGGATACTTCCTACCCACAGGTAGCATGGTTGGCTATGTCACGTGCCCAATCTTGCGTACTCTGGGAAGCGGGGCGTGACATGGTTCTTTTGGTATCAGAGCCCATAGGATAGTCGGGTTGATTCTTTTGTAGTTGGGTATTGTACCCAATACACGAATCAGAATACCCGTGTTTAGGAAACATGTCCTGCCACCTTGACCGTTTTTTACCATTCTTGAATCACATTCTTCCTGATTATATCTTTTACGACGTGCAAACTTACTTTGCATGTCGACTCGAAAACCTGATTTCTTGTTATCCCTAGGACTTAGGCGACTTGGGTGGAGTTAAGTAATTGTGGCTATGATACCGCGGCATAGTTACAATGCGGTACTCTATTTAAGTATCTTGGAGTTCTAGCTTTAATCTATATTCAGAATCTATCATCATGCTAATGTTGGGTGTTTTGAGTTCAGGATTATGGCAAGTAAGAATGTGAAGACGTACCAGAGGCGTGTGGACGAAGCCGCCATGCTTGGAGTGATAAGAGGAATGCTGGAGAATCAAAGAAACAGACCGAGCTGATCCAGCAGCAAGCGGACTCGTTTCGGGAAGGTTTGCAGATCATTCAGCAGTCTGTGAACAATGTTGGAGCTAGACCAGTTGACCGAGTAGGGACCGTAGCAGATTTTAGGTGGTTGGGTCCGTCTACATTTACTGGTTTAAAGGAGCCGTTGCCAGTGGAGTAGTGGCTAGTTGACACAGAGAACTTGCTTTTTGCGGCACAGATTCCAGATGACAAAAAGTTGTTGTGGTACGCATTCAGCTAGTGGACTACGCCCGAGAATGGTGGCTTGTTGAGGAGACCCGCTTGCCCAAGCCGATCAAGTGGGCGGATTTTTCTAAGAGTTTCCTGGACAAGTTTTTCCCGCGGACTGCACGGGAGGAAATGGAAGAGAAGTTCATCGGACTAAAGCAGAAGGGAGCACCCGTAGATGTGCATGTAGCAGAATGGACGAGACTCAGTAATTTCGCTGGACCTTTAGTTGCCAACGATGCAGACAGGGCACGGAGGTTCATGCGCAGACTGGACGTGGACATCCAGAGGCAGATTGTCTCTCTGGGTTTGACCATTTTCTCATAAATACTTGCAGCAGCCAAGAGCAGCAGAGTTTATCTGGGATGAAAGGGAGTTTGCAGCAGACAGCAGTTGCGTTAAGGAAGCAGTTCTGTCAGGCCAGTCGAGTTTAGGGCTAGGCCGACTAACAATGTTCTTGCAGCAATGGAAGTTGATAATAGTAAAGAGCCGGCGGTTGTTCGCGATTTTATGGATGTGTTTGAAGATATATCGGGCTTGCCGCCGAAGCGAGACGTGGAGTTCGCAATTGACCTTATTCCTGGTGCAGCGCCAGTATCTAAAGCGTATTATCCAATGGCACCAGTAGAATTGGAAGAAGTTAAGAAACAAGTTACTGAATTGCTTGAGAAGGGTTGGATTCGAAGCAGCAACTCGCCTTGGGGAGCTCCAGTTCTTCTAGTAAAGAAGAAGGATGGCACGAGAAGGATGTGCATCGATTATCGAGAATTAAACCGGGTAACTATTAAGAACAAGTACCCGATCCCTCGCATTGGAGAACTTTTTGAGCAGCTTAGTGGCGCGAGGGTATTCTCGAAGCTGGATTTGCGATCCGGATATCGTCAGGTTCAAGTGAAAGCAGAAAATATTTGCAAGACGGCATTCCGAACTCGGTATGGACATTACGAGTACTTAGTGATGCCCTTCGGAGTAACGAATGCGTCGGCAATTTGATGAACCGGATCTTTTCACCATTCTTGAACCAATTTATTGTGGTATTCTTTGACGATATTCTGGTTTACTCGAAGAGTTTTGAGGAGCATGTTGAGCATTTGAAGATCGCACTGCAGACGTTGAGACGGGAAAAATTGTATGCGAAGATGAGTAAGCGCGAATTTGGGCTGGAGGAAGTGAAGTTTCTGGGGCATGTTGTGTCGGGCGATGGAATCGCCGTCGATCCCGAAAAGATTGCAGCAGTTCGAGATTGGCCTATTCCAAGGAATGTAGCTGAGATAAGAAGTTTCCTTGGATTAGCCGGATACTACAGGAGATTTGTGGAGAACTTCGTTCGTTTGGCAGAACCGTTGACCAAGCTTACGCGCAAGGAGGTACCTTTTGTATGGACGGATAAGTGTGCGTTGTCTTTTGAGACGTTGAAGCAGAAGTTGATAACCACCCCTATCCTGACCGTACCAGACAATTCCGGAGGACTGGTGATTCATAGCGACGCATCTGGGAAAGGATTGGGATGTGTTTTGATGCAGCATGGGAAGGTCGTAGCATACGCATCAAGACAACTGAAGACCCATGCAAAGAATTATCCAACTCATGACTTGGAGCTTGCGGCTGTGATCTTCGCTTTAAAGATTTGGAGACACTACCTTTTGGGTGAGAGAGTCGAAGTTTTTACAGATCACAGGAGTCTGAAGTATGTGTTCACTCAGAAGGAGTTGAATATGAGGCAGCGTAGATGGTTGGAGCTGATTGTTGGAGATAGTGCCCTCAGAGTCAATTATTAGGTCACAGGTACGTGATTGTAATGATTGAGGGAGGACCTATCCCGGTAGGACAGTCTTACTCGAGATGATAGTATGCTATCTGGTTTACCTTTATCATCGTGTACTGCTTTAGGTGACCTGACACGTCGCTATTACACGTTGATAGAGCCCCTAAGATTCTTGCTTGACCACCAGCAGTATGAGGGCGATCATATAAGTGGGAGCTGGGGGTCTACAAGCATATCCTTAAAAGGTCCCTAGTTGTGGGAGTTTCGAGACCGGGCATCGATACTCCATTAGTAGACTAGTGTATACAGTCGAGACCCCGACGAGGGGCGGTGGCCGGTCTCATAAGCCACTGGTGTCAGTTGGATCACCTAAGATGTATACAGGTGCTCATTGGGTTATGAGTACACCGGACAGGACTCGCCGGGAACATGCTAGTTGGTCATATACCAGACGTCAGATGGCAGTTCCCTGGTGACATGTGTGCAGGTTAGTTCATCGACCTGGGGATCGTCATTTGTCTCGTGTGAGTTCCCACTGTACTTTGATTACTACCCTACCACGGCTCAAAGGAGTCGTGCAAACAGGTTTTAGTTGGGTACAGTCCCGAGCCACATGGAGGCAGTGAGCGTATCTTCAGGGGTTCGTCTCTCCCGGTATTGGGGGTGAGGTCGTGCTGTGTCTAGGAGAGCCATTACACGAAGTCCTTGGCCAAGGCAAGGAGATTTACTGGTAGGTATTCCAGTAGTATCTCAGGGTGTTCTGGGCTACACTCCGACACGACTTGTACCGCTTTTGGGGGTCTGACTTTTACCAACCCCCTAGGCCCGCCATGCGATACTTATAGACGAACGGACCGGACTGCACGGATATTGTCACTGACAGGCTCAGTAGGGTGTCAGGATGAGTTTGCTCATCGACGTCCTTTTTTAGTCAATACCTGGTAGCCCGTTACGTATTGGCTTATACATCTGACGTGCCAGTGGTTAAATCCACAACCAAGGTGTTGATGAGTCTTTAGAGTCCCCCACATTCAGTTACTCAGCTTTCGGGTGAAAGGTTGTAGAGGCCGTATGGAGATATGGCAAGGTCCGATCAGATACGTGCGGTATTGCACGGATCAGGATCGGACAGTTTGTACTATAGGCCGTATGGTTATATGGCAGGGTTCGATCAGATACGTGCGGTATTGCACGGATCAGGATCGAACAGATATTACTAGCCGGCTTTGGTATAAGCCGGATCCTGGTATAGTACAGTGTAGACTTTGTCTCATTGCATTTGTATTTCGGTCGAAATACAGATGCGGGTGTGTATGCACAGTATTGGGGTTTTCCCGTAATTTATTACGGGACCAGTTTTCTGGAGTTGCCAGTTTGCTTTCCGTTTCGGCCAATTTCCTTTGTTCCGTTCATTGGCCGAAGATTGGTGGAGGAGGGCTTATTTGCATTGTTGCAAATAAGCATTTGTGGAGGAGGTCTTTGCATATTATCATGTCATGATACTTGTCCCATCATTTGACTTCATAAACTCATGATTGCTTGACTTTCTTTATCATCATGGTTTTGATGATGGTTGTTGATGATGAGAGATGGTTGTTAGTTGAGTGTTGGTTTTGCTTTGTTATCATTTGGTTCATATGATAACCATTCCTCTCTCTCTCTTGTTTTGATATGAGAATGGCTCCCATTATTTTTGAGATTTCTCTCTCCATTCTCACTCTCCTTCTCCTCTAGTGATGGCCGGCCACCATGAGGGTGGGTTGCCCATTTTTGTAGTGGGGATTTTTGCTCTCTTGATGTTAGAAAAATCCCCAATTTCCTCCACATTGTTCTTGTATCATCCCTCCACCTAAAATGGCATCTCCATGAACCCCAAAGTGAGACTTGAGGACTACATATTCTACAGCAAACCTTGGGCACGTCGAGTAGCCGGCTTCGTGCCCGAGTTGCCTCGGCATTGAGGTGGGAGCCCGTAAAAGAAGAAGGCGATGTGGTGTACTTCCGGCGACGAGGAGGAGACGGGACATTCCGCAGGAGATCGGGACGATGACGAGAAGACCGGAGGACTTGGATCGTCGGTATATCTCTAATCCCTTTCTTGTTGATAGCTAGGACTAGTTAGTGGTTCGATCCCGGTTATAGTGCGCGGTGGTGCCGGTTTGCCAAGTCCGCAAAAATTTAAGTTATTCACCGCTTCCGCATTTGGCCGTCGGATCGACGGCCGGGGCGCCGCCGTGCACTTACAGTGGTATCAGAGCCTCGCCATTAACTTAGTCTAGCTTGGTGTAATGTGTTTTACGTTTCCGATCGAACAAAATCCCGAAACCGCATTTTTCATGCACATCAGTTTCTGTCGAATTTTTTTTGAGTCCAAAAATTTTTCAGGTTGTCTCAGAGTGATGTGCAGAGAGTTCTAAGAATACTGCAAACTTTTGGTGAAGTGATGATTCCGTACGACCGCGGAAGGGCGGCCTAAGCCCCTCATTGGCCGCGCTTCCGCCGCAGGAATAAGACTTCAGTTCATCAATTTTTTTCAGTGGGCTTGTGGGCTTAAAATATGGGTTTTGGAATATTAAAATTGGGCCCAGGTTTTCTGTGAGTGCTACAGTTTTGATTGGGGGCCCACTTGTTAATTTTTGGTCAATCGGAAAATTTTAAACACATTTTTCACAGTATTTACATTATATCTGCGACCGTGAATGTCACTCGATCGGTAAATCCTGTCTAACTGCTATAGCCCGGTTAGACGGATTTGCGAACGTGACTTTCACGTTGATGTTCTATGTATTTGCTGTGTTATTGCGGATCGGTCGTAGGGATAGCCTGGATGCAATGCTAGTACAGTTGTGGTGGTATTATGTACATTTGATTTTGCGGGGCGAGCGTCCGACATGTGGACTGCCGTCACTGCCTGTTTGTATTATTATTTTGGGGCACGACCTGGTTGCGGTCGATGTACCCGTTGTATGTATATTTTACTTTCTGTACTAGGATTGCCCCGCGGAGGGGTGCACGGATAGCCGGGTTCTGGAGGGCAACAAGCCCGCATCTCATGGCATTGGGACGGAGGGGGCTTCACTCTAGGATTGGCGGGCTATTCGTCGCACTCGTAGGGGGTACAGGTTGACCCAGGAGGGGTGCCCAAGTTACCGGATTCCGTGAAGTGCTGGGTGGTCCATTCACGTTGCTGAAAGGGGCTGCCTCGCTTCAGGTTTTGGCGGGTAACTTGCCGCGCCCGTAGGGGTCTAGGATTTCATTGCACAGGCTATCCACACGACCAGGGGAACGTCGGGTTTCAGTAGTGGCTCTGTGAAACCCGGGGATCCCAGATATCTGTATTGTTTCTGTGATGCTGTTCATTCTCTGTGATGTTGCATTTTATTCACGCCTTGAGCGAAATACTATATATTGGTATATATATTAGTAGATGTTGTATATGTTTTGCATCCGCGCTAGTCCAGTCCCCGCTCTGTCGTTAGTTAGCTAACCTAACGGGTAATGATGGGACCCAGTGGCGAATGCGGATGACATATACGTACATCAGTATATTTTCGTTCTTTTTGGTGTGATCAATTGATGGGACTGCATTGATTCGGATCAATGCAAGTTTAAAAACAAACCTAATCTGATGTTGTTGGAACACTTTTCAAAAGGCTGTTATTGCAAGGACGTTTACTTTTGTTTTGCATCGTGGTATTCATTGGAATATCCTGCTCCTCAGTCGACGAGGCAAGGGCCGAGATCCCTTCACCGGGAGTGACCCCTTGGACAAAAAGTTTGCGTCAGGGCATTAACTTCACTATAGCCGATTGCTTTTGCTTTGCATCGCGGTATTCATTTAGAATATCCTGCACCCCATTCTACGGGGAAAGAGCCGAGATCCCTTCACCGGGAGTGACCTCTTTAGCAACGGTTCTCGTCACTATATTTTTAAAAGCTATCCGTTCCTTCAACGATATCAAGTTCATTACGTTAAAGGTTTTCGCCAGAAACCATTCGTAGCCCTCCATCATTTCAGTTAAATATTCGGTAGTATTCAAGCTATGTATTTTGACCTCACGCCAAGGCATAGTGATTGGTAGCTGCCGGGTATTTATCTGTTGCATAGATAGATGCGTTGGTTTGGGACAGTCGTACTACTATTTTGGCCTACGTCAAGGGTATGTACGGGTGGGTTCAGATTAACCTGGATAATGACGGGCAGAACTTGACATGTGACTTATGATATTTTGACCTCACGCCAAGGTCATAAGAGCATGGGGCAGAAATCACATCGGGAGTTTCAAAAGAACTGAAACTTGCCAGATATGCGCATACCATCTGGAGTGTGATGACGTGAGCGGATTCCGTCACGTTGTCATGCGATGAGAGTTGGATCCCGATTCCCACTGATGAGTTAGTTTACTCCTCGGGTGACCCCGACTAATTCTTCTTTCAGGTTTGGAGGAGAATTTGAGGTACAGTGGGAGGATTCCAGATTAGATAAATTGGTAACCAATCTGATCTAGGTTAGAGTGCACGCTGAGTGTTTCTTTTCTCTCTCTCTCTTTGGCAGCGACCTTTTGACCCGACCCTAAGACTTTGACTCAGTGACCAAGTTGACCGAACCTTCTTTAACACCGGCTTTTGGATTGTCAGAGTTGCAAACCTCATTGCCACTCCTACTTTTACCCTTTTCTCCAGGACACCCCGTTTTACTACGAATGTCCACTTCCATTGGACAAAACCATCGTATGGTTAGATACGAACTCGAAAGAATTTATTCGAGGATGGTTTCCGGTTCTGGAGAAAACGGATAGGATTATTCAGTTGTCTTTTCCTTTTACCCTCTCTCAGGTTACGAGTACTCCTTGGTTTAGGGGTAGTACACCTATTACGCAAATTGGATTGTCTTCTTCCAAACCTTAGGCTGGTGCCGACCGGTAGGGAATGAAGAAAACCAATTAGCATAACGATGGTGTGCAGAAGGTATTAAGTTCAGACAAAGCAAGGGATTAGTAAGAGGGCAAAGTAAATTGCAACAGATATTCACGACCAAACCAAATATTTCATTACCACTCCCACATCACCTTTGTATTTCTCCAGGACACTCCGTATCACTACGAAGATCCACAGTTTATTTGGATACTCCATCGTATGGTTATATACGAACTCGAATGGAACTTGTTCCAGTTCGGGGATGGATTCTGGTTCAGGAGAAATAGGAATAAGGTTTATTCGGTTGTCTTTTATCTTCACCCTTTCTCATTGCGAGTGTTCCTAGGATTGGGACAGTACACCCATTATGCTTATTGGATAGTCTTCTTCCAAACCATAGGCTGGTGCCGAACGGTAGGGAAGGAAGAAAACCATTTGGCCTAAAAGGGTGTGCAGAAGGTAAAGACTAAAGACATATGAAGGGATTTGGAGAGGTGGCAAAGAATTATACGGTTACAGTCGTGAATCTGGAAGAGGCATTACTAAGAATACCAGGATACCCCATCGAAACATTTCAATGTTTCAGTTTCACTGTGTACAGTTAAAGGAAAACTGATTTCCCGATTAGACACTTGCTCCAGGGTATGTATTTACCAAGTATGATTCTCACATCTGTATGGTTTTACAGATGATGAGTGGGAGTAAGCTATTGGGAATTAGATGATTGTCCTCATTATATCGGGATTCGTTGTAATCGGTGATATTTGAGGAAGTCACCTGGGTTATTTGCCGGACGGCAAATATTTGGTTTTGAATATCCGCTGTTATGCACCAATTTCAAAATGATATATCTGTACGTCTATTTTCATAGAGTGAGATATACCTTTCTGAAATTATGTCTACTACATTTACCTATATCAGTGGATGGTTAGGTAAGGAGCATTAAACAGCGGTGTAATTCTTCTTAACCATAAGTACAGTTTTCAACCTACGACACACAATGAAAGAGTTATCAGACTCAAGGGACTTATACGGAGTATTGTATGTTGTCCAGTGTCCATTAGGACAGAGGGGTTGGTCCTCATACTATATTCTGTTTACTTTTAACTTCTCTAGTTCTTAGACATGTGTTTCGTAGAAACACAGGGTCTAAGTTTTGAGGAGTTATAGGTATTTGAATAGAGTAGAGAACCAGGTATAGCAAGTATCGGGATTCTTCAAAGAGATCGAAGATGTAGATACTTGTGTATGGTATTCAGTTGATAGTAATGACAAAGAGATCTTGCTTCTCTTTCAGGTTACTCATAATTGGAAGTATTCCTAAGTTGAGTAACGCTGATCGGCCTCCTTCCATTTAGTTGACATGCGCTGGGGACAGCTGCATGATTTGAATCTGGTTCAATTAAATCAGTGCCTCTGTTTCTATATTGGATATAGAACAGTTCATATCTTAACGATGTTAAGGTATGGGGAGTTGTCCGGTTTATGATTAAAACCAGACACTGGACAACTCAAGGCACGTTTCTGTAATGGCTGTTTGTGGGTTGACCCAGGCTATGACGCGGGTTGATTTTCTACCATCTGGATGAACAATAGCAATATTGTTCTAGACTCGCCACAGTTTTAATAAAAATGGATTTTTTCAGAAAAACAGTAGTGGGAGTATGGTAGAACTGGAAGTGATTCCAGAACCACAAACGATTACTGAAGATCTGACAGGAACCTAAAGATTCAATCTGGATTGACATTCCATTGGCCACTCCGCAGATAAGGTGGGTAACTTCAGGCACCCGAGAGGTACTATGGTAGCCTCAAGGACGGTGACAGGGAAGTTCTTGTTTACCCACAATTACCATTGCTGTTGTTCCAGGGTGCGAGACCCGGCGGGAGGATGAGTATAGCGTCGTTCTAAACTAGTTTTAGAAGTGTACGTGTATATGACTCTGCCAGAGGGTTGTCGTAGTCAGTGGGAGCAGCGGAAGCATTGGTGGACAGGTAGCTTATGTCTATTTATAGACTAAAGCAGATGTAGCGGAGATAGATCATCTATTTCTGACGTGACAGTCATAGGTTTGACTTCATCAGAATAAGGGGTGGATCTGTTGAGAAGGTAGTAGGGTGTGATGTCATGGTGTTTGGATGACATACACAGAGTAGGAAGTGATATTCCTATACTACAATCGGTTATATTTTGGTCGTCACACAATGTTTTCTCCACATAGGGACTTGGACATTATATCAGACATACTGGTTACTAGATCTATGGTTTTAGATCTAGATTTGGGTGGTTTCCCAATCTGGGTACTTAGACAGCATTCTAAGAGTATTTGGAATGGACGACTCCATGCACGGTAGTGTACCTGCAGAAGATGGAGTCACCCTCTCCAAAGGTGTCTTACAGACTAAAGGGGAGAGGGACGTATATGATTGGCAGATCACTTGCTCAGGCAATTGAGTCAATCATGAGATGTCAAGTACCACACCAGATGTTGTTCTTGCACTAGATGCAATAAGTTGACATTGATCCAATCCAGGAGAAACAGTCGGAAGCAGTTTTAGAACATAAGTGGATATTCTAGGGATATGATAACGACAGCCTCATTCGGGAGACAGTTATCATTCCAGGCTTCCAAGGTGACATGGACGACAAGGAGGTTGTCAGAGTTATAGTTTTTCCTTCCGATGAGGGGCAGTATTTTGGACAGGTGGTCCAAGGCAATACTGAGGGAGGCATGGCGCGCAGGATACTGATTAAGTTCAGTTGACGATACAGTCTAAGAAGTTTGGATTTGGAGTTCATTTATGAGCTATGTCCCATCAGACATCCAGACACATTCTAAGACAGGTATTGCTCTTTTCGGGAGATGGGTTTCTCCGCGAACTTGAGATATAGAGAGATATAGAAAGAAACAACTAAGCGGATCCACTCACTGAGGCTATTCCTCGAACGCAATAGTTCCGCAAACGAGCTTTGTGAGACTGACTAGTAGAGGAGTTGGATGTTCGGTATCACACGGGCTGTGAGTATGCGACATCGCAATAATTAGCCTTGAGTGCAAGTGGGAGATTGTTGGAGATAGTGCCCTCAGAGTCAATTATTAGGTCACAGGTACGTGATTGTAATGATTGAGGGAGGACCTATCCCGGTAGGACAGTCTTACTCGAGATGATAGTATGCTATCTGGTTTACCTTTATCATCGTGTACTGCTTTAGGTGACCTGACACGTCGCTATTACACGTTGATAGAGCCCCTAGGATTCTTGCTTGACCACCAGCAGTATGAGGGCGATCATATAAGTGGGAGCTGGGGGTCTACAAGCATATCCTTAAAAGGTCCCTAGTCGTGGGAGTTTCGAGACCGGGCATCGATACTCCATTAGTAGACTAGTGTATACAGTCGAGACCCCGACGAGGGGCGGTGGCCGGTCTCACAAGCCACTGGTGTCAGTTGGATCACCTAAGATGTATACAGGTGCTCATTGGGTTATGAGTACACCGGACAGGACTCGCCGGGAACATGCTAGTTGGTCATATACCAGACGTCAGATGGCAGTTCCCTGGTGACATGTGTGCAGGTTAGTTCATCGACCTGGGGATCGTCATTTGTCTCGTGTGAGTTCCCACTGTACTTTGATTACTACCCTACCACGGCTCAAAGGAGTCGTGCAAACAGGTTTTAGTTGGGTACAGTCCCGAGCCACATGGAGGCAGTGAGCGTATCTTCAGGGGTTCGTCTCTCCCGGTATTGGGGGTGAGGTCGTGCTGTGTCTAGGAGAGCCATTACACGAAGTCCTTGGCCAAGGCAAGAAGATTTACTGGTAGGTATTCCAGTAGTATCTCAGGGTGTTCTGGGCTACACTCCGACACGACTTGTACCGCTTTTGGGGGTCTGACTTTTACCAACCCCCTAGGCCCGCCATGCGATACTTATAGACGAACGGACCGGACTGCACGGATATTGTCACTGACAGGCTCAGTAGGGTGTCAGGATGAGTTCGCTCATCGACGTCCTTTTTTAGTCAATACCTGGTAGCCCGTTACGTATTGGCTTATACCTCTGACGTGCTAGTGGTTAAATCCACAACCAAGGTGTTGATGAGTCTTTAGAGTCCCCCACATTCAGTTACTCAGCTTTCGGGCGAAAGGTTGTAGAGGCCGTATGGAGATATGGCAAGGTCCGATCAGATACGTGCGGTATTGCACGGATCAGGATCGGACAGTTTGTACTATAGGCCGTATGGTTATATGGCAGGGTTCGATCAGATACGTGCGGTATTGCACGGATCAGGATCGAACAGATATTACTAGCCGGCTTTGGTATAAGCCGGATCCTGGTATAGTACAGTGTAGACTTTGTCTCATTGCATTTGTATTTCGGTCGAAATACAGATGCGGGTGTGTATGCACAGTATTGGGGTTTTCCCGTAATTTATTACGGGACCAGTTTTCTGGAGTTGCCAGTTTGCTTTCCGTTTCGGCCAATTTCCTTTGTTCCGTTCATTGGCCGAAGATTGGTGGAGGAGGGCTTATTTGCATTGTTGCAAATAAGCATTTGTGGAGGAGGTCTTTGCATATTATCATGTCATGATACTTGTCCCATCATTTGACTTCATAAACTCATGATTGCTTGACTTTCTTTATCATCATGGTTTTGATGATGGTTGTTGATGATGAGAGATGGTTGTTAGTTGAGTGTTGGTTTTGCTTTGTTATCATTTGGTTCATATGATAACCATTCCTCTCTCTCTCTTGTTTTGATATGAGAATGGCTCCCATTATTTTTGAGATTTCTCTCTCCATTCTCACTCTCCTTCTCCTCTAGTGATGGCCGGCCACCATGAGGGTGGGTTGCCCATTTTTGTAGTGGGGATTTTTGCTTTCTTGATGTTAGAAAAATCCCCAATTTCCTCCACATTGTTCTTGTATCATCCCTCCACCTAAAATGGCATCTCCATGAACCCCAAAGTGAGACTTGAGGACTACATATTCTACAGCAAACCTTGGGCACGTCGAGTAGCCGGCTTCGTGCCCGAGTTGCCTCGGCATTGAGGTGGGAGCCCGTAAAAGAAGAAGGCGATGTGGTGTACTTCCGGCGACGAGGAGGAGACGGGACATTCCGCAGGAGATCGGGACGATGACGAGAAGACCGGAGGACTTGGATCGTCGGTATATCTCTAATCCCTTTCTTGTTGATAGCTAGGACTAGTTAGTGGTTCGATCCCGGTTATAGTGCGCGGTGGTGCCGGTTTGCCAAGTCCGCAAAAATTTAAGTTATTCACCGCTTCCGCATTTGGCCGTCGGATAGACGGCCGGGGCGCCGCCGTGCACTTACACTGATGGCCGACTACGACCTTGATCTTAAATACCATCCGGAAAAGGTTAACGTCGTGCCGGATGCGCTTAGTCGGTTACCAGCAATTCAGGTGTTAACTACACAGAGAGAGATCATTGTAGATTTTCGAAGATTTGACTTGGAAGTTATGCTACCACATTCTACGGGACAGTTGATGCAGTTGCAAGTACAGTCGTCCTTGGTTGAGAAGATTAAAGCGGCACAATCGCTGGATCCTAGACTGCAGAAGTTTTGAGAGCAGGTTGAGGCTGGACTACGAATAGATTTACTGGTCCACGAAGATGGTTCGTTGAGGTATGGTAGCCGTTTGTGTGTGCCAAAGGGAGATGTTCGTAAAGAGCTTATGAAGGAGGCACACAGTTCAGCTTACTCTGTACATCCAGGAGGTACAAGGATGTACCGAGATATTCGACAGCATTTTTGGTGGGAAGGCATGAAACGGGAGATTGCTCGCTTCGTGGCTAAGTGCTTGGTATGTCAGCAAGTCAAGGCTGAACACCAAAGGGTTGCTGGTTTGTTGCAACCATTTCCGATTCCTCAGTGGAAGTGGGCACATATAACCATGGATTTCATGACGGCTTTACCGCGGAGTCCAAAGGGCAACAATGCGGTATGGGTGATTGTTGATCGATTGACCAAGGCAGCTCATTTTATTCCTTTCCGGATTGGTCAATCAACGGAGACTTTGGCAGAACGGAACATGCAAGAGATTGTAAGATTGCATGGCGTATCGGTGAGCATCGTGTCCGATCGGGACACTCGGTTCTTATCACACTTCTGGAGGAGTTTACAGGAAAGTTTAGGGACTCGATTGAAGTTTAGCACAGCTTATCATCCTCAACTAATGGTCAGTCGGAGAAAACGATCCAAACTCTTGAAGACATGTTGAGAGCATGCATGTTGGACTTCAAGGGTTCATGGGAGGATCATCTACACTTGGTGGAGTTTTCTTACAACAATAGTTTCCAAGCAACTATCCAGATGGCTCCGTTTGAAGCTTTGTATGGTCGTAAGTGCCGTTCACCTGTTTGTTGGGATGATGTTGGTGAACGAAGATTATTGGGACCAGATTTGGTAGTGCAGACAGTCGAGAAGGTTAACACCATCAGAAAGCATATGAAGGCAGCTCAAGACAGACAGAAAGGTTGGGCTGACACGTCAAGAAGACCTGTAGAGTTCGCCGTGGTTGATTTGGTATTCTTGAAGATATCACCGACTTGAGGGGTGATTCGTTTTGGGAATCGAGGGAAGCTTAGTCCTCGATTTGTTGGACCCTTCGAGATATTGGAGCGCGTTGGAGAAGTAGCGTACCGTTTAGCGTTACTGCATTCCTTGGCGGGTGTGCACGATGTGTTTCACGTATCTCAATTACGAAGGTATGTTCGAGATGAAACACACGTCTTGGATCATTCGGAATTAACAGTACGGGAAGACCTGACTTTTGAGGAGCGACCGGGTGAAATCATGGATCGAAGGGAAAAGGTTCTTAAGAACAAGGTTATCCCCCTTGTGCTAGTTTCTTGGGGTAATCGATCGCATGGAGAATCCACATGAGAGCGAGAAGACGAGATCCGACGGAAGTTTCCTCACCTTATCCTGTTGTTTTCTATCTTGTATTCTTGGAATTTCGAGGACGAAATTCTTTTTGTAGTTGGGTATAATGTAACACCCGAGCCCAATACTACTAATTCTGTTACTGGTTGAGTGTTAGATATTACTCATTTCATTTATCTTGCTTGTTTGGGTCTTACTGTAAAATTTTAACTGGCTAAGTCATTTCTGCATATAACAAATTTTAGCACCTAAAACAAAATTAAAAATATCTATCTTGGCCTACTCGACACCCCTAACCTCATGGTAGCGTCCGTGCATCGAGTTCTCGTCCCGTTCGGTGAAACGGATAAGTTTGGACGGCTACGCGCGCGTACAGGTGTCCGACTTGGGGGTATGCTTTTTAATCATAAAACATCTCATTTTAAAATTTGGAACCTGCTTAAAATCCTATTATTTAAATTTCGAATTTTTGGACCCGACCCGGGCGCGATTTGAAAATGTTTCATTTAGCGCCAAAATCCCAAATTTAATATAATATCCAAACCATATAATATTCCCTTAACCTAAAAATTCTTACTGGTTAATTCTCCTAAAATCTTTTAGTTATTCTTTTAAACTTTGCAAATCTTTCCCCTGGCCAATCTCGTGGCACATAAACCTCGTGGGCCCCCTCCATTAACTCTTCCTCTCTCTTTCTCTGCCTCTCTCTCTCCCCCGATCTCTATCTCTCTCTCTCTCTAACTCTCTTTCTCTCTCTCCCTCATATATATTTTTCCCACTTCATATTTTTTGAAACACAAACACAGATAACCCACGCGAGAACCCATCGAGAACCAGAACCCTAGCCGCCTCGTCACCGTCGCTGCCGCAGCCCCGACGCCGACGTCTCTACCACCAGCCTCCTCGCCTCCTCAGCCTCATCGCACCCACGTCCTCCTTCATCGACCAGGGCGCGCCATGCACCCTCACCACGACCACCGGCACACCCCCTGCATGCGTTCGACTGCCAGATCTGTCGCCACCGACGGTCTCGCCTCCGTGCACGGCCCTCGTACAACCCTGTAAGCTTACCTATCCGTCTCCTTCCTATTTCCTTTCCTCTCTTTCCTTTTTTCTGTAAAAATTCTTGAACTGCAGCTGCCGTCGCGGTTACTGTTGGCTGGCCGCCGGAGCTCCGTCGACGAACTCGACCGTCACCACCCGTCCCACGGATCATCGTGAGCACCCTTTCTCGGTTCCTACCTCCTTTTTCTCTGTTTTCTCTTTATCTTCTTGTTGCATTGTATTGATCGTGCACTGTTCACTATTTGGCCGGAATCCGACGATGCCGGTGACGTGTCCCGACGTTCCAGCGAGGTACCCCGATCCGCGTGGTTCCATTGTTCGTTGTTTGGGTTCAATCCGTGAACCGTGCGTCCGTCGCGAGTTTCCCCGCCGACATTACGTCCCGTTTTTCCCGGTTCGTGACCCGTCGAGGCAAGTATCACTTGCTACATGCTATACTATACAATTATATATGTTTTGACTCATTAAACCTGCAAAACTTAACTCGGTATGGATATTTTCTCTTTTGGTCGCAATATGACATATATCATGATACAGTCAATCTAAAATTACAGTTTGCCACTTTAACCCTAATAACGAAGTTTACCCGTTAACCACATTTTTACTGTTTAAAGGATGATAGCCTTTATACCGGTAGTTCTATTACAGTCAGATATTGAAGTAACGGTATTGCACCATCATTTGATCTATTGCACCGCAAGGGGTGCTCCAAACCTGTTAATATGATAAAACGGCTGCACTATGTTAATGCACTATTGTGAATAAATGAACTGCTTATTGTTGTTTAATTTATTACTTATTTCCTGCTGTTAATCCATGTTCGATTATACATCTGTGAGAGCACACCCACGATATTGTTACATCTTGACCTTGCTACACATGATATATATATACCGATGCACCTGACATGGTACCCTTTACTATCGACTTGACCTGATGTACCATGACCTGACCTGTTACCTGATCTCATGCCTAATGCCAACAAACCTGACATGGAGTCCTCATGGACCAAGCTTGTTGTCTATCCAGACAAACCTACTGTTACCTGAACTTGTGTTGGCATTAGTTCTTGACCACTGAATACCTGACCTGACACATATAACCTGGGGGTATGGGGAAATCAAAAGGGTAATCTAAAGTGTAACTTAAAAGGGTATTACTTGATCCGTGGTCCCGGGGGGTAACGGGACAGAGCCATTCGTGACTCTTACATTTTCCTGATCCGTGGTCCCGGGGGGCAACGGGACAGAACCACTATTGGTTCCCATCTTCCTGATCCGTGGTCCCGGGGGGTAACGGGAAATATCCTTTGAGTTACATGGAGGATTACTCGAATTGATTTCAAAGACTTTAGAATAGAAAACCCGATAGAACAGTTTAGTTACCCACTGCACACTACCCTGCACTGCTTGCTTCATACTATTGCTTTATTCATGTTTATTTCTGCATTGCCTATTACACTGTTCATATTATATTATTGGTTGACATGACGCGCTGACATCTGGGTTTTGCATGGCCCAGATTCTTTACCACTGTCGTTGTCCGAGCAGGAGTACTTCAGCCAGCAGGCTGAGTTGTGAGTTCTGTAGTGGTTAGTTTTATTTCCTGCATTTTTTTATTTCCAGATGTGAGCCCGCATTATGGGACATACCTTTCCGTTATTATATTGGATCATTTGCTTCCGCATTTATTTATCATTGACTCTTGTTATTCTGGATTGTGGACATGTGTTAGATAGTTTTATCTTGTTCTTGATATCTCTACAGCCGTAATGTGACTGTGGATGGATACTTCCTACCCACAGGTAGCATGGTTGGCTATGTCACATGCCCAATCTTGCGTACTCTGGGAAGCGGGGCGTGACAAAAACATTATAGCAAGTCTTGGCGTTAATGACATGAAATTTGATGTCAGTGACGAGCAACCTGAAGCGCAACGTCAATATTACGGACCCAAGTGTTTGTGACGACTGTGAGTCGAACCCGGAGATGGTAATTTTGTCTCGGGCCAGGTTGTCATGCCCCGCTTCCCTATGTACGGCGAAGGGGACGCGACGAGGCCGCTACGCATTTACTCTGAAGTAAACACGCTAAGCGTATCTAAGTAATATAAGTAAAATGTACACAAGAGACAATAGATATAATTGAACAACAACTTTATTTATTAACATTCTTTTTACAATACATCTGAAAAGTAAATACACGGAATAGAAAGCAATGCCTAAACAGTGGAATAACAGAAAATGGAAAATACAGAATGTAAATATGTACAAGGAATCTAATGCTCTGGGTCGAAAGCTAGCTGGTCCAAATCCTCGCTGGTGGGCTCGATCTCCAGTGAGTCCAAATCACCTGACGACATTCTAAAGAAGAAGAAAGAGAATGTCTTCAGCGAACAAATTGCTCGGTAAGTCCCGTAAACAGACAAGAATGGAATAGACAGAATAGAGAGTATATTGTTATAATGTTGTATTTAGTGTTAACGTTGTTGTTTGCAGCTTGGTACAGAAGAGGCCAGTGTATACGAGAGGAGACTCACTAGACCAGAGACTACGGTATATAGAGTACAAGGCCCCGTCAATAATACTCAGAACAACGGCGATTGAATTCAGGTTAGGTGTCTTTATGGTTGTTGTCTCGTGCTACTTCTAACACCTTCCGTACCAATCTACCCCTTATAAACTCCGCGATGTCTTGATTGTATTGTTTGTATTGTATTGTCTTGTAATTTGAATTGTATAGATGGATGACTTGCCGAAACCATGATATCAGTAAATGGATGTAACTGGAGAATCATGTAGATGGGTGTATATCCATGGTTCGGTTCGGTAAAGTTGTATAGATTGAACAGATTGATTATATGGATTCATGAATTCATATTGAATTGTTATATATATACTTGAATCTCATTCAAGTCAGATTGATTATATCGAGATTCAGTCTGAGTCAGACAATTAGAAAAGAAATTGAATCCTGAATTAGGTTTTGGTGCTATCGGTAACCGCTGCACATGGACGGCAGGATTTATGTCTTTTTCAAAAACGATTACCGTGTTGATAACACCGTTTGTTAAGTTGTCTACCTTAAATAGGCAAGCACCTATATCTCCGGCTCCCTGAGGCTCAAGAGACTGGTCCCGCTTAAACCTATGTTTACTACGGTCCTTATTGTAATTTAATATAATTTGAGTGGGTTTTATGTAAAAATAAATTTTGTATAATTTTCAAAACACACCTCAAGTATTTTATTATCATCTTTAAAGTTTTCATTGATGTATATTTTATCATTGTGACATTTCTAGTGAATAAAACCTATTTTCATAATATATGGTATTTATTTGTAATATTGGAATTGTATGGTATTTTCTTGTAAATGAAATGTTTTTCTTGAATTTTGGAAATGTGGAATATCATAAATATTAAAAATAGATATTTTGATATTAATTACATATATATTTATTTATTAAAAATATAAGTTTTATTTATAATAGAAATCTCGTTTTCTAAAGAAAATTGTATTTTAAATCTTTCGAAACTGTATGCTCCTTGTGGAGATCTGCATCTCGCACTACTAAGCCCGAGGATGTGCGATAATCCGCACCATCTCGAACGGGTTCCCCAAAATGGGTTGTAGTGGCACATTGCAAAGATTTGTTAAAAATACATATCTTGTAGAAAAATGTTTTTATAAGTCGGAGGTAGTTATGTGTAAAATCGTATTTTCCCAAATCTATGTTTCCCAATTTTATCGTGCTATATTACATATGAGTGTTGTGAAAAGGTAGGTCATTACCTCGTGATTTTTCTAAAGGTATAGCAAGGATAATAATTTATGTCAAAACTAAACTATATGGTATTTTTCTGTAAAAGTGATAAAAATTGAAATATGAATTCTTTTGATATGAAACTTATCAATATGTTTTGTTAATTTTTAATGATCATGATGTGAGAGTTTGGTCTTATTGTGTCTAAGAAAAATATGATTTTCAAGGAAAAACCGAAGCGGAAGTCGGATTAACTCTACTTCCGTCGGGTTTTAGTTTTAAATATTGTTTAAAATATAGAAGAGAAGAGAAATAGGGACTTACATACACAAGCCTATATTGTCACCAGACCTGTCTATCCGCCGATAGCCTCGCGTTACTAGCGAGACCTTCTTGAAGACTTCTTCATGTTCTTCTTCGAGAAATCTAGATGAAGAAAGAGATGTGAAATGATAAAAATATATGATGATGAAAAGAAAGATAGGTGAGATATAAAAAAGATTTTTGGCCGCCATAATTCTAATAAATTATAGTTCATAACCATTCTAATTATTTTAGGAGTTAAAAGGAAGATGAAATGAAAGGTCTCATTTGTAGGTTATGAGAAGAATAAAAATGATAAAAAAAAATAATTGCAAAAATGGGGATTTGAACATGTGACTTATAGAATAACAATGAAATGACTTAACCAATGAGCTATAAGGTTGCTCATGCACATACTTAATTAGAATTAAATATATGCAGTTGCTTCAAAAGAAAGTGGGCTTTTGGGCTCATAGTTTTATAAAAGAAAATGAAAATGAGATTGGATTTAGGTTATGGGCTGGGTTAGGTCTTGCGTTTAATTTGAAATGGGTTAAGATTTAGTTTAAAGAAATAGGTTTGGGAAAAAATAGATGGAATAATAAAATAATATATATATATAATAGAAAACAAAATATATGGAAAAATACTACGAATAAATAAATACAATATTTTACTAAAGAAAGAAAATACGATGGTATAGTAATATTAGGGTCGTTACATTCTACCCTCCTTAAAATAGTTCCGTCCTCAAAATTACTCAAGAAGGATATTGCAACAGAGTAAGGAAATAAGATTAGGATGATATTGTCTTCGAGCTCCGTCGATCGATACTCTAACCAATTGAGCCAATAAGTCTACAAGATACAAATAGAAAGGGTGAATAAGAATTAAGGATTCAAAAGTGAAGAGATGGATTTCAAGGAAGCCGAAGGTAGAGTTCAAGATAGATTCAAGGAATATGTAATTTAAAGAATGTTTTCAGTTGCTGTTTCTTGTGTTATATTGCTTAGGTTGTCCACACAATGCTGAACTGCATGGTAGAGTTCCATACAGATCAAACCTGCATGGGCCACCAACAAAACCTGTCACGCCCCGCTTCCCGGTGTACGGCGAAGGGGACGCGACGAGGCTGCTACGCATTTACTCTGAAGTAAACACGCTAAGCGTATCTAAGCAATATAAATAAAATGTACACAAGAGACAAGAGACAATAGATATAATTGAACAACAACTTTATTTATTAACATTCTTTTTACATTACATCTGAAAAGTAAATACATGGAATGGAAAGCAATGTCTAAACAGTGGCATAACAGAAAATGGAAAATACAGAATGTAAATGTGTACAAGAAATCTAAAGCTCTGGGTCGAAAGCTAGCTGGTCCAAATCCTCGCTGGTGGGCTCGATCTTCAGTGAGTCCAAATCACCTGACGACATTCCAAAGAAGAAGAAAGAGAATGTCGTCAGCGAACAAATCGCTCGGTAAGTCCCATAAGCAGACAAAAATGGAATAGACAGAATAGAGAGTATATTGTTATAATGTTGTATTTAGTGTTAACGCTGTTTTTTGTAGCTTGGTACAGAAGAGGCCAGTGTATACGAGAGCAGTCTCACTAGACCAGAGACTACGGTATATAGAGTACAAGGCTCCGTCGATAATACCTGGAACAACGGCGATTGAATTCAGGTTAGGTGTCTTTATGGTTGTTGTCTCGTGCCACTTTTAACACCTTCCGTACCAATCTACCCCTTATAAACCCCGCGATGTCTTGATTGTATTATTTGTATTGTATTGTCTTGTAATTTGAATTGTATAGATGGATGACTTGCCGAAACCATGATATCAGTAAATGGATGTAACTGGAGAATCATGTAGATGGATATATATCCATGGTTCGGTTCGGTAAAGTTGTATAGATTGAACAGATTGATTATATGGATTCATGGATTCATATTGAATTGTTATATATATATACTTGAATCTCATTCAAGTCAGATTGATTATATCGAGATTCAGTCTGAGTCAGACAATTAGAAAAGAAATTGAATCCTGAATTAGGTTTTGGTGCTATCGGTAACCGCTGCACATGCACGGCAGGATTTGTGTCTTTTTCAAAAACAATTACCGTGTTGATAACACCGTTTGTTAAGTTGTCTACCTTAAATAGGCAAGCACCCATATCTCCGGCTCCCTGAGACTCAAGAGACTGGCCCCGCTTAAACCTATGTTTACTACGGTCCTTACTGTAATTTAGTATAACTTGAGAGGGTTTTATGTAAAAATAAATTTTTTATAATTTTCAAAATACACCTCAAGTATTTTATTATCGTCTGTAAAGTTTTCATTGATGTATATTTTATCATTGTGACATTTCTAGTGAATAAAACATATTTTCATAATATATGGTATTTATTTGTAATATTGAAATTGTATGGTAATTTCTTGTAAATGGAATATTTTTCTTGAATTTTGGAAATGTGGAATATCATAAATATTAAAAATAGATATTTTGATATTAATTACATATATATTTATTTATTAAAAATATAAGTTTTATTGATAATAGAAATCTTATTTTCTAAAGAAAATTGTATTTTAAATCTTTCGAGACCGTAAGCTCCTTGCGGAGGTCCGCATCTCGCACTACTAAGCCCGAGGATGTGCGATAATCCGCACCATCCCAAACGGGTTCCCCAAAATGAGTTGTAGCGGTACATTGCAAAGATTTTTTTAAAATACATATCTTGTAGAAAAAGGTTTTTATAAGTCGGAGGTAGTTATGTGTAAAATCGTATTTTCCCAAATCTATGTTTCCCAATTTTATCATGCTATGTTACATATGAGTGTTGTGAAGAGGTAGGTCATTATCTCATGAGTTTTCTAAAGGTATAGCAAGGAATTATAATAATTTATGTCAAAACTAAACTATATGGTATTTTTCTGTAAAAGTGTGATAAAAATTGAAATATGAATTCTTTTGATATGAAACTTGTCAATATATTTTGTTAATATTTAATAATCATGATGTGAGAGTTTGGTATTATTGTGTCTAAGAAAAATATGATTTTCAAGGAAAAACCGAAGCGGAAGTCGGATTAACTCTACTTCCGTCGGGTTTTAGTTTTGAATATTGTTTAGAATATAGAAGAGAAAAGAAATAGGGACTTACATACACAAGCCGATATTGTCACCGGACTTGTCTATCCGTTGATAGCCTCGCGTTACTAGCGAGACCCTCTTGAAGACTTCTTTATGTTCTTCTTCGAGAAATCTAGATGAAGAAGGAGATGTGAAATGATAAATATATATGATGATGAAAAGAAAGATATGCGAGATATAAAAAAGATTTACGGCCACCATAATTCTAATAAATTATAGCTCATAACCATTCTAATTATTTTGGGAGTTAAAAGGAAGATGAAATGAAAGGTCTCATTTGTAAGTTATGAGAAGAATAAAAATGATAAAAAAATAATTGCAAGAATGGGGATTTGAACATGTGACTTATAGAATAACAATGCAAGAACATAACCAATGAGCTATAAGGTTGTTCATACACATATTTAATTAGAATTAAATATATGCAGTTGCTTGAAAAGAAAGTGGGCTTTTGGGTTCATAGTTTTATAAAAGAAAATGAAAATGAGATTTGATTTGGGTTATGGGCTGGGTCAGGTCTTGCGTTTAATTTGAAATGGGTTAAGATTTAGTTTAAAGAAATAGGTTTGGGAAAAAAATAGATGGACTAATAAAATAATATATATATAATAGAAAACAAAATTTACGAAAAAATACTACGAATAAATAAATACAAAATTTTACTAAAGAAAGAAAACACGATGGTATAGTAATATTGGGGTCGTTACACAGGTGTTGAACGTTCATGCAAATCTCTTTCAGCACTCTCACGTTGAGAAGGTTGACGGAGGATCCGTTGTCGACAAGGATTTTTCATATCTTGATGTCGTGACAGTACCCGGTGACGTATAATGGACGATTATGTTCACACGTACCGAGGAGGAGATCTTCATCGCTGAATGTAATGCCATCCGTGTGGACCTCTGCCAGTTCATCTTTCATCTTCTCTTCCGCGAGGAAAGCTTGGAACTGATCAGGCTCTTGTAACGTCTTGATCAGGAAATTTCGTGCCTCTTTGGACATGAGGAGAGCATCCAGTATGCTCAGTTATGAGGGTATTTTCCTCAAATGTGCTAAGACATTGTAATTCACCTTGTTTTTCCTAGGCGGATCCCTTGTTGCAAGCTTTTTGACAACTCCACCGTCGAGGGAAATTTCCTCACGGATTTTTTCTTTCCCTTTGTCCTTTTTGCTCGAATCTTTGTTTGTAGGTCCGAGCTTCTTTTCAGGCAGCGTGCGGTGACGCAGCTGAATATTCTCGCGGTTCTTCTCCTCCTCTTCTTTTTTGGAGGTGGAGTATTTGAAGAGAGGGTTGAGGGGTATTTCGTCCTCAGAATCGTTCCCGAAAGTAAGAACTTGGGGTTTTCCCCTTCCGAACTGATATCAACCATATGACAGTTGCCAGTCATTTTTTCATGCGCATCTGTCGCGCTGTCGACGAGTTTCGCGCTTCACCCTCTTAAAGTGTTTTTGATGGGCAACATAATCTTACCACCACTTCTTGAAGGCACTGCATTTCTTGGTGGGGTGGATAGCCCACCGATGGTATAGACAGTAGTTTAGATGTGAATCCTCTCCGGCGAGGCATATGGCCTCGGGAGTGTTTCTTACGAGAGGTAGCAACTTCATTCTCATTGACAGGACTTTGGCGAACCGCTTCTCTGCCTTGATCTTGCTCTTATTTGTTGCAGGTATGCATTGGTTTGGTTGGAGTACTTTACGACTCATCCTTGCCGCAGCTTCTTCATCCTGACGCTGACGCTTAGCCTTTTCGTATATGGTTGTTTCGCATTCTCGATCAACTTTGCTTTTTTGAAAGGCTTCATTTAACAGCCTATCGATCGGGTCTTCTGGCAGTTCCGGGGATTTTAGCGCCGATTTTGCGCCCAGTTCATCTGTGTTGTTTTCTGACACCGAGAGAGTTTCTTCGTCATTTAACGACGAATGGGAGACCATGCGGCAACATGCTACATAGTCCTCGGTTTCTTCTGATGAGTCATTTTCCTCATCGTTGTCACTATCTTCGTTCTCAAGAATATGCTTGAAGAACTCTTCGAGCGTGACCGGTATCCGCGCATTCTGGTTGTACTCCTCCAGCGCGTCAATGTACTTTTGTAGGTCTGTGCACGTATCGTCATACTCGGTAGGCTGCACAAGCTTCTTAGTCTTCTTCTTTTTCTTCGAAGACTTGGAAGGCTTGACTTAGGTATTTTGCCCTTTGTCAACAATCTTCGGTATTGTTGGGGGCAAAAATTACACTCCGGTTGACTAAGTCAAAATCAAAGTCAACCCCAAGTAAGCGGGCCCAAGCCCAGATCAAGTAGGCACATTCCCAAGTCGAGCCCCGCGGCCGGCCTCCTCCATGCCAAAATGAAATCATGTAATAAATAATTTTGATGTAATTTTTTATGCATGAATGGGTATAAAACCAAATTTTTGTAAAGTCCATGGCCCATGTGCAAAATAAATGAGCACATGAGGCATGGGATAGGCAAAATGCTATTTTGTAAAGCCCAAGGGGCTATATGTAAGTTTGTAAGCCTATAAAAGGCAACATGATAATGAAATAAAAAAGATATAATTCATTCTCCCCAAAAATTAGGGTTTCTGTATCTCCTTCTCCTTCCTCAAGGTTCTAAACCTTCTTCCCCTTTTTTTGAATTAAACCAAGAGTTTAACTCTTCCTTTTCCAAAAATAAATAGATTTTCACCATAAAACCCTTGAAGGGGAGCTCGGATCTGCCATCAAATCCCTAAAAGGGGAGATTTTAAGTCTCACCTCCCCTTTTTCCCCATGATCCGGCCAACAAAGAGGAAGAAGAAGGATACCCATCTCCAAAAATCCCGTTCCAGGAGGATCCGAAGCTCAAAAGAAGATCCAAATATTTCTAGGAGTTTAACTCCATTCAAGATCTATTGGAGTTTAACTCCATAAATCAACCCCCTTTTTAGGAGTTTAACTCCAAATCTATATATAATACATGTTAGGAGTTCAACTCCAAAGCCCCCTTGGGAGTTTAACTCCTAACCCAAGGGCTAAGCCCCTCTTCCCGCTAGTGTTTCCAGCGGTCATGTGCCACGCACGTAACCCGCAAGCGCCCAGCGGTCGCATGCAGGGCACATGACCTGCGGGCGCTAAGCGCTCACGTGCACCTCACGCAACCCGTGGGCGCTCAGTGCCCAATGGTCGCATGCAGCTCACGTGACCCGCTGGCGTCCAGCGGCCGCGTGCTGCCCACGTGACCCGCGGGCGCCCAGCGCCCACGCGCCTGGTACGTGACCTACACTGCACATCGAGTTCGCATGACCAGTTTGACCCGTCAATCGAAGGTTTCCTCGCTCCAAAGGCGAGGGGTAATTAACGGCAGCTTAATTCGCGGCTGCCGGAGATTTGGATCCCCACAATAAAAAAAACCCCGTCTACCCTAGGCGGGGGAATCTGTAGTACGCCTGACAAGCGACGTGTATTCCCATCTCAATGGGGTGACGAAAAACACCCTACAGGTATGGGACGCGGTTTCAACATCTCTTCAATGATTTCAGGTTCAAGTGGGCTTTTCCACCTGATTGCCGGACATGCCTTTAGATCCTTCGGCATTCTTTTAGATTTTACTGAAAGAACGACTTCCCATGGAGTTTCTTCCACGAGCGAGCATGATGCCCCTAGCGCGTCCACCTTTTTGGGAGTGTGCTTCTGTGGTGGGTTCATTCTCCAGTTATCAGACAGTGCGAATTTTCCCTATTGACACTGGTCTTCGACCCAATTCATGAAGACGTAGCAATCTTCAATTGGATGGTTCACCATTCTGTGATAGGAGCAGTTGTTGGGGTTGTTGATGTCGCTGGGTTGCGGTGGACGCCGTGGGTCTGGCAATGTGATGAGTTTGTTGCGCACTGCCAACTCGAATAGTCTCCTCGTCTTATCGCGGGGAAACGAGTAAGCGCGTCCTAGCCTTTCTTCCAGGGATAGGCATGGACGCGTGTTGCTTTGGCGAGCAGCTGGTTTTGGGCCACTCGGTTGTTGTTGCGTGTTGGCAACAAAGGCCACTTTCCTTTTACCCTTGTTATTTCAAGGGTCCTTATTTGAGGAGAAAGGCCCGTGGCCCATCTGGTCCATTTAGGCCAGCTTATCGATCAGAGCCTGGAAGGTCGTCGGTTTGAATAATGTCATGAACTAGGACACCTTCGTTTGAGGATCAAGGGTCCCTATGAACATGCCCACGACAGGGGATTTTTCGATGCGCTGTTCACACTTAGATCATAGGTTCCGCCACTGGATCGCGTATTGGACCCAGGTTTCTCCCGGCTTCACCCTAGCATTGATTAATGCCGTAATTGGAGTGCGCTCGCTCACGCTGGAGAACCGCTGTGTGAACAGCCGTTCTATCTATGTGAATGTCTTTACGGAGTCATTTGGGAGCTCCGAGTACCATTCAAAGGCCGTTTCTGACAGGCTGCCAACGAACTGGCGAAGCAACAGTTTGTCGTCGCCTCCAGTGTTTCCGCATAGAGCTCTGAACTGTGCGACGTGCTGATGGGGGTTGCATGTCCCTTTATATACATGGAACTTGGGGATCGTATATCCCGGCGGGTACTTGATTTGATCATACCAGCCTGGATAGGGTCGCCCAATTCTAACGATTTGGCCAGCCACTTTATTTGCTTGATGAGCTCTTATTTGTTGAGCTATATAATCATCAAGGGCAGCCTTGGAGATCGTTTCCTCCATGGCTGTTGATAAAGCCGGAATAGGGTTTGATGTTTCCCCTCTATCATCCTCGATGATTATCGGCGGATATTCGGCTGGGGGTTCTGGTTGGATCATCATTCCAACCATATCCTGAAACAAGAGTGCCATCTGCTTCATGTTAGCAGCTTGTTCGACGGGTTCTTTATCTTTTCTTTCAAACACCCTTCGTAGGAACTCTGTGTCGGTCTCCTGCTCCTGGCGTTGTTCGGCCGCTGGATCCGGACTTTCTTTCTGTCCAGTAAGTGCTGCCATTTTGGTCAGCATTTCCGGAGCTTTTGTTGTTGCTCCTGAGCTTTTGTCAGCTACCGAGTTTGTGGTCGATGACCTACAGAAGCACGCCTTTTTTCTTTCCCGGAAGCTATGTGGACCGTATATACGATCATGCTCCCAGACTTGGGGCGTTTAGGTCCATCACCTTTGGAATTTTCCGCAGGCGGTGGGATTTTCTCCAGCCTCATCCTTTTGTAGGAGGTCGAAGTTGAAGGAGCCGTTGTAACAGGCTCCCGTATAGAAGAAGCCCCTCGTTGTATGACGGAGGGATGATCTTTCTCTTGATGTGCCTTCGTTTTCTTCGATTGACGAGAGTAGTCTTTGTCGATCACAGATTCTTGGACATTCCGCCAAACGCTGTGAATTTGCGAGGAGAGCCGCTGATGGGGTTGCTCCGTCTTTTCCTGCACTGTGGCTTCTGCAGGCGGGGGCGATTTCTTTAGCATTGCCGTTGGAGAGTTCTTAAGCACCCTCCTGAGCAGATCAAAGCTATTCCCGATTGGAACAGCAGTGTCAACTTCCACCATTGGTGCTAGTGGGGTAAGTCCAGAGGGGGAGTTGCCCCCAGCTTTTCTCACTCGGCGCCAGTGGCGATGTCGAGTGTGTCTTACAGACGGGACCGCCTCAGTTTTGGAAGCGGCTTCTTCATGCCCCTGGTTTTACTGAGGAGCTGCAATTGGCGTCAGCCTGTTGAAGACCGACGTCCTTATTAACATTTGGGGAGGGCCAGCCAATCTTTCAAAGACCGACTTTCTGATGGGGGAAGCGCTTTTGACGGCTTTGCCCGTGGCAAGAGTTGGGAGGGCTGTCCATTTTGGGGCAGCCCCTTCAAGTATCACGAGCCTCTTTGCGGGCTCGTTTGAGCTTTTGCTCAGCCTGTTGAAGACTGAGATACCAGATTTGTACGGCCCGTTGAGAGGGGACGTTGTGGTCGCCAGTCGATCGAAGACCGACCTCTTGGAAGCCTCCTCTTGCGGCGCTGAGGCACCGAAACTCAATGGTGGGAGTATGGTCCCAAAGAACAATCCAGTAGTGGCTTAGGTTACTTGTCCCACCGGCATTGAAAAGATAGAGGCCACGTTGGGCCCGTAGGTCACTCCTCCAGCTAGGGTGGTGCGAGTGTTGCTGTTGCATGTTACAGGAGCAAGACACAAAATTTTAGTACCTCGAATCTAAGGGCAACCACTGCGAACTGCGATTTTGTTCGCAAAACAAGACACACGAAGTGTGGAGTGGAAAGAGGAAAAGGTCCTACCGGGCGTGCCAGAATCTGTTCACCGCCAAAAGACAAAAACCGAGACGTTAGGACTTCTGGCCTGAATTTTGGGGTCAGATACTATTTGGATTTATCCATCCACCTCTCCGAAGATACCAAGTTGATTTATGACACCATATATCGGAGGTTTGGACAGACGCGACCATTGTAGCAGACTTAATTAAATTTCCCCTCATTTTATGAGGAGTTTTTTTATTATGGGGTCCCTGCAGGCGCAAGCCCGTGCAGTTAATTATGTTACCGCATTGCGATAACCATTTTCTCCTACTCCGGAAATTCACTTTGTATCGTGTGTGTTTTTGTTTGTTTAGGTTGTCCGTGGATTGTATACGGAGACTAGTTTATGTCGTCGCCCGTAGGGCGTGGATTAGTTCAAATCCGTATATTTTTAGATTTGGGTTTGGGTCAAGGATTTGCTTGATGGGGTTTTGAACTTAGGTTGTATATTCTTTTGGTTCAAAAATATTTTATTTTATTTAAGAACCGTTAATCTAGTTTGAGATTAAGATCAATTTAAATATATAAGTGAGCATTTGGGCTCAGTTTGTTTTGCTAAGAATACGTTAGTTTTATTTGAGACTAAGATCAACTTAACAATGTTTTTAGGATCATTTTTACTTAAGATCCAACAAAAGAGCATTTGGGTTCAGCTGCAAAAAAAACTTCAGAGGCTTAGCCAATTTGGGCATAGTCTGCTTATTCTTTTTCTTTTTTATTCAAAAGTGTTAAGCACTTATTTGGGCTCTGTTTGTTCAACCCTTTTTTTTATGTAAAAATGATAAGCACTTATTTGAGCTCTGATACTCACATATATGTCATGTGAAGCATTCAGTCATGGGCACTAATCATGAAGTGTTATGCACTTCCTATGGCGTCCACGTGAGGTGCACGTGCAGCACTGGACGCTGCCCAATTAGTGCTGAACACTCAGCCGTTTTGGCTGTATATGGAGTGCTAAGCACTTTTTATGTGGCGCCCACGTGAGGCGCTGAGCGCTGCCCAATCAGTGCTAAGCACTCAGCCATTTTAGTTGTATGTGGAGTGCTAAGCACTTTATTCAGCGCCCATGTGTGTTTCACGTGAGGCGCTGGCTTTCTGTTTTGGGCGCCCGCGTGTCTTTCACGTGAGGCGTTAGGCGTTGTTAAAGAGGGGCGTCCACGTAGGTAGCATGTAAGGCGCTAGTTTTTTTTATATGAAAATTTAATCTCTGTTGGTATTTTCAAAGAGGTTAAACCTATATCAATGGTGCTTTGACCATTAGCGTTCTCCAAAATCACTATATTTTGAGAATTTCGGGTTGAGTTTTTAGAGAACTAAGTTCTTGATTTGAAAGAATTGAATTCCTGGAGTATTCTGGACTTTCTTTTCTTTCTTTTTAAATTTGTTCTTTCCTGAATTTTTGATTCTCAAGAAAAAGATCTTCCCGATGAGAATTAAATTCTCAACTTGTGGGAGACTTGTTTTGTGCATTTCGGATCTAGAGAAAAAACTAAGTTCTTCTTCAAAAGGATTAAACCCTTAGATGTGATATTATAGGTAATAGAGATATTTTGATCTCTTTTTTTTTACCTAGGGTTTGGAGAATGACGCTCTTCTTCTTTGAGAATTGAATTCTCTGTTCTTTCTATCTGTGGTCTCTGTTAGTCTCTCCCTCTCCGTGAGACTTGAAGTCTCGGGTCCTTTATATAATGGAGGCAAATTGTTAATTGGTTTTGAGAAAATCTCTCATTGAGAGATTCCAATTGATTTAATTGGACTCAGAATTGATTTGGGGAATTTACCCACCGTTGGATCTTTGATCCAAATGTTTCTGTTTTCACAGAATGTGTTTTCTTGGTTTTAACAAGATTGGGGAAGTATTTTCCCATATACAGAATTTATTCTATAAAGTGGTGATTTTTTAATCACCATTGAATTTTTAATCCAAGCGTTCTCTGTTTTACAAAGAGTAATCTTTTTGTTTAGAAAGATTAAGAGAATATATACCAAAAATAGAATTTTATTCTATTATTGGATCATTGATCCAACCGAGAGTATCTTTCTTATTTAGAAAGATACGGAAGATATTTTCTCCTAATAAAATTTGATTCTATATTTTGATAATTTATCATCTCCGTTGGATTTTTGATCCAACGGCTCTATTTAACAGAGAGTATTGTAAAATTTAATTCTACTTGGACGGCGGCACTCACGTGTTGTGCACGTGGGCGCCACTTAAGAGTTTAATTCTTAAGATGGGTATTCATGTACTTTGCACATTAGCGCCTGCGTGAGAAGCACGTACGGCGCCGTCTATGAGTTTAACTCTTATGTAATAAATTTTTCTGTGCTTTACACATAAGAGTGGTTCTGGCGCTGGCGCCCTCGAGGAGAGCACGTGAGGCGCTGCCTCATTAAATTTAACAGAGCTTAGCTCTTTTATTAGGTTAAATATTGGGGGAACAAAGATATCTAACCTGATTCAAGGAAGGATTGGCCGAAAAAGGGTTTTCGGCCGAAGGTCTGACCTAAGAAAAGGTGCGCCGGGCAATCTTCAGATGGTAGGAAACGATTAGGGCAAAATGTCTGCCAAGGAATAGCCTCCCATATTTATACACTTGGCAAAAACCATCCAACGGCCCAAATCCGTTCCCGCCGAAATAAAGCGTCGCACCCAACAGCCATGAGAACTCCACGTGGCGACCGACCATTGGACACCTCCCCCTCACTCCCGGATTCAACTGACGACCCTTCACATTCCACCACCCCACGGCGAACACGTGGCACAAAGGTCAACTGACCCAGCGAGCAAAGCGGCATCTTCTTTAAAGCGCATTCATTTTTCCGATCTGCTGACGTCATCAAAGATACGCGCGGAAATCAAGGCACTCCGTGAGTCGCCACATAGACCCAGAAATCGGAGAGACGCGGCCGCCAAACGTTGCGTCATCCTCAGACAACCTATTACGAAGAATTCTCAGCGCCAGGCTGAATTATTGAAGACCGGGATGATAGCCACTCTCGTCCCGGCCAACAAATAGATCGGAACGAGAATGTGGGGCTAATGATGATACCTGTTAGTAGGAATTTCTCAGATTACGACACGTGGTAGGTGACGTGCTATCCGCGCAAACCCAAGAGGCTACGGAGCTAGAATAAATATGACGTATTGGGGACGTTCCTCGGCACCACGCCTTCGAGGCTGCACCAGACCTTCTAAGAAGACCTTCTCGGAGTACCTTCCCCCTTCGACTGACCGCCAGCAAATAGCTCGTCTCCGAGCAATCCTATAGCTGAGATTCCTCGGCGTTCCTGTTTGGCAGGGAGCACGGAGCCCAAGCGCCCTCGTACGGCTCCGTGTATCTCGCCATGACGAGATCTCCGCTGCCCCACGTCCTGCATCTGACGCTGGCGCGTCTTTCCATTAATTGGCGTATCCCACCATCAACGCGAACGTGGAGTAGGGGCGTAACGGACGATGAGAATCTCGCATCGGTTTGCTCCATGCGACCGCTATATAAATCCATGTTCCAGACGACTCAGGTACGTCGAATTCAATCCAATACGCCGCTATTCTGCCTCAATATCCCTCTGTACTTACTTGATCGTCGGAAGGTCCTACGGTGATATCACATCCCGGGACTTTCCTTACAGGTACCTCGGCGTCAACAACATTCAACGACCCATTGAGATCCACACATTCAATTATCATACCCAATCTCAACCGTTCAGCCCGCTCGCAGCAAAATCAACGGAGGACAACATCTGAGGGAGATCGCGAACTCCATCAGGAATTTTTGACAATAGAGAAGATATCAAGAGGGTTTTGACAATTTATAAAACTTGAATCTGTTTTTGCTCGGATATCATCTTAAATCACCAACAACTTAATTGACACTTTGAACTTTTCATGAGAGTTTATTTCATAATTTTGTAATAATTAGTTTGTGCATGTCAATCAATTAACCATGGAAGTGAATTAATTATCCCAAAAGGTCCTTTTTTTTTTTTGGCAAAAGAATTTGTTGATCCAAGTCAAATCAAGAGAGAAGCTCTTTCACCCCTCTCCAAAGTAACTAGTAAGCTCCCATCCAAAATATGTCTACTTTAGAGCAAAAAAATCCAAGTCGTAACTCATTTCCTAATTAAAGGGAAAAAGGGCACTCCTCTTGTCTCTTTGCATGCAACCTCATTAATCTCTCTCTCTCTCTCTCCATCCTTGCCTACTTTTTGGCTACCACCTTTGACAAATGCGACAACAACCATTAATTAGCTTAGAGTTTGTGCTAACCTCCTCCTATTTGAGTATAAGAGAGAAAGAGACGCTTATAAGAAACACTAGCTAAGCAGAAGATATCCATATTTCATTATGGCTGTTAAGCCCCTCCTCTTTCTTTTCTTCTTGTTTTTTATGTCTACATCTCTTCCCCCCTTCACATGCAATGCCTCTAGATATAGATCTCCTCCTCCTCCTCCTCCGCCTCCTTCAAAGTTCGAAATCGGGCGATTCGGGAACTTCAACATCCTCCCAAGAGGCATCCCTATCCCTCCATCGGGTCCGTCAAAGAGGCACAACAACGTCACTAACTCTACGGCCACGACAACCCCTTGAATTCGGAGCTCTTTTTTTCTTCTTCTAATAACCAGATGCAAGCAGGATTTAAACGTCTGGACCAAGACTTGTCTATACAAAGTTAGAATCAAAATTTTGCTTGTGATGGATTATTGTCAAGAAGAGATTAGGATGAGGGGGGAGAGGAAGGATAGAGAGTACATACATGCGCGTTTTATGGTTTTGGTTTTGTTAGCTTTGGTGCATGCATGACATATTGCTTCAACAAAGGTTGCAAGCTATGCTGCTGCGGCTTCTTTTCTTTCTTTCTTTCTTTTTTTTCCTTTCAGGGAAAGAAAGTTAATTATAATAGATGTACACATCTCTATATATATCAACTAATTAATATATATCTTCTCTAAGAGTTTGGATTGTATGCGCATTAATTCCTCAAAAATACATCCACCACGATTTTTTTCAACGATCGGCACATATCATCATCATCTTTATCATTTAAGATACGGATATACCAAATTTTATATGATTCTATCATTTTCTCACCGTTGATTTAGTGGGTGCAAAATTAACAGTTTATCGACAATAGAACTTTTTGCATTCCTAATTCAACAGTAAAAAATTGGTAGAATCACATGCAATTTGGTAGATCCACATCTTAGATGATAAAGATAATGATGATGGATGCCGATCGATCGTCGAATAAAATGTTGGATGATTGATTTTCATTACGCCGTGGGAGGAAATTCTGCCTCTTACAGGCCTTTCATATTTTCTTGCTCTCAATCTTACTTAATCCATCCACAAATTAAAAGAAATAGAAATTAAATAATCAGTTCCGCAGTAATTTGGTGAAGAAAACAAAGATTTGATGATGCAGAAGATGAAAGAACCGATGAATTATATACGTTTATGAAATATCTAGGAAAGAAATTAGGATCGCATCATATATAGCAAAAATGACGGAAGAAAAGAGCATTTAATTTGGAGAATTTTCATAATAAGTTAATTTATCATATATTTCAACTCTTCGCCGTTAAATTTTGAATAGAATATTAGTGAAAAGTTTGGTGTGATGACAAGCAAATGAAGAATGTATACAAATATAGAGAAATATTAAGACCATATTGAACTTGTAAATAACATGTGCAAAACAAATAAAAAAAAGAACTTCTACTGGAGCAACGTAAGATGATCTTGTTTTTTCGTTTTTTTTTTCTTTGACTATCTTTTAACTTAATTGTATAACAATTTAGGTTTCTTGGTCGTAGTCTTTTTGCAGAAAATGAAAATAAACAAAACAAGACATGATGGTATTTGCATGCTTTATGGTATATACAGATACCGATCAATATGCTTGCCATTTAAAAAGGATGAGAGAGAAGCCGATTCACCTAAGAAATGCCTCGAACCAGGCCTTACGGGAATACTACAAGTCGAATGTTGGATGTCGGCTGGTGAAAGAAAGAGTGCGGTCCGTCATATTTTCTGTATAGTGTTTCCTTCAAACATCGAGATTTATATATGATAGTGATGATGTGATGTGAATGTCATAAATCCTAATACCATGTGGGTCCCATGCTCCTAACCACCTTGTTTCGGGCAGCCAGCCTTGGGCAAGCACGTGAGTCTCACATTTTTATTTCTTCTTTCTCCTGTTCTGATATATACGGTCGGCATAGAGATTAATTTTCCATTGTTCAGATGGTGAGAGATCTCGGGATGGGTGAAGAGAAGAGCAGAGAGAGCTACCAAACGACCAAACCAATGCTTGTTATTAATTAAAAGTAAAATTATTTAAGGGGGCATTAATTGAACAAGCGAAGAACATGCTTCAATATAACGGCATTAATTTATTTCATTCAAACGTTAAAAGTAGAAGAGGGAAAGTTAATTAAGCTAATGAAAAGCATGCTTTAATAATTAAGACTGCATTTATATCTCTCCAATGTTATCTTAAGGAACACCAGTATCACTGCTACATTTTTTTTTAAACAAAATAATAATCTACTACGATTAGCAAGGTACAATGAAAAGATATAAAATCCCTCGCAAATGTGAATTAGATATTTCTCGGCAATGTTCCCTTTGCATTTCTTTAGCTGCTGATGTGATGATTGCCAAGAATTTGTGAAAATATTCTTTTGCTGAGTCCAATTAAATTTATGTTTTTTTTTATTTTGCTTTGGCAATGTATTCTTTCCCTTCTTAAAATAGATCATTGTCGAAAGAATATTAGCAAGAGCGAAAATTCGCTTCGTTGTGTACACATTGCTGAGGAAAATTTATCCCTCATAAATGCTTCTCTCGGTATTACGGTTTTTTCTACTACCATACTCCAACTAAATATGATTTTAATTAACATAATGCAATGTTTTTTTGGGTAAGATGTTTAATAATATCTCAAATGTTTCACCACTTTTGAATTTTAATACCTTATATTCTTTTCTCAACACTTCAATACACTAATGTATTTCACCATTAACACTTTCCTACTTTCTATTTGCGCCATGTCTAATTACATCGATCTATTCCTTGTATTATGTATGACAAGTAATTGTAGAAATGGTTCAATGATTAAACTAATGCAAAATAAATATGGCGGTAAAATCAAAAAGCAGAAAAGTGCTAATAGAGAAATACATTACAGTACTAAAGTATCGAGAAAAAACCATAAGCTATTAAAATGCAGAAGGGGGAAAACATTACTAGATTATTTAGCAATTTAACCATGTTCTTTATTTTCTTTATTAAATGAGAGCTCTCAGCTGGTTCAGAGAGAATTTAATAATAGAGCCTGACATTAATTTCTGGTTTGTTTTAGAATTCTAAAGTTAGAGAAATACTTTACACCAAGCGGATACACAGAGACCAAAGAAATTATATAAACAGGAAAAAAAAAACATCTCAATTGACAGGGGGCATTTCCTCTCTTGGAAAAAATACAAGGTTTGAATCCCAAAAACCTCAAAACTTCAAAGAGGAAGTGGTCATAAATTAACGTTTTCGGGGCAAATTCATGCATTCCCTGGATATGTGTTGTGTGCTTAGATTAGGACACGATGCCAAAAAAGACAAAAACAAATAATAATAATAATAATAATAATAATAAAACATCTCTAAATACAAAATAAAAATGAACCAACTGATAAGCGGAAAACATTTCTTTCAAGCAGAAAACGAAACTAATAAGAACATTTTCATACTTAAATAGACACACAGAACCATTTGAATACTAAACCATATGTTTTATATCTAATTTTTGGGTTAAATAAAATTTATAGTTCACAAAGGGAAGAAAAGCAAACTGGTAACATTCAGATTACAAAATTGTTTGATTTCTCATCAAAAAATCTGCAGCTTGCATGCCAAATATGCAAAATTATACAGATTGAAAATTTATTCTACACCTTAATGAGAAGGTAAAAAAATCTATTGTTAAACAGTCTTAATTTCTATCGAGATGGGTCTAGAACTTCTTCATTGCTGCCGCATTGAAGATCTCATAGCTGCAGGCTGGAAACAAACAAGAACAGCAAACTTGTATGAGTAACTCAACAAAACGTAACCTAGCAAAGCATGCAATTTTATTTAATATTAATGGCTTATTCTTGACATGATCAAAGAGAGCAAGGCAATTAGTATCTCGTTATTGGGCTCCCTACTACAATAATGGGTTGCCCCTACAGATTTAGCCGTAGGGACAAATCACTACCCCTACGGATATATCCGTAGGGACACAAAATTCCCCCGTAGGTTGAAAGGCCTTAAATGCAAGTTTTCGTCCTAAACATGCCCCTACGGAGTAATAATTGCCCATACGTCTTATTCCGTAGGGACATGTATCTCTATAGAGTAATCCGTAGGGACATAATATTTATTTAATTTATTTGTTTATAAAATAAAATACTTGCCCCCGTAGGGCCTGATAAATGCCACTAAATAGAAATATTAGATATCTCCTGCCTGTCCCGCCGGATTACTTCATAGGGGCAAGTTTTACTCATGTTACTGAGTACATAGGGACAAACCCTACAGCTAAACGTGTAGAGGCAAACATTGCATATACGGATTAATCTGTAGATGCAACATTGGCCCTACAGATTAATCCGTAGGGACAAAATATCAGGGGTATTTTTAAAAAAGAGGCTGCCTGTTTTTCTCTGTCCTGTGCGCAATAATATATACATCATATAACCAAATACAACCAAATACAGAAGTATTCATAATCAACATCTCACGCATAATATATAAAAGAAATAAACAAACAGAATACGATATCAATCTAAATTATTGTGAACAAGCAAACAATCACCAATATCGTCCAAAAAATATATAATATATATCAGATAAGTACATACATCCTCAAAAATATATTTAAAAAAAAAAAGCTATCCTAACTCAGTCCACCTCCTCCGTCTCTGATAAACGCCGTAATATGACGCATCTGCTCCTCGGTGCAGCCCTGAGTCGTCAAAAAATCGTCTAATGAAGGAGCGGACCATGCGGGAGTCTGAGCGGGCTGTGGAGCTGCAGGAGTGGTCTGCGCAACCGCAGCCGAGGTAGTGGCTTGCGGAGCCGCAGCCGAAGGAGATGCATGTAGAGCCGCAGCCGAAATAACCTGTCGCATCTGTTAAATTTTGTGTGTAATAAACGAGTAAGAACGGTGTATTAGATTGTAATCGAATTCGATCATTATCAGGTTATTGCGAAACCCCAATCTAAGAATGCTTAGGGACTTAGACGGTGTATTAGGTTCTAGTTGAATTCGTATCATATGTTACTACCTATAATGTGATATAATATTTTACTATTAAGTAGTATACGTACCACCTCCTTCAACTCCTCGACGGTGGTCTTCAAGACGGCAACATCATGCTCTAGACGTTGCTCACGGGGATAGGGAAAGTAACCGCCGGAGTGGAGTCCAACCTCATATGGGTCCTAGCAGGACCCAGTCCCCGGCCTCTCTCCCAACCTTCGTGGTGCCCTCCGTGTGCGGCGTTAGGACTGAGGTCAGTTACATCGGATTGATCTGTCCAGTAAAATTGATTCCCGATACCTCCGCCTGCTCCACCACCCGCTCCTACACCCACATTAACCATTAAAATATAAGCATATCATTTAAATTTGAACTTTTCAAAACAAAAATATCAAACGTGTTAGAATAAATATTAACACTTAAGCAATACTTCTGGATAGCAGTGTAAGTGAATCGAAACTTGCCCGTAGCGGGATCTGTCAAGGTGCCGTGGAAGGCAAGATACGCGGTCAGCACGCTAGGTGTACCATCCTGCACCAGTGTCTGAGCTCTCTGCAATTAGCCAAAAATTTACATATATTATACAATAACTCTTAAGTTTACATTATATGAAAATAGATCTATTGTAATTTACCGATGCATCCACGGCATGATTAATGTTCCTCAAGTCACCTGTATAAACAGGACGACCCCTTTTCGTTGACTTCCTATTCTCCTTATTTTGACCGACATGTTTTTACACAACACATTCAGATTTAGTTTTCTAATTAAGCAACAAAAAAAAAATAAATTATATATTAAACAATGAATTACATTTAAATTACAAACATATTTGCACCGAGAGTCGAAATATTGGCACAAGAGAGGCCATGTATCTACGTCGACTCTCACAAAGGCCGGAATATGTAGGAGAGCCGCTCTCTCTGCCTCGATGGTTGCCATCCATAGAGAATAACAGTCAATTTTCAGCTCGTTCCTATTGTATCGGACCTTTGATTGCATGTTCTACATCAGGCCCTGGTACAGAGTGTGAAGATCGAGCACTCTTTCAGGATGATCAGGGGCGGGTATAGGCTGAAAGTCGTAATCCAACTGCAAATACCAAAAAACAATGTATTTAAATTGCAAGTGTTAAATAATAATAAATATATTGGATAAGTCAAATGAATATATATATTAATACCCGAGCCTGGTCCTAGAAGAGGGCAAATGAGCGCCGGTGTTGATCGCCCCACTCAATGTGAAGTGGTTACTCTTTTAGGATACGACTCTCATCTCCCATATACCGACTGAAGCTCTCGGCATAATCGCCGGTATAGCGATAATCGGGGGTAAAGAAGAGGGAGAATGGTACCTCCCCCTAACTCTGTCGGGCCTCAGCCTGTGGGACTGATTTGGCCCTCGATTCCCCTCATCGGGATAGGGCTGCTCTGCATCTACAAGAAATATCAAGACAATCAATATTAAGACAAAGTAGTATTAAGAAATCATGGATTAACGAAAATTGAAGTGCGATATATACTTCCGGCGACAGCAGCACAAGCCTGGGCCCGGATAGCAGCACGACCGGGACAATAGTTCCTCCGATGAGGACCAACCGGTGACCCGGATGTGGACGCTGTGTTATGGGAAAGTATCGTGCTATCTTGACAGGTATATTGGGCTTCTTATCAGATTCTTTCGGCTTATAGCTGGCATCTCCGTATGTTGGACACTCTTTCAAATCTAAATTATCTTTCCGGTACAACACGTAATTTTCAGAACATGCATGAATCTTCTCACTTCAGACCCAAAATCAGACATCTTCTGGGCACCGTACCAGCTGTCGAGCACGTTATTTCCCGGAGGTATAGAATCTTTCAGGAACTTCAGAAGTATCGTGAATGACTTGTTGCTCCATCCATTAAGGCACTTAATCTGGAAAAGTTACACGAACCATGATAGGGTGGAATACTTTGCATTATCATAAATTGGTCTTCTAGCATCATTCATGAACTTTTCATACTTATCCGCACGTGGTCCTTGACCGGAAGGAATGTCATCTTCGGTAGGAATACTATCACCTATGGCAGACTCTACCATATCCTCCATTTCTTCTCCTGAAAAGAAGTTATCGTTTTTTTCTTCTGCCGCATTACCGTCTTCTCCTTCTTCTTCTGTCGCATTACTGTTTTCTTCTTGTCATTCGCCGTAATATAGCCAGGTTGTATAAAATCTAGTAAAACCGTATTTAATGATGTAAAGCTCTACGATTTCTACCTTCTACCAGTACTTATTCCCACATCTATCGTACGGACAGAGAATCTTTTCTAACACGATTTTATTATGTGCGCGTGCAAATTCAATGAAAGCAACAACTCCTGCGACAAACTTAGATTGCATGCGTTGCCAATCCACGTACATCCGCTCCTTAATTCTAATGTACTCATGAGCCATGTTAGACTGTATAACATATAAATTGTAGGTTATGGTGATTATATTGAGAAATCTAAGAACGGGATGGTTACGGATAAAGAAGAAAATCCGTAGATACAAATTTGTCGTTGAAAAGAATAAATTATCGATAAACAAAATTAGATTTGAAGATACCGAAGTATGAGTTGTATTCTATATATTTGTGCTTCAATTTATGATTTCGCTTAAGTGTAGGGTTGTTAGTGTGTGCGTTTATTGTGTAATCGTGTTGTATGTGTGTGTTTCGGCGGTCGGGGGGTAAGGCTTCTATCCCATTAAGAATGTATAAAACAGACACCCATTCGCTTGTACTTTCATCCGTTTCGAGTAAATTTCGGCAGCACCTCCCCGCTGTTCTCCGAGTACACTGTAATAGAATAGATAATCATTTCAATACTGTGAAACAACGTTGAAATGAGCATTTAATCTATTTTTGTACACGGAGAACCAACGGAAAAGTACCGACGAAATAACTCGAAACGAATGAAAACACAAGTGAATGCAGGTGTTTGCTTTATACATTCTTAACTTGTCCACACTGGACAAATCTATCGGTTATCATACGATTGAATCTTCTCGTCACATAGACCACACGAAGGTTGTTAGTATCAAACTATATTGTCCGATATTTAACAACCTTCGTATAGTTCTATATTACGACAAACATCGAACGTATGTTAACTGATAGACGGAGACTAAGTCGCGCTTTGATTTTCACATATGAGTATCGATGAGAATATGAAAGTTTCATATTATCATCGAGTATCATATATTGATTTAAACTTGAACATTTAACTTGAATAGATTTTACGTTTACGTTTCGTTGTTAAGTGTTCGAAGTTTTTAGTTTATGATAAATTTTTCTTGCATTTACGGTAAAATTGTACATTTAAGTTATCATCGAGTATTTTACTGAAGGAACTAGTGCATCCTAAACCCTAACCCAAATTAACCTAATTAATCCAATTTAACCATAATCATCACCTTAACTCAAATTATATCTAATTAATCCAAAATTAACCCAAATCAACCTAATCAATACCCTAACTCAAATTATACCTAATTAACCCAAAATTAACCCAAATCAACCTAATCAACACCCTAACTCAAATTATCCCTAATTAACCCAAATTAACCCTAATCAACAACCTAACACAAATCCACTCTATTTTACCTAATTAACCCAAATTAACCATAGCCCAAACCCTAACCCGAATTAACCTAACCCTAATCATCACTTAAACCCCAACCAAATTTACTCTAGCCCAAACCAAAATTAACCCTAATTAATATAATTAACCCTAACCCTAACTCTAATCATCACCAACCCTATTTTACCTAATTAACCCAAACTAATCCTAACCCTAACCCTAAACCTAACCGTAACCCTAAAACTAGACCGAACCCTAACCCTACCTAATTAACCCTAACCCTAACCCTAGTTAACCCGGCCCTATAGTAGTAACCCTAACCCTAAAATCAACAATAACACGAAAAATAGTATAATTATAAGTTCAAAATTGAAATTAACTCACCTTAGTAGTAGTTTTGCCGGCGGCAAAGAGCTCGACGAGGTGGAGCAGGCCGGGATTCTGCTGTCGACGAGACACAGTCGACGACGAGCTTGCGGGTCTCTATGGTGCGGCCAACGACGACGAGAAAGTCGACGATAGGCGTACCGACAACGAGGCGCGCGCGGGTGTGGTGGTGAGAAGGCACGCACGGGAGATCGATCGCGAGATAGTTAGGAAATTTTGGGAACGATGAGAAAATTTCTGGACTTTATTTTTTTATTTATAAATAACCCTTCTTTGACCCTACGGATTAATCCGTAGGGCCTTCTTTTATGGCTCCGTATGGGCAAATAAAAGATTACATTTTAATATTTTTTAATTAATCCGTAGGACACCGTAAAGACAAATCGATGGCCCTATGGATTAATCCGTAGGGGCAATAAAAAGTTGCCCCTACGGATTCCTATAGCCGCAGAGACAATCCCTTTTTGTAATAGTGGCTATGAGAAATATTGGTATTGAAAGGTAGATAGATGGTCTAGAGGATTGCGTTCTCTCGAGTAGAAACTAAGAAAAGACATGCTGCTCAAAGTCATTCATAAATCATTACACGCTTTGAAGGGTATTTCAAGCGTCTAAGAAAATTAAAATTTGAATGTTGTTTTCGGCGTAGAATCCTATTTTGCAAAATAAGACTAACACCAACTGGTTCGAATTGAGATGTTTATGCATAATCAGCTATGAAGCACGGAAACGGATACGAGTATCCGATACGATACGTATACACGGAAACACAATTTTCTAAAAACCTAAAATACGGGATACGTTTTTATATTGAATTTTTCTAACTAATGTGTGTGTGTGTTAACTTTTAATATATACATAAATATATAAATAAATAGAAGGTCAAGATTACACCACATATATTCTGTTAACACTTTAGCATGGTATTCTATGAAAACAATTGTAGCATTCTCATTTGTCATGTTCCATATCAAAAGTCTTTGATTTCAAATACCAATTCGATCTCATCTCATACTATTTCTCTCAAATAGTATTCAATTACTTTCAACCAAACGATTGAAAATAGAGGATCATAACTTTAAATCGTAAATCCAGCCATAAACCAGAGAGAGTTGATTCGAACTGATCAGGGGTGACTGTGGCGAGGTCTCAAGTCACAGTCACATGCGATCTCCGGTGGGGTCTCAGATCTAAGGAGACGCATGATCAGTCCTAAAAATTTTCGATGTTTTAAAAACCCTAAAGGTATCGAAGTTAAAGGTAAAAGTAATGGGGTTTAAGTTAAGCGTCAAATATCAGTCTCGAATTGAAAAAATAACCATTATGAATCGAGCAAGGTATCCAATTCGTAAATCGAGAAGTATCCCAAAGTTTTCAAATATATTTTTGATTTATTTAAATCATAAATAGGGGATGCGAGTGTCCGAGTCACGTTTCCAAAAGTATCGGTATCCAATACGCATTTGGAGACAATTCATGAAGCTGCCGTGTTCCATAGATAATCAGAACCGCTTTGATGCATTTTCTCTATAGTTGTCTATTATGGCACTCCCGCCGTTACTAGATTGTAAGAAAATAATTTGTCTTCGTTTGTGAAGGGTGTGCGGTGATGAAATTCTAAACATAATCCGAAGAAAACCAAAAACTCAACAAAACAATAACTCTGCATGTATGCCTTTGTAATCAGGAAAAATAATGCATTAGCTTGTCCAACATTACGTGCCGCTTTGTATCTATATTTATCAGTAATTTTGAGCGTAAATATCATTTTTGCAATGTGCCTTTTGAATATCTACACTTAAAGAGTTCTTATTTTGTATAGTTTTACGTGCAACCCCATCAAAATATGATTTTAAATTAACACAATTTAGTGAGAGCCTTTAGCACAAATATGCACATGCAGATTTAGATTCTCGCCACCTGTAAATATGTCTTATGTCTTCTCTAATGTCTAATTAGCAATTTGTATTCGTTATTGCATAGCATTTGCCAAAAATCCAGTTACATTTAAATCGTGTGTTTGCATAGGAAAGCTATACTTGATAATAATAAAAAAAGAAACTGGAACTAATGTAGTCTACTTAAGAAAGTAGAAAAGAACCAATTTCAGTGTTTCAGTAAACTTCACCATACCAGCAGCGACAAAAAGTGCAAGCCCGTTCCCAATTTTTGATACTCTCTTCACGGCGTTCTTGTATGATTTAAACCTTTTCAATGCAGGGTCTTCCTCCAAAAGCTGCATAAATTAACCTACAAACGCAATGAGAATCCAACCGATGGTTGAAATTATTTGTATCGAATTAGTGCTCGACTTAAACTCAAATCAACCGTTATGAGGTAACATAACAGAATGAGAATCACCCATTCAGCCAAAATGTTTTAATATTTCCATTTTACTTCACTTCAAGACTTTCATGCTATAAATAGTAAAACATGTCATGAACTTTAAGGCTAAGAAGAGCCACATACACGTCACCACCAAAACTCCTTCAGGCTAAGTAAGACACCACGGTAGACAAACATAAAAGTATTTCATACTTGCTGATAACCTTTTCAAATCATCTCACCAAAAAGGCTAAAAACAAAATTGAGATCATTTATACATAATTAAAGAGTGGGACCCGCTCGGAATTAAATGGATGGGTTTTTACGCAACTCATACTAGCTTTGAGAAGTTTGTAAATTGGAATAGGGTTTGTAAACAAAAAGGATATGGTGGGCTTGGTGTTTTTGACTTGAGAGATTTTACTACTAGTCTTCTTGCAAAATGGTTGTGGAGGATTTTAAACAATGATAGCGTGTTGTGGGTCACTTGCACCCTCTCATTTGAATTTGGGGATCACTAAACAAGATAAATAATAAGTTTTGGAAATAAATGGATTTGGGTGAACTCTTATTCTCTGCAGTTATTATTAGAACTTGGGAAATTGCCACACGATTAGATTTCGAAGGATCATTTGATGAACGATCAATACTTGAAGTGGAGATTTTCGAAGGTTTTTGGATCCATGTGGACAAAGAAGTTGCAATTTGCATAATGGAATATCACGGTGCAAGTGGATGGAGATGGAAGATTATCCAATCTTTCTTTGCTAAACAATGATATCGTGGTAGAATGGAAAAGCCTTCAATTAAAGTTGAAGGGGATTATGCCTACAGAAGAAGATAGGATAGTATGAAAGCTTAATCCAAATGGAAAGTTGTCTCTACAAAGTTGCTAAAAAATTTTGAACCTTTGGCAACTTGAATGTCCTTGCTATAAGTTTATTTGGAAGTTGATGGCTCCATTAAAGGTCAAGATTTCTCTTTGGTATCTCTTAAAGAGACAATTGTTGACAAGATCACATATGAAACCAAAGGATGTACAGGAGATTTGTCTTGTGCTTTTTGCAGTTCGCTTAAAGACCCCGATGATCATTTATTTTTAAAGTGGGCGTGGATATATGACTTAGAATGTTGAGGCCTTTCGTGATTGCAGCTTTGCCACATTCTATTGAGAAAATATTTCTCTGATGGGATCCTCCTAATGTTAATGGCTTCTCCGGCTTGGTCCAATCTTAAAGTATTCATTTGTTAGTGCTTGTAGATTAGTCAGAAATCAAAGATTTTTAACAACAAAAACATATCGTCGGATGAGATTACATTCAAATCTTCGACACGAGACAAAATGAAGCTATGCAGAGGAAGGCATGTAGCTATGTAGCTATTCAAGATTGCCGAACCAGTTTTGGAATTTCCGAAATGGATTTGTTTTTTTAACTTTATTTCCATTTTATTTTATAAATAGATGACTTCGAAGAACTTGGAATCTACTTTTATTAATATACTTATGAGACTACCTACGGTTAAAGTTTTTTCATAAAAAAAAATACAAGCTTTGATAGATTATGTTTCCGAAACGCTAAATTTTTGTGTCATGGAACCAATATTTGCGGGTGCCTGCATCTACTTAGCTGCGGGTGCAAGAGTACATAATAAGGGGGGACGAGATCCCCGTTGTTACCTCTGGCTACAAACATACATTTTTCGATCAAGTGATTGATTTTCCAACGATACAAAAAGTTACCAAGCCCTAATCTAATTAAGATCGTGGATCGAGAGCTCACCGCTTTCTCACGAGCGCCGAGATCGATGTGGTAGCTGTGACGCTGAAGACGAGCCCCCTGGCTCTGCAAACAAACAGCAATCAGATGCAAAATGTGAGAGATGAATGAGATCAAGAGATTAGCTTTTTCTTTCTTTTCTTTCAAAATTGATAAGAAAGATGCAGACCTGTGATTGAGATGAGCGAAATCTAGAGAATAGATTGGATTTGGAGAGCGCCATGGCCATTTGCCTTCTTGCAAAAAGATTGGGGACGAATCGAATTTTGAGAGAATGAAGAACATAGTGGATTGGGCCTTGCTTGTAGGCCCAGTTGAAGCCCCCTCAGGAAAACCTGCCCTTTGCGGCCCTCTAGTGGAGTAAGCGATCTTTGCTCTAAAGATTCGGTTTTGTCACCATCTTTGTCCATCTCTGTTCCGTGTTTTGTTTAACTTAATCATTATGAATTACCAACATGCCTCTCGGTTATGATATTAATTACGACCAACGCAACGGAAGGAAAGTGACCAGAGTTTAGAAGGAATTATTAACATGAAAGTTTAACGCAGTTAGGATCGAAGAAGGTAAAGTGCAAATTCTTAAGAGTAGTATCCTGCAATTTAGGCTACATTAATCTATGTCATGTATCTTCTGCATTGATTGTACAAGCTCATTCATAAAAGTTTATGTCTTAGTTTTGGGGTTGGTTTTATGAGAAAAATCAAAAAAGAAGCGCATAACTCTAAGGTCTCTAAGAGGACGTATGAAGGTTATCCGAACAATATCTCCTCTTTCGTTCTTCTATCCAGATGCATTGTGATGGAGGGTATGATCTCCTTCAGATGTTGTCCTCCGTCGATCCGTCGCAAGCGTTGATGAAGGGTTGAGATTGGTGTTGAGGGTTGCCTCCTTGAGCGCGTGGATCTCAGTGGGCTTGTTTTGAGGTGAAACCGAGCTATCTGCAAAAGAAGTCCCGGGTTGGTTGTACCACTGTGGTCCTCCGACGATCAAGTTAGCCGAGCAATTTTAGAAGAGCAGCGGCTTAGTGGAAAAGATTGCGTTCCCTAAGTCGTCTGGGGAGAGTTTTTTATAGTGGTCGCATGGAGCGAGCCAGCGCGAGATCTTCGCTGTTAGTTACGCCCCTGGCGTTACTCCCGTGCGAATGATGGGATCTCCCCATTAATGAAGGGACACGTTTGTTAATGGGGGATGGCGCTAGCGTAGGACGCGGGACATGGGGTGGCGGATATATTGCTTCAGCGAGATACGCGGAGCCGTTGCAGAGGTGCTTGGGCTCTGCGTTCTTGGCTGCTCAGGAGAACCGGGAAGGCTTAGCTCGGCGGGAGGCTCGGAGACGAGCGGGGGGCCGAGGAAGCTTGGTTCTGTGATAGCTCGGGGGCGAGCTGGGAGGCTGAGGAAGCTCAGCGTGTAGAAGGGCCCGGAGGCGAGCCGATGGTTATTTATAAGGTGAACATAAGAGTGTTCTGGGAGGCCATTGAAGGCTGGGTCATTCCTCGGGGTGGAGGCCCGAGGAATGTCCTCAAAGTATCGTGTTTGCTCATGTACCGTAAGCCCCGGGACAGGTCATCTGCCACGTGTCATGATCTGGGGAATTCTCACTTATGAGTATCATCATTAGCCCCCCACTCTCATCTCGATCTATTTATGGGTCGGGTCAAGAGTGGTCTGATCGGTTTTCTAGGCACAGCCCATTGCTAAGAATCTTTTGGCGTGGATTTCTGGGGTGGCTCGGTGTAGGGCAGTTGCGCCGCTCAGATATTTGAGCCCGCGCGGCGTGTCCCGAGCGTTTGGATCTCCGTACGTATTTTTGGTGACGTCGGCGGATCAGAAAAAGGATCGTGCATTAAAGAGGGGGTACTGATTCGTTCGCACGTCTGCTAAGGCGCAGGCCATGTGCCCGACGCGGATTGGTGGATGCGATAGGTTGTCGCTGTCGCCTGCGGCTGAAGGGACGCCTCCAATGATCGTTTGACAAGTGGAGCTTCGACGACTGGCAGACGCAACGCTTTGTTTGGGCGGGAATTGATCAGGGTCGTCGGATGCTTCCCCTCAAGTTGTAAAAATAGGAGGGGGATCCCCTTACGGTTAACACTTTCGCCATTATTTTCCTTCGCTGCGAAAGATTACTCGGCGCTCCATCCTTTAGGTCAGATCCACTTCGCTTTTTCCTCGGAGAGCTCATCCCTTTAAATCAGGTTAGATGTCTTCTTCCGAGGATTCTGTAGAAGTTGTTAGGGTTGAGTCTAGAGAGTCTTCCGCCTCTTTGGCTGCTGACAGCCAAGAGGGTTCTCTTGTCGCTTCCTCTGAGTCGGGATTGCCCTATGGGGTCAGGGCTACCCGCGTCGCCCGTCGCCTGGCGACGGCAAGGTCCCCTAAGGTGCGCATCGGGAACGCCCGCGATGCGCCCTCCGTCTTGAGGGATGTAGGCGAGCTTGCCGAGATTCGGGCTCGTTTTTATATCCCCTTTAACTATTCACTCTGTTTAGCTAGGGAGGGAGAACAGGCGAATCAGGTGCAGGGTAAGGAGATTGCCCTGTATTTGGAAGCATTCCGGACAGAAATGCGTCTGCCCTTCTCAACCGTGCTTTGTTGCTTCCAACTTGCCCTGGACCAGCTAGCGCCGAACTCGTGGAGAATCCTCCTCGTAGTCCGGTTCAAACTTGAGGATATCCCTTCAGCTTGACCCTTCTCACTTCCTTCCTCTGCTACAAGAATCACCCCGGTACGAGCAAGAGCGATCGGAGCTGGGTGTATTTTTCCATTAAAAAGCATAAGGGTGGGGTGGCCGGGTCGGGAGTGGTAGTCGTTCCTTCTTCCATTCGCAAATAGAAAGAGAAGTTCGTCTTCTTTGGGCCACCCGAGGGTGAGGATTGGCCTGTGCCTATACAGTGGCACAGGGCCGACTGCCCGACGGCAAAGCAGTCATCCTCACCTGAGGCGAGGGTAGTATCCATGTAGGAGCCGATCCAGTGAGCCGACGTCCTTCTTTCTGAGCAGGTCCTTAGCTGGGCCGGTCTGAGCCCCGCATGCTTCGCAGGTAAGTTAGGAGTTTGAGCGATCTATTTTAGACTTGAATGATTTCTTTTGCCCTTCTAGCATCACTAACCTTTCTATGTACTCTTCGTTTGCAGTACAAATGGACCGTTCCAAGATCCTCGCAGCTATTGCCTCTACGGCCCAGAAGAAGGCCGGGGGCGTGACCCTATCCCGAGCTAGCCCGAGTTCGGCCCCGAGACCGTCACCATCGGCGAGGCCTTCCGCATCTCCCCGAGCCCCCGATGACCGCCAAGGGGGTAGCCAAAAGCATGCACGGGACCTGGAGCCCCGGACAAAGGAGGAGGAGGAGGGGACCGAGGTTCTCCTCAAGAGGAAAAGGACGGTCTTTCGCACGCCGTCGACTGAGATCCCTGAGGGGATTCCCGTGCAGGAGGGCGACGTCTGTTTCGTGGTCCCCTCGGGGCTCTCTGTCGCCAACAGCTTGCTCGCGGACATGGAGCAGTCGGCCAGGGGCAAGATCCCCCGGGTGACCCTGAAGGCCCAAGTGGTCGCGATTGCTCAGATGGCAGTTCAGGTTGGTATCCGTTTAAGTATTATCTTAAGTGACATTTCTTAGTTTGAACTCCTCTAAATCCATTTGCTGCTTTCCTCAGGTCCTCCAACACTGCGCTCTTATCGTCAACATGGAATCCGAGGAGATTGCCCCGGCCCTGAGAAAGGCGGGGGAATCGTCTTCAGAGGTGGAGGATCTGCGCCTTCAGCTGCGGCAGGAGAAGGAGAAGACAACCGCCCTCGAAGTCCGGTTGGCCGCCAGGGAGCTCACGATCTCCAAAGGCCAGGAGTCCTACCGACTTCTGAGCGAGTCCCGCCCAGCCGTCGAGGCCAAGTTGGAGGAGTTGGGAAAGCACTACGCCATAATGAAGATGGCGAGGGATGCCAGCAAGAGGGAGACCGAGGCTGCGCTTGAGGCGATGAAGATCACCGAGCTTTGAGCTCGCAAGTCGGTAGACTTGTACAAGGAGTCTGACCAGTTCTATGCCGACATCGACGAAGCCTCTGCCATCATTTTGCACGAAGCTCTTGATGCCGTCAAGGCATTGATGCCAGAGTTTTCCGATGGTGAGCTCCACGCTAGGGTCCCGATCTCGGTGGATGCGCCGCAAGTGGCTAGCGCCGGGGCGGCCATGGGGGGAGAGGAAGTTTCAGAGGTAGAAGCCCCGGCCCCCGGGGGCGATGCTGAGGAGGGCGAGATCCGGGCGGAGCCTGCAGCCTGAACTTTTTTGCCTTGTGCTCTTTTGTTTTTCTTTTTTGTAAGCCTCCGGGCACTTTTTGTAAGGCTGGGGAGCCCAGAATACCTTGTAAAAATTTTGGAACATGAATAAAGCTGGGTTTATTTTCCTCGGCATGACAATGTGTTTCTTGCGTGAGTACTTGAGCTTGTCAGTCTTTTCCTCGATTCAAGTGTTAGGTCGTAGGTCGATGACCGGCCTTTTAGATGACGATCGTGAGTCGAGTGTAAGTCAATTAATCACCAAGTGCAGGAATGTTGATTCCCTCCCCACCGCCGGAGTCGAGGTGGCGATCGTTCACTTAGAATACATCGGAAGATCCCTCAGCGTAGGAAGGTCGGTATCTGGCCATTCCTTAGAGTCAGACCGATTACCACGTCTCTTAGTGTGAGTTGAACAATAGCCAAGTTAGAATTGGTCTGCGTTGACTGATTCCCCCCTGATGTAGTTCCTAGACGCTTGTCTTCGGATGGTAGGAATTTATCAGTCGGAGGTTAGCCGAGCAGAGATATACACGGTTGCCTCTTGGTGGGGCTTCGATCCTTAGCATAGGAGGGTAGGAAGTTGCCCGCTAAGGATTGACCGAGCAGGGAAGCTGCTCGGTGGCCTTTTGATGAGGGCTTTGATCCTTAGCGTAGGTGAGTAGGAGCTACCTGCTAAGGATTGACCGAGTAGGGAAGCTGCTCGGTGGCCTCTTGGTGGGGGCTTCGATCCTTGGCGTACATGGGTAAGAGCTACCCACTAAGGATTGAACGACCAGGGAAGCTGCTCGGTGGCCTCTTGGTGAGGGCTTTGATCCTTGGCGTAGATGGGTAGGAGCTACCCTCCAGGGATTGACCGAGCAGGGAAGCTACTTGGTGGCTTCTTGGTAAGAGTTTTGGATCCTTAGCATTGATGGGTAGGAGCTACCCGCTAAGGATTGACCAAGCAGGTAAGCCACTCGGTGGCCTCTTGATGAGGACTTTTATCCTTGGCATAGATAGGTAGGAGCTACCCGCCAGGGATTGACCGAGCAGGGAAGCTGCTTGGTGGCGTCTTGGTGAGGGCTTTGGATCCTTAGCGTTGATGGGTAGGAGCTACCCGCTAAGGATTGACTGAGCAGGTAAGCCGCTCGGTGGCCTCTTGATGAGGGCTTTTATCCTTGGCGTAGATGGTTAGGAGCTACCCGCCAGGGATTGACCGAGTAGGGAAGCTGCTCGATGACTTCTTGATGAGGGCTTTGATCCTTAGCGTAGATGGGTAGGAGCTACCCGCTAAGGATTGACCGAGCAGGGAAGCTGCTCAGTGGCCTCTTGGTGAGGGCTTTGGATCCTTAGCGTTGATGGGTAGAAGCGACCCGCTAAGGATTGACCGAGCTGGGAAGCTGCTCGGTGGCCTCTTGATGAGGGCTTTGGATCTTTAGCGTTGATGGGTAGGAGCTGCTCGCTAAGGATTGACCGAGCAGGGAAGCTTCTCGGTGGCCTATTGATGAGGGCTTTTAGACTTCTCTTCGCCTTCATAGGGCGTCGTTCAATCTCCCTTGACTTGTAAAAGTCTGGAAGAGTGACCGTCGCAGACAACACGTGGCAGAAATGCACAGACAAGACGCGACGCTCCGTGGATTGCATCGTTCCAACTTCCATTGACCGCTTAGGGGCTCATGAGGACCGGCATGGTCGTCACGTGGCATCTCTGAATTGGGAAATTTGAAAATATCCCATGATTCGTGTTGCTGGACGCGCAAAGTTTGGCCTTTAGGGATTCTGTTGAGGCTATAAATAGCGAATGCATGTTCGTTTCTTTTAGCCTCGCGTTTCTGAAAATAGCCGGGTTTACCTACTCCATCAAAGAGATCATCTCTCGCAATGACGTGTACCTGTTCGATCAAGGATGCACCGAGGAGATGTACCATACGATGATCGAGCGCGTGGAGGACCACTTCGGTCGTCTACTGCCCCGGCGGTCACCCCTCCTCCAGCTGCTTATGTATGCGATTTGGAGGATGTCCCCGGGGCTACATAACGCCTTGTCTCCGCAGCTGCTAGACGAGGCAGTTGACAAGCTACACACACTCCATCACTACGGCCTGATCTCGAAAAGTAGGCGGGACCGATCGGTGGCTCTTCTTCTGGAGTGTTTCCAGAAGAGGCAGATCGTGGACTCTTGTCCGGCGGGCGGTATCTCCGGCTCTTTCGTGGCATCTCAGGTCCGCGAGCAACATCGGAGGGAGCGGGTTAAGGAAGCCAGGGCTCGGCTGGCGGAGATCTTCTCGGAGTACCATTAGCAGTGTTTTCTCAAACCCCCACCCCCTTTGTTGTAATAAAAAAAATTATAAGGCTGAGGAGCCCATGGTACCTTTTAATGAATAAAGCTCTTCTTTTCCGATGTGTTTTGTCTCTTTTTGTCCCTTAGTACCCTTAACATACTCCCTCAGAAATGAATCTAGGGATCTCGGAACCGAGAAAAAGAACAAAACTTGTGGAAGAAGTCCCTTTTAATTCGGAAGATTTAAGAAAAATTACATCGCTTTGAAAAGAAGAAAATACATTCATTTGTACAGTTTGAGTTTTTCAGCGTTGTAGGGCCGAAGAAACTTGCGTCCCCCAGCGTATTGTAAGCGATAGGCTCCACCGGGCAATACTACGGAGATGAGGAAAGGGTCGTCTCACTTCGGGGAGAACTTGTGCAGTTTGTTCTGATCTACGAATTCGTTCCGCCTTTAGATCAAATCTCCCGTCTTGAAGGCGCGATGCTTAACTCGTGCGTTGTAGTAGCGAGCTGTTTTTTGTTGGTAAGCGGACGCTTTGATCTGTGCTCGGTCCCGCTTCTCTAGCAAGATGTCCAAATTGGTCCGGAGCGCCGAGGTATTGGCTTCGTCATCGAAGTGTTCAACTCTGTAACCAGGCAGTCCGATCTCCGCTGGGACCATTGCCTCGGTACCGTAGCAGAGGATGAAGGGTCTCTCTTTTGTGGGCGTCTTCTTCGATGTGCGTAAGGCCCATAGCACCCATGGTAGTTCCTCGACCCAGCTGCCCTGCCTTCCTTCCAAATGAGCTCGAAGACCTCGGATGACGTCTCGGTTAGCAACCTCGGACTTTCCGTTACATTGAGGATGCGCGACCGCGGAAAACTTCATTAGTATGTGGTACTCGTTGCAGAACTCTTTGACTTTGTTGTTTTTGAAATTCGTCCCATGGTCGATAATGATGCACCTTGGGATCCCAAATCGAGAGATTACGTTAATCTGCAAGAACTTTATGGTAGTAGCGGCGTCCAGTTTTATGATGAGGACGGTCTCAATCCACTTCGTGAAATAGTCTACCGCGACGAGGATGTACTTGTGTTCGCCAGTACCAGTAGGGAGTTGGCCCACCATGTCCATCCCCCACTGGGCAAACGTCTAAGGGGAAGTGAGGGTCGTTAGCTCGGTAACCGGAAGACGGGGTATGTTGCCGTGGAGTTGGCAGTTTTTGCATCTTCTGACGAGCTTCTGACCGTCTTGGTGTATCGCTGTTCATACCATAATATTGTAATATTATATTCCCCATTCTTATTCTTTTATAAATAAACAGGTGCTTTTGATGCATGTCTGCTACATGTTACAGGTTACAGGTTCTTGGACAGAAAACAGTGAAAATGATGAAAAGACGATGCAAAAGTGGACTTTGATCAACAAACAGAAGACTCTTGATCAAGCCTACATCAAAGATAAAGTTCACAATGAACAAGGCAATGCACGATCCAAGAATACAAAGCGAACGGTTAAAAATCCATTGCAAAATTGTTCAATGAAGATCTGGAACCAATGTAGAAGCCCAATTGATAAAAGAACCAAGGAATCAGAAGCCCAAAAAGACCCAAAACAAGTCATGAAATTTTAAGCAGTCAAGCCTACCAATGGGCCGCGGAACCGCGGCCTAAGCCTACCAATGCACGGTTCCGCGGCAAGAAGAAGTCCAGAGGAAAATGAATTTTTACCAAAACGTGGGTGCGGCGCTGACTAGTCAACTTAAGGGCTATTTTTGTAATTTCAGACATGCGAATCAAATGTAACCTAGGGTTTCCTATCCTCTATAAATAGGAACTCTAAATCATTGTAAACCTTATGCCTCCTTTTAATAATAAATTTCAGAATTCTTTATGGAGAGCATCGGTGTCTCTTTTCAATTCATGAATTCAGATCTGACAACCTGGGTTGATATTTGGGGAGAGTCATCTGTAAGTAGTTTTATTTAATTGCTCTAATTTAGATTTTAATTCTTTGCCTTAGGTAGATTTAATTCCTTGCCGTAGATAATTTTTTACAGTTGGTTTTGGGGAAGGCTTTTGAGAGATGAGATCTCTCATCCCTTTCTTACCCATCATATATTTTCAATAGGACTCCATGCATACACGCACACACCGCGCCCTACGGCACCCTACCCCTCGAGGTAAAGGTGATACCGTAGTGTAAAGGCCTGGTTGCGCGCGTTTTCCATGGAGGTTAGGGTAAGGATCTCTAAAGGAAGGACAAGAACCTAGAGGAAGGAACACCTTCCCGAATGGATCTAATCCCCTTTATTGATAATTACCATAACTCCTCTTCGATCCTAAATTGGGTATAGAAAGCGTTGAGATTTACTTGCATTTCCAAACCATCCCTAAACCTAACCTTAGCAAGACTAGATCTAGATAATCGTAGTATAGAATAATTAGGTTTTTAGATTTAATAATCAATCCGAACACCCTTCGGAATTAACTCGTTAGCGCGATTAGGAGTTTCACAACGTTCCTATGGACCGACCCGTACTCACCGGCTAGTTTCATGCGACGCCGTTCTTGATTGCGGTTATAAATAGTTTTTGAGACACAATTAAATGGCGCCGTTGCCGGGGATGGCGTAGAACTTTCCTTTTTGCAATTTCGGGTTAATCTTAAATTAAAAAAATCATAAAAATCTAAAAAATCCAAAAATTATAAAAATATATCATATGTTATTTGTTGGAAAGGATACTTTGTTGTGTGAATCTTGCAGGAACAAATTCGGATCTGGAAATATACAGAAAGCAAAACAGAAAACAAACGATCTGAACAGCAGAGAATGTTGACAACAGAACAGCAGCAGGAAGTTGAAGGGCCTAGTCAACGGTCAAACCGCGGATCCGCCGCAAAAGACAGCTCCTGCCGCGGAAGCGCGGCGATACGGTGACGTCAGCGAAGTTTGAAGAGTTGATCTGGTGCGCCCACCGCGGAACCGCCGACCCACCTACGCTTAGGCCGCGGAAACGCGGCATCTTTGCTGATACAGTGCTTAAAAAAATCTCTGTAAGCTTCCCTTTGTCTCCTCTGCAAATATTGATATGTCCTCTGTAAATTTGCCTGCAGGATTTTTTGCGGTTTAAAAATATATTCCCTTCCATATAAGAATCTTGTGCAGGATTTTTGCGCCTCGCTTAAATTAGATTGCAAGTAATCTTTGCTGCTGCATATCTTTTCTCGAAAATCTTTTTGCAACAATTTTTCCAAATAAAGAGAAAAAGAAAAAAAAAGGGGGGGATTTTTATTAGAAACTTGCAAACTTTTGCCGCAAATAAATCCTTGTACTACAACCTTCTTTCTTTTCACCTTTCTTCTAACATGGGTACCCCACATAATAAATCACTTGCCGAACTTTGGTATCCCGAACCTAATTTTGCGTCGTACGTCAATTTGTTCGGTCAATTTAAAGACGATCCTTCCTTGCCTAAAATATCTTTGAAAGATCAAATAGAGGCGTCTAGGAGAAACAGTTCGACTTTTCAACCCACTTTGTGTCAACCAAGTCAACCTTTACCACCTCCATATGTTGATACCACTTTTTCAAGTCCTTCTGTCACTCCTAAGCCGATGTCCATTGCTGAGCATATTGCTCAATCTCGCAGTCGATCTTTCACCCCTCTCCACATCATCTAGTTCTAGGGATCCGCACGATTATTCACCTTTTTATCCACATGTTGACCCTACCCCTGTCCAACCAACCACTTCCTACCAGTCCTACCCGACTTTCCCACCGTCATTAGACACTATTTCTACACAGCCTTTTGGGAGTTTCACATATCCAAACAATTTCGAATCTTTTACCGAAACCCCCTCACCACCCAAGTCTAGTTTGGAACAGTCGTTGGAAGCTTATATTGCAGCAACAAACAAAATGGTTAGGAATGTGGAAGCGTCCATGGCCGCCCTTATGCAACCTACTGAACCGGTAGCTAGTTTCCAACTAGCTCCAAATTTTTCAATGTATAAGGAGGCGGTTGGACAAAGTGAGAATGTGAGAGGATTTCCAAATCAAACCTACCCCTACCCAATTGAATCCAACAACTCCAATTTTCAAACATGTGTCCAAAATGATGAGTTGTGCGACTTTGTAGTGCTTGATTTGCCAAATTGTGAGGAACCCCTTTCGAGTGAAACCGCACCTAATCCGTTTGACCTTTACACCTCCAATCTAGAACCTAAATCGATAAATATCCATGCTTTTGATGAGGTGTCAGAAAATATTAATTTTCACTTGATTGAGGATTTAGACGCCGGGAATATTTTGGATGATGAACCAGTAGATTTGATTGAAATTTTATGTCCAACTCATCATCCCGAGTCATTAGATGTTTCTCCCGAACTTCATATGCGTCTTGATTTTGATGATAATGGCATGGATGAGTTAAATAATGAGGAGAATTATGAGGATAGTATTGAGGAGAGTATTGAGGATAATATTGAGGTTGAACCATTCTTGTTTGATGTGTCGGATTTTCCAATTCATCCTCTTGAACCTTTAACTAAATCACCCTCCCTCCTTTCCATCGTTCCGACCACGCCTAATATCACGCTTGAAGACTGTGAGCTTGAAAAATTTCTTTTTGAATCTGACACAGTTCTCACAGACGATAATGATTACGAGTGTTTCACTTTTTCGGACAATGTTGATGACTCACCGCCCGAGTTTGAGTCCTTTACATTTTCAGATGAGTTAGTTGAACCATCAGACTTGGTTGCTTACAGTAGTTTCGAACCATTAATAGAATCTTTCAAGTTCGAGACAGTTTACTACGGTGAGAATGATATTATCCATAATTCACTCCCTTTCGTCCTTCCTATCGTTCCAACTGTACAAGAGACCGTTACGCTTTCATCTTCAATTCCAAGTTCGGCGAACCCATGTTTTCTTGCGAATCTTGAGGGATTTGACCCCATTTCTCGACGGGTTGATATGTTAGCACAATCGCTTTTAACACATCGGGCATCACAAATTGTGCTAATTTATTCACTCGATTTACACCCTCAAGATCGCGCGACCCTTCTTTCTCCTTTCCGCCATTCTTCTCCTCCACCGAGACCATACTTTACCCTTCTTCCCACACGGTCTCATGTGTTTCTCATTTCTTTCCTCTACACCCCATTATTTCACCAACTCGGCCATTACCACGATAAGATTTTTGAATGGTTGGTGCTAACCTTTGGCTTGTGTAAGGCCAAGTTTAAGTTTGGGGGGAACCTTGTTGTATATATGTACATAATTTTTTTGTTTTCTTTTTCTATAAAAAAAAATCTCAAAACATTAAAAAATAATTTTTTTTTTAAATAAATAAACAGGGGAGTACCGGCATTTTGACCCTCTTGGTTTAGCATGACAGTGAGGACACTGTCAAGTTCAAGTTTGGGGGTATGCTCGGTACGTCTTCTTCCTTCGCATTCATTTGTACATATTTTTGCATTTGCATACTTATTTGAAAACCCATAAAAATTGAAAAATTTCAAAAATTGTAAAAATTAATGTATTCAATTTTGGCTATATTGACTTGAGTTTGACAAATACGTTAACTGGTTAGGAACAACTAGATCTTAGACTTAGTAAATTAAAAACCCTAAAAATAACCTTCCTTAAAGTTTAATGGTAGAAAATATATGGCTTTGTAGTTTATTTAGAAATAGGCAAATTTTAGGTCCACTTCTTGGGCTAAGTCGAAACGAAGGAAAAGTATTGATATTTTTATTAGAGTATAAGTTTGAAAAATAAATTCCTAGCTTAAGTCTAAATTCTGAAAATATATACCCTACAAATTGCACAAACACGCACCCTGAAATTTGAAATAGTAGAGGAGACCTTGAAATGCTCTTGTCTAAAGTCCTTAGTACTAAGAAAAAAAAATACAAGTGTGAATAAAGAATAAAAAAAAATGAACACTGATTTTTGTGATTACTTAAGGCTGTAAAAATAGAAAATTATTTAGCGAGGGTGCTTCATCACCTAGTGCCTTAGACCAACTGGTTTGGGAGTCACTGCTAAAAGCCTTGGGTGTTGCAAGACTAGGAATGACGCTTTAAAGCGCAAACATATCTTGTAATCGGTCGTTGGTACCTCAAGAAGTATTAACGGTCGCATGAAGGATGTGTAAGCAAAATTCATTTAAATTCACCAATTAATAAGTGCTTTGGACAACGGACAAGGGTATGATTGCTTGATTTGAATTTTCAAGTGTAGGGGTGATTTATACACACACGTGAGGATATGTGATTGGGATTTAGATGAGAGAAAGGAGTGAAGAATAAAACTTGTATCTTTAATAGAGTTAATAAAAATTCTTAAGTGGAGATGGAACCCTAGAAGGAAAACTTAAGAAATGCCAAAAGCTAAGTAAGTCTACAGGATATATATAATCTTAAGTTAAATGATGAGGAAGCGTGAAGAATATGAGTGGATAATTTACGAGTCAACGATAATAGAATTTCTTGTTAGAAAACCTAATTGGAGAACAAAAGTCAATGGGCCTAATTGATAGGATTTTGCGGGTAGTATCTGGTGAAAACCCTCAGGAGACAACACTCCTCCTACTAGGGACACCTAGAGGTTTAACGGCTTGTTGCACATGCTCAGTACAATCGCATTTCCCTGCGAAAGTGCGGTTAGGTTTTTATCGAGAATAAAAAATAAGTTTGCTCGAGGACGAGCAAAAGATAAGTTTGGGGGTATTTGTTCACACCATAATATTGTATTATTATATTCCCCATTCTTATTCTTTTTATAAATAAACAGGTGCTTTTGATGCATGTCTGCTACATGTTACAGGTTACAGGTTCTTGGACAAAAAACAGTGAAAATGATGAAAAGACGATGCAAAAGTGGACTTTGACCAACAAACAGAAGACTCTTGATCAAGCCTACATCAAAGATAAAGTTCACAATGAACAAGGCAACACAAGATCCAAGAATACAAAGCGAACGGTTAAAAATCCATTGCAAAATTGTTCAATGAAGATCTGGAACCAATGTAGAAGCCCAATTGATAAAAGAACCAAGGAATCAGAAGCCCAAAAAGACCCAAAACAAGTCATGAAATTTTAAGCAGTCAAGCGTACCAATTGGCCGTGGAACCGCGGCCCAAGCCTACCAATGGCGCGGTTCCGCGGCAAGAAGAAGTCCAGAGGAAAATGAATTTTTACCAAAACGTGGGTGCGGCGCTGATTAGTCAACCTAAGGGCTATTTTTGTAATTTCAGACATGCGAATCAAATGTAACCTAGGGTTTCCTATCCTCTATAAATAGGAACTCTAAATCATTGTAAACCTTATGCCTCCTTTTAATAATAAATTTCAGAATTCTTTATGGAGAGCATCGGTGCCTCTTTCCAATTCATGAATTCAGATCTGACAACCTGCGTTGATATTTGGGGAGAGTCATCTGTAAGTAGTTTTATTTAATTGCTCTAGTTTAGATTTTAATTCTTTGCCTTAGGTAGATTTAATTCCTTGCCGTAGATAATTGTTTAGAGTTAGTTTTGGGGAAGGCTTTTGAGAGATGAGATCTCTCATCCCTTTCTTACCTATCATATATTTTCAATAGGACTCCATGCATACACGCACACACCGCGCCCTACGGCACCCTACCCCTCGAGGTAAAGGTGATACCGTAGTGTAAAGGCCCGGTCGCGCGCGTTTTCCATGGAGGTTAGGGTAAGGATCTCTAAAGGAAGGACAAGAATCTAGAGGAAGGAACACCTTCCCGAATGGATCTAATCCCCTTTATTGATAATTACCATAACTCCTCTTCGATCCTAAATTGGGTATAGAAAGCGTTGAAATTTACTTGCATTTCCAAACCATCCCTAAACCTAACCCTAGCAAGACTAGACCTAGATAATCGTAGTATAGAATAATTAGGTTTTTAGATTTAATAATCAATCCGAACACCCTTCGGAATTAACTCGTTAGCGCGACTAGGAGATTCACAACATCCCTGTGGACCGACCCGTACTCACCGGCTAGCTTCATGCGACGCCATTCTTGATTGCGGTTATAGATAGTTTTTGAGACATAATCAATCGCCGACCAATAATATCCTTGGAGTAGCGTCTTCTGGACTAAGGTATGGGCCCCTTGATGCATTCTACCTACCCCTTCGTGTATCTCGCACAGGACGTGGTCGGCTTCGTGAGGGTCGACGCATTGGAGCAGAGGCTGTGTGTACGAATTCTTGTAAAGGTTTCCATTGCTCCAGATGAAATGGAAGGCTTTGGCTTGAAGGTGGCGTGCTTCCCCTCGGTCTTCCGGAAGTGTACCATCCTTCAGGAACTCCATGAGGGGCTTCATCCAATCCTGGCCTTCCTGCTGAGTAGTGTATACTTGAAGCGTTACCTTTCTATCTTCCACGTTGGGCCGTGGCAAGACTTCGAAGAGGATATTCCTCTTATTGTTGGCTGTATAGGAAGAAGCAAGCTTGCTCAGAGCGTTGTCTTGGGCGGTCAGGTGCTGGGGAATCTATTCCACTTGGACTTCATCAAAAATTTTATGAAGTCTTTTCACCTTGGCCAGGTATTTCACCATGAGCGGCTCTCGGGCCTCGAAGCGTCCGGTCACTTGGCCGACAACTAGGGTGGAGTCGCTGTGAATCCGGATTGTCTTCAGCCCAACCCAGGAAGCGATTCGTAACCCGACTAATAAGTCCTCGTATTCTACGGCGTTGTTTGATGCTTTGAACCCGAGCTTTAAAGAGTACTCCATCTTTGCCTCGTTCGGGCCTCGAATGATAAGGCCGTCACCGCTCCCTTCCTCGGTAAAGGATCCATCCACATGGAGGACCCAATCGGGGACGGAGTCGGGTATTTCTTCGACCGAGGGTCGGGCCCCAGGGACATGTGCCGATGCTGCTTCCTTGGTGGGAATAGTGCACTCGACCATGAAGTCTTCCAGGACTTGTGCTTTGATGGCTTTCCTGGGGCGGTATTTGATGTCGAATTGGGATAGCTCCCACCTCCATTTCTCCAGACAACCAGACGACTCAGGGGAGGCGAGAATAGTCCCTATAGGTTGCTCGGTGAGGACGTGGATGGTGTGTGCTTGGAAGTAGTGCCATAGCTTCCTTGAGGCGACGATAAGCGCCAAGACTATCTTTTCTATGGCCGGGTACCTTGTTTCCACGTCTTTGAAGACGTGGCTCACGTAGTAGACCGGCTTTTGTACACATTCGGCTTCCCTGACGAGCACCGCGCCTGCAGCTTGGTCGGAGACCGCCAGGTACAATAATAGCCCGTTTCCTTCGATTGGTCGGGTGAGCAGTAGGGGTGTTGCCAGGTGCGCTTTGAGCTGCTCGAAAGCGTTTTGACATTCTTTCGACCATTCGAACTTTGGGATCTTTTTCAGGGCTTTAAAGAATGGGAGGCACTTTTCTCTAGATCTCGACATGAAGCGACTCAGAGCAGCCACTCTCCCCGTGAGTCGCATTATCTCAACGTTGCTCTTTGGTGTGGCCATGTTGAGAATGACGCTGATCTTTTCCGGGTTAGTTTCGATTCCTCGGTGGGTAACCATGAACCCGAGGAATTTCCCGCTGGTGACTCCGAACGCGCACTTGGGTGGATTCAGCTTCATTTTGTACTTGTGGAGGACGTCGAATGTCTCACCAAGATCTTTCGTGTGCTCGTCCGATGAGGTCGATTTCACGAGCATATCGTCGACGTAAACCTCCATGTTCTTCCCGATCTGCGGTTTGAACATTTTGTTAACTAGGCGCTGATATGTAGCCCCAGCATTTTTGAGGCCGAAGGGTTTGTGAGACCACGGCATGGAGCCGTGTGGCGCCCAGCAGGTCATTGAATCGGTTGCTGTGCGGGAGCCGTAATGGCCGGAGTCGGCACGCCGATGTTCGGCGGTGTCGAGGGGAACGACGTTATCCGCTCTTCTATCGGCGTCGTGGTCCCTGGAAGGGATAACGACGACCTGGGGGGTAGGCCCACCATTTGGACACGGACAAGGACATCCACTATCGACGCGAGCCTGTTGATCTTTGTCGAGAGGGCGTGGATGGCGTTCGAAGGGGGGTAGATCCGTCTGCGCCTCCATTGTGGGGAAGGCGGCGGCTTATGCTTGGATTGTCACAGTTTTCGCTCGCCATGAAGTCGAGAGCGGAAGATAAACTTTCGTGAGTGGAGGAAAGTAGCGTCCTTCCCACAGACGGCGCCAGCTGATGGAGGGTATGATCTCCTTCATATGTTGTCCTCCGTCGATCCGTCGCGGGCGTTGATGAAGGGTTGAGATTGGTGTTGAGGGCTGCCTCCTTGAGCGCTGTTCTCCGCCGAAAACAGAGACGAGACCGCGTAGGTCCATCTTGCCTGAATTTCGAGGGCAGATGCTAATTAGTGCTATTCGTCCACCTCTCTGAAGATTCCAAGTTGATTTATGGCACCATGTATCGAAGGTTTAGACGGATGCAGCCGATTTAGCAAACTTCATCAGATTCCCCCTCGTTTGAGGGGTTTTTTGATTGTGGGGACGCTCTTCCTTGCAGGCGCAAGCCCCTGCAGTTAATTACGCTACCGCATCGCGGTAACAACTTTCTTCTTCTCCAGATGGTCACTTCAGGTCGTGTGTGTTTGTTTTGTTTTTGGTTGCCCGTGGATTGTATACGAAGACTAATGTATGTTGTCGCCCGTAGGGCATGGATTAGTCCAAATCCGTATTTTCTTAGATTTGGTTTTTGGTTTGAGTTTAAGGATACGCTAGTCTCATTTGAGACTATGATCAACTTAAACGTTTGTTAAGGATACGTTAGTCTAATTTTAGACTAAGATCAACTTAACAATTTGTTAAGGATACGTTAGTCTAATTTTAGACTAACATCTACTTAACCAGATCATTTAGATCCAACAAAAGAGCATTTGGGCTCTATTGTTTTAGTTTAGGGACATTGCGGTCGATTACCTGTTTAAGGACATGGTGGTCCATTACCAGTTTAAGGACATGGCGGTCCAGTTTAAAGACATCATAGTCTGTAAAGGTTAAGGACATCATAGTTTATGGGTTTAAGGACCCAACAGTCTAAGGTTAAGGACATCATAGTCCGTGGGTTTAAGGACCCCACAGTCCAATGTTAAGAACATCATAGTCCGTGTGTTTAAGGACCCCACAGTCCATGGAATGTTTGGTTATCACGACCCGTCACCTCTATGAAGACGTTGAAGGATTACAACGACAAATTTCAGAGGAGTGAAGAGATGTACCCTTGAACCAAAGTTGATTGGGAGATCTGTAGTCCAATTTGGGACTAAGATCAATTAACTGGATTATGAGCACATGGGCTCAGTTAAATCTGAATTGAAAACTTATGGCCAACTTGGATTAAGTCCAATTAGGTTTGAAATGTTGGACCTTTGTTTGGACTGTTGAACATTTGTCTGGGTTCAGCCCCCCCATTATTTAGTAATGCTAAACAGGGGTTTGGGGCTCTGACAATATTTTGTCTTTGGCTGAGCACTAGCCATTCATTATGGTTCTGGACTTTACTTTGAATGTCATATGAAATGATCAAGTTTGGAAGAATGTAGTTGGGGTTCAATCAAAGGGGAGATCTTGTCTCTGGAAAACTTAGTTGATTTTGGGCTAAGACTGGTTTGAAAATAGTGTTAAACACTAACACATATTTGACGATCACGTGTTCCCACGTGATGCACTTAAAATAGTGTTAAACACTAGGGACAAAACGCTCAAAATAGTGTTAAACACTAGAAATGAGGTGGTCACGTGGGGTCACGTGAGGCGCCTGATGATTGGGCCTTACCTCTGTTATTTGTTCTCAGAATAATCACAGAAGTGTTAAACACTTAATCTTAACGGCCATCACGTGTGGGCACGTGATGGGTACCCATGCATTGATTATTAAAGTGTTTATTAGGGGTCACGTAGGGACACGTGAGGGCGCCCAAAATTGATTCTGCCCTTACTTTGTTCTTTTATTTTGAGGAATTTATCCAAGGGTCACGTGGGAGCACGTGAGGTATTGCCTCCAAGTTTTTTCTTTCTCATCTTGAGGAGTCTATTTAAAGGTCACATGGGGGCACGTAACCATGTCTCATTCGTTCTTTTCTGACCACTGATGAGGGGAGTCACATGTTGCCACGTGATCAGGTTTGATACCGACTTCTTTACGTGCATGGAGAGAATTAAATTCTTTGGTAGGGTTAAACCTTAATTTTATTTAGAGGAATTAAATTCCTATGTATATAGAAGAATTAAATTCTTTAAACCCTAGTTCTCCCTTTAAGTTTTGGATCTGCATGGCAGAATCTCCCCGATGAGAATTAAATTCTCAACTTATGGGGAGATCTGCTTCTGCAGATCTTCAACCATGAAGAAGAACTAAGTTCTTGTTTTAAGGGTTAAACCCTGTCTCTATTGGAGGAATTAAATTCCTAAGTGTTTGGAGTAATTAAATTCCCTAAACTCAATTCTCCCTCTAAGTTTTGGATCTGCATGGCAGAATCTCCCCGATGAAAATTAAATTCTCAACTTATGGGAAGATCTGCTTCTGCAGATTTTCAACCAAAGGAAGAACTAAGTTCTTATTCAGAAGAGTTAAACTCTTAATTTGAGAATTAAATTCTCTTTTTGTTTTATGGAGCTTAGATTTCTTTCCCTTTCTCACCTAGGGTTTCTTTCTCTTTTGAGGGAATCTTCTTTTCTCTCTAGAGAATTAAATTCTCTTCTTCTTTTTTTCTGTTGTTGTATCTCCCCAGAAAAATAATCCTCTCTTCTTCTTTTCTTGGCTCCTATTTATAGGAGAAAGAAAAGAATCAGTTTGTTTAGTCAATCTTTCGTTGAAAGATTTCAATTGATTTTGTAACCAACATGATCTTTTAGATCACTCAGTGAATTTTAATCACCATTGGATTTTTAATCCAAAAGATATTTTATCTGTTATTCCTGGCAAATTTCAGGGAAAATCTTTCCTTGTATAGAATCTTTCTATAAATTGGTGATTTTTAATCACCATTGGATTTTTAATCCAACGGTGCTCCGCTTTACAGAGCGCAATCTTTTTGTTTTGGAAAGATCTAAGGAAATATTTTTTTCAACTAGGGTTCTCGATTCCCTCTTAATTAGAATTTAATTCTATTAGTTCAGAAGACTTAAGAGCCTATCACGTATTGGCATGCGACCTTCTGATTGACCATTTAATTAGAATTTAATTCTATTCTTTCAGAGATCTTAGGATCCCATCACATGTTGACACGTGACCCCCTGATTAAGCATTTTAACCAGAATTTAATTCTGTTATTTTTAAAGAGCTCAGTAATTATCACGTGTCAACAAGTGACCCTTGGTCACGTGTAGGCACGTGATGCCCCATTGGGGGGTTTTTTCCCTGTTGTTTTATTATACCTTTTTCAGTGGGTTTAAAGGCCCATCACGTGTGGGCACGTGACCCCATTTGAAGTTGTGTATTTCAGCGCCTATAACTTTGCCCATAGAAGGTCACGTGTCCCCACGTGATTCCCGATCACGTGTGGACACGTGATGCTTCTCTTGTGTATTTCTTTGCTGCTTTATTCAGTTCCCATGGTGGAACAAGCGCGTGGATCTCAATGAGCTTGTTTTGAGGTGAAACCGAGCTATCTGCAAAAGAAGTTTCGGGGTGGTTGTACCACCGTGGACCCTCCGACGATCAAGTTAGCAGAGGAATTTTAGCAGAGTAGCGGCTTAGTGGAAAAAATTGCGTTACCTGAGTCGTCTGGGGGAGCGGTTTTTATAGTGGTCGCATGGAGCGAGCCGGCGCGAGATCTTCGTCGTCAGTTACGCTTATGGCGTTACGCCCACACGAATGATGGGATCTCCCCATTAATGATGGGACACGTTCGTTAATGGAGGATGGCGCCAACGTGGGATGCGAGATGTGGGGTGGCGGATATCTTGCTTCGGCGAGATACGTGGAGCCATTGCGGAGGCACTTGGGCTCTGCGTTCTTGGCTGCTCGGGAGAACCGGGGAGGCATAGCTCGGCGGGAGGCTCAGAGACGAGCGGGGGGCCAAGGAAGCTTGGTTCTGTGATAGCTTCGAGGCGAGCAGGAAGGCTGAGGAAGCTCAGCATGTAAGAGGGCTCAGAGGCGTGCCGATAGTTATTTATAAGGCGAACATAGGAGTGTTCTGGAAGGCCATTGAAGGTCGGGTCATTCCTCGGGGCGGAGGCCCGAGGAATGTCCTCAAAGTATTGTGTTTACTCCTATCCCGTAAGCCCCGGGACACGTCATCTGCCATGTGTCATGATCTGGGGAATTCCCACTTATAAGTATCATCATTAGCCCCCCACTCTCATCCCGATCTATTTATGGATTCGGTTGAGAGTGGTCTGATCGGTTTTCTAGGCACATCCCATTGCTAGGAATCTTTTGGCGCAATTTTCGGGGCGGCTGGGTGTAGGGTAGTTGCGCTGCTCAGATATTTGAGCCCGCGCGGCGTGTCCCGAGCATTTAGATCTCCGCGCGTATCTTTGGTGATGTCAGCGGATCAGAAAAAGGATCGTGCATTAAAGAGGGGGCGCCGATTCGTTCACACATCTGCCGAGGCACAGGCCACGTGCCCAACACGGATTGGTGGATGCGATAGGCTATCGCTGTCGCCTTCGGCTGAAGGGATGCCTCCAATAGTCATTCGATACGTGGAGCTCCGACGGTTGGCAGACGCGACGCTTTGTTTTGGCGGGAATTGATCAAGGCCGTCGGATGCTTCCCCTTGAGTTGTATAAATAGGAGGGGGATCCCCCTAGGGTTAACACTTCCGCCATTATTTTCCTTCGCTGTGAAAGATTGCCCGGTGCTCCATCCTTTAGGTTGGATCCACTTTGCTTTTTCCTCGGAGAGCTCATCCCTTTGAATCAGGTTAGATGTCTTCTTCTGAGGATTCTGTAGAAAATGTTAGGGTTAAGTCTAGGGAGTCTTCTGCCTCTTTGGCTGCTGACAGCCAAGAGGGTTCTCTTGTCGCTTCCTCTGAGTCGGGCTCGCCCCATAGGGTCAGAGCTACCCACGTAGCTTGTCGCCTGGCGACGGCAGGGGCTTGGAACTTCCGCGATGCGCCCTCCGTCTTAAGGGATGTGGGCGAGCTTGCCAAGATTCGGGCTCATTTCCATATCCCCTCAAACTATTCGCTCCATTTAGCTGGGGAGGGAGAACGGGCGGATCAGTTGCAGGGCAAGGAGATTGCCCTGTATTTGGGAGCATTCCGGTCAGGAATGCATCTGCCCTTCTCAACCGAAGTATGCGGGGTGCTTCGTTACTTCCAACTTGCCCCGGGCCAGCTAGCGCCGAACTCGTGGAGAATCCTCCTCGGGTTTCTGGTCCGGTTTAAACTTGAAGATATCCCCTTCAACTTGACCTTTCTCACATCCTTTCTCTTCTACAAGAATCACCCCGGCACGAGCAAGAGTGAGCTGAGCTGGGTGCATTTTTCCATTAAAAAGCATAAGGGTAGGGTGGTCGGGTCGGGAGTAATAGTCGTTCCTTCTTCCATTCATGAATGGAAGGAGAAGTTCGTCTTCGTCGGGCCACCCGAGGGCAAGGATTGGCCTGTGCCTATACAGTGGCACAGGGCCGACTTCCTGAGGGCGAAGCAGTCGTCCTCACCTGAGGAGAGGACAATATCCATGTGGGAGCCGATCCAGCGGGCCTACGTCCTCCTTTCCGAGCAGGTCCTTAGCTGGGCCGGTCTCAGCCCCGCATGCCTCGTTGGTAAGTTAGGAGTTTTGGCGATCTGTTTTAGACTTGAATGATTTCGTTTGCCCTTCTAGCATCACTAACCTTTCTGTTTACTCTTCGTTTGCAGGATAAATGGACCGTTCCAAGATCTTCGCTACTATTGCCGCTACGGCCCAGAAGAAGGCCGGGGGCGTGACCCTGTCCCGAGTCGGCCCGAGTTCGGCCCCGAGACCGTCACCATCGGCGAGGCCTTCCGCATCTCCCCGAGCCCCCGATGACCACCGTGGGGGTAGCCAGAAGCACGCGCGGGACCTGGAGCACAGTGCGAGGGAGGAGGCGGAGAGGACCGAGGTTCCCCTCAAGAGGAAAAGGACGGTCTCTCACACGCCGTTGACTGAGATCCCTGAGGGGATTCTCGTGTAGGAGGGGGACGTCTGTTTCATGGTCCCCTCGAGGTTCTCCGTCGCCGACAGCTTGCTCGCGGACATGGAGCAGTCGGCCGGGGGTAAGATTCCCCGGGGGACCCTGAAGGCCCAAGTGGTCACGATTGCTCAGGAGGCAGTTCAGGTTGGTATCTGTTTAAGTATTATCTTAAGTGCCATTTCTTGGTTTGAACTCCTCTAAATCCATCTGCTGCTTTCCTCAGGTCCTTAAACACTGCGCCCTTATCGTCAACTTGGAATCCGAGGAGATTGCCCCAGCCCTGAGAAAGGTAGGGGAATCGTCTTCGGAGGCGGAGGATCTGTGCCTTCAGCTGCTACAGGAGAAGGAGAAGACAGCCGCCCTCGAAGTCCGATTGGCCGCTGGGGAGCTCATGATCTCCAAGGGTCAGGAGTCCTACCGACTTCTGAGCGAGTCCCACTGAGCCGTCGAGGCCAAATTGGAGGAGTTGGGCAAGCGCTACGCCATAATGAAGAAGGCAAGGGACGCCAGCAAGAGGGAGACCGAGGCTGCGCTTGAGGCGGAGAAGATCGCCGAGCTTCGAGCTCTCAAGTAGGTGGACTTGTATAAGGAGTCGGACCAGTTCTATGCCGACATCGGCGAAGCCTCTGCCATCAATTGGCACGAAGCTCTTGATGCCGTCAAGGCGTTGATGCCGTAGTTTGCCGATGGTGAGCTCCGCGCTAGGGTCCCGATCTCGGTGGATGCACCGCAAGTGGCTGGCGCCGGGGCGACCATCAGGGGAGAGGAGGTTTTGGAGGTAGAAGCCCCGGCCCCCAGGGGCGATGCTGAGCAGGGCGAGATCCAGGCGGAGCCTACAGCCTTAGCTTTTTTGCCTTGTGCCTTTTTTGTAAGCCTCCGACACTTTTTGTAAGACTGGGGAGCCCAGAATACCTTGTAAAAATTTTAGAACATGAATAAAGCTGGGTTTATTTTCCTCGGCATGACAATGTGTTTCTTGCGTGAGTACTTAAGCTTGTCAGTCTTATCCTCAATTCAGGTGTTAGGCCGTAGTTCGATGACCGACCTTTTAGATGATGATCACCAGTCGAGTGTAAGTCAATTAATCACCAAGTGCAGGAAGGTCGGTTCCCTCCCTACCCCCGGAGTCGAGGTGGCGATAGTTCACTTAGAATATATCGGAAGATCCTTTAGTGTAGGAAGGTCGGTATCTGGCCATTCCTTAGAGTCAGACCAACAACCACGTCTCTCAGTGTGAGTTGAACAATAGCCAAGTTAGAATTGGTCGGCGTTGACTGATTCCCCTTGATGCAGTTTCTAGACCCTCGTCTTCGGATGGTAGGAATTTATCAGTCGGAGGTTAGCCGAGCAGGAATCTGCGCGGTTGCCCCTTGGTGGGGCTTCGATCCTTAGCATAGGAGGGTAGGAAGTTTCTCGCTAAGGATTGACCGAGCAGGGAAGCTGCTCGGTGGCCTCTTGATGAGGGCTTCGATCCTTAGCATAAGTCGGTAGGAGCTACCTGCTAAGGATTGACCGAGCAGGGAAGCTGCTCGGTGGCCTCTTAGTGAGGTTTTCGATCCTTGGCGTAGATGGGTAGCCCGTTAAGGATTGACCGTGCAGGGAAGCTGCTCAGTGGCCTCCTAGTGAGGGCTTCGATCCTTGGCGTAGATGGGTAGGAGTTACCCTCCAGGGAATTACCGAGCAGGGAAGCTGCGTGGTGGCCTCTTGGTGAGGGCTTTGGATCCTTAGCGTTGATGGGTAGGAGCTACCCGCTAAGGATTGACCAAGCAAGTAAGCCGCTCGGTGGCCTCTTGATGAGGGCTTTTATTCTTGGCGTAGATGGGTAGGAGCTACCCGCCAGGAATTGACCGAGCAGGGAAGCTGCTTGGTGGCCTCTTGGTGAGGGCTTTGGATCCTTAGCGTTGATGGGTAGGAGCTACCCGCTAAGGATTGACCGAGCAAGTAAGCAGCTCGGTGGCCTCTTAATGAGGGCTTTTATTCTTGGCGTAGATGGGTAGGAGCTACCCGCCAGGGATTGACCAAGCAGGGAAACTTCTCGGTGGTCTCTTGATGAGAGCTTCAATCCTTAGCGTAGATGGGTAGGAGCTACCCGCTAAGGATTGACCGAGCAGGGAAGCCGCTCGGTGGCCTTTTATTGAGGGCTTTAGATCCTTAGCGTTGATGTGTAGGAGCTACCCGCTAAGGATTGACCGAGTAAGGAAGCTGCTCGGTGGCCTCTTGATGAGGGCTTTGGAACCTTAGCGTTGATGGGTAGGAGTTGCCCGTTAAGGATTGACCGAGCAGGGAAGCTGCTCGGTGGCCTCTTGATGAGGGCTTTTAGACTTCTCTTCGCCTTCATGGGGCGTCGTTCAATCTCCCTTAACCTGTAAAAGTATGGAAGAGTGACCGTTGTAGACAACACGTGGCAGAAATGCATAGGCAAGACGCGACGCTCCGTGGATCGCGTCGTTCCTGTTTACCGCCGGAAACAGAGACGAACCGGGATGGATCGTCTTGCCTGAGTCCTGGGGGAAGATGTTATTTGGATTTATCCGTCCACCTCTCCGAAGATACCAAGTTGATTTATAGCACCGTGTATCAGAGGTTTGGACAGATGCGACCATTGTAGCAGACTTCGTCAGATTCCCCCTCGTTTGCGAGAGGTTTTTGATTGTGGGGACGCTCATCCCTGCAGACTCAAGCCCTGCAGTTATTTACGTTATCGCATCGCGATAACCACTTTCTCTTGCTCCGGAAGTTCTCTTCATGTCGTGTATGTTTTTATTTGTTTAGCTTGCCCGTGGATTGTATAAGGAGACTAATTTATGTTGTCGCCCATAGGTCGTAGATTAGTCCAAATCCGTATTTCTTAGATTTGGGTTTTTTTTATTTAAGGATCGTTAATCTATTTTGAGATTAAGATCGACTTAAACATATGTGAGCATTTAGGGGCTCGATTTATTTTCGTTAAGATACATTAGTCCAATTTGAGACTAAGATCCACTTAATGAGGTTTCAGGATCATTTTTATTTCAGCTTCAACAGAAGAGCATTTGGGCTCTATTGTTTTAGTTTAAGGACGTTTCGGTCCATGATCACCATTTTGGAGGTGAGATTTTAGTTTAAGGACGTCTCGGTCCGTTGATCACCATTTTGGAGGTGAGATTTTAGTTTAAGGACGTCTCGGTCCGTTGATCACCATTTTGGAGGTAAGATTTTAGTTTAAGGACGTCTCGGTCCGTTGTCCATCTTGCGCGCATGTGTATTTGTTACGTGATGGGCTGAACACCGATGATTTGGGATGCACCCAGTTTGGGGTGCGGTCTGATTTGAGGTGTGCACATCAGTTTGGAAGTGCACCAACGAGTTGTTGGTTATCGGGACCCGCTACCTCTCTGAAGACGTTGAAAAATTACAGCGACATATATCAGAGGTGTGGAGAGATGTACCCTTAAACCAAATCCTATATTTGAGGGAAAAGATGGTGCTGCTGTAGACCTAAGGAATGTTAGTCATGTTTGAAACTAAAATTATCTTAAGAGATATAAGATGAGTATCATTTAGGATATCATCAATGGGAGACCACCTGTCATTTTTGAGACTAAGGTCAATTTGGGAAAACATGAGTACAGGGGCTCGGTTGTTTTAGTATCATAGAGGTCTAACCTCAGAAAACTTTAGCCAATTTGGGCTAAGATTGAGTCGCCAACAGTGCTAAGCACTGAGAAATACAGTACTCACGTGCGTTTCACGTGGGCACTGGATTAGTGTTAAACACTAAAGTTTTATGACGCTTACGTGACACACGTGAGGCACCCCAAATATGGGCACTGCTCTTTGGGTTTTATTCCCCCCTCTTTTATATAAGTGCTAAGCACTTGGCACTCGTGCAAAGCACGTGGGTATCCCCTTTTCCTTTATTGATGCTGGAGTACTGTAGTTTCTTCTTTCTTTTATTTGTTTTCCTCTTAAACAAATCACATGGTAAACACGTGAGGAAGTTTTGGTTATTTTCCTCGTTCGTTTGAAGCACTCACGTGGGAAACACGTGAGACTTCGAAATAGTGCCAAGCACCAACGATTTGGCCTTAGAGATCTTAGATCATTATTTTTTTATTGAAGAACTAAGTTCTTATATATAGGGTTAAACCCTAATCTTTGGAGGAATTAAATCCCTATGTGTTCCCGTTCTTCTTCTTCCCTTATTTTTATGTAACTTAATTCTTCTTCCCTGGCAAGAGATATCACCGAGCGACCAGTTTAGATACCTAGGTTCCATCATCCAAAAGAATGGGGAGATCGATAGTGATGTTAATCAAAGGATCCAAGCTGGTTGGTTGAAATGGAGGAGTGCAACAACGATTTTGTGTGATCGTAACTTTCCGTTAAAATTGAAAGGGAAGTTTTATCGGAGCGCTATTCGGCCTGCCTTATTATATGGTACAAAATGCTGGGCTCCTAAGAAGCATCATACACAGAAGATGCACGTAGCGGAGATGCGCATGCTTCATTGGATGTGCGGTAACACTAGAAAAGATAAGGTGCGAAATGAGGATATTCGTGCAAAAGTTGGTGTAGCACCTGTGGAGGAGAAGATGCGGGAAAACCGGCTAAGATGGTTTGGTCTTGTGCGACGCAGACCTATGGAAGCACCGGTTCGACGAATAGACACTCTCGATATAGGCAATAGCAAAAGGCCAAAAAGGAGACCGAAGAAAACATGGATGGAGGTGATACGAAACGATATAGTTGCCAAAGGACTCAATGAAAGTATATTGTTCGATAGGAGTGAGTGGAGGCGGAGGATTCTTGTGCTGGACACGGCGTGATTCTCATGTTGGTTCATGTAGCCTACCCCATATGCTTGGGATAAAAGGCTCAGTTGTTGTTGTTGTTGTTGTTTAGTTCTTCTTCCCTAGGTTTTGAATCTTGCAGAGCAAAATCTCCCCGATGAGAATTAAATTCTCAACTTGTGGGGAGATTTGCCTCTGTAAATCTCAACCAAAGGAAAGAACCGAGTTCTTATATGAATGGATAAACCCTTGGAGAGGCAAAAGAGAGGTGTTTTCTTTTTACCTACTGTTTCAAGGAAGCAAGTCTTTTTTTTTGAGAATTAAATTCTCTTTTTCCTCAAAAGCTCACTGTATATTCTCTTTTTTTAAGCCTCTGGGGAGTCTCTCTCTCTCTCTCTCTCTGCGTCTCTATATGAGACTTGAAGTCTCGAGTTCTTTATATAGTGGAGAGAAGTTTGTTTAATTCTGAGAAAATCTTTCATTGTGGATCTTTGATCCAAGGACTTCTGTTTTACAGAAGATATTGTTCTTGTTTTTAACAAGATTGGGGATATTCTCCCATATATAGAATCAAATTCTATCAAGCGGTGATATTTTAATCACCATTGGATTTTTAATCCAAGGGTGCTTAATTTAACAAAGTATAATCTTTCTCTGTTTAGAAAGATATAGAAAATATTTTGGATCTTTGATCCATTAACTCTCTGTCTAACAGAAAATATTCTTCCTCATAGAATTTAATTCTATGTTTAATGAACCGTTGGATCCTTGACCCAACGGTTCATTAAGTAGAATTTAATTCTACGTAAGGAGGTGTTCTCACGTGTTTAGCATGTGAGGCTTTGTTTAGCCCATCTGTTATTTGATTGCAGCGCCTATATGCTTTGCATATAGGCGCTCACGTGTTTAACACGTGAGCCTTTATTTATCCTATGTGTAGTTTAATTGCAGCCCCTATATGCTTTGCATATAGGCGCTCACGTGTTTGACACGTGAGACTTTGTTTAGCCTATCTGCAGTTTAATTGCAGCGCCTATATGTTTTGCATATAGGTGCTCACATGTTTAACACGTGAGGCTTTGTTTAGCCTATCTGCAGTTTAATTGCAGCGCCTATATGCTTTGCATATAGGCGCTCACGTGTTTGACACGTGAGGCTTTGTTTAGCCTATCTGCAGTTTAATTGCAGCGCCTATATGTTTTGCATATAGGCACTCACGTGTTTAACACGTGATGTTTTGTTTAGCCTATCCGTAGTTTAATTGCAGCGCCTATATGCTTTGCATATAGGCGTTCATGTGTTTAACACGTGAAGCTTTGTTTAGCCTATCTGTAATTTAATTGCAGCGCCTATATGCTTTGCATATAGGTGCTCACGTGTTTAACACGTGAGGCTTGTTTAATGGGAAGTTTCCCCATTTCTTTCTCTCATCTTCTTCTTCTCTTTTTTTATAAGGAAACAAATGCCCCCACAGCGTTGCTCTCACGTGGCTTGCACGTGAGTGCAATGCTGTCCACTTTTACAGCCATTGGATTGCCTAAGGGAACGGGAAAATGAACCGTTCCCATTATGTCTTATAAATACGAGTACTTGGCTCTTGAGATGGCTACTGTTTCTTCGTCTTCTTCCTTAGCCTTTCTCTTGAGAATTTAATTCTCCTTTCAGTGCTCAGTTCTCTACCCGTTGAAATTTCAGAGTTAAACTCTGTTAAAAAAACTCTTTTAGGTAAAGATCTTGAACAACATTTATCTCTTAGGAACAAGAAACCCCTTTTCTCTAATTTTTTTCTGGATTTTAAATCCACCGCAAGAGATTTGCCCTCTTCTGGAACCGATCTCTTATAGATCTAAAAAGACATGATCTTTTGTGTAGTAAACCCCCATGTCTTCGAATATCGGGCGTTTCCTCTCTGATCTTTGAGGATTTTTGGAATTTTAATTCCATTTTTTCGTTTCCCATCATGGGGGTTTCTGGAATTTAATTCCATTGCTTAAAAGGAATTTGATTTCTCATCAAAGAGCTTAGCTCTTAAAGATCAAGAATGCCTTTTGGGAATTGTATTCCCTGGTGTTCTTGAGTATATTTTCATTATAGGGTTTTACCCTTATTTTCACAAATTTGAATTTGTTGGGTATTTTAACATAACTCATTTTTCTTTGAGGATGCCCAGAATTTGTTTAAACTCCGGTGTCTATTTAATGAGAATCCTTTTTGATTCCCACAATGATTATCTTGTCTCATCATTGGTGAGCCGCCATATTGATTTTGTGGGGTCCATTAGTTTTGCAGCCAATGGTCCCATGGAACAAACATCACGTTTTTTTTTGTTTTTTTATTTTTTATTATTATTATTTTTTAAATGGGTTTTTCCTTTCCCCTCTTATTTCAGGAACGATGACCTCACTTCTTGACTTCCCTTACACTCGCTCAGAAGTCGCTTTTCCGCAATCTCCATCGGACGAGAAAGTTATGGCGATGATTAGGGTGCATGACAAGAGCCATACGAGTCTTCTCTTATGGGGGTGTGGTACGGTCATATCATCAGGGGCCGCCGTAGATTTACTTGTGGAGTTCCAACAGAACCTATACGCTCAATGTCATTGATAGAGCGTCCGCGCACGGCTTACGCGGTGGAAGCGGTTAATTGGACCCCCACAGACCAGCTTGAGCCGTCGACGACTGGGATACCTAATCAACCTATGATGTCCATTGATATCTTGGGGCGTCGGATATGCCGGGGCGAAGCTCGACCCTGGGGGCAGGTGTATAAGGTAGGCATTACCCGCGTCATCCAGTAGGCTACCTTTCTTGGGCTCGATACATTCTCTCCGTCCAACGCGCATGGCTGCAGAACGTTGGGTTGTACAAGCAGTGTACGTGTCATTATTCTATTATCATGCCCCTCACATCTGGTGGGTTAAGGATTTCTTGAACCAATGGAATCTTCCCACAAACATGTTCTTGCTAGGGGATCGTGAAGTTTCGATCTCACTGGAGAAGTTTCGTGAAATTTCAGGGTTGTCGATATGGGAGAGCATTATGAAGAGTTACTGCCTCCTGATGAATACGTATTTGCTACGGTGCCCGCTATGCTTGACGGCCTGACGACTGAAAACGTCATTCGTCACAAGCATATAAGTCTAATCAAGGCCCTGGGTATCTTTGAAAAACTTTTCATGACATCGGAAGGGCAAGGTGTCACTTTTGATGCTTTCATTACCTGCTTTCTCCGCGAGGATGTCTTATCCAAGAAGGATCCAAAATTTATGAAAATTGAAGACCCTTTTGGATTCGGGTTGAAGAAACTGCCGGCCAAAGAGAAAGACCTGCCGCAATTTTATATTCCAAACTCGTCGGCCATAGCTTTCGATGCGATCGCGACCCCTGGTATGGACGAAGAAACTTTCTTTATCGGCTTTATCAGTCTCTGACTCAGCTGGTTTGCCATGCCGATGCATCAACGTTTCATGAGAGCCTCCATCTTCTACCCTGCTCACCGCATATCTGAAGGGGCGCGATTAGCTGTTGGTGTTGCGGGATTATCGCATTTATATCACGGGTTAAGCATTGCCGCTAATACTTCTTGCCCGGGTGCGGATACCGTGAATTTCTCCCTCCACTACTTCACATCGTAGATCGAGATGCACGTGTTAGGAGCGTTCGCTGCACGCCGGCGGCCAGATTTTTATGATTCATATACCTTCCCGCGGATCTTGAGGTTGGTTGATACTTCCGCTCCCGATCCGACCCAGTTAGGGGCTCTCCGCGTACTGCTCAATCCATACTCGAATGAAGGCGGAATGGTTTTTAGTGATCGAGTCCTCTCTGTTAGTGTATATGCCCTAGGGGCCATTATTGTATCATACTAGTTTGTATATTACTTAATGGAAGCTTGGGATATTCACATGTATATAACAGTCTTGCTAAACATGGTAGTATGCTACTTGGTTTTTTCTATCTTAATATGTGAGTATACGTATTGATAGAGCTCTTAGGATCTTGCTTGACTACCAGCGTTGTGATGGCAGTCACACTAGTGGGGGCTGGGTAGTCTACAAGCACATCCTTATTCAGGTCCCTAGTCGTTGGATTATCGAGACAGGGCATCGATACTCCGGAGTAGACTAGTGTGTACGCTTCTCATCCCAGTTGGGGAGATGGTCTGTCCCACAGCCGTCAGTACGTCGTACTGGAGATAGTATGCAGGTGCTCGTTGGGTTACGAGTACACCGGACAGGACTCACAGGGAACTGTTGGATGGTTTTATACCAGTCGTCAGTGAACAGTTCCCAGGTGACATGAGCACAGCATAGTCCGCAGACTTGACACTGCTACTTCGCCTCGAGTGTGTCCCACTGTTCTTAGATTGCTACCCTACCACGGCTCAAAGGAGTCGTGCAAACAGGTAGCAGTTGGGTGCAGTCCCGAGCACTTGGAGGCAGTGGCGGTTAGACATGATTCGTCTCTCCCGGTATTGGGGGTTGATATCGCGCTGTGTCAGAGAGCCATTCCGCAAAGTCCCTGGCCAGGGCAAGCGAGATTTGCTGGTAGGTTCCAGTAGTTTCTCAGGGTGTAATGGGCTTCCCTCCGACACGACTTATACCGCTATTAGGGGACTGACGCTTGCCGCCCCCTAGGCCCGATATGCGATAGTCTTAGACGAACGGACCGGACTGTACGGAGATTGTCACATCAGACTCAGTAGGAGTTCGGATGGGTTTCCTCATCGGCCTTCTTATCGACATCTACCTGGGGACCGTTACGTACAGCTAGTGCCGCTTGCGGTCTGTGGTTAAACCCACTGCCAGCGTAGTAGTCGAGTCTCTAGAGTCCCACACAGAGAGTTTCCCTACTCCAGGCGAAACGATATAGAGGTCGTATGGTTTTACGACAAGGGTTCGGACGCATACGTGTGTTTACGCACGTACGACTTTCGGACAGTTTTTACCAGTCGGCTTTGGTTTAAGCCAGTTACTGGTATCCGGTTATTGGATTTATACAGTCTAAAGTTTTTCCATATTTTTGCGGAAAGGAGGGGCGTTCTCGTAATTGCGCGAGAAGCTTCTAGAAGGTGGTGACTAAGGAGGTTTAGGTGGCATATACATTGAATGAGATTAGTGAGTCATATGGATGATTCATCCATGTCATTAATGCTTCATAATTGCTTAATGACTCATGGAGATGAATCACCACAAGATATTTATCAAGCATGGTTGTAAATCATTTTCTTTTCTTTTCTTGATAAAATAAAATGCTTGATATGTATTATGATAACTCATTTTCTCTTCTCATTATTATGTTCATCTTCTCTCTCCTCAAGCTCTCCCTTTTCAAACCCTAATCCTCCCCTCTCATGTGTTGAGTACAAGGATTAGTTAGACTAATTAAACCATAACCCTCACTCTATATCACCTAGCTTCTTTGATTAGCACTTAAAGAAGGTTAGTTGCCTCAAGTTTAGAGGCTAAGCTTGGAGTAAAGCTCTCGGGTGGATCGTCTACTACTTCGAGAAGGCCGAGGAGGAGGAGGAGTTCGCAAAGACGAAGGACACGATTCGTTAGGTATAATCCCTAAACATAGTAGTATAGAACTTCTATGTTTCATGTTAGTTATCGTTTAGCTTCGATTCGTGCGGTTAGTCGATGTTTAAGCAAAGAACAAGATCGTTTTTCATATTTCCGCCTCCCCGCAAGTCGTGGGGTGTTGTACATCGACTTACAGTGGTATCAGAGCCTCGCTAAACAATAAATAACTTACTTGCAAATTTGTATGAATTTCGAACGGAAAAAACGAAACCGGAAAAGTCCGAAATCATGGTTTTCTGTCGAATTTTAAATGAAGTCCTAAAATTTTTCATGGAGGTTCAGAAAGCTTAAAAAGACAGTAGAAGAACACCCAAGAATTTGGGCCCCTGAATCGCCTAAAGAGCCGCGGAACCACGGCGGATCGCACCAATCCGACGCGCTTCCGCCGCCGAGTTGGCGATTCAGGAACCCAATTTTCCTGTGTTGCTTCTCTGTGATATTTGGTATTTTCTGGAAGTTTTTATTTTTGCTCAGGTTTCAGATTTACAGAGAAGTATTGGAGCAAAATTAAAAGTGTTTAATCGATCGAAATTATACAGTATTTGCTTGTTGGATTATATCTGTGTTTGTATAATGTGTTCGTAAACCTCCCCTAACTGCTAGTATGTCGGTTGGCAGGGGGTTGCACATTTCTGTAATGGATTTTATCTGTTTGTGAATATGAACTGTGTTGGACTGTTGTGATGTATAGCCGGGGTTATGTGATGGGTTATTATTTAATTCATTTGATGTAAATGTAATTTGTTGTAATATTATTTTGCGGGGCACATCCAGGTTGCGGTTGTAGCCACCGTTGTATTATTTCATTTTACTGTTTTTGCTCCTATGACAGACCTAAGGTGGGGTGCACAAACTGCCGGGTGGGTAGTTTGCCGTGCCCGTTGGGGTCTTGGGTGGGGTAATGGCTATTCATCACAACTGTGTAATCCGTCTTTTGTTGCAGGCTCAAAACAAACACGGATTGCTTGCAAATCCAATAAAGTTCATCTGTGATCTGGAATGCCTATTATTGCGTCTGACGAATGTACAATATCTATATATGATAGCTATTTAGACGTCACTTATGTTTTACACCCGCGCTAGCCCAGCCCCCGCTCTGTCGTTAGTTAAGTAAGCTAACGGATGATGACGGGACCCCGTGGCGAATGCGGATGGCATAAGAAGACGTTGTATTTTCGTTGTTTTCTGCAATGATAGGTTAATGATGGGACGCATTATTTATAATGCAAAGAAAATAAACCAAAAAGTTTAATCGTTGGAACAATTTAAAAGAAACCACTCGGTTAATTTTAAAAATAGATATTTTTAAATGCGGAGCTTTAACCACTCCTTTTAAAAGCTATCAGGTTCCTTCGGTTATATCAAGTTCACTACGTTCACAGTTTCGCCAAAACCATTCGTAGCCCTCCGTCATTTCATCTGGGTATTCAGTAGTATTCAAGCTATATATTTTGACCAAACGCCAAGGCATAGTGTTTGGTAGCTACTGGGTATTCATTTGTTGCATAGATAGATGAGTTAGTTTGGGACAGTCGTATTATCATTTTGGCCGAACGTCAAGGATATATACGGATGGGTTCAAATTGACAAGATAATGATGGGTAGAACTTGACATGTGACTTATGACATTTTGACCGAACGCCAAGGTCATAAGAACATGGGGCAAAAATATATATCGGGAATTTCTAAAGAAACTGAAATTTGCAAAGAGTTGCATACCATTTGGAGTTTGATGAATGTTGGTAGGATTCCTTCAACATTATCATACAATGATATTTGGATCCCGATCCTACTGTGAGTATATGCTACTTATCAGGAGATTCGTCACTTAACGATCAATGCTATAAACCAAGTAGGTGTCAAGAAAGGTATCAGTGGGTTTACGCCCCCAGAGAAAAGAGGTTATTTAATTAAGGAACTTCGCGAAAGCGTTGGAAAACCTCCCTCGAAGTATCGACACTAGCCTGGCTGAACGGTTAAGCAAGAATTGTATGGTGAGAATAGTCCTGGCTAATTCTTCTTTTATGGTTTGAGGAAGGATTCGAGAAACAGTGGGAGCCATCCAGTTTAGATAAACTAAAAACCACTCTAAACTTGCAAGAGCATCATGCTAAAGAGTTTTCTTCTCTCTCTCCTAATTGCAGCGACCCTGAAAATGACTGGACTTAAGTTACTTTTAGAGAAAAATATACTGACAGGGCCAAACTATAAAGATTGGCTGCGAAATGTCAAAATGGGTTTGACCTATGACAAATTGGGGTACGTCCTCACCGCTACAGCACCTGCTGTCCCTGGTCCCAAATCCAGTAATGCGGATAAGGAAATCCGCAAAACCTGGGATTTCGATTGCGCGAAAGCCAAGTGCATCGTGCTTGCCTCGATGAACAATGAACATCAGAGGAGGCACGAGGATATGGACCTAGATGGCATATTTCTCCATACAAAGGAACTTTATGAAGAGCAATCTCGTATAGTAAGATACGAGACCTCTAAGAACTTGTTTCGAGCGAGGTTGGCTGTCGGGTCATCGGTAGGAGAACATGTCCTAAAGATGATCGGCTATATTGAAGAGCTCGCAGACCTTGGGACGACTTTGGATAATGAGCTCTATACAGACCTTATTCTCCAGTCCCTTCCTCACACCTACGCCCAGTTTATCCTGAACTTCAACCTTCAAAGAAAAGAAGTTGAACTTCCGGAACTCCTAAACATGTTAAGGAGTGCAGAGGGCACCTTGCAGAAGACAAGGGAAACACCCGCTATGTTTGTTGGCGGTGCATCTTCTTCCGGGTCCAAGGCTAGGGCCAAAGGAAGGAAGAAGAAGGCCGCCACCAAACCTAGAGGAGGTGTTAGTAAGGTGGGAGGGAAGGGAAAGAAAAAGTTTGCAGTACCGGTAGTGGGCTAGGATGAGTGCTTCCATTGTCACAGGAAAGGGCACTGGAAGAAGGATTGCAAGGCGTGGAACGCCAAGAACCAGGAACCGAAGCAAGCTGTGGCTTTGACTTCAGGTGTGTTTGTAATTGAGAATTGTCTGTCGATCAACTCTACTTCCTGGGTATTGGATACCGGATCAGGATCTCATATTTGCAATTCATTGCAGGCACTGAGAAACCGTAGAGTGCTGAAGGAAGGTGATATGACCCTAAAGGTTGCTAACGGAGCTAGCGTGGGAGCTGCGTCCGTCGGGGATTATCACCTAGGATTGACGAGTGGACACATTTTGGTTTTACATAACTGTTTTTTTGTACCAAGCTTAACGTGTAATATCATATCAGTTTCCTTGTTATCAAATAAAGGTTATGATTTCACGTTTGTAAGAGATGTTGTTAACATCCACCTTAATCATGGTTTGATTGGGTCCGGTACACTAAATAACGGTATATATGTTTTAAACCAACTTCAAATTTTCAATGTCCAGAACACACTAAAAAGAAAGTCTCCAGATTTAAATAAAGCTTTCTTATGGCATTGTAGACTGGGTCATATCAATGAGAGAAGGTTGACTAAGTTGCATAGAGAAGGATATTTGGACTCGTTCGAATATCAAACTTATGACACTTGTCAATCTTGTCTCAAAGGAAAGATGACAAAGACTCCATTTACTGGACAAGGAGTAAGAGCGAGCGAGCTCTTAGGACTCATACACAGTGATGTATGTGGTCCAATGTCTACGCATGCAAGAGGTGGTTTTTCCTATTTCATTACTTTCACGGATGATTACTCAAGATACGGATTCATTTATCTGATGAAACATAAATCCGAGACTTTTGTGAAATTCCAAGAGTATAAGAATGAAGTAGAAAACCAAACCGGCAAAAGTATCAAGACACTTAGATCTGATCGAGGTGGTGAATACTTGAGTGCCGAGTTCCTAGGTTACCTAAAAGAGAAAGGAATTCTCTCTCAGCTTACTCCTCCATACACTCCACAGCACAACGGTGTATCGGAGAGACGGAATCGAACCCTATTGGATATGGTACGATCCATGATGAGTAATGCTGAGTTACCGCGATCTTTTTGGGGTTATGCGCTAGAATCAGCAGCATATCTTTTGAATATGGTTCCTACCAAGACTGTGCCTACCACTCCATATCAGATGTGGAGCGGGAAGAAACCCCATCTACAGTATATAAAGATTTGGGGATGTCCAGCTTTTGTTAAAAAGCAGCATGTGGACAAGCTCGAGGCACGATCAGTAAAGTGTAAGTTTGTGGGATATCCAAAGAACTCCAGGGGATATCTATTCTATTACGCAGAGGAACAAAAGGTATTTGTTTCTCGTAATGCCCATTTTCTAGAACATCAGTTTTTAGAAAAGGAATCAAATGGGAGCGAAATAGAACTGGAAGAAATTCCAGAACCACAAACTAATACTGAAAGTTTGGTAGAACCGGTAGTTCAAGAAGAACAGGACATTCCCGCACCCCTCCGCAGGAGTAGTAGGCCGTCTCATCCGCCTGAGAGATACTACGGTTTTCTCATAGATGGGGATAGAGAGGATTGCATCATAGATGATGATGAACCTACTGACTTCCAGCAGGCCATCCAGAGCGGCAACTCGGTACGATGGCTAGATGCAATGCGGACCGAAATGGAGTCCATGTACACCAACAAAGTATGGACTTTGGACTTTGCTCCAGATGGGGTAAAACCCATAGGATGCAAATGGATCTTCAAGAAAAAGATTGGTGTAGATGGACAGGTGGAAACCTATAAGGCTAGACTTGTTGCAAAGGGTTTTCGTCAAAGACCTGGTTTGGACTATGACGAAACTTTTTCTCCAGTGGCTATGCTCAAATCCATTCGGGTCCTTCTTGCTATTGCTGCCTTCCATGATTATGAAATCTGGCAGATGGACGTAAAGACGGCTTTTCTGAATGGAAATTTAGAAGAGTGCGTCTATATGGATCAGCCAGAGGGTTTCAATCAGAGTGGGAGCAGCGGGAAAGTATGCAAGCTGCTTAAGTCCATTTATGGACTAAAGCAGTCATCGCGGAGTTGGAACATCTGTTTTGATGAGACAGTCAAAGAATATGACTTTATCAAAAATCCAGATGAACCGTGCATATATAGTAAAGTTGTAGCCAGAAGTGTCGTATTCCTCGTCTTGTACGTGGATGACATTCTATTGATAGGAAATGACATTCCTATGCTACAATCTGTCAAAGGATTCTTGTCACACAGGTTCTCCATGAAAGACCTGGGTGATGCCTCTTACATTCTGGGGATCCGGATCTATCGTGATAGATCCAAGAGGATGTTGGGACTTTCGCAGTCCAGGTATATCGACACTGTACTAAAAAGATTCAGTATGGAAGATTCTAAGCGAGGTAATCTACCGGCTTGTCACGGAATCACCCTCTCCAAAGAGATGTCTCCCAAGACTGATTTAGAAAGGGAACGCATGTCTATTATACCCTACGCTTCTGCGGTAGGCTCTATAATGTATGCGATGTTGTGCACCAGACCAGATGTAGCTTACGCACTGAGCGTGGTAAGCCGGTATCAGTCAGACCCAGGGGAGAAGCACTGGATAGCAGTAAAGAACATTCTCAAGTACCTGAGAAGGACTAAGTAGATGTTCTTGGTTTACGGCGGAAAAGACCTCAGGTTGGAGGCCTTTGCTGATTCCGGCTTTCAGAGTGATAAGGACGATTCCAAGTCCATGTCGGGTTATGTCTTTACCCTCAATGGAGGGGCGGAGTGCTGGAAGAGCTCCAAGCAGGACACCGTTGCTGACTCGACGATGGAAGCGGAGTATATAGCTGCTTGCGATGCCGCAAAAGAAGCAGTTTGGATGAAGAAGTTCCTAACAGAACTTCAGGTGGTTCCTACCATAGTTGATCCAATACCTCTGTATTGCGACAACAACGGAGCTATAGCTTTAGCAAAGGAACCAAGGTCCCATCAGAAGTCCAGACACATCTTAAGGCGGTATCACCTGATCAGGGAGATCATTGATCGTCAGGAGATCGAGGTTCGGAGAGTTGCTTCTGAAGAGAACATTGCTGATCCATTCATAAAGGCCCTACCTCAGATTCAGTTCGAGAGGCTACTCGAGATCATCGGTCTTCGATATGCCAGTACATGGCCCTAGTGCAAGTGGGAGATTGTTAGTGTATATGCCCTAGGGGCCATTATTGTATCATACTAGTTTGTATATTACTTAATGGAAGCTTGGGATATTCACATGTATATAACAGTCTTGCTAAACATGGTAGTATGCTACTTGGTTTTTTCTATCTTAATATGTGAGTATACGTATTGATAGAGCTCTTAGGATCTTGCTTGACTACCAGTGTTGTGATGGCAGTCACACTAGTGGGGGCTGGGTAGTCTACAAGCACATCCTTATTCAGGTCCCTAGTCGTTGGATTATCGAGACAGGGCATCGATACTCCGGAGTAGACTAGTGTGTACGCTTCTCATCCCAGTTGGGGAGATGGTCTGTCCCACAGCCGTCAGTACGTCGTACTGGAGATAGTATGTAGGTGCTCGTTGGGTTACGAGTACACCAGACAGGACTCACAGGGAACTGTTGGATGGTTTTATACCAGTCGTCAGCGAACAGTTCCCAGGTGACATGAGCATAGCATAGTCCACAGACTTGACACTGCTACTTCGCCTCGAGTGTGTCCCACTGTTCTTATATTGCTACCCTACCACGGCTCAAAGGAGTCGTGCAAACATGTAGCAGTTGGGTGCAGTCCCGAGCACTTGGAGGCAGTGGCGGTTAGACAGGATTCGTCTCTCCCGGTATTGGGGGTTGATATCGCGCTGTGTCAGAGAGCCATTCCGCAAAGTCCCTGGCCAGGGCAAGCGAGATTTGCTGGTAGGTTCCAGTAGTTTCTCAGGGTGTAATGGGCTTCCCTCCGACACGACTTATACCGCTATTAGGGGACTGACGCTTGCCGCCCCCTAGGCCCGATATGCGATAGTCTTAGACGAACGGACCGGACTGTACGGAGATTGTCACATCAGACTCAGTAGGAGTTCGGATGGGTTTCCTTTTCGGCCTTCTTATCGACATCTACCTGGGGACCGTTACGTACAGCTAGTGCCGCTTGCGGTCTGTGGTTAAACCCACTGCCAGCGTAGTAGTCGAGTCTCTAGAGTCCCACACAGAGAGTTTCCCTACTCCAGGCGAAACGATATAGAGGTCGTATGGTTTTACGACAAGGGTTCGGACGCATACGTGTGTTTACGCACGTACGACTTTCGGACAGTTTTTACCAGTCGGCTTTGGTTTAAGCCAGTTACTGGTATCCGGTTATTGGATTTATACAGTCTAAAGTTTTTCCGTATTTTTGCGGAAAGGAGGGGCGTTCTCGTAATTGCGCGAGAAGCTTCTAGAAGGTGGTGACTAAGGAGGTTTAGGTGGCATATACATTGAATGAGATTAGTGAGTCATATGGATGATTCATCCATGTCATTAATGCTTCATAATTGCTTAATGACTCATGGAGATGAATCACCACAAGATATTTATCAAGCATGGTTGTAAATCATTTTCTTTTCTTTTCTTGATAAAATAAAATGCTTGATATATATTTTGATAACTCATTTTCTCTTCTCATTATTATGTTCATCTTCTCTCTCCTCAAGCTCTCCCTCTTCAAACCCTAATCCTCCCCTCTCATGTGTTGAGTACAAGGATTAGTTAGACTAATTAAACCATAACCCTCACTCTATATCACCTAGCTTCTTTGATTAGCACTTAAAGAAGGTTAGTTGCCTCAAGTTTAGAGGCTAAGCTTGGAGTAAAGCTCTCGGGTGGATCGTCTACTACTTCGAGAAGGCCGAGGAGGAGGAGGAGTTCGCAAAGACGAAGGACACGATTCGTTAGGTATAATCCCTAAACATAGTAGTATAGAACTTCTATGTTTCATGTTAGTTATCGTTTTGCTTCGATTCGTGCGGTTAGTCGATGTTTAAGCAAAGAACAAGATCGTTTTTCATATTTCCGCCTCCCCGCAAGTCGTGGGGTGTTGTACATCGACTTACACTCTCTGCTCTAGCAGGGCCCGTTCAGTAATTGTTTGATTTGTCAAAGAATGGGGTTCCGGCTTTAAAGCCTAAGAAGATTATGCATCTATACTCAATCAGGCTGGGTTATTTGGTGTTCCGCCAGAATGACACTGCTCTCTTCATGCGGTATAATCCGCATCGCTTCGCCCAGTAGTTAGGCTACAACCAGGGCGTTCCTCTCGAGGCATTTTTAGTTGAGCTTGCCCTCTGCCTGGAGGTTACTCGTGATGTCATTCACCATTTCATGTGGTTAAACACTGGCTCCCTCTTCATGATCCCGGAGCCCGACTATCTTCCGTGGCCTGTAGGGTCCTTCAAGGGTTGGTATCGCCATCGGGTCGGCCCCGTTATTGCAGAGGAGAGACGGGTGCTTTTCGAGTGTAGAGCTCCTATTCCGGCTCAGGTCACCAGCACCTCGTTGCGGCCGCGGTCGATGGTTTGCCCTCCTTTGAGGGATAGCGGTTCGGTGCTAATCCCTAAAACCGCAGAAGTAGAATCATCCATGTTCACCGCCGAAAGACACGACCGGGATGTTGGGACGTCCGGCCTGAATTTTGGGGGCAGATGCTATTTGGTGCTATCCGTCCACCTCTCCGAAGATGCCAAGTTGATTTATGACACTATGTATCGAAGGTTTAAATGGATGCGGCTGATGTAGCAGACTTCGTCAGATTCCCCCTCGTTGAGGGGTTTTTGATTGTGGGGACGCTCTTCCCTGCAGGCACAAGCCCCTGCAGTTAATTACGCTACCGCATCACAGTGACCACTTTCTCCTTCTCCAAATGGTCACTTCGTGTCGTGTGTGTTTGTTTTGTTTTTGGTTGCCCGTGAATTGTATACGGAGACTAATTTATGTTGTCGCCCATAGGGGGTGGATTAGTCCAAATCTGTATTTTCTTAGATTTGGGTTTGGGTTGGGTTTAAGGATCGTTAATCTCATTTGAGACTAAGATCAACTTAAACGTTTGTTGAGGATACGTTAATCTAATTTTAGATTAAGATCTACTCAACAGGATCATTTAGATCCAACAAAAGAATATTTGGGCTCTATTGTTTTAGTTTAGGGACTTCGCGGTCCATAAGTTTAAGGACATCATAGTCCATGAGTTTAAGGACCCCACAGTCCATAGTTTAAAGACGTCATAGTCTGTAAAGTTTAAAAACATCATAGTCTATGAGTTTAAGGACCTCACAGTCCGTGGTAGTTTAGAGACATCATAGTCTGTAAAGTTTAAGGACATCATAGTCCATGAGTTTAAGGACCCCACAGTCCATGGTAGTTTAGAGACATCATAGTCTGTAAAGTTTAAAGACATCATAGTCCATAAGTTTAAGGACCCCACAGTCCGTGGAATGTCTGGTTGTCGGGACCCGTCACCTCTCCGAAGTCGTTGAAGGATTACAATGACAAATATCAGAGGAGTGAAGAGATGTACCCTTGAACCAATATTGGTTGGGAGATCTGTAGTCTAATTTGGGACTAAGATCAAAGATTTATGAGCAAATGGGCTCAATTAATCTGAATGATGGGTCTGTGGCCAACTTGGGCTCGGCTCATTCAGTTAAAATGTTAAATATTTAATAATGCTGAGCATTGGTTTGGGCTCTGACAATCTTTTTGTCTTTTATTGGATGCTGAGCATTCATTATGGCTCTAGGCTTTATTTATAAAACAATTTATGTCCTTTTATCGCACATGTGAGGAGCACGTGGCGCGCTTGGCGCTGAGCGCCAGTCAATGAGCACAGAGCGCTTCTGTTTAAGTAGTGCACACGTGAGGAGCACGTGGCGCGCTTGGCGTCGAGCGCCGGTCAAAGAGCACAAAGCGCTTCTGTTTAAGTAGCGCACACATGAGGAGCACGTGGCGCGCTTGGCGTTGAGCGCCAGTCGATGAGCGAAGAACGCTTCTTGTGAAAGTAGCGCACACGTGAGGAGTACGTGGCGCGCTTAGCGCTGAGCCCCAGACAATGAGCACAGAGCGCTTCTTGTGGAATAGCGCACACGTGAGGAGCACGCGGCGCGCTTGGCGACGAGCGCCAGTCAATGAGCGCAGAGCGCTTCTGATCAATTTTGTGATCTGAGAAATAGGTTCTCGCTTATAAGAGACTTTGTCTCATAGTTCTAAGAACAAAATTCTTATTTTATAGGAGATGTTTCAATCTCTTATGTTTTATGTGAAAGGCTTTACCTTTATGGATCTGTGATCCTAAGAGCATTGAATTATTCTCCCTCCTTTTTATAATGAGATGTTATGATCTCTTTTGTGAAAGACAATTTGTCTTACAGATCTATGATCTAGTATAAGAACTAAGTTCTTTTTATGATGAGATGCTTTGATCTCTTTATTTTACCTTGAAGAAATTCTTTTTTTGCTAAGAGCTTCTTTCTGAACTTTCTCAAAGTTTGGGGGGGGGGTTCCTCTCTCTTAGACTTGAAGTCTTAGGGCTTTTATATAGTGAAGGCTGATTTATTGAATCAGTTGAATAGATCTTTTCTCTAATTGATTTAGGGATTTCCCCACCGTTGGATCTTTGATCCTAGAACTTCTGTTTTACAGAAAGCAATCTTCTTGTTTTTAACAAGATTGGAAAATTTTTTCCCATGCAGAATTTATTTTGCACCATCGTGATTTTTAATCACCATTGGATCATTGATCTAACTGTGCTCTGATTTACAGAGCAGAATCTTTTTGTTTGGAAAGATTTTAAGGAATCTTTCCTTAACAGAATTTTATTCTGGTAACTTGATGATTTATCATCTTCGTTGGATTTTTGATCCAACGGTGGGGAACATTTAGTTCTAGCTCTAGCGCACTCGTGCTTTGCACGTGAGCGCTGCTTCAGAGCGCTGGCGCTCTTTGCGCTAGCGCACTCGTGCTATGCATGTGAGTGCTGCTTGCTGGTGCTTTTATGAAGTGCTGCTTCATTTCAAATTTTGAAAATTTGAACAGAGCTTTGCTCTGATTGGGGGAAATAAATGCCCCCCACCGTTGCGCTCACGTGGCTCACACGTGAGTGCAGCGGTGGCAGCATCTCCACCATTAGATCAATTTAGAAGTTGAAATGGCTCTTAGCGCCTATAAATAGGGCCTTTGGCCATTGAGATGACTTCTGTTCATCTTCTTTCTTTCTGAGAATTTTATTCTCTTCTTCAGAGCATAGCTCTTTGTCTTAAGAACTCTTAAGAGTCAAAACCCTGCCCAATTTTTTAGTAAGATTTGAACTTATTAATAGAGCTTTGCTCTTCTCAGATCATAGATCTAAAAATATTTTTAAGGTTTTACCCATTAACAGAGCCATGCTCATCTTTAGATCATAGATCTTAAAATATTTATAGGGTTTTACCCATTAATAGAGCTATGCTCATCTTTAGATCATAGATCTTAAAAGTATAATCTTTTTTAGGGCGATTTTAACCAATGAACTGGAATACTGTTCATCTTCCATGAAGAACTCTTAGAGTTTGTTTACAGATCTTGAAAATCTTGGAGTTTTTGTTCTGAAAAAGCTTTGCTTTTCTAGGGCTTTGATGGATGATTCCATCGTCTTTAAAGAGCATAGCTCTTTAAAATTTTTAAGGAATTTATTCCTCTCATGATTGGAGTTGACAGATGTCACTCTGTTGCAGAGCGCTGCTCTCAAAAGAGTTTTATGCCTTGGCCCGAGGGGCCCTCATTAAATGAGAATCCTTTTAGGATACTCTATTTAATGACAGTCTCATGACTGATGAGATTGTTTCATGATGAGCCGTCATCTAGATCATGTGGGTCCCCTTTGGTTCCTTTCCACTGCATTGCAATGCGGTACGAATTTAAAGTACCCAGTACCAGAACTTAAACTGTAGCATTAACGACTGACTTTTGTTCTTTTTCGCGCAGGTAATATGTCTTTCGACAGTTCTTTCCCGTTCGTCCGTTCGAAAAACGGATTCCCTGAAGTGCTTGTGGACAGGGAAGTCTTTGCGCTGATAAAAGATCACGACCCGAAGCACAAGAATCTTCATCTATGGGGAACATGGTACAATCAAATCATCAGGGGTCGGCGGAGCTTTTCTTGCATGGCACCCTCGAAGCCCATTTCGGCGATCTCTTACGCCGACCCACCCCTAGTGAACTGCACTGTGGAGGAGATCAATTGGACTTCAGATGGTCTCCTTCAGCCTTCTTTGGCTTCGATACTCGTACAGCCTCCAATAGCGTTGGATATCTTGGGACGACGTATATGTCAAGGTGAGTCGCACCCTTAGGGACAGCCTTATACGATAGGTTTGACTCCCCGTCACCCAGCCGGATATTTGCAGTAGGCCTGGTACATTTTGTCCGCCAAGAGGTTGCAGTTGCTGAGGCTTGGGTTGTATCCCGCGATTTACGTTTCTCTCTTTTAGTACTCCACGCCTCCTACATGGTGGGTAAAAGCCTTTTAGGAACAATGGAATATTCCAACTCACACCTTCCTTTTGTTGGATCGGGAAGTCTCAATCTCTTTAGAGGAGTTCGCGGAGATCTCTGGCTTGCCTGTCAGAGGGGAGCATTATGAGGAACTACTTCCTCATGATGAGTACGTCTTTGCTGCCAGGTCGGTGATGATGGGCCTTACCCCGGAAAATGCCATCCAACATTAATCCCCAAGTTTGATTAAGGTGTTGAATATCTACGAGGGCCTATTTCTCGAATCTGGGAGCTGTGGGTTAACTACACAGATTTCATCGCTCGTTTTCTTCGCTCGGAAGTTCTGTCGAAGGAATCCGCGAAATTAGCCAAACTCGACGATCCTTTTGGCTTAGGCTTGGGTAACTTGTCGACGGAGGAGGCGGATCAGAAGAGTTTCTTTCTCCCCGACACCCCGGTCGTCTCTTTTGCAGAGCTTGCAGCTTCTGGGATCGATGAAGAAGCGTTCTTTTTTGGGTTTCTTGAGCTATGGCTAAGCTGGTTAGCGCTTCCGATGCACCCTCGCCGTATGAGGCCGTCCGTCTTCTACCCAGCTCACTGAATAGTTATTGGGGTGAAAGTGGCCGTCGGGGTCGCTGGGTTAGCCTATTTGTATCACGGCCTCAGCCTGGCGGCAGATACTACTCAACCGGGGGTGCAACACGTAAACTTCATGATGCATTACTTCACCTTTTGGCTCGAGTTGCATGTGCTTGGCGCATTTGGAGTTCACAAAAGGCCTCCCTTTTATGAAAGATATAACTTTCCTCGACTGCTGCGGCTAGTTGACGCTTCCATTTTGGAACCGACTCCGCGAGAGGCTCAGGGCTTACTCCTTCACCCGTGTACCGTCGGGGATGGCATGACCTTCGTTGATAAGGTCTTAAATATCAGCAAAGAATCCGCAAAGACGATGCAGCCGCTGTTGGACACCTTTAAAGACGGCGCCTCTACCTTGAAAGCTCGGGAGATTCTTCATCTATATTCAATCAGGCCGGGCTTTCTGGTGTTTAGGCAGAATGATGCGGCGTTGTTTATGAGATACAACCCGCATCGTTTTGCCCAACAATCTAGCTATAATCAGGGTGTTCCGCTCGAGGCCTTTCTAGCTGAGCTGACTGCCACAGAAGAAGGCATCCACAACGCGCTACACCATTTCATGAGGCTCAACACCGGGTCTAACTCCTTTATCAGTGAGCCAGGCTGCGTCCCGAAGGTGTTGAACGTGTACGTGGCGTGGTACCAGCACGCGATGGGTGCCGTCGTCAAGGAGGAAAAGAAATTGTTGCTTGATCGTACGGGTGCAGCCCTTGCTGGTAATCCAGCTATTCCTTTGAAGCGACGGACCGTCGTTGTCCTCCTTTGAGAAAGGTTGCTGCAGTTGTGGTACCACGTATGATGCCTGAGTTGCCTCTACCCTGTGCTCCCGTCGAAGTGGTAGCTATGGCGTCTCCTGAGTCCGGCTTGGGTGCGGAGATCGGGACTCGCCGCCTGAAGTTGCCCGCTAAACGCAAGCTCGTGTTACCGGCGGTCAGTACTCGCTCTCAGAAGTAGAAGAAGTCGATTCTTTCTGTAGACGTCGTATTCGGCCAGGAGCCCCATGCTCCTTATAGAGAAGGCTTAAGCGAATACGGGACCAACGAGGGTTTATTCATGGCGCCAGATGATACTGATCTGGAGGATGCCATCGCAGCTTCCGAGTGACTAGCTAGCAATAAAGTAGGACTGATCATCCTCGCACTGTCAGGTATACTTCCGCCGTATCTTTGCGTGGTTACATCACATTTTTTTATTATCATACTTTGACTGACACTTCTTTTTCAACAGGAATCTCCACCAAAGAGGCTCTCGCGGCTTCTCTCAAGACTTTCGAAGAGGAAGAGAGGCTTCGCGTTTCCTTGGGCCTCGGTATATTTCGCCTCATTCTGCCTTCTTTCCCTCCCTTTTTTATGGGTAGACTGACCCTCTTTTTTCATCCTATCGCAGGGACTACTTCGACCCAAGTTATCCCGAGTGCAATGCCGATTTCGCAGGGTGGTGCGGAGACGCTTCCAAGGCCGGCTACCGAAGTCCCAGCTTCCCCAGTATTGCCAGAAGAGGCTTTACTTAAGCAACCGATGACGGATGCCATAACGGCTCCAGAAGTAGCTTCTGGCTCGGACGATGACGTCTCCTTGGCGGAGGTCTTAAGAAAATCAGCTCTCACGGCCCAGGCAGAAAGGAAGCGCAGGAGGCGTGCAGCAAGAGAACGTAACGCCGCCTTGGCTGTAGGTGAAGGCTCGAGCGCTGCTTCCCCTGTCCCTATTTCTCCAGAGGGTGCTCCGGCCGCCCTGTCTACCGCTCATAAACAGGCGGTATGCACGGCAAGGGAGGCAATTGAAGGGCCATCCAGCGTAACACTGGGTCCTTTTATTAGAGTTTGATCTTCAGATTCTCATATATCATATCCTGCAGGGCCAAGTCCTAGTGAGGAGGCAGCAGGTGAGATGACGGCAACTACCGAGCCCGAAGCAGCTATTCATTCTCAGGAGTCTGGGACTGCCCCAACTGTCACTCTTTCCCCTTGCGGTTCCCTGCCATCGCCTGGCATTGCGAGTGTCACGGCGGCTCTCGTAGAATCAGGGGATGAAGCCACTGATGCCGAAACCCTTCCAATAGAGGAGAGCGAAGGAGTCGCTGCGCCTAGTGATGCTCTTGTCGCAGTTTCGATTGGCGACTCATCGGGTAGATTTTGAGTCATTGTTTTCCCTTTTTATTCCGTAATCCCTTTCAATCCCTTCTGACGGCCTTTCTTTTGTTTCTAATGCAGGTGTGGTGAGCATTTGGTCGTGCCGCCCGAAGAAGCATCGCCCGTTGCTGCTCTGGCGGTCGCCGACCCTTCGCCTTCTCTCGTGTTCTCTCAAATGCTGGAAGTTATGGGTTTGCTTTTGTCTAATTTAAATTGTAGATGTCATCTCTCTTGTACTGACCATGCATCGCCGCTGCCTTACAGGAGTTCTCTTTGATCATCTGTATCAAGTGCTGAACCCGCACTTCTCCTTCCAGTCGGAAATTAGTCTGCCTGCTGGTGCCGGTGAGTATCTTTTCTAACCGACGTCTTTTCTTTTCTATAATTGATGACCCTGCCATTGCGAACTGTAAATTGATTACAGCACTACAAATTGAAGGAGGGGACGAGAGAATTGTCGCGCCACCAGTACTCCCAGCTCTGCCACCTGTCGTAGTCGGTATAGTAGCCTTCATCGCTCTTGCATCTTCTTTATCTCTTAAACCGATGTCTGACTATGATTTGTTTTGCAGCAATCACACCGACTCCAGCTCCCTTTGAGTCTCAGATTCCCATGCCGGCAGGGCCTTTTTCCAGACGCCCTTCTTCCAGGGGTGCTGCGAATAGCCTGCGGATGTTAAGCAAGTTCGTCGAGGACCTTGACGCCGAGGCCTTTGCATCTGCTGCAGATTTTGCCGCTGATGTTAATATCATGTTAGCGATACTCATGAACTTCCATAGCAAGGGCTTCGTCGAGTCTTGGGTTAACTACTGCAGGAAGATTGTAGCCTGTCTACATAAGATTGAGCTCAAACATCCCGTTCCAGAAATGTTGGCTTTGAATTCTCAATGGGCTGCATGGGTTGAGCAGAGCGTTCCCTTCTTCCACCTTTTCGAACAAGAAGCGACCTTGAGGAGAAAAGAACGCGAGGAGGATTCAGGTGAATCCGCCCGGCTGCACACCCAGGTTGAAGCAAACGCTGCGCAATTGAGGGGTGTCTTTGACAATTTGCGACAATGCATTTCAGATGGACTAGCACTAAGGCAAAAGCTCGACCTTCTAGAGTGGGTTACGCGGAATCGCGAAGTTGCTCAACGGGAAATTGATGAGAAACTTTCGTTTGGCTTGGAGCAACGGGCTCGAGTCGAAGCGGAGCTGGCCGCAGCGGCTGACCATGAAAAGGAGCTGAGAGGAGCGCGCGAGCAACTGGCTGACTTATTAAAAATGCCTCCTTCTCAGTAACTACCTTTGTTTCAATTAAGCATTTGTAATCCATGAATAACATGTATCCATTTTTTATTCTTTTATATGATTCGTCTTGTACTCAATTGAATTCATGAATAAAAGATACACATTTTTTTCTCCCACTGTTGCTTTCTTCTCTTTGCTGTGTTGTTGCCATGCGATTTTAGCAAGTGTGGTCTGTAGATAGTAGGCAGTTGTCCATCTTGAACTCTTTGCAGGGTAGCGATGGCTTAGGAAACAGTTTTAAGTCTGCTGCCTAAGACTTTTCAATTTTATAATCCATGAGGGTTTCATAAAGATTTTTCTCCCTACGAGTCGAGAGAATCTCGTAGGTGTATTTTCTCCTTAGGGGCCGTGAGGACTCCTAAGTGCATTTTCTCTTGAGAGTCGTAAGATCTCACAAGAGAATTTTCCTGCTTATAAGTCGAGAGGACTCGTAAGTGGTTATTTCCCTCCTTGTCGATGTCCGGCTTCACAGAGTATGGCCTGTAGATAGTCTATCTTGACCTCCCTACAGGGCAATGATGGCTTAGGAGACAGGGTTAGGATCTGCAGACTTTTCAACTTTATGAGCCATGAGAGTCTCATAAATATTTTTCTCCCTACGAGTCGAGAGGATCTCGTAGGTGTATTTTCTCCTTAGGAATCGTGAGGATTCCTAAGTGTGTTTTTCTCTCGAGAGTCGTAAGGATCTCCCAAGAGAATTTTCTTCCTTACAAGTCGAGAGGACTCGTAAGTGATTGATGAGTTGACCTGCTCCCGAATCAAAACATTGCTTTGACGGGGAGGTCGAGGGTTGACTTTGGCCGTTTTCCACGGGGTCAGGAATGACTTTGGCCGTGTTCCACAGGGTCAGGGGGGTTGACTTTAGCCATACGGGGTCAGGATTGACTTTAGCCATACGGGGTCAGGATTGACTCTCGGTTTTCTGTGCACCGCCGAGTCATAGAACTGGGAACTTTGTTGCGGTTCCGCTTTGCTGACGTTGCGTCTACTGTAACGAGACGAGTGTTGAGGTGGTCTCTAGGTTGTCTGTGAACCGTCGAGATTTGGAACTAGGGACTTTGCAATGGCTCCGCGGTTGATTGTCGCGTCTGAATCCTGCTGGAATGAGGAGGAACGTTGTTGTGGGTCTCCAGGCTGTAGATGTGGCCGTCGAGACTTGGAACTAGGGACTCTGCCGTGGCTCCGAGATTGATTGTCGCGTCCGAATCCTGCTGGAATGAGGAGGAACGCTGTTGTGGGTCTCCAGGCTGTAGATGTGGCCATCGAGATTTGGAACTAGGGACTCTGCCATGGCTCCGAGATTGATTGTCACGGCCGAATCCTGCTGGAATGAGGAGGAACACTGTTGTGGGTCTCCAAGCTGTAGATGTGACCGTCGAGACTTGGAACTAGAGACTCTGCCGTCGCTCCGAGATTGATTGTCGCGTCCGAATTCTGCTGGAATGAGGAGGAACGCTGTTGTGGGTCTCCAGGCTATAGATGTGGCCGTCGAGACTTGGAACTAGGGACTCTGCCCTGGCTCCGAAATTGTCTCTAGGCTGTCTGTGAACCTTCGAGATTTGGAACTAGGGGACTTTGCCATGGCTCCATTTGTTAACGACGTATCTGCTTCTGGTTGGAACGAGAAGGGACGTCGGTGTTGATCTCTTGAGATGCAGATATTGCCACCGAGACTTGGCTCTCTTTCTGATGGAGCCTGGTGGGATGATATGGTTCCCTCTTTGTTTGTGCTCCTAGATTGTATACAGGGATCGATGTGATCTCACCTGTAGGGCAAAAGTTTTATTTTATATTATTTATTATTTTATTTTCTTTCCGCGATGCTCTATCATTTCAGCTTTTTGTATCGCGAAAGTCGCGATCGCCCAATCATTTCGGCTTTTTTCGTAGTGCCCAATCATTTCGGCTATTTTTTCTTTTTACTTGCTGTTTTTTTATTACGAGTTGCCCAACCATTTCGGCTATTTTGTATGCATATATTTTTACTTGTTGATTTTGTTGCAAGTTGCCCCATCATTTCGGTTATTTCATATGCATTTTTGGCTCGTTGATTTTTATCGCGAGTGTGGAACTTGGAATCTGATACCGATTTAGGCATCAGCATCGCTATAACCGAATATTGCCAGGAGCGAATCATCATTTGCTTTTGTCAGTTCGAACAAAGGTGGCTTAGCAAACATGGTTAAGATCCTGTCGACTAAGGCTTTTGACTTTATGAGCCGTAAGGGTCTCATAAAGGTATTTCTCCCTACGAGTCGTGAGGATCTCGTAGGTGCGTTTTCTCCTTAAGAATTGTGAGGATTCTTAAGTGTATGGTCTCTTATAAGTCGTAAGGATCTCACAAGGGTGCTTTCTTCTTATAAGTCGAGAGGACTTACAAGTGTCGTTCGCCATATGAAGATATACCTCATCAGTGGTGGGACTCTGTTGGGGAAATGTTTATTTGTGCCCGTGGATTGTATACAAGGGTCAATATTGAATCGCTTGTAGGGCAATCTGGGGAGTGTGATGGTTTAAGCACAGGTTCAGAACCCTATAGCTTAAGTCTTTTGAATCCTATGAGCCATGAGGGTCTCATAGAGGAGTTCTCCTTACAAGTCGTGAGGATCTCGTAAGTGTAATTTCTCCTTAGGAATCGTAGGGATCCCTAAGTGTGTTACTCCCTTATGAGTCGTAAGGATCTCATGCAGGCATTTTCTCTTTGCAAGGTCATGAGGACCTTGTAAGTGTCCTTTAACGAGATTGTGCCCTTTTGGGTTTTCACAAGCTCGCCGGTAGTCCTTCTGTTTTTACTCACGGAGCCCTTTCGGATTTTCATCCGTGCCCATTTTGCTTATGGACGTACCTTTTTCTTTAACGCGTCAGTCCTAGGATGCTGCGGTTTGTAGTAGTTTAAATACGTTTCAGTCAGTAGTTAGTTTTAGGACATTTCGGTCCATTGTTAGTTTTAGGACATCTCGGTCCGTTGTTAGTTTAAGGACATTACGGTCCATTATTAGTTTAAGGACATTACGGTCCACTGTCGGATACTACTTATAGAGTTTGGGCTTGGGAAGATAGCGAGCAGACATAGGCGTCGTCATCTATCGTTGACCTAGGCCGTGACTCATTAGGCGTAGTATTTTTTTCAGGAACCGGCCGTTTATTGGCCTGAAGGGTCTTTCGCCATGCATATTCATGATCAAGTAAGCCCCACCTTGGTAGACTTTGTCTATGATGTACAGGCCTTCATAGTTTGGCTCGAACTTCCCTCGTTTTGCACGATTGGGGATCATAGGTCTTTTTACAACTAGCACGAGTTCGCCTTGGCGGAATGTTCTCGGCCTAGTCAATCTCTCGTATGAGCACGTCATCTTTGCTTTGTAAGCTTTCAAGTTTTGCTGCACCATGAGCCGAGTTTCATTGAGGGCATTGAGCTCTTCCAAGCGAAGATAAGCATTCTCTTCTTCTGTTAGCTCATAATGGACCGCCACTCGTAGAGAGGCTAGCTCTATCTCCAAGGGGAGCACTGCTTCAGCGCCGAATACCAATGCATACGGCGTTGTGTTGATGGCCGTTTTGAACGTGGTTCGATACGCATAGAGAGCTTCATGCAGTCTCTCGTGCCAGTCCTTTTTATTTTTGGACACCGTCTTTTTCACGATCTTCGTCAAGGTCTTGTTGAAAGCCTCAGCCAGACCATTAGCTCGGGGATTATAGACTGAAGAGTATCTCCAGTCTATATTATGTTGCTGCACGAAGCGGCTGATTTTGTGACTTCTGTAGGCCGGCCCGTTATCGGAGATAATCCGTCGCGGAGTGCCGAACCAATAGATGACGTGTGTCTTGAAGAAATTGAGGAAATTCTCCGTCTTTACTTCTCTTACTGGTACTGCTTCTGCCCACTTGGAGAAGTAATCAGTTGTCACTAGTATGAACCGATGTCCTATGGACGATGCTGGTTCAATGGGACCGATTATATCGGTTCTCCACATTTCGAACGGCCAGATAGCTGCCGTTGGGTGTAGTGGATTTGGATGCTGGTGGATAAAGTCCCCGTGAATCTGGCATGAGTGGAACCGCTTCGCGTATTCGAGGCAGTCTTGGATCATTGTAGGCCAATAGTAGCCCATCCTTTTGATCTTCAGTTTCATCTTCGGCCTGGCTTGGTGAGAACCGCAGAGTTCATCGTGAGTTTCTTGGACGACTCTCCTTGCTTCTTCAGGTCCCAGACATCTTAGCCATAGAGAATCAAATGATCTCTTATATAGAGTGTCATTGACGAAGGCGAAAGACAGGGCTCGTTTCATAAGCTGATGTATTGAGGACACATCTTCAGGTGTTCGATGGAATTTGAAGTAGTCTATAAAGACTTCTCTCCAATCCTTAGCCTTTTCCTGGTCTTTTGTTTGTAGGGCCATTTGTTTGGTCGCTGCCTTTTCTTCAAACGACTCCGGAGATATTTCTGCCGGTGCAAGAACCCGACGGCTTTGTACCACGATCCTTACGTCATCGAGGTTTTCATCAGCTAGTTCTTTAGCAAGTTTAGCTAACGCGTCCGCTTTGCTATTCTCCGCTCGCGGTATGCTTTCCAGGGCGTAGGAAGGGATTCGGGTCAGCAGTTGTTGCACTCTCTCACCCTACTTTACCAACTCTGGTTTGCACGTTTGATAGTCGCCATTTACTTGACTAACGACCAGTTGGGAGTCTCCGTATATGAGAAGGTTTTCGATTCCCATATCGACAGCGATCTCAAGACCTGCTATCAAAGCTTCATATTCGGCTTCATTGTTTGTCCTCGGCTCTGTCAAGGAAAAGGCAAAGCGCATTATCCCTCCTTGTGGAGTCACGAAGATAAGGCTTACCCCAGATTTGATTATGGGGGAGTTGTGCTCTCGCTTCTTCATGGAAGATGCCCCATCGAAGTAGAGTTCCCATCGGGTGTCACTCTCTCCTTTCTCCTTGTTGATTGTGTCAAACGCGTGCTCATCCAGCAACTCGCAATTTAGGGGTGAATTGGCAGGTATCGGATGCTCAGCGAGGAAGTCGGCGATGGCATAGCCTTTCACTGCCTTGAGAGGTCAGTATGTTATCGAGAACTCCATCAAGAAGAGGGCCCATTTAGCGAGCCGTCCTGTTAGTATGGCTCTTGACATCAAATATTTGAGTGGATCCACCTTTGATATGAGATGGACCTCATGCGCTAAAGCATAATGCCGAAGCTTCGTTATCACAAAGATTAACGACAGGCAGTGCTTTTTGGTAGGGCAGTAATTGTTTTCTGCCCCCAGAAGAACTCGGCTCAAATAGTAGAGGGCTCTCTCCTTCCCTTGGTAGTTTTCTTATGCCTATAATGCGCTTAGAGAACCCTCAAGGGCAGTTGTATACAGAATGAGAGGCTTTCCCTTGACCGGAGCGGTTAGCACCGGAGGATTCTGCAGGTATTGCTTAATTTCGTCCAGTGCTGTAACGTTTTAGAAATCGTTTTGTGAATTTTTCCGTTTTAGGGCAAAATTGTCGGTATTTTCCGTTTTAACCCGATTTCGATCAAACGTCCGTATAAGCTTGCCGACACCTTTTTTAGCTAAAATAAAGCTTGTGCGCGAACTTTAAGGGTATTTGGGAGGTTTTGGTTTAGATAGAATTTTTCCCAAATAAAATATTATTTTAAGCGGTATTTGGTGCACGTAAATCGGGAAATTTCTTTTCTTAAGAATAAATTATTTTTTGTCACTAGAATATTTTGGAAACTTCTTTTTAAATATCTAGATATTTTTTGGAGTGCAAAAGGTTTTATTTTAAAAAGAAAAGAAAATATGTAAAGGTGGCAAAGTGCATTTATCAAGCATTTATTACTCTTTTTCCTAGCAATTTCTTCATAAAAATTCACAAAAATACCCCCCTCACCTCCTTGGCCGGTCCTTCCCTTCCCTTTGCTTCCCCTTATCATTTCCACCCCTTTTCTTCTCATTTTGCATCAAATAAATCATGAAAAATCCAAATAAAATCACAAAAACTCAAATATATTCATTTTCCTTCATTCTTCTTCACAAAAGTTGCATGGATCTTCATTCAAAACATCATTTTGGAGGAAAATATGATGAGTTTGGTTTCTTGGTTTTGATGTTTTGTGGAGGTATAAAACCCTAACCCTAATCCTTTTTGTTGTTTCTAAATTTCTAATTAGTATATTAATTGTTTATTTAAGCTTTTAATTTCATGTTTGAAATTCAAGACTTGATTTTTTATGATAATATAGTTAGGGTAAACTTGATTTATGTGTTTAATGTTCATTTGAAGTGTTAATTTGTGTTTTGGAGAAGATTAACCTAGTAGAAAATATTAATTTTTGCTAATGAACACTTTGTTTAATTATGCAATTTTGCTTACTAGGTTTTTCCTAAAATTTATTTAGCAAGTGTTAAAAATATAGGAATGGTTTAGATACTTTAGTTAAGCTATTTTAAGGTGTTTGTAATCGCTACATATGCGTTAGCTTGAAACTAGTGCGAAATATTGCGATAGGTTGCTTACTAGATTTCGGGGTTTTTCCGACGTGGGTTCGATTGGTCGTTGCGAGGTTATATCTATTGTATTCCTCGTAATTCTTGTGTTGTGTTGCGCGATCGGGACGATCGGGGTCCAGACTTGGTATTTTGTAGTTTAGCGACCCCAATTAGGGTTTTTGGCCGGTATCGTGCGCGATAGATGCGCTAAGCGCGCAGTGTAATTTTCAGGGCGTTATTCTTGCGTTTCGATGTCTTTTCGTCGATGTAGGATTTTTGCTTATGTAATATGTTTGTGAAATTTTAGGTTCGCAAGCAGGGACTTCGGACGCTACGACAGGGGAAAACAGGTGGTAGGCTTCACTTAGCCAGGAGCGTTGGTGAGTAGATTTAACATCTACAAGGGAATCGCCCGCATGGCGTTATACGTCTGGGCTAGAGATATTATTTATGTCGCATATTCTATGTCATATTTAGAATTGCGCATTTAACCTATTACTTAGATATTGTTGTGCTTGGACTAGTATCCTTAGGACACTGCACATATTATTGACGATTTATGTTGCACGAGCACTGATTGTATGCTACACACACCATCAATAATTGCCATGTCACGCACAACCCACTTATAGATATGATATTGCTTGGTTAGGGACATTGAGACTTTGATTCATATTTCTATACGCATTGACCTATAGCATACCTGTATACCTACATGCTTACACATATGCTCTGACATACTTACATGCTAGTTACCTATATACCTATAGAGTATTGTATCATTAGCGATAGGTACATACACACTTCATGACATAGCTACAGGTATACCTTGCATACATACTGCACTTATACCCAGGGGGGTATATTACATCATTACTTATAGGTAGATATATATACCTTGCTATATCTTTATATTTACACATTTATCTAGTTATAGCTACATGTTTACCTTTACTTGATGTTATTTAGAATTGGAGAAATTAGGAACCACATGAAATTTATATTAACTTGTTGCAGTTAATTAGCGGATTTTCCTTTATATGCTTACATTACAGTTTTCTGTTGCGTATATTATATTCATGGATTTTTGCATTGAGATATGGATTTTTCATGATATTTTCTGGATTTGGGGACCGTGGTAGTTTATGAAATTATGCATTATTTGAAAAACCCGGTTTCCCTTGATATGATATTACAGCATCTACCATGAGATTTATCGGTTCTGATTATATACCCGATTCGAGGAGCGGGAGGCACCGTCTGCGGGTACATGGTTGGGCCCGGAGGTACCCCGGGGCAAGAGTCGTGGAGTAGACGATGAGTTAGTGAGGGAACCATACCATCCGGTGACAGTACCAATGACTCGGCGGTTATCATGGAGATACCGACGGGAGTCATGTACGTATAGATACGTCGAGAGGCGAGGGTCAGAGCTAGGCACTCGAGCTTTCGGGATAGCGTATGATACGTACCTATCAGGATGCCAGTCGTGGTGACAGCACCTGATAGACCTACATTTCTGTGTCGATGCTTGACACATTGGTTTCATGATATTTCTTTTTACTCTTTTTTATATATAACAGGGATTTAGGCCGCTGTTATATATGCCCTTACACCAATATTAGTGGAATGGGACGCTAATATATGTGTATTGACATTAAATTATATACATCATTATATTTATTCATGCAAATATATTTAGGATGTTAGATTTTTACTTGATAATTTGATTTGGGATATAGGTGATTCATTTGATATTGGATACATGATATTTATGAGATTTCTGATTTGTACATTCAGGATACATGAGATTTATTCGATATTGTACATTCTGGATTTGTGAGATTTATATGATATAAGAGCCAATTTGGGGGATGATTTGAGGATTTGGGATTTGGATTTGTCTTGATGGATTGTGATCCTACCACGATGTCAGGATTCCGTGGAAATGACATATTTCATTCCATACTCCACATTTGTTGTTTATGCACTGCTTCATATATTAGTAGTACCTGTTAGAGTACATTTCATGACTGTTGCATTTACATACCTTTATTTATATGCATTGCTTCATGTATTAGTTGTACCTGCTAGTGTACCTTTCATGATTATTGCATTCATATGACTTTTTATTGCTATTAATTGCACATGTTAGATTCACGCTGTACGTGCATACTCGCGATTACCTGCATATGTTATTTACTATTCACGAGTTGGCAACTCACCCCCGTTGTGCCACAGTGTTTGCATGTGTTTCTCGGGATAGTCAGAGGCAGGCTATTATCACACATCTTATCATCTTTTGCTACGGATACCGCATCAGCTCACAGTGTGCAGTTTGCTTAGGTGGGTTTTGTGGTTATTCGTTGTATTGTATATTCGTTGTATCCCTGTACTCTCCATCTACTATTTTCATATTGACTTAGAGACTTGGTGAGGACGATATTGTATATTATTTATGACTTGTTGTCTTTTATACAGTTTCCTTTCTACCGTCTTTTATTTTACGGCGTCGTATATTTGTTGTGGTGGTTGTTTTCCGCCTTTGGGCGTGTATTTGCTCCCGTTTGGGGATGCTTTACTTTATATTTATGTTGTACCCATTTTTGGGGCTAGCTTTTACAAAGGAGGTGCTGCCAAAATTTTAAAGGAAATAAAGTTGGACTTTTAAAGAATTTGGGTTGTGATTTCAAAGACTTTTAAACAATATTTCTTATCTTTTCTTGTCTTTTAACTGGTTTAGATTTCTGGGTTTTGGCTTTCTTTTACTGCGTTACGCCTGTAGATGTTGCGTAGTATTAGTGCCGTCACCTGCCAATTTCGGGTCGTGACAAAGTTGGTATCAGAGCGCTAGGTTCTTACCTTTCGGAGAGTAGGATGACCTTGGTATGATGGAGTAGGTAGCTTAAGCAGAGTAACGTAGTGTGTGTATGTCTGCAGCATGCTCACGATGCGGTACTTCGTCTAAAGTGACCTAAGTACAATTGCTTGAAATTCCTTCCTTGATGATTCATATCATTGTGATTCGATTTCCGTGTTCATATCGAATCCTATCCCTATTTATAGCCTTTGCCACCGACGACTATGGGGACTCAGTGAGGTGCAGCGAGGGCCGAGGTCAGAGTTGACTCGGGTGGGTCAAGAACTGACCAGGATGGCACGCTCGTTGCACAGGTGTAGACGGATCCGCCTTCGACAGATAGTATCGCTAGGCTTGTGGCAGAGATGCAGGACATGCGCCAGACGATGAGTTCTTTGGTGGAGACCATTCGAGCGCAGCGACAGGAGGTTGTTACCCCTGTTACCCAGTTGTTCCTTGCGATCAGCACACAGCTTTCCGTCACTTACATAGCACCAGTAGATGCAGCCCTAGTTGACGAGACACGTATTCCAGAGACTTCGGGAGTTTCGGGACCGTGAAGGACTCATACCGGGGTATCAGCTCAGAGACAGAGGCTTAGTCGTCGAGACAGCTTTTGTGACCGTTGCGGGAGTACCAGAGGTTTGGGACGAGGGGATTCGTGTTAGCTAGATCAGCCGTTTATTGTGTTAACTTCTGTCAGCGATTCTTTTGTTGCGCGACACGTATTTCAGTCGTATGCCAATCGGTTAGAAGATTCATCCGTCACTTGATCTTTCTAGAGATGTTGGATTTGACGTTCTCCTGGGCACAGACTGGTTAGTTACGTGCTAGGCGTCTGTGGACTACCGCGAGGAAACAGTCAGGTTTTTTTTCCCGGCAAGTCAGTTCTTGTTGTGCAGGGGGGCAGTGGTGCCGCCTCTCACAGCTCGAATTCAGCCTTTTTTGCTAGTCGTCTTTTGAGGAGAAGATATCGAGGATTCTTGGCGTTCATTCGTGATACCGGAGCCACAGTGTGTTTGTTGGACCAGGTTCTTATCGTGCAAGAGTTTTCCGACGTTGTTCCAGATGAGTCGGCGGAGCTTAGGGAGCTTAAGGATCAGCTGCAGAGTTGTTTATTGGGGGGCTAATGCGTCTGAGTGTTTCACATTGAGGAGCTCCTATTTCTGTTCGTCAAGGAGGAAGACGGCAGTTTAGGTTGTGTATTGATGGATCGCCAATTGAACCGGCTTACGGTGCGGATAGGTATCCTTTACCTCGCATTGACGATTTCTTCGATCGGCTCCAGAGTGCGAGACATTTTCTAAGTTTGTTCAGGATCAGGTCATCATTGCTGCGGGTTCGGAGTGATGACATTCCGAAGACTGCCTTGTACGTGCTACGGGCTTTGTGTGTTTTGGTGGCGTCATCGGACTCACCAATGCCCTAGCGGCATTCGTAGACATGATGAACCAGATTTCTTCAGGCCGTTCCTCGACCAGTTATTGTTGTGCTATTCATGACATTCTGGTCTATTCTTTGTGTCTTGAGGGACAGGAGCAGCACTTGAGGATTTGTTTTGCAGACATTGGGAGAGCCCCAGCTGTTTGCTAGATTCTCGGAGTGTTCCTTCAGGCTTATTTGTGTTGACTCCTAGGTCTTGTAGTTACGGGAGACGGTTTTTCGTATGGTCCCGAGGAAGATCGTGGCCGTACAGCTTAGTCCCAGGCTTGTGTTCGGACGGAAGTCCGCAGATTTTTGGGCTTAGCAGGTTTTTACCGCCGTTTCGTGCAGGATTGCTAGTGTAGTGCTGCACCGTTGACTGGATTGACCTGAAAGGAGGTTTTTTTTTCTTTGGACTGAGGCATGCGTGCGGAGTTTTTCAGAAGTTGGAGATTCGGTTAACAACTGCACCAGTTCTTTCTTGCTTTTTGGTTCGGGCGACTTTGTTGTTTTAACTGTGATGTTTCGCGAGTGGGGCTCGATTGTGTACTGAGGTGACACTATAGAGTTATCACTTTTGCTTCCCTACATTTGGAGGAAGTACGAGCAGGATATCCCACTCATGATCTGGAGATGGCCGCGGTGGTAGTGCGTTGGGGATTGGAAACACTACTTGTTCGAGAGTCGTGTCAGATTTTCACGGACCACCAGAGCTTGATGTGCATCTTCCTGCAGCGGGTTTTGATTGTTGAGACAGTGCCGTTGGATGGAACGTGTGGAGGATTGTGTTTGTGAGATCCTTTATTATCCTTGGCAAGACGATTGTGGTAGCTGATGCTGGAGTCGTAGGCCCGGGGTTAGTTTGTTCCAGTTGTGCGCAGTCAGAGACAGTTTTCTGCAGAATTACAGTTCTTGTGCGATCGTGGAGTACAGCTTAGGTTCGCCTCTACTGAGGGGACAGCTTGCTCATGTCCGCGCCCGACCACTTTTCCTTAATCGTTTTCGCGAGACACTGCCTACCGACGCTCGTTCGTTAGAGATACTTGAGCATACTCGGCTGGGTAATGATTCGGAGTCCTTGATTTGTGACAATAGTATGCTAAGTTAGGGACGCGTTTGTGTACCTGATATTATTGGGTAGAGACGTGAAATCCTAGAGCAGGCACATCTGTCAACTCTTTGTACTCATTCAAGTTCCACCAGCATTTGACGTGACTTGTGAGATAGTTACGAGTAGGCAAGGATGTAATGAGAAGTTTCGGATTTCGTTACAAAGTGTTGTCTTGTTGTGTGTTTTTGTTGAGAAACTGAGACCGGCTGGAGAGTTGCAACCTTAAACCGTTCCGAAGTGGGAATGGGAGCAGATCTCCATGAATATTCTTGTGGCGTATACCCAGGTTTAGTCAGGGTGTGACTCCATTCGGATGCTTGTTGTCCGGTTATACTCAGTTTGCTCAGTTGTTCTTTGTTAAGTTTGTGTGTTGCATGGAGTTCCTTCATGGGTCGTATCCAATGAAGGCACCCTATTCGCTTGCCGTCTTGGGCAGGAGCTTCAGGAAGCCTTGGTACTGGTTAAGCTTTAGCTCCGTCTTTCCATCCGCAGGATGATGGTTTTGTGAGAGCGGGCTATACCGACTCTAGAGATTATACTCATGCATACGTACTAATTGTTGTCGGCAGTTGGGATCGTCACTTGCCATTGTTACGACTCTCCTTCGATAGCAGTTATCAGGAGACATTTCAATTGGCAACCTTTAAGTTTTGTTTGTTAGGTGGTGTCGATCTCCAGTCTGTTTTTCTGACTCTGCGTAGTAGGATTTTTGGACCCCAGCTAGTCTAGAGACTTCAGAAATGATCCAGCTGTTTCAAGTGAGGATGATGACAGTCCTGTGCGGATAGAGGTCTTATGCCGACCATGGTGATCGCAGGCTCGAGTTCGCAGTGGGAGATCATGTATTCCTACGGATTTTTCCGATGAAGGACGTGTTGAGTTTTGGGAAGCTTACCCAGAATTGTAGGTCCTTTCGAGATCCTTAAAGCGAGTTAGTTCCGTTGCCTTTAATTTGGCACTTCCGCCCAGATTATTGAGTATTCACCCCGTATTCCTTGTGTCGATACTTTGCAATTACCTTCATGACCTTTCTCACTTGATTCAGTCAGACCAATTAGCTTGGACGCGATCTTTCGTTCACCAGCAGCCGCTAGTTATAGTGGATCAGCAGGTGGAGGAACTTCGGTCAAGGGTCTTGCCGTCAGTGAGGGTTCTTTGGCGTAGCTGTATAGTGACGTGATCACTTGGCAAGCTGCGAGCGAGATTTGGGAGTTTTGTACTCATCTTCTTGAAGGTACGCGTAGATGAATTTTAATTCGGGGACCGAATTTCTTTAAGGGGGGAAGATTGTAACGTTTTAGGAATCGTTTTGCGAATTTTTCCGTTTTAGGGCAAAATTGTCGGTATTTTCCGTTTTAACCCGATTTCGATCAAACGTCCGTATATGCTTGCCGGCACCCTTTTTAGCTAAAATAAAGCTTGTGCGCGAACTTTAGGGGTATTTGGGAGGTTTTGGTTCAGATAGAATTTTTCCCAAATAAAATATTATTTTAAGCGGTATTTGGTGCACGTAAATCGGGAAATTTCTTTTCTTAAGAATAAATTATTTTTTTTGTCACTAGAATATTTTGGAAACTTCTTTTTAAATATCTAGATATTTTTTGGAGTGCAAAAGGTTTTATCTTAAAAAGAAAAGAAAATGTGTAAAGGTGGCAAAGTGCATTTATTACTCTTTTTTCCTAGCAATTTCTTCACAAAAATTCACAAAAATACCCCCCTCACCTCCTTGGCTGGCCCTTCCCTTCCCCTTGCTGCCCCTTATCATTTCCACTCCTTTTCTTCTCATTTTGCATCAAATAAATCATGAAAAATCCAAATAAAATCACAAAAACTCAAATATATTCATTTTCCTTCATTTTTCTTCACAAAAGTTGCATGGATTTTCATTCAAAACATCATTTTGGAGGAAAAGATGATGAGTTTGGTTTCTTGGTTTTGATGTTTTATGGAGGTATAAAATCCTAACCCTAATCCTTTTTGTTGTTTCTAAATTTTTAATTAGTATATTAATTGTTTGTTTAAGCTTTTAATTTCATGTTTGAAATTCAAGACTTGATTTTTTATGATAATATAGTTAGGGTAAAACTTGATTTATGTGTTTAATGTTCATTTGAAGTGTTAATTTGTGTTTTGGAGAAGATTAACCTAGTAGAAAATGTTAATTTTTGCTAATGAACACTTTGTTTGATTATGCAATTTTGCTTACTAGGTTTTTCCTAAAATTTATTTAGCAAGTGTTAAAAATATAGGAATGGTTTAGATACTTTAGTTAAGCTATTTTAAGGTGTTTGTAATCGCTACATATGCGTTAGCTTGAAACTAGTGCGGAATATTGCGATAGGTTGCTTACTAGATTTCGGGGTTTTTCCGACGTGGGTTCGATTGGTCGTTGCGAGGTTATATCTATTGTATTCCTCGTAATTCTTGTATTGTGTTGCACGATCGGGACGATCGGGGTCCAGACTTGGTGTTTTGTAGTTTAGCGACCCCAATTAGGGTTTTTGGCCGGTATCGTGCGCGATAGATGCGCTAAGCGCGCAGTGTAATTTTCAGGGCGTTATTCTTGTGTTTCGATGTCTTTTCGTCGATGTAGAATTTTTGCTTATATGATGTGTTTGTGAAATTTTAGGTTCGCAAGCGGGGACTTTGGACGCTACGACAGGGGAAAACAGGTGGTAGGCTTCACTTAGCCAGGAGCGTTGGTGAGTAGATTTAACATCTACAGGGGAATCGCCCACATGGCGTTATGCGTCTGGGCTAGAGATGTTATTTATGTCGTATATTCTGTCATATTTAGAATTGCGCATTTAACCTATTACTTAGATATTGTTGTGCTTGGACTAGTATCCTTAGGACACTGTACATATTATTGACGATTTATGTTGCACGAGCACTGATTGTATGCTACACACACCGTCAATAATTGCCATGTCATGCACAACCCACTTATAGATATGATATTGCTTGGTTAGGGACATTGAGACTTTGATTCATATTTTTTTACGCATTGACTTATAGCATACCTGTATACCTACATGCTTACACATATGCTCTGACATACTTACATGCTAGTTACCTGTATACCTATAGAGTATTGTACCATTAGCGATAGGTACATACACACTTCATGACATAGCTACAGGTATACCTTGCACACATACTTCACTTATACCCATAGGGGTATATTACATCATTACTTATAGGTAGATACATATACCTTGCTATACCTTTATGTTTACACATTTATCTGGTTATAGCTACATGTTTACCTTTACTTGATGTTATTTAGAATTGGAGAAATTAGGAACCGCATGAAATTTATATTAACTTATTACAGTTAATTAGCGGCTTTTCCTTTATATGCTTACATTACAGTTTTCTGTTGCGTATATTATATTCATGGATTTTTGCATTGAGATATAGATTTTTCATGATATTTTCTGGATTTAGAGACCGTGGTAGTTCATGAAATTATGCATTATTTGAAAAACCCGGTTTCCCTTGATATGATATTACAGCATCCACCATGAGATTTATCGGTTCTGATTATATACCCGATTCGAGGAGCGGAAGGCACCGTCTGCGGGTACATGGTGGGGCCCGGAGGTACCCCGGGGCAAGAGTCGTGGAGTAGACGATGAGTTAGTGAGGGAACCATACCATCCGGTGACAGTACCAATGACTCGGCGGTTATCATGGGGATACCGACGGGAGTCATGTACGTATAGATACGTCGAGAGGCGAGGGTCAGAGCTAGGCACTCGAGCTTTCGGTATAGCGTATGATACGTACCTATCAGGGATCCAGTCGTGGTGACAACACCTGATAGACCTGCATTTCTGTGTCGATGCTTGACACATTGGTTTCATGATATTTCTTTTTACTCTTTTTTATATATAACAGGGGTTTAGGCCGCTGTTATATATGCCCTTACACCAATATTAGTGGAATTAGACGCTAATATATGTGTATTGACATTAAATTATATACATCATCATATTTATTCATGCAAATATATTTAGGATGTTAGATTTTTACTTGATAATTTGATTTGGGATATAGGTGATTCATTTGATATTGGATACATGATATTTATGAGATTTCTGATTTGTACATTCAGGATACATGAGATTTATTCGATATTGTACATTCTGGATTTGTGAGATTTATATGATATGAGAGCCAATTTGGGGGCTGATTTGAGGATTTGGGATTTGGATTTGTTATGATGGATTGTGATCCTACCACGATATCAGGATTCCGTGGAAATGACATATTTCATTCCATACTGCACATTTATTGTTTATGCACTGCTTCATATATTAGTAGTACCTGTTAGAGTACCTTTCATGACTGTTACATTTACATACCTTTATTTATATGCATTGCTTTATGTATTAGTTGTACCTGCTAGTGTACCTTTCATGATTATTGCATTCATATGACTTTTTATTGCTATTAATTGCACATGTTAGATTCACGCTGTACGTGCATACTCGCGATTACCTGCATATGTTATTTACTATTCACGAGTTGGCAACTCACCCCCGTTGTGCCACAGTGTTTGCAGGTGTTCCTCGGGATAGTCAGAGGCAGGCTATTATCACACATCTTATCATCTTTTGCTACGGATACCGCATCAGCTCACAGTGTGCATTTTGCTTAGGTGGGTTTTGTGGTTATTCGTTGTATTGTATATTCGTTGTATCCCTGTACTCTCCATCTACTATTTTCATATTGACTTAGAGACTTGGTGAGGACGATGTTGTATATTATTTGTGACTTGTTGTCTTTTAAACAGTTTCCTTTCTACCATCGTTTATTTCTTCGCTACGGCATTGTATATTTGTTGTGGTGGTTGTTTTTCGCCTTTGGACGTGTATTTGCTCCCGTTTGGGGATGCTTTTCTTTATGTTTATGTTGTACCCATTTTTGGGGCTAGCTTTTACAAAGGAGGTGCTGCCAAAATTTTAAAGGAAATAAAGTTGGACTTTTAAAGAATTTGGGTTGTGATTTCAAAGACTTTTAAACAATATTTCTTATCTTTTCTTGTCTTTTAACTGGTTTAGATTTCTGGGTTTTGGCTTTCTTTTACTGCGTTACGCCTGTAGACGTTACGTAGTATTAAGGCCGTCACGTGCCAATTTCGGGTCGTGACAAGTGCTCTTTGGCATTTGGGATCCCAGACGAACAGGTTCCCCTTCTTCATTAGGTGACTGTAGGGGCAACATTTGCGGTGAGGTTGGCTATGAACCGTCAGATATACGCGAACTTTCCTTGGAGAGACCGCAGTTGTTTCAGAGTCCTTGGTGGAGGCATTTCCATAATCGCCTTGATCTTTAATGGGTCTATTTAGATGCCCCGGTGTCGTACGATGAATCCTAGGAATTTTCCCGAGGAAACTCCGAACGCGCATTTCAGAGGGTTCATCTTCAAGTTGTATTTCCGAAGGTGTTGAAACACGATCTTCAGATGTTCCTAATGTTCCTCGTACCATTTGCTTTTCACTACGAGGTCGTCGATATAGAATTCGACTATTTCGTGTATGAGGTCATCGAAAATCTTCGTCATGGCCCTCTGATAGGTGGCGCCAGTGTTCTTCAGACCGAAAGGCATCACTTTGTAGCAGAATATGCCCAGAGGAGTCCGGAAAGTGGTATGTTTCTGGTCTTCTGGATGCATCTTTATCTGATTGTACCCTGATGAGCCATCCATGAAGGAGAAAACTTCATGAGTGGACGTGTTGTCTATCATCATCTCGGTAACCGGTACAGGAAAATCATCCTTTGGGCAAGCTTTGTTGAGGTCTCGAAAGTCCACGCAGATGCGCACTGTCTCATTTTTCTTCATCACTGAGATGATGTTGGCAATCCAGTCAGGGTACTGAACCTCTTGGATGAAGCCGGAGTTGATTAGCTTCTTGACCTCGGCGTTGATTCTCATTTCAAGTTCGAGCCGCATTCTTCTTGGTGCTTGTTTGATTGGCTTGACGTTCGGAGAAATCGCCAATTTGTGGACGGCTATTTCTGGATCTAATCCTGGCATCTCAGAATAGTTCCATGCGAAACAGTCTTTATACTGCATGAGCACATCTTTGAGCGTAGCCACCTTTTCTTCAGACAACAGCTCATTAACGAACGTCGTTCTGCCGTCCCCAAGTCGATTTTTCTGAGGTTATCTGCAGTAGTATGTATCCCATCTTCCAGCTCTATTGGTGCCGGTGGAAACTCTGAGATCACTTCGTCATCCTTGTTTTCAAAGCACCAGGAGAGGTCATCCATATCCTCGCTTACTCCTTCCCCCGACAGCGTTATCGCGTGATAGGTACGAGATCGCTGCCAAGACCGATGTTGATCCGGTTCTACTCTCGCTGTATACGTGGCTTTCAGTTCATGCTTCAGTGGTGGGGTTACCTTCCAACTGCTGGATAAAGCGAACCTGCCTTGCTGATACTGGTCTTCTACCCAGTCTTTAAATGTGAAGCAGTCCTCGAGAGGATGTCCTATCGCTCGGTGATAGGAGCAATAATCCGGGTGAGAGACCTCGTCTGCTTGCTCGGGGTGCTTGGATTCCGGGAGTGTCATCATCTGATGTTTTAAGACAAGACCGAATATCTTCCTTGTCTTGTCTTGGGAAAAAGAATACGCTCGACCCATCTTTTTTATAAGAGACGAATCCTGGCTGCTCAATTCTCGATCGCGTGGCTTCTTGGACCCGCTTTGCCGCTGTCGAACGTTTTTTTCCGTTCTTTAGCTTGTTTCTACCTCTGTGTTGGGTCTTTTGTATGACGGGCTGGCGACGAAGAGCATTGTCATTCTCCGCAGCCTGCTGAAGGAGGCGCTGCGTCCTGGCTTTCTCGTAAATGGCCATTTCGCGGCTATAGTCATCCCGGACCTTTTGACCCGCTTCCTTTATTAGCTTGTCCATCCGTTCTTCGAACGACGGACTTGGCATTTTCACGGCGGGACCTCGTTTTGGTTCAGGGTTAGCGTATTTTAATAGAGCATCTCCTTCTTCATCGAAATCATGTATAACGTAGCAGCCATGGAATCGCTCCCATTTCTTGGATTGAACATATCCAAACCCGATCATTTCCATTCTCCCGTTGGGCAATTTTCGCTGAGTTCCGGGGACGTTCCAGATCTTGTTGTAGAACTGAGCTTTTTGAGCAGTCTATTTGAAGGGTACGCCTTGGCGCCTCAACAGCCTTTTTAATCCTTCTGTGTAGTATCTGGTCAGACGGATGGGCTGGAGCCTGTCAAGAGTAGAATCGACGCCATGCCAGATTTCTTTCTCCACTTTGGTTTCCGCGGATCGATAAAAGAGGATCGCCTTTTCATCTTTTCGTCTGGGAGGGACGTAGAACGTCTGCAGTTCTTGCACACTATAGGTATCAAGTGCGTTAAGCTCTTTGTAATGCTCTTGCGGAACCATGGCGATCTACAAACTCTGATCATCTCCAATGAAGGATTGCACTGATGGACGAGCCGAGAATACTGCGTTGACCTCGTCTTCAGAGTCACTGCCAAAGACCAGATTAGGGGTTGACGGTCCCGGTTTGTTGTATCGGGGAGGTCCCGAATAGACTATCTCTTCCTCCTCCTCGGTATCGCTCCCGAAGACTGGAATTGTGGTGATAGCCTTTTGCTTATCCTCGGGTTTATGACATCTTTCCGTGTCTTCACAGTCTTGTAAGAAGTACTTTGCATCTTCGTACTTTTGGACTTCGTTACGGAGAATGGGTTCAGCTCCCCTGTTACAGTGTATTCAAGCCCATCTTTAAAGTACTTCATAAACTGATGCTATGTAGAAGGGATAATGTTGTACTCGTGTAACCAAGGCCGGTCGAGCAAAGCATTGTAGCAAGTCTTGGCATCAATGGCGTGGAACTTGATATCAGTGACGAGCAGCCCAAAGCGTAACGTCAGTATCACAGACCTGAGCGTCCGTGACGACTAGGAGTCGAACACAGAGATAGTGATTTTATCCCGAGCGAGGTGTTGAACGCTCATACAGATTTCTTTTAGCACCCTCGCATTTAGGAGATTGACAGAGGACCCATTGTCAACTAGGATCTTCCCTATCTTAATGTCATGGCAATACCCGGAGACATATAGGGGACGGTTGTGCTCGCATGTTCCGACGAGGAGATCTTCATCGCCGAAAGTTATGTCAGCTGTGTGAATTTCTTCCAGCTTGTCCTTCATCTTTTCTTCGGCGAGGAAAGCTTGAAATTGGTCAGGCTCTTATAATGCCTTGATCAGAGAATCTCTCGCCTCTTTGGATAGCAGAAGGGCGTCGAGGATGCTTAGCAGCGAGGGTATCTTCCTCAAGTGTGCCAGAATGTTGTAATCGACCTTTTTTTTCTTAGGTGGGTCCTTGGCAGCCAACTCTTCGACGACTCGGTCATCGAGGGTGATATCCTTAAGGACCTTTTCTTTCCCCTTATCCTTTTTGTTCGATCCCTTGTTTGCGGGTCCGAGATTCTTTTCAGGCAGCATGCGATTGCGCAGCTGAATGTTCTCGCAGGTCTTCATCTCTTCTGTTTTGGAGATGGATTCTTTGAAGAGAGGGCCGGGGGCTATTTTTTCATCAGAATCAATCCCGAAGGTGAGAACTTGCGATCCCCCAGAATTAACCATGTGACATTCACCGGCAGTTCTTTTATGCTCATTTGTCGTGCTTCTTTGGTCCCGACAAGTTTTGCGCTTCATCCGCTTGAAATGCTGCCGATGAGCAACATATCCCTGCCACCAATTTTTAAAAGCGTTGCATTCTTCAGTAGGATGTGTGGTCCTCCGATGGTACAAGCAGTAGTTTGGATGTGCATCCTCTTCGTTAAGGTGTATCCTATCAGGAGTGTTTCCTTCGGAGGGTGGCAGCTTCATTCCCATCGATATGGCTTTGGCGAACCTTTTCCTTGTCTTGAACCTTCTTTTGCTGGCGGCCGAAGTGCTCCTAACCGGTTGGGGTATTTTAATCTTTTCGTCCAGTCACTGATGTTTGGCTTTTTCATATATGGCGGTTTCACGCTCTCGGTCAGCTTTGCTTTTCTGAAGAGCTTCGTTCAGGAATGCGTCAATCATTTCATCTGACGGTCCTAGGAGTTCCGGCTCAGGATCTGCCCCTGGTTTCTCTGTATCAGGAGCTTCTTCACCATCTACTGACGAGTGAGAGATACGTGACAGCTTGCCACATAATCTTCAGATTTTTCTAACGAGTCTTTGTAAGTACACGGCGGCGCCCCGGCCGTCTTTCCGAGGACAAAATGCGGAAGCGATAATTTACTTTAAACTTTGAACCGGCACCACCGCGCACAAAAATCCCGGATCGGGCCATTAAACTAATTCTAGCTAACTAAAGAATGGGTAGAGAGATATACCGAGCGATCCGTGTCCTTCGGTCTTCTCGTCGTCGTCCCGATCTCCCGCGGAATGTCCGGTCTCCACCTCCTCGCCGGAAGGGCACCACGCCGCCGGCTTCTTTTACGGGCTCCCACTTCTGGACCGAGGCAACTCGGGCACAAAGTAGGCGAGTCGACGTGCCCAAGGATGCTGTAGGTTAACTGTAGAACTCTATGTCTCTTTGGGGTTGTGGAAGTTGCCTTTGGTAGAGGAATGAGATGATAGAATTTTTGGAGATGAAGTTTGGGATTTTTTAAGCACAAGAGAGCCAAAAAATCCCACACAAAATAATGGGCAGCCCCCTCTTTTGCTTGGCCGGCCACACCTCATGAGGAAAATCAAGAGTGGAGAGAAAAGAATGAGGGAGCCACAATAATGCAAAGGAGAGCAAGAGAAAAGGCTATCATCCAAGAGAGAGAAAGGGTGATGATGACAAGCAATGATCATTAACCAAAACCAATACCCCATCAACTAATCATCATACCCAAAGTCAAGCAATCATGAAGTGAAGAAGTCAAATGATGGTGCAACCATCATGAAGCAACAATATGCAAAGACCACCCTCCACAAATGCTAATTTGCACAAATGCAAATAAGCCCTCCTCCACCAATCTTCAGCCAATGAAAGATACAAAGAAAATTGGCCGAAACGGAAAACAAACTGGCAACTCCAAAAAACTGATCCCGTAATAAATTACAGGAAAACCCCGCTACTGTATATACATACCCGCATTTGTATTCCGACCGAATACAAATGCAATGAGACAAAATCTACACTGTACAATACTAGGATCCGGCTTAAACCAAAGCCCGCTAGTATTTACCGTCCGATCATGATCCGTGCAATACCGCACGTATCTGATCGAACCCTGCCATATCTCCATACGGCCTCTACAGCGTTTCGCCCGAAACTTGAGAAAACGGTCTGTGGGGGACTCCAAAGACTCATCAATACTTTGGTTGTGGATTTAACCACTAGCACGTTAGAGGTATTAGCCTATATGTAACGAGCTACCAGGTATTGACCAAAAGGGACGTCGATGAGCGAACTCATCCTGACACCCTACTGAGCCTGTCAGTGACAATATCCGTACAGTCCGGTCCATTCGTCTATGAGCATCATATAGCGGGCCTAGGGGGTTGGTAAAAGTCAGACCCTCAAAAGCGGTACAAGTCATGTCGGAGTGTAGCCCAGAACACCCTGAGATACTACTGGAATACCTACCAGTAAATCTCCTGCCTCGGCCGAGGGCTTTGTGTAATGGCTCTCCTAGACACAGTGCGACCTCACCCCCAATACCGAGAGAGACGAACCCCTGAAGATCCGCTCACTGCCTCCATGTGGCTCGGGACTGTACCCAACTAAAACCTGTTTGCACGTCTCCTTTGAGCGTGGTAGGGTAGTAATCAAAGTACAGTGGGAACTCACACGAGACAAATGACGATCCTCAGGTCGATGAACTAACCTGTACACATGTCACCAGGGAACTGCTATCTGACGTCAGGTATAAGACCAACTAGTATGTTCCCGGCGAGTCCTGTCCGGTGTATTCATAACCCAATGAGCACCTGTATACATCTTAGGTGAACCAACTGACACCAGTGGCTTGTGAGACCGGCCACTGCCCCTCGTCGGGGTCTCGACTGTATACACTAGTCTACTCTGGAGTATCGATGCCCTGTTTCGAAACTCCCACGACTTGGGACCTTTTAAGGATGTGCTTATAGACTACCAGCTCCCACGTATATGATCGCCCTCATACTGCTGGCAGTCAAGCATGAATCCTAGGGGCTCTATCAACGTGTAATAGCGACCTGTCAGGTCACCTAAAGCAGTACACGATGATAAAGATAAACCAGATAGCATACTATCATCTTGAGTAAGACTGTCCTACCGGAATAGGTCCTCCCTCAATCATTGCAATCACGTGCCTGTGATCCAATAATTGACTCTGAGGGCACTATCTCGAACAATCTCCCACTTGCACTCAAGGCTAATTATTGCGATGTCGCATACTCATAGCCCGTGTGATACCGAACACCCAACTCCTCTACTAGTCAGTCTCACAAAGCTCGTTTGCGAGACTATTGCGTTTGAGGAATTGCCTCAGTGAGTGGATCCGCCTTGATGTTTCTTTCTATGTCTCTCTATATCTCATGTTCGCGGAGAAAGCCATCTCCCGAAATGAGCAATACCTGTCTTAGAATGTGTCTGGATGTCTGATGGGACCTAGCTCATAAATGAACTCCAAATCCAAACTTCTTAGACTGTATCGTCAACTGAACTTAATCAGTATCCTGCGCCATGCCTCCCTCAGTATCCTCCTGGACTATCTGTCCATAATACCGCCCCTCGTCAGAGGGAAAACTACAACTCTGACAGCCACTCTGCCGTCCAGGTCACCTTGGAAGCCTGGAATGATAACTGTCTCCTAAAAGAGGCTGTTGTTATCATATCCCTAGAATACCCACTTATGTTCTAAAACTGCTTCCGATTGTTTCTCCAGGATTGGATTAATGTCAACTTCTTGCATCTACTGCAAAAATAACATCTGGTGTGGTACTTGACATCTCATGATTGACTCAATTGCCTAAACAAGTGATCTGCAAATCATGCACATCTTTCTCCTCTTTAGTCTGTAAGACACCTTTAGAGAGGGTGACTCCATCATCTGCAGGTACACTACCGTGCCAGGAGTCGTCCATTCTAAATACTCTTAGAATGCTGTATAAGTACCCTGATTGGGACACTTCCTAAATCTAGATCTAAAACCATAGATCCAGTAACCAGAATGTCTGATATTATATCTAAGTCCCATGTGGAGAAACTACTGTGTGACGACCAAAGTATAACCGATCGTAGTATAGGAATATCACTTCCTACTCTGTGTATGTCATCCAAATACCAGGATACCACACCCTATTATCTTCTTAACAGATCCATCCCCTATTCTGATGAAGTCAAACCTATGATTGTCACATCAGAAATAGATGATCTATCTCCGCTATATCTGCTTTAGTCTATAAATAGACATAAGCCACTTGTCCACTATGCTTCCGCTGCTCCCACTGACCCTGACAACCCTCTGGCAGAGTCATATAGACATACACTTCTAAAGCTAGTTTAGAACGACACTATACTCATCCTCCTGCCGGGTCTCACAGTCTGGAACAACAACAATGGAAAGTCTGGGTAAACAAGAACCTCCCTGCCACCGTCCTTGAGCATACCGAAGTACCTCTCGAGTGCCTGAGGTTACCCACCATATCTGCGGAGTGGCCAATGGAATGTCAAACCAGATTGAATCTTTAGGTTCCTATCAAATTTTCAGTAATCGTTTGCGGTTCTGGAATCACTTCCAGTTCTACCATACTCCCACTGCTGTTTTCTGAAAAAATCCATTTTTGTTAAAACTGTGGCGAGTCAAGAACAATATCACTATTGATCTTCCAGATGGTAGAAATTCAACCCTCGTCATAGCCTGGGTCAACCCACAAACAACCATTATAGAAACGTGCCTTGAGTTATCCAGAGTCTGGTTTTAAGCATAAGCCGGACAACTCCCCATACCTTAACATCGTTAAGATACGAACTGTTCTATATCCAATATAGGACCAGAGGCACTGATTTAATTGAACCAGATTCAAATCATGCAGCTGTCTCCAGCGCATGTCAACTAAATGGAAGGAGGCCGATCAACATTACTCAACATAGGAATGCATCCAATTATGAGTAACCTGAAAGAGAAGCAAGTTCTCTTAATCATTACTATCAACTGAATACCCTACATCTTCGATCACCTTGAAGAATCCTGATACTTGCAATACTTGGTTCTCTACTTTAGTCATATACCTATAACTCCTCAAAACTTAGACCCTGTGTTTCTACGAAACACGTGTCTAAGAACTAGAGAAGTCATAAGTAAACTGAATATAGTACGAGGACCAACCCCTCTGTCCTAATGGACACTGGACAATATACAATACTCTGTATAAGTCCATTGAGTCTAATAACTCATTCCCTGTGTGTCGTAGGTTGAAAACTGTACTTATGGTTAAGAAGAATTACACCGCTGTTTAATGCTCCTTACCTAACCATCCACTGATATAGGTAAATGTCATGGACATAATTTCAAAAAGGTATATCTCACTCTATAAAAATAGATGTACAGATATATCAATTTGAAATTGGTGCATAGCAATGGATATTCAAAACCAAATATTTGCCGACCGGCAAACAACCCAGGTGACTTCCTCAAATATCACCGATTACAACGAATCCCGATATAATGAGGATGATCACCCAATTCCCAATAACTTACTCCCACTCATCATCTGTAAAACCATACAGATGTGAGAATCAAACCTGGTAAATACATACCCTGGAGCAAGTATCAGTTTTCTTTTAACAGTACACAGTGAAACTGAAACATTGAAATGTTTCACGGGGTATTCTGGTATTCCTAGTAATGCCTCTTCCATTATCAGATTCACAACTGTAACCGTATATTTCTATGCCATCTCTCCACATCCCTTCATATGTCTTTAGTCATTACCTTCTGCACACCCCTTTAGGCCAAATGGTTTTCTTCCTTCCCTACCGCTCGGCACCAGCTTATGGTTTGGAAGAAGACTATCCAATAAGCCTAATGGGTGTACTTTCCTAATCCTAGGAGCACTCGCAATGCGAGAGAAGGTGAAGATAAAAGACAACCGAATAAACCTTATTATTATTTCTCCTGAACCAGAATCCATCCCCGAACTGGAACAAGTTCCTTTCGAGTTCGTATATAACCATACGATGGAGTATACAATAAACTGTGGATCTTCGTAGTGATACGGAGTGTCTTGAAGAAATACAAAGGTGAAGTGGGAGTGGTAATGAAATACCTGGTTTGGTCGTGAATAACAGTCGCAATTTACTTTGCCCTCCTTCTAATCCCTTTCTTTGTCTTTACATAATACCTTCTGTACACCATCGTTATACTAATTGGTTTTCTTCATTCCCCACCGTTCGGCACCAGCCTAAGGTTTGGAAGAAGACTATCCAATTTGCGTAATAGGTGTACTATCTCCTAAACCAAGGAGTACTCGCAACCTGAGAGAAGGTAAAAGGAAAAGACAACTGAATAGCTCTATTCTTTTTCTCCAGAACCGGAAACCATCCTCGAATAAATTCTTTCGAGTTCGTATATAACCATACGATGGTTTTGTCCAATGGAAGTGGACGTTCGTAGTAATACGGGGTGTCCTGGAGAAAAGGGTAAAAGTAGGAGTGGCAATGAGGTTTGCAACTCTGACAATCCAAAAGCCAGTGTTTAAGAAGGTTCGGTTAATTTGGTCACTGAGTCATAGTGTAGGGTCGGGTCAATGGTCGCTGCCAAAGAAAGAGAGAAAAGAAACACTCAGCGTGCACTCTAACCTAGATCAGAATGGTTATCACTTTATCTAATCTGGAAACCTCCTACTGTACCGTCAAATTCTCCTCCAAATCTGAAAGAAGAATTAGTCGGGATCACCCGAGGAGTAAACCAACTCATCTGTGGGAATCGGGATCCAACTATCATCGCATGATAACGTGACGGAATCCGCTCACGTTATCACACTCCAGAAGGTATGCGCATATCTGGCAAGTTTCAGTTTCTTTAGAAACTCCCGATGTGATTTTTGCCCCATGCTCTTATGACCTTGACTTTGGCCAATAAATCATAAGTCACATGTCAAGTTCTACCCGTCATTCTCCAGGTTAATTTGAGCCCACCCGCACAAGCCCTTGACTTTGGCCAATAAGGCTATACGACTGCCCCAAACCAACGCATCTATCTATGCTGTACATGAGTACCCAATAGCTACCAATCAGTATGCCTTGACTTTGGCCAACAAACATAGCTTGAATACTGATTGACTATCCATGTGAAACGACGGAGGGCTACGAATGGTTTCTGGCGAAAACTTTTAACGTAATGAACTTGATATCGTTGAAGGAACCGGATATCTTTTAAAAATATAGTGACGAAAATCTTTGCTAAAGAGGTCACTCCCGGTGAAGGGATCTCGGCTCTTTCCCCATAGAATGAGGTGCAGGATATTCCAACTGAATACCATGATGCAAAGCAAAAGTAATCGGCTATAGTGAAGTTATTGCCCTGACGCAAACTTTTGTCCAAGGGGTCACTTCCGGTGAAGGGATCTTGGCCCTTGCCTCGTCGACTGAGGAGCAGGATATTCCAACTGAATACCACGATGCAAAACAAAAGTGAACGTCCTTGCAATAACAGCTTTTTGAAAAATGTTCCAACAACATCAGATTAGGTTTGTTTTTAACTTGCATTGATCCGAATCAACGCAGTCCCATCAATTGATCACACCAATAAAGAACGAAAATAATGACGTACGTATATGCCATCCGCATTCGCCACTGGGTCCCGTCATTACCCATTAGGTTAGTTAACTAACGACAGAGCGGGGACTGGACTAGCGCGGATGCAAAACATATACAACATCTACTAGTATATATATCAATATATAATATTTCGCTCAAGGCGTGATAAAATGCAACATCACAGAAATGTACAGCATCACAGAACAATACAGATATCTGGGATCCCCGGGTTTCACAGAGCCGCTACTGAAACCCGACGTTCCCCTGGTCGTGTGGATAGCATATGCAATGAAATCCTAGACCCCTACGGGCGCGGCAAGCTACCCGCCAAAACCTGAAGCGAGGCAGCCCCCTTCATTAACGTGAATGGACCACCCAGCACTTCACGGAATCCGGTAACTTGGGCACCCCTCCTAGGTCAACCTGTACCCCCTACGAGTGCGGCGAATAGCCCGCCAATTCTAGAGTAAAGCCCCCTCCGTCTCAATGCCATGAGATGCGAGCCCGTTGCCCTCTAGAATCCGGCTATCCGTGCACCCCTCCTTGGGGTAATCCTAGTACAGAAAGTGAAATATACATACAACGGGTACATCAACCGCAACCTGGTCGTGCCCCAAAAGAATAATATACAAACAGGCAGTGACGGCAGTCTACATATCGGACGCTCGCCCCGCAATATCAAATGTACACAATACAACAAAAACTGTACTAGTATTGCATCCAGGCTATCCCCCACGACCAATCCGCAACATCACACCACAACACAGAATATCAACGTGAATGTCACGTTCACAAATCCGTCTAACCGGGCTATAGCAGTTAGACAGGATTTACCGATCAAATGACATTCACGGTCGCAGATATAATGTAAATACTGTGAACTAATGTGTTTAAAATATTCGATCGATCAAATTTACCTAAGTGGGCCCCAAGCACTACTGTAGCACTCACAGAAATTCTGGGCCCAAAAAGAATATCCCAAGAACCCTATTTTCAACCCAGGAGCTCTCTGTAAAAATTTGGTTCACTGAATCATAAAAGTGGCGGCGGAACCGTGGCCCAAGCATGGGTTTGGCCACGGTTCCGCGGTGGTATGGTGAGATCATGCGACTAAATTTTCACAGAGTGCTTAGAATTCCCTGCACAGTATTCTGCAACAACCTGAAAAATTTTTGGAGCCAAAAAAAATTCGACAGAGAACTGATGCATTGAAATCGTGGGTTTTGGAATTTTGTTCGATCGAAGATGTAAACACATTAGACCAAGCTAGACTAGGTTAATGGCGTGTCTCTGATACCAGTGTAAGTGCACGGCGGCGCCCCGGCCGTCTTTCCGAGGCCAAAATGCGGAAGCGATAATTTACTTTAAACTTTGAACCGGCACCACCGCGCACAAAAATCCCGGATCGGGCCATTAAAATAATTCTAGCTAACTAAAGAACGGGTAGAGAGATATACCGAGCGATCCGTGTCTTTCGGTCTTCTCGTCGTCGTCCCGATCTCCCACGGAATGTCCGGTCTCCACCTCCTCGCCGGAAGGGCACCACGTCACCGGCTTCTTTTATGGGCTCCCACCTCTGGACCGAGGCAACTCGGGCACGAAGTAGGCGAGTCGACGTGCCCAAGGATGCTGTAGGTTAACTGTAGAACTCTATGTCTCTTTGGGGTTGTGGAAGTTGCCTTTGGTGGAGGAATGAGATGATAGAATTTTTGGAGATGAAGTTTGGGATTTTTTAAGCACAAGAGAGCCAAAAAATCCCACACAAAATAATGGACAGCCCCCTCTTTTGCTTGGCCGGCCACACCTTATGAGGAAAATCAAGAGTGGAGAGAAAAGAATGAGGGAGCCACAATAATGCAAAGGAGAGCAAGAAAAAAGGCTATCATCCAAGAGAGAGAGAAAGGGTGATGATGACAAGCAATGATCATCAACCAAAACCAATACCCCATCAACTAATCATCATACCCAAAGTCAAGCAATCATGAAGTGAAGAAGTCAAATGATGGTGCAACCATCATGAAGCAACAATATGCAAAGACCACCCTCCACAAATGCTAATTTGCACAAATGCAAATAAGCCCTCCTCCACCAATCTTCAGCCAATGAAAGATACAAAGAAAATTGGCCGAAACGGAAAACAAACTGGCAACTCCAAAAAACTGATCCCGTAATAAATTACAGGAAAACCCCGCTACTGTATATACATACCCGCATTTGTATTCCGACCGAATACAAATGCAATGAGACAAAATCTACACTGTACAATACTAGGATCCGGCTTAAACCAAAGCCCGCTAGTATTTACCGTCCGATCATGATCCGTGCAATACCACACGTATCTGATCGAACCCTGCCATATCTCCATACGGCCTCTACAGTGTTTCGCCCGAAACTTGAGAAAACGGTCTGTGGGGGACTCTAAAGACTCGTCAATACTTTGGTTGTGGATTTAACTACTAGCACATCAGAGGTATTAGCCTATACGTAACGAGCTACCAGGTATTGACCAAAAGGGACGTCGATGAGCGAACCCATCCTGACACCCTGCTGAGCCTGTCAGTGACAATATCCGTACAGTCCGGTCCGTTCGTCTATGAGCATCATATGGCGGGCCTAGGGGGTTGGTAAAAGTCAGACCCCCAAAAACGGTACAAGTCGTGTCGGAGTGTAGCCCAGAACATCCTGAGATACTACTGGAATACCTACCAGTAAATCTCCTGCCTCGGCCGAGGGCTTTGTGTAATGGCTCTCCTAGACACAGGGCGACCTCACCCCTAATACCGGGAGAGATGAACCCCTGAAGATCCGCTCACTGCCTCCATGTGGCTCGGGACTGTACCCAACTAAAACCTGTTTGCACGTCTCCTTTGAGCGTGGTAGGGTAGTAATCAAAGTACAGTGGGAACTCACACGAGACAAATGACGATCCTCAGGTCGATGAACTAACCTGTACACATGTCACCAGGGAACTGCTATCTGACGTCAGGTATAAGACCAACTAGCATGTTCCCGGCGAGTCCTGTCCGGTGTACTCATAACCCAATGAGCACCTGTATACATCTTAGGTGAACCAACTGACACCAGTGGCTTGTGAGACCGGCCACTACCCCTCATCGGGGTCTCGACTGTATACACTAGTCTACTCTGGAGTATCGATGCCCTGTCTCGAAACTCCCACGACTAGGGACCTTTTAAGGATGTGCTTATAGACTACCAGCTCCCACGTATATGATCGCCCTCATACTGCTGGCAGTCAAGCATGAATCCTAGGGGCTCTATCAACGTGTAATAGCGACCTGTCAGGTCACCTAAAACAGTAAACGATGATAAAGATAAACCAGATAGCATACTATCATCTTGAGTAAGACTGTCCTACCGGAATAGGTCCTCCCTCAATCATTGCAATCACGTGCCTGTGATCCAATAATTGACTCTGAGGGCACTATCTCCAACAGTCTTCTCCCTCATCTTCATCGCCATCTCTATCTTCAAGGATGTGGTTGAGAAACTCTTGGAGTGTGACCGGGGTTCGCGCCTTCTGGTTATATTACTCTAACGCGTCAATATGTTTTTGCAGGTCCGTACGCTTGTCATCAGGCTTCACGGGCTTTTTGGCCTTCTTCTTCTTCTTTGAAGACTTTGACAGTTGGGCCTGAGTGTTTTGGTTATCTACCAATTCTTGGAGTCAGGCGCGGCTTCAGCATTCCTTCAATGACCTCGGGTTCCAGTGGATTTTTCCACCTGATCACCGGGCATGTTTGGAGATCCTTCAGCATTCTTTTCGTCTTGGCTGAAAGAGCAACCTCCCATGGAGCTTCTTCTATAAAAGTGCATGATGCCCCCGATGTGTCCCCCCTTTTAAGAGCGTGCGGCTGAGGCGGGCTTACTTTCTAATTCTCGGACAATGCGAATTTGCCCTGTTGGTATTGGTCCTCAATCCAGCCTTTGAAGACGACGCAATTTTCGATTGGATGGCCTACCACTTGGTGATAGGGACAATAATTGGTATTATTGGCCTCACCGAGCTGCAATGGGCGTTTTGGATCCGGCAGATTGATGAGTCTGTTGCGCACTGCCAGCTCGAATAGTCTCCTCGTTTTATCCCGGGGAAACGAATAAGGGTGCTTCAGTTTCTCATTGAAGAATCGCCGTCTATCATCTTGGCCTCAGTTGGTTTTGGACCACTGGGCTGTTGCTGAGCATTGGCAACAAAGGTCGCTTTCCTATTCCCTTTTTCGTTTCGAGATTCCAGCTTCGAAGAAGATGGTCTATGACCCATCTGATCCATTTGGGCCAGCTTGTCAATCAATGCCTGGAAAGTAGTTGGCTTGAAGAACATCATGAACTGGGATATGGTCGCCTGTGGATCAAGAGTACCCACGAACATGCCTACCGTAGGCGCTTCTTCGATGCGCTGCTCGCACTTCGACCATAGATTCCGCCATCGTATCGCGTACTGCACCCATGTTTCGGTTGGCTTCACTCTTGCGTTAATTAATGCGGTGATCGGGGTGCGTTTGCTAGCGCTTGCGAACCATTGTGTGAACAGTAACTCCATTTCTGCAAATGTCTTAACGGGGTCGTTCGGGAGCTCGGAGTACCATTCAAACGTTGTCTCCGACAAGCTGCCAACAAACTGGCGAAGCAGCAGTTTGTCGTCACCTTCGGTGTTTCCGCACAGAGCCCTGAATTGAGCCACGTGTTGGTGTGGATTCCCCGTCCCCTTATATACATGGAATTTAGGGATCGTATATCCCTGCGGGTACTTGATTTGGTCATACCAGACTGGATAGGGTCGTCCAGTCTTAACAATTTTTCCGGCCGCTTCGCTCGCCTGATGAGCTCATATTTGCTGAGCGATATAGTCATCCAGGGCGGCTTTGGAGATGGTCTCCTCCTTGGCTGCTGAACAAGCCGGAAGAGGGTTCGATGTCTCTCCCCTATCGTCTTCAAGGATAATCGGGGGGTCTTCAGCTGGAGGCTCCGGCTGTAACATCATCCCGACCATGTCTTGGAATAAAAGCGCCATTCGTTTTATGTTGGCAGGTTGTTCCGCTGCCTCTTTGTTCTTCTTCTTGAGAATTCTGCGGAGAAACACAGCATCGGTTTCATGTTCATGACGCTGCTCTGACGACGTTTCCGGGCTTTCTTTTGGCCCAGTGAGTGCGGCCATCTGCGTTAACATTTCCTGAAGCATCTGTTGTTGCTCTTGGGCCTTTGTTACAGATCTGGTGAGTGGTCGATGACCCGTAGAGATACGGCTATCCTCTTTTCCGGATGCCATATAAACAGTGTGCACCACCATACCCCCAGACTTGGAGTGTTTAGATTCAGCATTCTTAAGATTTGTCGCAGACAAGGAGACTTTCACCGGCCTCCTTCTTTTGTGGGCGGTCGAAGTTGAGGGAACCGTTGCAGCGGGCACCTAAATAGATGACATCTCCTGTGGCATGACAGGGTGGTCCTTCTCATGCCGAACTGTCATCTCCTTCGGTTGGCGGGAGTAGTCTTGGTTGATCACCGAGTCTTGGACCTGTTGCCAAACTTTACGAATTTTAGAGGACAGCCGCTGAGGGGGCTTCTCTGGCTTCACCTTTGTAGCGTTCTCCATAGGTGGAGGAGATCTTTTCAGCACGGCCGTCGGAGAATTCTTGCGCACCCTCCTGAGTAGTTCAAAGCTGTTCCCAGTTGGAACAGCAGCAGCAATTTCCATCGTTGGAGTTGGCGGAGTCAGTCTAGAAGGGGAACTGCCACCAGCTTTCCTCACTCGGTGCCAGTGGCGATGTCGAGCATTTTGTGCGGCCGGGATCACCTCCGCTGTTGGATGAGCTTCCTCATGCCCCCTGCTTTGAGGAGAGGCTGTTATTAGCGCTAGCCTGTCGAAGACCGACGTCCGTGAGAGGGGATAGTCAGTCTTGCGAAGGCCGACTTTTGAATAGGGGAAGCAGCCTTCGTGACTTCGCGTGGAGTAGGAGATGAAACAGCCAGTCTTGTGAAGACCAACCCCTTAGCAGGAGAGGCCGCTTTGGCAACTTCAGGAGCAGGAATGGCTATCCACTTCGGGATAACCCCTTCAGGTATTGTGGGCTTCTTAAAAGGCCCATTTGAGTTTTGGCCCAGTCTGTTGAAAACTGAGGCACTGGACTTGGGCGACCCGTTGAGAGGGGTCGCGGTAGTGGTAAGCCGATCAAAAACCGACTTCTTTAGAACTTTGTGCGACGGCATTAGAGCGCTGAAGCTTGCTGGTGGGATCATGGTCCCGAAGAATAGCCCAGTGGTGGCTTGCGTCACCTGTTCTACCGGCATTGTAAAAAGGGAGGCCGCTTGAAGCCCATAGGTCACTCCTCCGACAGGGATGGAGTGGGAGTTGTTGCAGCTGTTGCAGTTGAAAGCCATTGATCTTCTTTTTTCTGCACGGAGCAAGATACCAAAACTTAGTACTTTACATCCGAAGGCAACCATAGCAAACCACGATTCGTTCGCGAAACACGACACAAGAAGTGTGGAGTGAAAAGAGGAACAGGTCCCACCGGGCGTGCTAGAATCTGTTCAACGCCGAAAGACGCGACCAGGACGTTGGGACGTCCGGCCTAAATTTTGGGGGCATATGCTATTTGGTGCTATCCGTCCACCTCTCCGAAGATACCAAGTTGATTTATGACATCATGTATCAAAGATTTAAACGGATGCGGCCGATGTAGCAAACTTCGTCAGATTCCCCCTCGTTGAGGGGTTTTTGATTGTGGGGACGATCTTCCCTATAAGCGCAAGCCCCTGCAGTTAATTATGCTACCGCATCGCGGTAACCATTTTCTCCTTCTCTAGATGGTCACTTCGTGTCGTGTGTGTTTGTTTTGTTTTTGGTTGCCCGTGGATTGTATACGGAGACTAATTTATGTTGTCGCCCGTAGGGCGTGGATTAGTCCAAATCCGTATTTTCTTAGATTGGGTTTGGGTTGGGTTTAAGGATCGTTAATCTCATTTGAGACTAAGATCAACTTAAACGTTTGGTGAGGATACGTTAATCTAATTTTAGATTAAGATCTACTAAACAGGATCATTTAGATCCAACAAAAGAGTATTTGGGCTATATTATTTTAGTTTAGGGACTTCGCGGTCCATAAGTTTAAGGACATCATAGTCCATGAGTTTAAGGACCCAACAGTTCGTAGTTTAAAGACGTCATAGTCCGTAAAGTTTAAAGACATCATAGTCTATGAGTTTAAGGACCTCACAGTCTGTGGTAGTTTAGAGACATCATAGTCTGTAAAGTTTAAGGACATCATAGTCCATGAGTTTAAAGACCCTACAGTTCATGGTAGTTTAGAGACATCATAGTCTGTAAAGTTTAAGGACATCATAGTCCATGAGTTTAAGGATCCCACAGTCCGTGGAATGTCTGGTTGTCGGGACCTGTCACCTCTCCGAAGACGTTGAAGGATTACAACGACAAATATCAGAGGAGTGAAGAGATGTACCCTTGAACTAATATTGGTTGGGAGATCTGTAGTCCAATTTGGGACTAAGATCAAAGATTTATGAGCATATGGGCTCAATTAATCTGAATGAGGGGTCAGTGGCCAACTTGGGCTCGGCCCATTCAGTTAAAATGTTAAACATTTAACAATGTTGAGTATTGGTTTGAGCTCTAACAATCTTTTTGTCTTTTATTGGAGGCTGAGCATTCATTATGGCTCTGGGCTTTATTTATAGAACAGTTTATGTCCTTTTATCGCACACGTGAGGAGCACGTGGCACACTTGGCGGTGAGCGCCAGTCAATGAGCGCATAGCGATTCTGTTTAAGTAGCGCACACGTGAGGAGCACGTGGCGCGCTTGGCATTGAGCGCCAGTCAAAGAGCGCAAAGCGCTTCTGTTTAAGTAGCGCACACATGAGGAGCACGTGGCGCACTTGGCATTGAGCGCCAGTCGATGAGCGCAGAGCGCTTCTTGTGAAAGTAGCACACACGTGAGGAGCACGTGGCGCACTTGGCGCTGAGTGCCAGACAATGAGCACAGAGCGCTTCTTATGGAATAGCACACACGTGAGGAGCACTTGGCGCACTTGGCGATAAGCGCCAGTCAATCAGCGCAGAGCGCTTCTGATCAATTTTGTGATCTGAGAAATAGGTTCTCGCTTACAAGAGACTTTATCTCATAGTTCTAAGAACAAAGTTCTTATTTTATAGGAAATGTTTCAATCTCTTATATTTTTGGTGAAAGCTTTGCCTTTTTGGATCTGTGATCCTAAGAGAATTGAATTATTCTCCCCCCATTTTTATAATGAGATGTTATGATCTCTTTTGTGAAAGACAATTTGTCTTAAAGATCTATGATCTAGCATAAGAACTAAGTTCTTTTTATGATGAGATACTTTGATCTCTTTATTTTACCTTAAAGAAATTCTTCTTCTGCTAAGAGTTTTCTCTTCTTTCTGAACTTTCTCAAAGTTTGTTGGGGGAGGGGGGTTCCTCTCTCTTAGACTGGAAGTCTTAGGGCCTTTATATAGTGAAGGCTAATTTATTGAATCAGTTGAAGAGAACTTTTCTCTAATTGATTTGGGGATTTCCCCACCGTTAGATCTTTGATCCTAGGGCTTCTGTTTTACAGAAGGCAATCTTCTTGTTTTTAACAAGATTGGGAAATCTTTTCCCATGTAGAATTTATTCTGCACCATCGTGATTTTTAATCACCCTTGGATCATTGATCTAACGGTGCTCTGATTTACAGAACAGAATCTTTTTGTTTGGAAAGATTCTGAGGAATCTTTCCTTAACAGAATTTTATTCTGGTAATTTGATGATTTATCATCTTCGTTGGATTTTTGATCCAACGGTGGGGAACATTTAGTTCTAGCGCTAGCGCACTCGTGCTTTGTATGTGAGCGCTGTTTCAGAGTGCTGGCGCTCTTAGCACGAGCGCACTCGTGCTTTGCACGTGAGCGCTGCTTCAGGGTACTAGCGCACTCGTACTTTCCACATGAGTGCTGCTTCAGAACGCTGGCGCTCTTTGCACTAGCGCACTCGTGCTTTTGCACATAAGCGCAGCTTCAGAGCGCTGGCGCTCTTTGCGCGAGCGCACTCGTACTTTGCACGTGAGCGCTGCTTGCTGGCGCTTTTATGAAGCGCTGCTTCATTTCAAATTTTGAAAATTTGAATAGAGTTTTGCTCTGATTGGGCGAAACAATCCCCTCGCACTGCTGGTATGCCGGTGCGTACTAAAGCCGAGGCGGAAGCTTCTGATAAAGCACCCATGGTGATGTCACCAAAGGGTGATACTGAAGGCGAAGTTGGGCAGCGCCGTGCCAAAGCACCAAAGGGGAGGAAGCGCTCCTCCGCTAGCATTAGCACAGGCTCCAAAAGGAGAAAGAAATCGGTCGCCGGCCTACTCGACATTTTGGTTGAATCCGAGCCTTTTATTCAGGACGAGCCGATATCTATGCAGGAGCCGGACGACGGTCTTCTCTTTCCTGGTTCGTCTACCGGGGAGGCCGCGTAGTTGGCCGAGACTTTAAGGCGCTCACGAGATGAGACTGAAAACGTGCGCCTCCCGAAGAGAGCCTTCCCCCCGGTTGTATTCTATGACGTTGACCAATTATTATGTAGGGTACCCATGGGTCCTCTGTTAATGGAAGAAGAACGGGCTCTCAAATAGCCCATCTTGGTTGTTTCTGAATACGAGCTTGCACTGAAGACGGGAAGCTATTTACTTTCGATTGAAACCCGGCGAGCACATTTGATCAGAAAAGAACAACGGCTCAAAAAAGCCACACTTCAGGCTTCTTGGCATATTGGTATGCGTATTTTTCGTGTTTTTCTTTTGGCGGGTAATTTGTATTACTTTCATGTCTCCTTATCTTTGCAAAAAACCTTGCAGGGACTTCTGCAGCGGAAGTGGGTTTGAGCCCATATCGAGCCATGGCTGCGGATTCTACGAATATCTCCCATGACACACCGGAGAGTGTAGAGGAGATTACTAAAGCTGCTACCCTTGCTATGGAGCTTCCGGTGGTGGCTTCTATCCCTTCAGTGTCTACTCCTCCAACAGAGGTGGTCTTGCCGGCCATAGATCCCATGGATATCTTTAGTGACGCACCGGCGGGTGTAAAAGAGATTGCTGAAACTGTTATCCCCGCCTCAGGGCCTTCCGCGATGGCTTTTGTCTCTCTATTGGAGACTTCCATGCCGGCTATAGATTTCACAAATATCCTCAGTGATGCACCTGAGGGTGTAGAGGAGGCTGCCGAAGATGCCATCCCTCCAGTTTAGGGTGGGCGAAGTATCGAAGGTAATCTTATATACATACACATTTTGTTTAACGACCCCTCCGTTATCTGAACTTTTCCTTCCCTCAGAATTGCGGGAGCTGGCGGCTTCCATCATGGATCTTTCCCCGAGGAAAACCTTCCAGCGATTGCTTGACATGGCGGCCCCACAAGCGATACCTCCACAAAGCATAGTGCTCTTTTCTGGCCAAGGTCGGTATTCTTTTGCCCTTTTTGTTTTATATTTTTATCATGATGCTAATATGCCCTTCATTTTAAACCACAGTTCTGTAAGCCGACGACGAAGTCGAGATTCTTGATGGACCTGGGGATCTCTCAAACCCACCTTGCATGACTGTGGGTAAGTGACGTTTTATTTTTGTCTTCGTTTTGCTTACTCTATATTTGGAAATACAACTGACCGCACATATATCTTCACAGCTTTGCCAGCCCTGACCCCATTAGAGTCTCGGATCCCCATGCCACCAGGTCCCTACGCCCGACGTGTATCTGAGAGGATGGCAAAACAGAGCGTTTATTCCCTAGCGGCTCTCATCGAATATCTTCACGCTGGTACTTCTGTCGCGGCCGAAGAATTCGCTGCTGAAGCCAACGCTTCCTTATTTATTCTTTCCACTTATCATGATGAGGCATTGGTGCGTACCTTGGTTGAGTATTGCCGCAAAGTGGAGGCCTGTCTATATGGGATTGAATGCATACTGTTGGGGTCAAAATTTGCACCTCGGTTGACCAAGTCAAAGTCAAGGTCAACCCCAAGTCAGGTGGGCCCAAGCCCAGGTCAAGCGGGCCCATGCCCAAGTCGAGCCCGCGGCCAGCTCCCCCATGCCAAAATGAAATCATATAATAAATAATTTTTATGTATTTTTTTTTCATGCATGAATGGGCATAAAGCCAAATTTTTGTAAAGCCCATGGCTTATGTGCAAAAAGAAATGGCACATGAGCCATGGGATGGGCAAAATGCTGCTGATATATCCAAAACCCCTTTAAAAAACACAACACACGTACACTGCATATCGAGTTCGCATGACCTGTTTGACCCGTTAATCGGAGGTTCTCTCGCTCCAAAGGCGATGGGTAATTAACGGCAGCTTAGTCCGCGGCTGCCGGAGATTCGGATCCCCACAATCAATAAACCCCCGTCTACCCTAGGCAGAGGGAATCTGTAATGCGCCTGACAAGTGCGCACGCATTCCCATCTTAATGGGGTGACGAAAAACACCCTACACATACGCCTTCCCTCCGAAATCTTGTTCGTAAAAGCGAGCCTGCGTGGATGGATCGAACGATGTGCGGCTAATCTCCATTCATGCGAGAAAAGGCTCAACCGGAAGTTTTCGGCGAGGGAGTTGGCTTCAAAGGCTTTAGGGGAACTTCAAGCCCAGCTCACTGTCAAGACCACTCCTGCATATGAAATTTTGCGGGTGCTTCAAAAGGCCATCACAGAAGTGGTGGCTCTCGATAAAGCCGTTATTTTTACATGTGAGATAGTTGAAGCCCACAAAGTCACAGAGAAAAAGCTTGAAAGTCGGTTCACTTCATACCAGAATCAACAGGCATAGGCAGGGACTCGTCTTGCGGCACTGATAGAGCTCGAAGCAGAAGTCCAGCGGAAAAATGATGAACTTGCGGGCTTATTGAACCGTCTCCCGTCTTAGAAATTTTGTTGCTGTATATTCTTTTCTTTTTGCATTCATTTTGATCCCTGAATAAAATGTATTCATTTTGATCCCTGAATAAAAGTATCTTGTATTCACTTAAACTCATGAATAAAAGACATATTTCATTTCATACTAGCACTTCTCTTTCTTTCGATATCTTGTCTTGGCATAAAGTAGTTTATGTATTCATTTTGGAGTTTGGAGTTTATTCACTCATTCCGGGGTCTCTAGTTTATGGACTCATTTCGGAGTTTATTCAGTTTTCCTCCCTTGGGTTTATAGGCAAACTTGTCCTAACGTTATAGATAACCCCTGCTCCTTGCGACAAAGGTCCGTTAAGCTTTGTGGTACTAGGGTTTTAGTCCGTGGTACCATCGCGTTGGCTGATGTATTTCCCGATATGCAGACTTTACGCTGCTGTTCTAGTAGCCCCGCGACTGTTGTGTCTCTTATCCCTTCGGACGCTGGACAAGACGTCTTCAAGTAATCTTCTTAGGCAGTTTGACCGTCGGAAGAGCAAGCGTCAGGAATTTTGCCATGTCACTTTTTACTTGAGGTTAGGCTCGGTTTGGGAGCCCCGATAAGTCATAACCACTCCGCACTGGTGTGGGATGATCTCCGATAGTCTTTCGGGTTTTATTTGAGTTGCCGTCAAGACCCTGAAGCTAGGAATTTTGCCTTTGCTTCCTTTTTATGTGGCTGTTTTGGAGCCTTTGTTGACATTGTATCTGCTGTAACGAGAAGAATGTTGATGTTGACTCTAGATTGTATGTGAACCGTCGAGACTTGGAGCTAGGAATTTTGCCATGGCTCCGTTTTGTTTCGACCTTGGGGTCTTTTGTTGACGTCGCATCTGCATCCTGCTGGAGTGAGAGGGAACGCCGTTGTTGACATTGCGTCTGCTGTAACGAGACGAATGTTGAGGTAGTCTTTAGGTTGTTTTGTGAACCGTCAAAACTTAGAGCTAGGAATTTTGCCATGGCTCCGTTTTGTTTCAACCCTGGGGTCTTTTATTGACGTCATGTCTGTATCCTACTGAAGTAAGAGGGAGCACCGTTGTTGACATTGCGTCTGTTGTAACAAGACGAAAGTTGAGGTAGTCTTTACGTTGTTTTGTGAACCGTCAAGACTTGGCTCTCCCTTTGACGGAGCCTAGTGGGAAAACATGGTTCCCTTTCTCATTTGTGCCCATGGATTGTATACAGGTGTCGGTGTAGACTCACGTGCAGGGCAGAGGAAATTTTATTTTATTTTATTCTTCATTTCCGCGATGCTCTATCTTTTCAGCTTTTCATATCTCGAAAGTCGCGATTGCCCAATCATTTTGGCTATTTATCGTAGTGCCCAATCATTTGGGCTATTTTTATATTTTTACTCGCTGCTTTTTATTGCGAGTTACCCAAACTTTTTGGCTATTCATATGCATATTTTTTCTCGCTGATTTCTATTGCGAGTTGCCCCATCATTTCGGCTATTTTTATAGGCATTTTTTTTGCTCGCTGATTTTTATTGTGGGAATGGAACTTAAGATCTGATACCAATCTTGGCATCAACATCGCTGCGACTGGAATATTGCCAGGAGCGAATTATCATTTGCCGTGAAAGGACTTGGAGTTTGACACTGATTTAGGTATTAGCATCGCTGCAACTGAGATATTGCCAGGAGTGAATCATCATTTGCCTGTGCTGATTTGAACAAAGGTGGCTTAGTACACAGGGTTAGGATCCTGTCGACTAAGACTTTTCGACTTTATGAGCCGTAAGGGTCTCATAAAGTTATTTCTCCCTACGGATCGTGAGGATCTCGTAGACGTATTTTCTCCTTAGGAATCGTGGGGATTCCTAAGTGTGTGTTCTCTTATAAGTCGTAAGGATCTTACAAGAGTATTTTCTTCTTATAAATCGAGAGGACTTACAGGTGTCGTTCACCATATGAGGACATTCCTCGTCATTGGTGGAACTTGGTGGGGGAAATCATTTATTAATGCCCGTGGATTGTATATAAGAGCCAATATTAGACTGCCTGTAGGGCAACTTGGGGGATATGATGGCTTAAGAACAGGTTTAAGTGCATGTAGTTTAAGGCTTTTGAATCCTATGAGCCGTGAGGGTCTTATAGGGGGAGTTTTCCTTACGAGTCGAGAGGATCTCGCAAGTGAAAATTTTACAAGATTGCGCCCTTTCGGGTTTTCACAAGCGCGCCGGTAGCCCTGCTGTTTTTACTCACGACGCCCTTTCGGGTTTTCATCCGTGCCCATTTTGCTTGTGGACATATCATTTTTTTACCCATCGGTTTGCCAATGGGACTTAGTGTAAGTGCACGGCGGCGCCCCGGCCGTCAATCCGACGGCCAAAAGCGGAAGCGGTGATAAACTTAAATTTTTTCTTGAACTGGCAAACCGCCGCGCACTAATACCCGGATCGAACCATTAATTAGTCCTAGCTAACAATAAGATGGGTTAGAGATATACCGACGATCCAAGTCCTCCGGTCTTCTCGTCATGGTCCCGATCTCCTGCGGAAAAGCCCCGTCTCCTCCTCGTCGCCGGAAGTGCACCACATCGCCTACTTTGTTTACGGGCTCCCACCTCAATGCCGAGGCAACTCGGGCATGAAGCCGGCTACTCGACGTGCCCAAGATTCGCTGTAGAATGTGTAGTAGAACTTGTGTCTCTTTTTGGGGTAGTGGAGGTTGCCATTGGTGGAGGGATTGAACAAGAAGTATATGGAGGAGCTTGGAGAACTTTGGTGCAAGAAATGAACAACATTTTCCCACCTCAATATTTTGGACAGCCCATCACCAATTTTGGCCGGCCACTTTCTTGTGTGGGAGGGAGTGAATGAATGAGCAACACAAAGAGGGAGTGAGTGGATCAATCATGCAAGAGGGCATCATGAAAGAATATGATTACAAGCAAAAACCACACACAACCACAACCATCAAGTCCACAAAGTCAAGCCATCATGAAGTATGAAGTCAAGCAAGTCAATGGATGGTGCACCATCATGAAGACTATCATGATGCTACAAAAAGCAAAGACCCCCTCCACAAATACTAATTTGCAACAATGCAAATAAACCCTCCTCCACCAATCTTTGGCCAATGAACGGAACAATGGAAATCGGCCGAAACGGAAAGCAAACTGGCAACTCCAGAAAACTGGTCCCGTAATAAATTACAGGAAAACCCCGATACTGTGCATACACACCCGCATTTGTATTTCGACCGAAATACAAATGCAACGAGACAAAATCTACACTGTACTATACTAGGATCCGGCTTATACCAAAACCGGCTAGTAATATCTGTTCGATCCTGATCCGTGCAATACCGCACGTATCTGATCGAACCCTGCCATATACCCATACGGCCTATAGTACAAACTGTCCGATCCTGATCCGTGCAATACCGCACGTATCTGATCGGACCCTGCCATATCTCCATACGGCCTCTACAACCTTTCGCCCGAAAGCTGAGTAACTGAAAGTGGGGGACTCTAAAGACTCGTCAACACCTCGGTTGTGGATTTAACCACTAGCACGTCAGAGGTATAAGCCAATACGTAACGGGCTACTAAGTATTGACTAAAAGGGACGTCTGTGAGTGAACTCAGCCTGACAACCCTACTGAGCCTGTCAGTGACAATATCCGTGCAGTCCGGTCCGTTCGTCTATGAGTATCGCATGGCGGGCCTAGGGGGTTGGTAAAAGTCAGACCCCCAAAAGCGGTACAAGTCGTGTCGGAGTGTAGCCCAGAACACCCTGAGATACTACTGGAATACCTACCAGTAAATCTCCTTGCCTTGGCCAAGGACTTTGTGTAATGGCTCTCCTAGACACAGCACGACCTCACCCCCAATACCGGGAGAGACGAACCCCTGAAGATACGCTCACTGCCTCCATGTGGCTCGGGACTGTACCCAACTAAAACCTGTTTGCACGACTCTTTTGAGCCGTGGTAGGGTAGTAATCAAAGTACAGTGGGAACTCACACGAGACAAATGACGATCCCCAGGTCGATGAACTAACCTGCACACATGTCACCAGGGAACTGCCATCTGACGTCTGGTATATGACCAACTAGCATGTTCCCGGCGAGTCCTGTCCGGTGTACTCATAACCCAATGAGCACCTGTATACATCTTAGGTGATCCAACTGACACCAGTGGCTTGTGAGACCGGCTACCGCCCCTCGTCGGGGTCTCGACTGTATACACTAGTCTACTATGGAGTATCGATGCCCTGTCTCGAAACTCACACGACTAGGGACCTTTTAAGGATATGCTTATAGACCCCCAGCTCCCACTTATATGATCGCCCTCATACTGCTGGTGGTCAAGCAAGAATCCTAGGGGCTCTATCAACGTGTAATAGCGACGTGTCAGGTCACCTAAAACAGTACACGATGATAAAGGTAAACCAGATAGCATACTATCATCTCGAGTAAGACTGTCCTACCGGGATAGGTCCTCCCTCAATCATTACAATCACGTACCTGTGACCTAATAATTGACTATGAGGGCACTATCTCCAACAATCTCCCACTTGCACTCAAGGCTAATTATTGCGATGTCGCATACTCACAGCCCGTGTGATACCGAACATCCAACTCCTCTACTAGTCAGTCTCACAAAGCTCATTTGCGGAACTATTGCGTTCGAGGAATAGCCTCAGTGAGTGGATCCGCTTAGTTGTTTCTTTCTATGTCTCTCTATATCTCAAGTTTGCGGAGAAAGCCATCTCCCGAAAAGAGCAATACCTGTCTCAGAATATGTCTGGATGTCTGATGGGACCTAGCTCATAAATGAACTCCAAATCCAAACTTCTTAGACTGTATCGTCAACTGAACTTAATCAGTATCCTGCGCGCCATGCCTCCCTCAGTATTGCCTTGGACCACCTGTCCAAAATACTGTCCCTCATCAGAAGGAAAACTATAACTCTGACAACCTCCTTGTCGTCCATGTCACCTTGGAAGCCTGGAATGATAACTGTCTCCTGAATGAGGCTGTCGTTATCATCTCCCTAGAACATCCACTTATGTTCTAAAACTGCTTCCGACTGTTTCTCCAGGATTGGATTAATGTCAACTTATTGCATCTAGTGCAAGAACAACATCTGGTGTGGTACTTGACATCTCACGATTGACTCAATTGCCTGAGCAAGTGATCTGCCAATCATGCCCGTCCCTCTCCCCTTTAGTCTGTAAGACACCTTTGGAGAGGGTGACTCCATTACCTGCAGGTACACTACCGTGCCAGGAGTCGTCCATCCTAAATACTCTTAGAATGCTGTCAAGTACCCTAATTGGGAAACCACCTAAATCTAGATCTAAGACCATAGATCTAGTAACCAGTATGTCTGATATAAAATCCATTTCCTTTGTGGAGAAACAACTGTGTGACGACCAAAGTATAACCGATCGTAGTGTAGGAGTTTCTTTTCCTACTTTGTGTATATCATCCAAATACCAGGATATCACACCCTACTACCTTCTCAACAGATCCATCCCCTATTCTGATGAAGTCAAACCCATGACCGTCACGTCAGAAATAGATGATCTTTCTCCGCTACATCTGCTCTAGTCTATAAATAGACATAAGCAACATGTCCACCAATGCTTCCGCTGCTCCCACTGACTACGACAACCTTCTGGCAGAGTCATATAGACGTACACTTCTAAAACTGGTTTAGAACGACGCTATACTCATCCTCCCGCCGGGTCTCGTAACCTGGAACAACAGCAATGGCAATTGTGGGTAAACAAGAACTTCCCTGTCACCGTCCTTGAGGCTACCGGAGTACCTCTCGGGTGTCTGAAGTTACCCACCTTATCTGCGGAGTGGCCAATGGAATGTCAATTCAGATTGAATCTTTAGGTTCCTTATCAAATCTTCAGTAATCGTTTGTGGTTCTGGAATCACTTCCAGTTCTACCATACTCCCACTACTGTTTTTCTGAAAAAAAATCCATTTTCAATAAAACTGTGGCGAGTCTAGAACAATATCGCTATTGTTCATCCAGATGGTAGAAAATCAACCCTCGTCATAGCCTGGGTCAACCCACAAACAGCCATTACAGAAACGTGCCTTGAGTTGTCCAGTGTCTGGTTTTAATCATAAACCGGACAACTCCCCGTACCTTAACATCGTTAAGATATGAACTGTTCTATATCCAATATAGAAACAGAGGCACTGATTTAATTGAACCAGATTCAAATCATGCAGCTGTCCCCAGCGCATGTCAACTAAATGGAAGGAGGCCGATCAGCGTTACTCAACTTAGGAATACTTCCAATTATGAGTAACCTGAAAGAGAAGCAAGATCTCTTTATCATTACTATCAACTGAATACCATACACAAGTATCTACATCTTCGATCACTTTGAAGAATCCCGATACTTGCTACACCTGGTTCTCTACTCTATTCAAATACCTATAACTCCTCAAAACTTAGACCCTGTGTTTCTACGAAACACATGTCTAAGAACTAGAGAAGTTAAAAGTAAACAGAATATAGTATGAGGACCAACCCCTCTGTCCTAATGGACACTGGACAACATACAATACTCTGTATAAGTCCCTTGAGTCTGATAACTCTTTCACTGTGTGTCGTAGGTTGAAAACTGTACTTATGGTTAAGAAGAATTACACCGCTGTTTAATGCTCCTTACCTAACCATCCACTGATATAGGTAAATGTCGTAGACATAATTTCAGAAAGGTATATCTCACTCTATGAAAATAGACGTACAGATATATCATTTTGAAATTGGTGCATAACAGCGGATATTCAAAACCAAATATTTGCCGACCGGCAAACAGCCCAGGTGATTTCCTCAAATATCACCGATTACAACGAATCCCGATACAATGAGGATGATCACCCAATTCCCAATAACCTACTCCCACTCATCATCTGTAAAACCATACAGATGTGAGAATCATACCTGGTAAATACATACCCTGGAGTAAGTGTCTAATCGGGAAATCAGTTTTCTTTTAATAGTACACAGTGAAACTGAAACATTGAAATGTTTCGTTGGGGTATCCTGGTATTCCTAGTAATGCCTCTTCCAGATTCACGACTGTAACCGTATAGTTCTTTGCCACCTCTCCAAATCCCTTCATATGTCTTTAGTCTTTACCTTCTGTACACCCCTTTAGGCCAAATGGTTTTCTTCATTCCCTACCATTCGGCACCAGCCTATGGTTTGGAAGAAGACTATCCAATAAGCATAATGGGTGTAATGTCCCAATCCTAGGAACACTCGCAATGCGAGAGAAGGTGAAGATAAAAGACACCTGAATAAATCTTATTCCTATTTCTCCTGAACCAGAATCCATCCCCGAACTGGAACAAGTTCCTTTCGAGTTCGTATATAACCATACGATGGAGTATCCAAATAAACTGTGGATCTTCGTAGTGATACGGAGTGTCCTGGAGAAATACAAAGGTGATGTGGGAGTGGTAACGAAATACCTGGTTTGGTCGTGAATATCTGTTGCAATTTACTTTGTCCTCTTACTAATCCCTTGCTTTGTCTTAACTTAATACCTTCTGCACACCATCGTTATGCTAATTGGTTTTCTTCATTCCCTACCGGTCGGCACCAGCCTAAGGTTTGGAAGAAGACAATCCAATTTGCGTAATAGGTGTACTACCCCTAAACCAAGGAGTACTCGTAACCTGAGAGAGGGTAAAAGGAAAAGACAACTGAATAATCCTATCCGTTTCCTCCAGAACCTGAAACCATCCTCGAATAAATTCCTTCGAGTTCGTATCTAACCATACGATGGTTTTGTCCAATGGAAGTGGACGTTCGTAGTAATACGGGGTGTCCTGGAGAAAAGGGTAAAAGTAGGAGTGGCAATGAGGTTTGCAACTCTGACAATCCAAAAGCCGGTGTTAAGAAGGTTCGGTCAACTTGGTAACTGAGTCATAGTCTTAGGGTCGGGTCAATGGTCGCTGCTAAAGAGAGAGAGAAAAGAAAACACTCAGCGTGCACTCTAACCTAGATCAGAATGGTAACCAATTTATCTAATCTGGAAACCTCCCACTGTACCTCAAATTCTCCTCCAAACCTGAAAGAAGAATTAGTCGGGGTTACCAGAGGAGTAAACTAACTCATCAGTGGGAATCGGGATCCAACTATCATCGCATGATAAAGTGACGGAATCCGCTCACATCATCATACTCCAGGTGGTATGCGCATATCTGGCAAGTTTCAGTTCTTTTGAAACTCCCGATGTGATTTCTGCCCCATGCTCTTATGACCTTGACGAAGGACAACAAATCATAAGTCACATGTCAAGTTCTACCCGTCATTCTCCAGGTTGATTTGAACCCACCCGCACAAGCCCTTGACGAAGGCCAACAAGGCTATACGACTGTCCCAAACCAACGCATCTATCTATGCTGCAGAAAGGCAACAAGCAGCTACCATACACTATGCCTTGACGAAGGCCAACAAACATAGCATGAATACTACTTACTACCCGGCTGAAACGACGGAGGGCTACGAATGGTTTCTGGCGAAAACCTTTAACGTAAAGAACTTGATATCGTCAAAGGAACGGATAGCTTTTAAAAATATAGTGACGAAAACCGTTGCTAAAGAGGTCACTCCCGGTGAAGGGATCTCGGCTCTTTCCTCGTCGACTGAGGAGCAGGATATTCCAACTGAATACCACGGTGCAAAGCAAAAGTAATCGGCTATAGTGAAGTCGTTGCACTGACGCAAACCTTTTGTCCAAGGGGTCACTCCCGGTGAAGGGATCTCGGCCCTTGCCTCGTCGACTGAGGAGCAGGATATTCCAACTGAATACCACGATGCAAAACAAAAGTGAACGTCTTTGCAATAACAGCTTTTTGAAAAGTGTTCCAACAACATCAGATTAGGTTTGTTTTTAACTTGCATTGATCCGAATCAACGCAGTCCCATCAATTGATCACACCAAAAAGAACGAAAATATACTGATGTACGTATATGCCATCCGCATTCGCCACTGGGTCCCGTCATTACCCGTTAGGTTAGCTTACTAACGACAGAGCGGGGACTGGACTAGCGCGGATGCAAAACATATACAACATCTACTAATATATATACCAATATATTATATTTCGCTCAAGGCGTGAAAGAAATGCAACATCACAGAAAATGTACAGCATCACAGAAACAATACAGATATCTGGGATCCCGGGTTTCACAGAGCCACTACTGAAACCCGACGTTCCCCTGGTCGTGTGGATAGCCTGTGCAATGAAATCCTAGACCCCTACGGGCGCGGCAAGTTACCCGCCAAAACCTGAAGCGAGGCAGCCCCCTTCAGCGCCGTGAATGGACCACCCAGCACTTCACGGAATCCGGTAACTTGGGCACCCCTCCTGGGTCATCCTGTACCCCCTACGAGTGCGGCGAATGGCCCGCCAATCCTAGAGTGAAGCCCCCTCCGTCTCAATGCCATGAGATGCGGGCTTGTTGCCCTCTAGAACCCGGCCATCCGTGCACCCCTCCGCGGGGCAATCCTAGTACAAAAAATAAAATATACATACACCGGGTACATCGACCGCAACCAGGTCGTGCCCCAAAATAATAATACAAACATGCAGTGACGGCAGTCCACATGTCGGACGCTCGCCCCGCAATATCAAATGTACATAATACAACCACAACGGTACTAGCATTGCATCCAGGCTATCCCCACCGACCGATCCGCAACATCACAGCAAAAACAGAACATCAACGTGAAAATCACTTTCGCAAATCCGTCTAACCGGGCTATAGCAGTTAGATCGGATTTACCGATCGAGTGACATTCACGGTCGCAGATATAATGTAAATACTGTGAAAAATGTGTTTAAAATATCCGACCGATCAAATTTTAACAAGTGGGCCCCAAAACAAAACTGTAGCAGTTACAGAAAATATGGGCCCAATTTTAATGTTCCAAAACCCATATTTTAAGCCCAGAAAGCCTCTGTAAAAAATTGGTAAAGTGATCTCCACAGTGTGCGGCGGAAGGGCGGCGGGAAGGGGGTTTTCGCGGCGGTTCCGCGCTCCCACTGTGGAGTTACTTCGTCGAATTTTTACAGAGCTCTTAGATTTTCCAGTACATCAATATTTTACAACCTGAAAAAATTTTCGACACCAAAAATTTCCAACAGAAAACTGATGCTAACAAAAATGTAGTTTTGGAACATTCGATCGATCGAAACAGAAAAACACACTACACAAAGCTAGACTAAGTTAATGGGGAGGCTCTGATACCACTGTAAGTGCACGGCGGCGCCCCGGCCGTCAATCCGACGGCCAAAAGCGGAAGCGGTGATAAACTTAAATTTTTTCTTGAACTGGCAAACCGCCGCGCACTAATACCCGGATCGAACCATTAATTAGTCCTAGCTAACAATAAGATGGGTTAGAGATATACCGACGATCCAAGTCCTCCGGTCTTCTCGTCATGGTCCCGATCTCCTGCGGAAAAGCCCCGTCTCCTCCTCGTCGCCGGAAGTGCACCACATCGCCTACTTTGTTTACGGGCTCCCACCTCAATGCCGAGGCAACTCGGGCACGAAGCCGGCTACTCGACGTGCCCAAGATTCGCTGTAGAATGTGTAGTAGAACTTGTGTCTCTTTTTGGGGTAGTGGAGGTTGCCATTGGTGGAGGGATTGAACAAGAAGTATATGGAGGAGCTTGGAGAACTTTGGTGCAAGAAATGAACAACATTTTCCCACCTCAATATTTTGGACAGCCCATCACCAATTTTGGCCGGCCACTTTCTTGTGTGGGAGGGAGTGAATGAATGAGCAACACAAAGAGGGAGTGAGTGGATCAATCATGCAAGAGGGCATCATGAAAGAATATGATTACAAGCAAAAACCACACACAACCACAACCATCAAGTCCACAAAGTCAAGCCATCATGAAGTATGAAGTCAAGCAAGTCAATGGATGGTGCACCATCATGAAGACTATCATGATGCTACAAAAAGCAAAGACCCCCTCCACAAATACTAATTTGCAACAATGCAAATAAACCCTCCTCCACCAATCTTCGGCCAATGAACGGAACAATGGAAATCGGCCGAAACGGAAAGCAAACTGGCAACTCCAGAAAACTGGTCCCGTAATAAATTACAGGAAAACCCCGATACTGTGCATACACACCCGCATTTGTATTTCGACCGAAATACAAATGCAATGAGACAAAATCTACACTGTACTATACTAGGATCCGGCTTATACCAAAACCGGCTAGTAATATCTGTTCGATCCTGATTCGTGCAATACCGCACGTATCTGATCGAACCCTGCTATATACCCATACGGCCTATAGTACAAACTGTCCGATCCTGATCCGTGCAATACCGCACGTATCTGATCGGACCCTGCCATATCTCCATACGGCCTCTACAACCTTTCGCCCGAAAGCTGAGTAACTGAAAGTGGGGGACTCTAAAGACTCGTCAACACCTCGGTTGTGGATTTAACCACTAGCACGTCAGAGGTATAAGCCAATACGTAACGGGCTACCAAGTATTGACTAAAAGGGACGTCTGTGAGTGAACTCAGCCTGACAACCCTACTGAGCCTGTCAGTGACAATATCCGTGCAGTCCGGTCCGTTCGTCTATGAGTATCGCATGGCGGGCCTAGGGGGTTGGTAAAAGTCAGACCCCCAAAAGCGGTACAAGTCGTGTCGGAGTGTAGCCCAGAACACCCTGAGATACTACTGGAATACCTACCAGTAAATCTCCTTGCCTTGGCCAAGGACTTTGTGTAATGGCTCTCCTAGACACAGCACGACCTCACCCCTAATACCGGGAGAGACGAACCCCTGAAGATACGCTCACTGCCTCCATGTGGCTCGGGACTGTACCCAACTAAAACCTGTTTGCACGACTCCTTTGAGCCGTGGTAGGGTAGTAATCAAAGTACAGTGGGAACTCACACGAAACAAATGACGATCCCCAGGTCGATGAACTAACCTGCACACATGTCACCAGGGAACTGCCATCTGACGTCTGGTATATGACCAACTAGCATGTTCCCGGCGAGTCCTGTCCGGTATACTCATAACCCAATGAGCACCTGTATACATCTTAGGTGATCCAACTGACACCAGTGGCTTGTGAGACCGGCCACCGCCCCTCGTCGGGGTCTCGACTGTATACACTAGTCTACTATGGAGTATCGATGCCCTGTCTCGAAACTCACACGACTAGGGACCTTTTAAGGATATGCTTATAGACCCCCAGCTCCCACTTATATGATCGCCCTCATACTGCTGGTGGTCAAGCAAGAATCCTAGGGGCTCTATCAACGTGTAATAGCGACGTGTCAGGTCACCTAAAACAGTACACGATGATAAAGGTAAACCAGATAGCATACTATCATCTCGAGTAAGACTGTCCTACCGGGATAGGTCCTCCCTCAATCATTACAATCACGTACCTGTGACCTAATAATTGACTCTGAGGGCACTATCTCCAACACTTAGGTTGCAGTCTTCGCCGTTGGAGCTTTGATTGCAATATAGATCTCAAGAGAAGATATTGCCGTATTTGGGGCGATGCGTCATGTTTGAGGCGGAGCAGTAGTTTAGGGACATTTCGGACCATTGTTAGTTTAGGTACATCTCGGTCTATTGCCAGTTTAAAGACATAGTGGTCCATTATCACCATTTTTGAGGTGAGGCTTTAGTTTAAGGACATCACGGTCCGTTGTCGCCATGTTTGAGGCGAAGTTTTTCCAAATACCACTTAGAGTTGACTCAGGAAGATAGCGAGCGGACAGGAGCGTCGTCATCTATCATCAACCTAAGTTGTGACTCGTCAAGCGTGGTATTTCTTGAGGAATCGGATGTTTATGTTGGGCTACGGCAGCGCCCCGGCCGTCAATCCGAGGCCAAACGCGAAACAAAAACTTTTCAAACTGGCGCTAACGTAACCCTAAAAACCGGATCGTGCCATTAACCCTATACTAGTAAACTTGTAAAGTGTGTAGGGTTCCTAGGCACACTCAAGAGGTTCCACAAGGCATCAACCATACCAAATTAAAATTTTCCGGTGCCGAGAAACCCTAAACTAGATCGTTGACTAGAGATTAGGCGAAAACTAATGCAAGCAAACAACTTTGCTACTAAGTGAATGGAAATACAACCTTTGTAGATCCAGTCCTCCACTTCCTTAGCTCCGTGACGATGTCCCTTCGCTGCGATCATCGGATCCCGGACTCTAGTGTCGGTTTCATCGGAGAAATGGGCGGGCTAGGTCGTCGACTTCGATGCCGAAGATGATCTACGTCGAGGCAACTCAAGATCAAGCTCCATCTTCATTTGGTCATAGAACTTGTGAAGATAACACACTCTACTACATGGCAAGTGGTAGAGGATGAAGAAATAGGAAGTGGGTTCACTTTGGATTTGGATTTCTCACTCTCTTTCTCATGGCACCATTGAAGGTAGCAAGGTTTCTTCTTCTTGAAGAAGAAGAAGAAGAAGAAAGAATATGATAAGAATAATAAAATCAATTGATGAATAATAATAAATCAAGTGATCTTATCATAATACAACCATGGGTTAGTGTAACAAGTGTAGAGAATAAACTAGGGTTTAGTTAAATGGTTAGGTTAAGGAAAAAAACAAAATGGTCAAAGCTTCATGAAGTTTCAAGAATGAAACAAAGTTAGCCACCATTTTATTCTTGCCAAAATAAATAAGTAAATAAATAAATAAGGTAATGGAAACCCTAACCATTAACTAAACATGGTTCAAAGCATACACACACCCAAGTTTGCATGTATCATCAAACATGATACAATCTAGTGCACAAAAATATATCATATATACAATGTGCACAAACAAGTGAGAAAAAATAATCTTAAGTGAACCAATACTAGTTAATGTAAAGTAATATATCAAATATATAATTATACATTAAATCATTAAATCAACACTTGATTTAATGATCCGGTCATATCGCATATAACCGACTAATATCTAGTGTATCAATGTATCGAATCAACGCTTGATTCGGTAACCCGGCTATATCTTATAAACCTTCCAATGATACAAATCGCGAGAATAGAATACAGTATCACATACACGCATTATTCTCGGTCCCGCACATATCTCATATGCGCTCCTATTTCGTTTTGCTTGAGCCAGGAAACCTCTGTGTAGGACTCTAAAGACTCGTCACTACGCCGGCAGCAGATGATGATCATATCAAACACCCACAAGCCGCAAGCGGTCTGCTAAACGTAACGGCCACCCGGGTATTGAGCGATCAGAAGATCAACGAGCAAGCCCGCTCACACTCCTGTGAATCCAACCAGTAACACTTACCGTATAGTCCGGTCTGATCGTCTGATATATCGCATACCTCGCCTAGGGGTGGTAAACGTCAGACCCCAATAGCTCGATAAGTCGTGTCGATATGAGGTCTATAACAGTTCAAGATACTACTGATAACACTTACCAGTAAATCTCAGCAACGCTGTCCAGGGATTTCCGGTTATAGCCAATCGAACACAGCGCAACATCAACTCCCTATACCGGGAGAGACGAATCCCCTCCTATCGCTCATTGCCTCCATGTGATTCGGGACTGTACCCAAAAACCACCGTTTTGCACGCCCTCTTGGACGTGGTAAGGTGGAAATCAAAGCACAGTGGGAATCACACAAGACTCTATGACGATCTCGGGTCAACATACTACTCTGTACCAGTGTCACCAGAGAACTGCCATCTGACGTAAGGTATAATACCATCTGGGAGTTCTCGGCGAGTCCGTCCAGTGTACCCAGTCTCCACTGAGCACCCGTATATCATCTCTGATGTTAAACACCAATGGATATGGGATCATCCATCGCCCATCTGTATGGGTCGAGAAGGTATACGCTAGTCTACTCTGGTATATCGATGCCCCGTCTCGATACACCCATGACTAGGGACCTTAAAGGATGTACTTATGGACTACCATGTCCCCACTAGTATGATCTGCATCATAGTCCAGATGGTCAAGTACACATCCTAAGGGCTTTACCAACATGTAACAGAGAGACAATCAGTGTACACGTTAAGGTAAAGAGCAACCAGATAGCATACTATCATGTCGAGCAAGAAAGTCCTCCCTATATATGTCCAAGCATACACTACAATATACATCCTATGTATAGTAATGGCCTCTAGGGCATACATATAACTAACAATCTCCCACTTGCACTAAGGCCATCTGTAGCAGTGGTTGCAATATCTCATACTCAACCATCCCATAAAAGTCTCTCTCTAGGAAAATGCCTTTGTGAGTGGATACGCCGTGTTGTCCTCTGAGTCTTCTCTCCTAACCTCGATCTCCTTGGAGATCAACCATCTCCATGATCAGGTGATACTGCCTTAGAATATGTCTGGATCACTGATGGGACGGACGTTCCTTGGCATAAGCCACAACTCCATTGTCACACAATGGGAGGAACTAAGTTCATGTCATGAACTAATATACACCCAGACAGCCTCTTGGGTAGCATCTTAAGTAGCGATGTATCCAGCCTTTATCGTCTAGTTAGCCACGGTATCTAGCTTGGAACTCTTCTAATATACCGTCCCTTTACTAAGGGTAAAGACAATGCCTGTGACTGACATTCAGTCGTCCTTATCACCCTGGAACCCTTCCTGTGATTCTCCTCAGGATCAATTGATACCATTTCACTACATCTAGTGAGTATCCTAACATCCAATTAGATCTATCTCACAGATCCAAAACATAGGATTTAGTAGGTATCATATTGATCCTATATGGATAATCCTTGTGATAAGCAGAGATTGACTGAGCGTAGCATAGGAAACTCCTTCCCTATCAAGAGTATGTCATCCACGTACTCTACGAGGATCACCACCATACTCCCTACTATCTTTTTGTATATACAAGGTTCATCTACCATTTTGATGAAGTCAAACTCTTTGACTACCACATCAAAACAGACGTTCCAACTCCGCGATGCCTGCTTTATCACATAAAACATCTTGCACACGTTTCCGCTGCTCCCACTGTCTACGAAGCCCTCTGACTGTGTACTTATAGACTCCCTCTTCTAAAATATTTAGAAGAGCATCATGACACCCAACCGCCAGATATCGTAGTCATGGTATGTAGCCATGGCAAGTAGGATCTGGATGGACTTAAGCATAGCTACTTAGAAAAGGTTTCAACAAAATCCATACCCGGTCAATGATGCAAACCTTTAACAAGTCTAGCTTTGAAAGTCTCAACTTTTCCAAGTACACCAAGTAATCTTCTCAAGATATACTTGCTCCTGATGGGGATTTAACCCTTCAGATATAGCAACCAAAGTCCATACTTTGTTGGTGTATAAGAATTCCATCTCAGATTACTAAGCATCCAGCCATTCTTACAGAGTCCTACTCCTGATGGCCAGCTCGAAACTAGTTGGGTCATCATCTCATGATGTAATCCTCGCTCCCACTGTCATAGAGAAACCGAAGTATCTCTCGGGTGGGTGAGGAACCCTACTAGATCGGCGGAAAGGCTGAGGTTCGTTGGAATCTACTGAATCCTTTGGTTCTACCAAATCATCTGCTGTAGTTTGTATAGCTGGAACCTTTCCAGTTCTACATAACAAACCTTGCCTCGATCTTGTCCGGATTTTTGCTTTTAGACATAGGCCGGTCAACCCCAAATCTTAACTAGCTTAAGACATGGGCTCTTCCCATACCATATCTCATATGGAGTGGTAGGCTGTGATCTGATTCGAACCTGATTCAATAGGTATGCAGCTTCTCAAGTACATAACCCCCAAAAGGAAACATGTAACTCAGTAGTACTCATCATAGAGCGTACCATATCGAATAGGGTGCAATTGCTCCGCCCCGATATACCATCGTGCTATGGTGTATACGGAGGAGTAATGCTGAGAGAGAATCTCATTCTCCTTTAGAATAGTCCAGGAATTCTATGCACAAGTATTCTCCTCCTTGATCTCATCAAAGGACATAATACTTATACCCGTATTGGTTCTCTACTTCTAACTTATATTCTGTGAATATCTCAAAATGTTCGGACTTGTGTTTCAACAAGAACACATGACTGAATCTTGAGAGATCATCAGAGAATGTAATGAAGTACAAAGAACCGGTCCTGGCATGTGTAGACGGGGGACCTTACATACATCAACATGTATCAATCCCAAGAGTTTACTAACCCTTTCTCTGTTTCCAATAAACAGAGCTGTGGTCATCTTATCTTTGTGACATGACAGGCAAGTTTCACAAGATGTAAATTCAAACTAATTTAAATATGCATATATATGTAATTTCAGCTAGTCGAGTCGCATTGATATGACCTGGTCTACAATACCTCAAGAAGGATCCGTTCATTTCTGAACTCTTCCTCTTGTGTGTGTTCTGTATACTAGGAACTGTAGTTTGATTTAGAACGTCAATGCTTTTTAGATACCGTGCCTGAACCGATCAACTTTTGATATAGGAAATGTTCAAAACATTATCCAGCAATACAAAATTATATCCTTTCTTTACTAAAAGAGACTGATATGATGTTGTATATCAGGTTCAATATCTAATAACATTTGTTCAGAATCAATGTATTCTGGTAATACAGGGTGATAGTGACCAACAGACTTGGCTGCAACACTTGCACCGTTTTCTGTCTCATGAAACTTATCACCTGTCCTCAGTTCTCTACCTTTCTGTAACCCATGTAACAGATTACATATACGGAATCCTGATCCGGTATCACATACCCAGGATGTAAAGGATACTGAGAAACGGTTCTCTGTAATGAACACACCCGAAGATGATGCATCAACATGCACTCTCTTCGTTTGGGAGGCACGGGAATTCTGGTAATCCCCTATTTCCTGCTCTGTCTTATAACAGTTATAAGTTGGAGCGGGACCAACGTTCCACAGCTCAGTATAACAAGCGGGTTCGGTCAAATATACGTATTATTATCTTGATTAAGGCGTAATATGGTCGCTACCTGGAGAGAGAGAAGAAAACGCTCAGCGTATGCTCTTGCAAAATCAGATTGGTTATTATTTTATCTAATCAGGATGGCTCCCACTGTTTTTATCAAATCTTCCTTCAAACCCTAAAAGGAAAGACTAGCCGGGATTAATTACACGCTACAAGTTCGCCAATCTTTCAGCTAGGCTAGTGTCGGTAGTTTGAGGGAGGTCCCCCGTGCTTTCGCACGAACCTAATTAATGTAAACCTCGTTTTCCCAGAGGCGTAACCTCGTTAACACCTTTCTAGATACCTACTTGATCGGCTAATTGTAATGTGTAAAACTCTCCCAGGAGTAACTCTTACTCGCAGTGGGTATCGGGATCCAACTATCTCATAGAAGGTATGCAATCTCATTGCAAATTTCAACACTTGAAATTCCTGATAATTTTGCCCCTAGCACCCTATGACCTTGACGGAGGTCAACAAACCATAGGCTACTAGTCAAGTTCAACCCGTCATTTCTTGATTGAATCAAACCCACCCGCACGACCCTTGACGGAGGTCAACAAGGCCGTACGACTACCCTAACCCAATCTGCATCATATGCATAAGCAGATAAATACTAGTTAGCTACCGCACACTACGCCTTGACGGAGGTCAACAAACGTAGCACGAATACTAAGTAAGACTTATCTGAAATGATGGAGGGCTACGACAGGTTTTTCTGAAAACCTATTGCGTAATGAACTTGATATCGTTGTAGAATCAAATGATTTTAAAATGGAGTGTTTTTTAGGCTTTTCTAGTTTTGCTAAAGGGGTCACTCCCGGTGAAGGGATCGTCGGCCCTTTCCTCGTTGAATGAGGTGCGGGATATATCATATATATCGCTGTGCAAAGCAGAAACTATAAAAGCAATCAAAAGACAAACCGAGTGTGTAGCATCTGCCAGTTATTGCTAAAGGGGTCACTCCCGGTGAAGGGATCTCGGCCCTTTTCTCATCGAATAAGGTGCAGGATATTCTACAAGGAACACCGCGATGCAAAGCAAGAACTGTAGCTACCTGTTTTTGAAAATTCGATTCCACAATATGTTTAGGTTTCTTTTTCTTTCATTAATCACATTAATGAAGTCCCATCATTTAAGTCACCTAAACATCATAGATAAATACGACGTACACTTATGCCATCCGCATTCGCCTCGATGTCCCCTTATGCACCGTTAGGTTAGGTGACTAACGGCAGAGCGGGGCAGGGCTAGCGCGGGTGTAAAACATAAGTAACGTCTATATAATATATCATATATACTATATACAGTATCTATCACAACATATCAAATGATCACATCACAGATATCGCAGCAGAAGAATCATATGAAACATTGGATATACTAGGACGTCCGTGTTTTCAATACGAGCCAGTATAAAATACGGATTCCACGGTCGCGATGAATAGCCAAACCCACACCCCTAGACCCCTACGAGAGCGGCAAGCAACCCTACCAATTCTAGAGTTAGGAGACCCGGACTCGACTCCTCGAGTTGGTCTCCCACTGGACTCCAGAACCCGGTTACTTGTGCCCTCCTCCTTGGGTCTATCCTAGTGCGGAAAAGTAAATAATATACAAAAGGTGACATCTTCCGCAACCTGGAAGTGCCCCAATAAAAGAATATTACATACAAGTTTTTACATGAATGAAAATGGAAAAATACTCATCTCACATAAAAAAACCCGGCTATTCAAACACGACGATCCAATATAACATATCCAGTAACACATAACATCACATGTCATCAACGTAAGTAAACATGCGTATCCCAATTGTCGTTGACATATAGCAACGAAACCAGCGATATCACATATTACACTTACGATCACAGAAAAGAAAGTGTAAAACTACAACAGTTGGAATCCGCAACCTCCTTAGACATCGCATGCCTAATCAAATGAATTCCTTAGATATCGCATGCCTAACAATTATAAACCCCGCATTTCAGTCTCAAAATCGAAAACACTTTTCAATACCAAGTCGGGCAATTCAACAAGATTCCCGACATCCTGATCGAATGCTCGTCGCAAACTTTAGTAGACGACTGCACCCCCGATACCGTCGACGAAGTGCACCAAGGCGGAACACCGCTGCCGCGAGCACCCGAACGGATGCTTTCGGGGACGGGGTTCTCTTACAGTCACTTGGTCGGGGCTAAGGGGTGTAGCTGTCTATTAAGTTTACCCGGCGAGTATCCGCGTACGCTACGTGATTGCGACGGACTTTTGATCACATCAAAATTCCGTCGCAACCGATCAAGTGAGACTAAACTGCTATGTTTATAACATTCATATAAGTTATCTCATAACTACTTGTGGATTCCAAATATTGTATCACATTCCAGATAAATAGAAAATGTTAAACTTTTCGATCGAACAATCAAACACCCAAGTTTTCCCAGAACAGCTCAACACATGAAATAAGTTTAAAAACATTCACTTCATACCTTAGTACCAACGGTCCAGCCGTAGAAGGCTCAAGCCAACGCCTCACATGTGGCACGCCGTACTGCCCTAAACCCTAAGGTTAAAAGGGCAGTTCAAGACGGTCACATAATCGAGTTAAGGTTTGTTGTCTTCTAGAAGGTCCATCGCGTTACTTGCACTACTTAGAATGTTCTTAAACCACGGAAAAATCCAACACTTGGAAATTTCCCGACAGGGGAAAAATTGGGTATTTATATCCGGTCGAACTTTTCAAGATTTTCTAAAATTATCCGGAAAAACACATAGACAAAGTCAAAGTTTCTGATCGAATCATCGAAGCCCCAAAACACCCCAGAAAACTCAACTCTTGAGTGCAAATTAAAAATTCCCAGAAAACTCAGGATTAAATTATTGACATTACTGTGCAAACAGTGAATAAAGAGGACACTATATGGCCGCGGAACTGCCGCGTGACCTAGGGTAAGACCACGATTCCGCGGCGCTTTGGAAGAGATGGGGTCACGTGCTGCATAGTAATTCATATAAAACCCTGCTTATTTTTCTGCATATTTTTAATTCACAAAATTCCACAGTTACAGAAAATGTACAGAATGGGTTAAAGTTTAGGGTTTCGTGACTCGATCGGATTTCTAACATCATCTACTCATCGCCTAAAGCTCTAGCTAGGCTCTGATACCACTGTAGGGTTCCTAGGCACACTCAAGAGGTTCCACAAGGCATCAACCATGCCAAATTAAAATTTTCCGGTGCCGAGAAACCCTAAACTAGATCGTTGACTAGAGATTAGGAGAAAACTAATGCAAGTAAACAACTTTTCTACTAAGTGAATGGAAATACAACCTTTGTAGATCCGGTCCTCCACTTCCTTAGCTCCATGACGATGTCCCTTCGCTGCGATCATCGGATCCCGGACTCTAGCGTCGGTTTCATCGGAGAAATGAGCGGGCTAGGTCGTCGACTTCGATGCCGAAGATGATCTACGTCGAGGCAACTCAAGATCAAGCTCCATCTTCACTTGGTCATAGAACTTGTGAAGATAACACACTCTACTACATGGCAAGTGGTAGAGGATGAAGAAATAGGAAGTGGGTTCACTTTGGATTTGGATTTCTCACTCTCTTTCTCATGGCACCATTGAAGGTAGCAAGGTTTCTTCTTCTTGAAGAAGAAGAAGAAGAAGAAAGAATATGATAAGAATAATAAAATCAATTGATGAATAATAATAAATCAAGTGATCTTATCATAATGCAACCATGGGTTAGTGTAACAAGTGTAGAGAATAAACTAGGGTTTAGTTAATGGTTAGGTTAAGGAAAGAAACAAAATGGTCAAAGCTTCATGAAGTTTCAAGAATGAAACAAAGTTAGCCACCATTTTATTCTTGCCAAAATAAATAAGTAAATAAATAAATAAGGTAATGGAAACCCTAACCATTAACTAAACATGGTTCAAAGCATACACACACCCAAGTTTGCATGTATCATCAAACATGATACAATCTAGTGCACAAAAATATATCATATATACAATGTGCACAAACAAGTGAGAAAAATAATCTTAAGTGAACCAATACTAGTTAATGTAAAGTAATATATCAAATATATAATTATACATTAAATCATTAAATCAACACTTGATTTAATGATCCGGTCATATCGCATATAAACGACTAATATCTAGTGTATCAATGTATCGAATCAACGCTTGATTCGGTAACCCGGCTATATCTTATATAACCGTCCAATGATACAAATCGCGAGAATAGAATACAGTATCACATACACGCATTATTCTCGGTCCCGCACATATCTCATATGCGCTCCTATTTCGTTTCGCTTGAGCCAGGAAACCTCTGTGTAGGACTCTAAAGACTCGTCACTACGCCGGCAGCAGGTGATGATCATATCAAACACCCACAAGCCGCAAGCGGTCTGCTAAACGTAACGGCCACCCGGGTATTGAGCGATCAGAAGATCAACGAGCAAGCCCGCTCACACTCCTGTGAATCCAACCAGTAACACTTACCGTACAGTCCGGTCTGATCGTCTGATATGTCGCATACTTCGCCTAGGGGTGGTAAACGTCAGACCCCAATAGCTCGATAAGTCGTGCCGATATGAGGTCTATAACAGTTCGAGATACTACTGATAATACTTACCAGTAAATCTCAGCAACTCTGTCCAGGGATTTCCGGTTATAGCCAATCGAACACAGCGCAACATCAACTCCCTATACCGGGAGAGACGAATCCCCTCCTATCGCTCATTGCCTCCATATGATTCGGGACTGTACCCAAAAACCACCGTTTTGCATGCCCTCTTGGACGTGGTAAGGTGGAAATCAAAGCACAGTGGGAATCACACAAGACTCTATGACGATCTCGGATCAACTGACTACTCTGTACCAGTGTCACCAGAGAACTGCCATCTGACGTAAGGTATAATACCATCTGGAAGTTCTCGGCGAGTCCGTCCAGTGTACCCAGTCTCCACTGAGCACCCGTATATCATCTCTGATGTCAAACACCAATGGGTATGGGATCATCCATCGCCCATCTGTATGGGTCGAGAAGGTATACGCTAGTCTACTCTGGTATATCTATGCCCCGTCTCGATACACCCATGACTAGGGACCTTGAAGGATGTACTTATGGACTACCATGTCCCTACTAGTATGATCTGCATCATAGTCCAGATAGTCAAGTACACATCCTAAGGGCTTTACCAACATGTAACAGAGAGACAATCAGTGTACACGTTAAGGTAAAGAGCAACCAGATAGCATACTATCATGTCGAGCAAGAAAGTCCTCCCTATATATGTCCAAGCATCCACTACAATATACATCCTATGTATAGTAATGGCCTCTAGGGCATACATATAACTAACAAAGTGGAGTTTAAGAGATTATACCGATTGATCCATATCCTTCGGTCTTCAATCTCTGCGCCAAGCTCCTCACGGCTGCCCCGAACAAGTTCGCTCTCTGGTCTTCCTCGTCGAAGACAATCCATCTCGAGGATTCTTAATATGGGCTCCCGCTTCAAACCGAAGCAATTCGGGCATCCAGTTTGCTAGCCTAGATACCCAAGGTGAAGTAGAGATAGTGTGTGAATACTTTGTCTCAAGGCACCCAAGGAGATGGGTGGAGGTGAATGTAGTTTCCATGGAGATGAGAGATGTGAGCAAAATAATTTTTTCAAGTGAAAAATTGAGCTCGGCCAAGATGAGAAATGGTGCTCTGGCTTGGAGGAAAAATGGGCTCAGCCAACTTTTGGGTTCTCTGGGGATTTATAAAGCAAGTAGTGAGGTGTGTAGAAATTGAATGATTAATTCAACACAAGAAATAAAAACCATCACCATAAAAAGGGGGCCCACGAAAATGAACTTGCTGGGAAACCCCAGCCACACACCTCACACTCAAAGAAAATCCCACTCCAAATATCAACAAATATCTCACCCTCTCCAAAAACAATTAATGCTCAAATGATGAGTCATAGCAATGCCCATGCCCATCAACAGCCCACTCCAAGACACCTAACAAAATGCTCACTGCCAAAGAAAATCTTAGCCCCAAAAATAACTCAGAATTTCCATATATAAACATTAAACCAAATGTTTAAGTAGAGAAAAGAAATTAGCAACTTCAAAAGTAATCTGGTAACGAATTATAAGATTACCCCTCATCCGTATATACATACCTGCATCCGTATTCCGACTGAATACGAATACAACGAGATGAAAATATTCCAACAATCTAATACTAGGATCCGGCTTAAACCAAAGCCCACCAGTATGATCCGTTCGATCATGATCCGTGCACAAGTGCATGTATATGATTGAACCCTGCCATAAAACCATACGGCTGTAGGGTGTTTTTCGTCACCCCATTGAGATGGGAATATACGCGCGCTTGTCAGGCGTATACTACAGATTCCCCCTGCCTGGGGTAGGCCGGGGTTTAATGATTGTGGGGATCCGAATCTCCGGCAGCCGCGGACTAAGCTGCCGTTAATTACCCCTCACCTTTGGAGCGGGGGAACCTCCGATTGACGGGTTAAACTAGTCATGCGAACTCAATGTGCGGTGTACATGCGGTGTGTTTTGAAAGAGGGTTTTGGATATGTCGGGAGCCACGCAGAGTTTTTACGGGGGTCCCGCTACCCGGATAGCGGGCTGGGGGTCAAGGGGGCTAGCAGCCCCCTTGCGGGGTGCGGGGCAGCGTCCTGTTAGAAATTTTTTTCTAACAGGGACAGTGTCGTGGAGCACGTGTGTGTGCAAATATGTATACATATGTATATGTATATATATATATATACATAAGGAAAAAAAGGGGGGGAAAGCATCCAAAGGATGCGTGGGGGCAGCACCTTGGGCGCTGTGCGCCTAGGTGCTGTGCGCTCAGGCGCTAGAGTGCCACGTGTCGGCACGTGGGCGCTCTGCGCTTGAGCGCTGGGCGCTTGAGCGCAAGTGCGCCACGTGTCGGCATGGGGGTGAATTGCGCTCGAGCGCCTTCACTTGAGCGCAAGCGCGCCACGTGTCGGCACGGGGGAGACTTGCGCCCGAGCGCCTGCGCTTGAGCGCAAGCGCGCCACGTATCGGCACGGGGGAGACTTGCGCCCGAGCGCTTGCGCTTGAACGCAAGCGCGCCACGTGTCGGCACCGGGACTTACGCTCGAGCGCTCAAGCGCAAGCGCGCCACGTGTCGGCACGCGGGCGCTCTGCGCTTGAGCGCCGGCGAGAAAAAGAGGCTTTTAGCCTAAGAAACGGTAGCTATGCTTCAGAAAGGAAATATTTATTATGTATATATGTATGGAGTTAAACTCCTAGGATGTTTTGCAGCTGATGAAGGATATTCTTCTTCTTCCTTCTGTTGTTTGGCCGGATCTTGAAGATCAAGAAGTAGGAGATTTTAAAAAAATCACTCCTTTTTGAGATCTAATGGGAGATCTGTGTTCCCCTTTGTGGGTTTTGTGGTGGAAAACTACTTAGTTTTGGAAAAGAAAGAGTAAAACTCTTGATTTAATTCAAAAGAATTGAGAAGATTTAGAACCTTGGAGAAGGAGCAGGAGGCACAAAGAACCCTAGTTTTTGGGGGAATGAAAAAGTCTATCTTTTTATTCATCATCATGTTGCCTTATATAGGCTTACATATTTACATATAGCCCCTTGGGCTTTGCAAAATGGCATTTTGCCTATCCCATGGCTCATGTGCCTTTTCATTTTGCACATAAGCCATGGGCTTACAAAAATTTGGCTTTATGCCCCTTTTGCATACATTCATGCACAAAAATTACATAAAAATTATTTGTTACATGATTTTTGTTGTTGGCATGGCGGAAGGCCGGACGCTTCGTGTTCGGGCTCAACCTGGGCATTGGCCCACTTGCTTGGGCTTGGGCCCACCTGGCTTGGGGTTGACCTTGACTTTGACTTGGTCAACCGGGGTGCAAATTTTGACTTCAACAACGGCCTCTACAACGTTTCGTCCGAACTAGGGAAACCCTCTGTGTGGGACTCTAAAGACTCGTCAATACGCTGGCAGTGGGTTTAACCACAAGCACGTCAGTGGCACTAGCTGTACGTAACGGCTACCCAAGTAGTGAGCAAAAAGGAGGCCGACGAGCGAACTCATCCTGAAACCCTACTGAGACTATCTGTGACAATCTCCCTACAGTCCGGACTGTTCGTCTAAGAGTATCGCATATCGGGTCTAGGGGGATGGTAAACGTCAGACCCTCAATAGCGGTATAAGTCGTGTTGGAGTGTAGCCCAGAACACCTTGAGAAACTACTGGAATACCTACCAGTAAATCTTACTTGCATTGGCCAACGACTTTGTGTAATGGCTCTCCAGACACAGCGCGATATCAACCCCCAATACCGGGAGAGACGAATCCTATCTAACCGCTACTGTCTCCAAGTGCTTCGGGACTGCACCCAACTACTACCTGTTTGCACGACTCCTTTGAGCCGTGGTAGAGTAGCAATCAAAGAACGGTGGGAACACACTTGAGGCAAGGTAGCAGTGTCAAGTCAACGGACTAAGCTGTACTCATGTGGAACTGCTACCTGACGATAGGTATAGTACCATCCAGCAGTACCCCTGCGAGTCCGTCCAGTGTACTCATAACCCAATGAGCACCTGTATACTATCTTAGGTGAACCAACTGACACCAATGGCTTGTGATACCGGCCATCGCCCCTCGTCGGGGTCTCGATCCGTATACACTAGTCTACTCATGGAGTATCGATACCCAGTCTCGAAACTCCCACGACTAGGGAAACTTTAAGGATGTGGTTATAGACTACCCAACCCTCACGTATATGTTCGCCATCATACCGCTAGTAGTCAAGCAAGAATCCTATGGGCTCTATCAACGTGTAATAGTGATCTGTAATGTCACATGAAGCATGTACATGATGATAAAGACAAACCAGATAGCATACTATCATCTCGAGTAAGACTGTTCTACCGGTATAGGTTCTCCCTCAATCATTGCAATCACATGCCTGTGATCCAATAATTGACTTGAGGGCACTATAGCCAACAATCTCCCACTTGCACTTAAGGCTAATTATTGCGATGTCGCATACTCACAGCCCGTGTGATACCGAACACCCAACTCCTCTACTAATAAGTTTCACAAAGCTCGTTTGTGAAACTATTGCGTTCGAGAAATAGCCTCAGTGAATGGACTTGCTCTGATATTTCTTTCTATGTCTCTCTTTATCTCAAGTTCGCGGAGAAAACCATCTCCCGAAATGAGCAATACCTGTCTTAGAATATGTCTGGATGTCTGATGGGACCCAGTTCACAAATGAACTCCAAATCCAGTAAACTTCTTAGACTGTATCGTCAACTGAATTTAATCTGTATCCTGCGCTACGCCTCCCTTGGTATCCGCTTGGACCACCTGTCCAAACTACTGCCTCTCGTCAGAGGGAAAACTATAACTCTGACAGTCACTCTGTCATCCAGGTCACCTTGGAAGCTTAGAATGATAACCGTCTCCCGAAGGAGGCTGGCGTTATCAAATCCCTAGAACATCCACTTATGTTCATCAAATTGCTTTCGAACGTTTCTCCGGGATTGGATTAATATCTCAACTTATTGCATCTAGTGCAAAAACAACATCTGGTGTGGTACTTGACATCTCATGATTAACTTAATTGCCAAAGCAAGTGATATGCCAATCATGCACATCTCTCTCCCCTTTAGTCTGTAAGACACCTTCAGAGAGGGTGACTCCATTAGCTGCAGGTACACTACCGTGCCAGGAGTCATCCATTCTAAAATACTTTTAGAATACTGTCTAAATAACCAGATTGGGACACTACCCAAATCTAGATCTAAAACCATAGATCTAGTAACCAGAATGTCTGATATAATATCCAAATCCTATGTGGAGAAACCACTGTGTAACATCCACAGTATAACCGATCGTAGTATAGGAATTTCACTTCCTACAACGTGTATGTCATCCAAATGCCAGGACATCACACCCTACTACCTTCTTAATAGATTCATCTCTTATTCTGATGAAGTCAAAGCCCATGACTGTCACATCAAAAATAGATGATTTTATCTCCGCTATATCTGCTTCAGTCTATAAATAGACATAAGCTACTTGTCCACTATGCTTTCGCTGCTCCCACTGACTACGACAACCCTTTGGCAGAGTCATATACACGTGCACTTCTAAATCTAGTTTAGAACGACGCTATACTCATCCTACTGCCGGGTCTCATAGTCTGGAACAACAGTAGTGTCAAGTCTGGGTAAACAAGAACCTCCCTGTCACCGTCTTCGAGAAGACCGAAGTACCTCTCGGGCGCCTGAGGTTACCCACCTTATCTGCGGAGTGGCTATTAGAATGTCAAACCTGATTGAATCTTTTGGTCCTATTAAATTTTCAGTAATCGTCTATGGTTCTGGAATTACTTCCAGTTCTACCAAACTCCCACTACTGTTTTCTAAAAGGGTCCATTTTACTAAAACTGTGGCGAGTCAAGAACAATATCACTATTGATCTTCCAGATGGTAGAAAGTTAACCCTCGTCATAGCCTGGGAAAACCCACAAACTGCCATTACTGAAACGTGCCTTGAATTATCCAGAGTCTGGTTTTAAGCATAAGCCGGACAACTCCATGAACCATTCTATATACAATATAGAAACAGACACACTGATTTAATTGGAACCAGATTCAAATCATGCAGCTGTCTCCAGTGCATGTCAACTAAATGGAGAGAGGCCGATCAACATTACTCAACTTAGGAGTGCATCCAGATATGAGTAACCTAAAAGAGAAGCAAGTTCTCAAAACCATTACTATCAACTGAATACCAAACACAGGTATCTATATCTTCGATCACCTTGAAGAATCCTAATATTTGCAACACATGGTTCTCTACTTTATTCTTATACCTATAACTTCTCAAAACTTAGACTTTGTATTTCTACGAAACACGTGTCTAAAACTTGAGAAGTCACAAGTAAACAGAATATAGTATGAGGACCAACCCCTCTGTCCTAATGGACACTGGACAACATACAATACTTTGTATAAGTCCCCTGAGTTGAATAACTCAAACCTTGTGCGTCGTAGGTTGAAAACTGTACTATGGTTATAAAGAATTACACCGCTGTTGAATACTCCTTACCTAACCATCAACTGATATAGGTAAATGTCATGGACATAATTTCAAAAAGTTATATCTCACTTTATAAAATAAACGTACAGATATATCAGTTTGAAATTGGTGCATAGCAACGGATATTCAAAACCAAATATTTGCCGTCCGGCAAAAAACCAGGCGATTTCCTCAAATATCACCAATTACAACGAATTCCGATATAATGTAGATGATCACCTAATTCCTAATAATTTACTCCCACTCATCATCTGTAAAACCATATAGATGTGAGAATCAAACCTGGTAAATACATACCCTGAAGTAAGTATCTAATTGGGAAATCAGTTTTCAATTAACAACGCATAGTGAAACTGAAACATGAATATGTTTCGAAGGGGTATCCGGGTATTCCTAGTAATGCCTCTTCCATTATCCAGATTCATGACTGTAACCGTATATACGCGGTTTGGTCGTGAATGATAGCAGTCACAATTTATTTTGCCCTCTTTCTAATCCCTTTATTTGTCTTTACTTATTACCTTCTGTACACCACACTTAGGCTAATTGGTTTTCTTCATTCCCTACCTTTCGGCACCTGCCTATGGTTTGGAAAAAGACTATCCAATAAGCGTAATAGGTGTACTCTCCTAATCCTAAGAGCCCTCATAACCTGAGAGAAGGTAAAAGGAAAAGACAACTGAATAATCCTATTCAATCTCTCCAGAACCAGAATCCATCCTCGAATCTGGAACAAATTCCTTCGAGTTCGTATGTAACTATACGATGGATTTATCCAATGGAAGTGGATGTTCATAGTGATACGGGGTGTTCTGGAGAAATGCAAAGGGTAAAAGAAGGAATGGCAGTGAAGTATGCACCTCTGACAATCCAAAAGCTTTAAGAAAGTTCGGTCAACTTGGTTACTGAGTTATAGTCTAGGGTCGGGACATGGTCGCTGCCAAAGAGAGAGAGAAAAGAAACACTCTGCGTGCACTCTAACCTAGATCAGAATGGTTAATCACTTTATCTAATCAGGATGTCTCCCACTGTATCCTCAAATTCTCCTCCAAACCTGAAAGAAGAATTAGCCGGGATCACTCGAGGAGTAAACCAACTCATCAGTGGGAATCGGGATCCAACTATCATCGCATGATAACGTGATGGAATCCACTCATGTTATCACACTCCAGAAGGTATGCGCATGCCTGGCAAGTTTCAGTTTCTTTAGAAACTCCCGATGTGATTTTTACCCTATGCTCTTATGACCTTGACGAAGGCTAACATATCATAAGTCATCTGTCAAGTTCTACCCGTCATTATCCAGGTTAATTTAAACCCACCCGAACATATCCTTAACGAAGGCCAAAATAGTAGTACGACTGTCCCAAACCAACGCATCTATCTATGCAACAGAAAAGTAACAAATAGCTACCATACATTATGCCTTGACGAAGACCAACATACATAGCATGAATACTAAGTGCTATCCGTCTGAAATGACGGAGGGCTATGAATGATTTTTAGCAAAAAACCTTTAACGTAATGAACTTAATATTGTTGAAGGAACAGGATAGCTTTTTACAAAAATATAGTGGCGAAAACCTTTGCTAAAGAGGTCACTCCCGGTGAAGGGATCTCGGCTCTTTCCCCATGGAATGAGGTGCAGGATATTCCAACTGAATATCGCGATGCAAAGTAAAATGTAATCGACTATAGTGAAGTTATTATCCTGACGCAAACTTCTGCCCAAGGGGTCACTCCCGATGAAGGGATCTCGGCCCTTGCCTCGTTGAATGAGGTGCTGGATATTCAGAACCGAATGCCACTGTGCAAAACAAGAGAAAACGTTCTTGTAATAACAGCTTTTTGAAAAATGTTCCAACAACATCGAATAGGTATGTTTTCCTTTCATTGATCCAAATCAATGCATTCCCATCAATTAATCACACCACAAAAGAACGAAAATATGATGTAAGTATATGCCATCCGCATTCGCCACTGGGTCCCGTCATCACCCGTTAGGCTACTTAACTAACGACAGAGCGGGAACTGGACTAGCGCGGGTGTAAAACATATACAACATCTACTAGTATATATATCAATATATAATAATCGCTCCAGGCGTGATAAATTCAACATCACAGAAAAGTAATAAGCATCACAGAACAATACAGATAATCTGGGAGCCCCGGGTTTCCTTTGAGCCGCAAGTGAAACCCGACGTTCCCCTGGTCGTGTGGATAGCCTGTGTAATGAAAACCCATACGAGCGTGACAAATTACCCACCAAAACCTAAAGCACGGCAGCCCCCTTCAGCAAAGTGAATGGACCACCCAGCACTTCACGGAATCCGGTAACTTGAGCACCCCTCCTTAGGTCAACCTGTAGCCCCTACGAGTGCGGCGAATAGCCCGCCAATTCTAGAGTGAATCCCCCTCTGTCTCAAAGCCATGAGATACGGGCCCGTTGCCCTCCAGAACCCGTCTATCCCTGCACTCCACCGCGGGGTAATCCTAGTACAGGAAAAGAAAATATGTACAACGGGTACATCGACCTCAACCCGGTCGTGCCCCAAAAGAATAATATACAAACAGGCAATGACGGCAGTCCACATGTCAGACGCTCGCCCCGCGATATCAAATGTATAAATAAAACTAAACTGCACTGCCATTGCATCCAAGCTATCCACCACGACAAATCCGCAACAACACAGCACAGCACAGAATATCAATGTGAATGTCATGTTCGCAAACCCGTCTAAAAGAACTATAGCAATTAGACAAGTTGTGCCGATCAAATGACATTCACGGTCGCAGATAGAAATGCATGTACTGTAAACTTTAAACAATGTTAGAAATATCGACTTCGAAATAACCCCGAATAGCTCCCAAACAACTAGATAAAACTATATCCAAACTGAGCTAAACAAGAAATACTACTGAACTAATATACCAGAGACAAGATGCCAAGAGTGAAGAAAAGAGCTAAAAAAATTTTCGGCCAAGTCAAGAAAGGAAATTAGGCTCTGTGCTTTTTAAAGTTGCAGCGGTGAGGTAATTAAAACCCAAGCAACACAAAAAAAAACACCCACTACCAATTTGTCCTCACCCAAAAAAAAATTCCCAGCACACACCAGTTGCCGGTGAATAGCCCAAGCCCAAAAATAAAAATGGGCACAAAATTTGGCAGCCACTAATATTCTGCCACAAATTTCCCTCATCACAAAAATATCATTGGTATTGTTTCGGGGTTGTTTCGGTTTCGATATTTTAACATTGTCTAAACAACTAGTATGCTGTTAATGGGTTGGCTCTGATACCATGTTGGGCTACGATAGCGCCCCGGCCGTCAATCCGAGACCAAACGCGGAACAAAAACTTTTCAAACTAGCGCTAACGTAACCCTAAAACCCGAATCGTACCATTAACCCTATACTAGTAAACTTGTAAAGTGGAGTTTAAGAGATTATACCGATCGATCTGTGTCCTTCGGTCTTCAATCTCTGCGCCAAGCTCCTCACGGCTGCCCCGAACAAGTTTGCTCTCCGGTCTCCCTCGTCGAAAACGATCCACCTCAAGGATTCTTAATACGGGCTCCCGCTTCAAACCGAAGCAACTCGGGCATCCAGTTCGCTAGCCTAGATACCCAAGGTGAAGTAGAGATAGTGTGTGAATACTTTGTCTCAAGGCACCCAAGGAGATAGGTGGAGGTGAATGAAGTTGCCATGGAGATGAGAGATGTGAGCAAAAGAATTTTTTTCAAGTGAAAAATTGAGCTCGGCCAAAATGAGAAATGGTGCCCTGGCTTGGAGGAAAAATGGGCTCGGCCAACTTTTTGGTTCTCTGGGGATTTGTAAATCAAGTAGTGAGGTGTGTAGAAATTGAATGATTAATTCAACACAAGAAATAAAAACCATCACCATAAAAAAGGGGGCCCACGAAAATGAACTTGCTGGGAAACCACAGCCACACACTTCACACTCAAAGAAAACCCCACTCCAAAATATCAACAAATATCTCACCCTCTCCAAAAACAATTAATGCTCAAATGATGAGTCATAACAATGCCCATGCCCATCAACAGCCCACTCCAAGACACCTCACAAAAAGCTCACTGCCAAAGAAAATCTTAGCCCCAAAAATAACTCACAAATTCCATACATAAACAATAAACCAAATGTTTAAGTCGAGAAAAGAAATTGACAACTTCAAAAGTAATCTCGTAACGAATTACAAAATTACCCTTCATCCATATATACATACCTGCATCCGTATTCCGACTGAATACGAACACAACGAGACAAAAATATTCCAACAATCTAATACTAAGATCCGGCTTAAACCAAAGCCCATCAGTATGATCCGTCCGATCATGATCCGTGCACAAGTGAACGTATATGATCGAACCCTGCCATAAAACCATACGGCCTCTACAACGTTTCGCCCGAACTAAGGAAACCCTTTGTGTGGGACTCTAAAGACTCGTCAACATGCTAGCAGTGGGTTTAACCATAAGTACGTCAGTGGCATTAGCTGTACGTAACGGCTACCCAGGTATTGAGCGAAAAGGAGGCCGACGAGCGAACTCATCCTGAAACCCTTCTGAGCCTATCTGTGACAATCTCCGTACAGTCCGGTCTGTTCGTCTAAGAGTATCGCATATCGGGCCTAGGGGGATGGTAAACGTCAGACCCTCAATAACGGTATAAGTCGTGTCGGAGTGTAGCCCAGAACACCTTGAGAAACTACTGGAATATCTACCGGTAAATCTCACTTGCCTTAGCCAAGGACTTTGTGTAATGGCTCTCCAGATATAGCGCGATATCAACCCCCAATACCGGGAGAGACGAATCCTATCTAACCGCCACTGCCTCCAAGTGCTTCGGGACTGCACCCAACTACTACCTGTTTGCATGACTCCTTTGAGCCGTGGTAGGGTAGCAATCAAAGAACGGTGGGAACACACTTGAGGCAAAGTAGCAGTATCAAGTCAACGGACTAAGCTGTACTCATGTCACCTGGGAACTGCTACCTGACGATAGGTATAGTATCATCCAGCAGTACCCATGCGAGTCCATCCGGTGTACTCACAACCCAATGAGCACCTGTATACTATCTTAGGTGAACCAACTGACACCAATGGCTTGTGAGATCGGCCATCGCCCCTCGTCGGGGTCTCGATCCGTATACACTAGTCTACTCATGGAGTATCGATACCCAGTCTCAAAACTCCCATGATTAGGGACACTTTAAGGATGTGCTTATAGACTACCCAACTCTCACGTATATGATCGCCATCATACTGCTGGTAGTCAAGCAAGAATCCTATGGACTCTATCAACGTATAATAGTGATCTGTAATGTCACCTGAAACATGTACACGATGATAATGACAAACCAGATAGCATACTATCATCTCGAGTAAGACTGTTCTACCGGTATAGGTCATCCCTCAATCATTGCAATCATGTGCCTGTGATCCAATAATTGACTTGAGGGCAATATAGCCAACAGTTTATTGGCCGGAAAGGTCTTTCACCATGCATATCCATGAGCAAATAGGCCCCACATTAGTACCCTTGTCTATGATGTACGGTCCTTCATAGTTTAGCTCAAATTTCCCCCGTTTTGCATGATTAGGGATCATAGGTCTTTTGACGACTAGCACGAGTTCGCCTTGACGGAAGTTCTCGGCCTAGTCAGTTTTTCGTATGAGCGCGTCATCCTTGCCTTGTAAGCTTCTAGGTTTTGCTGCACCATGAGGCGAGTTTCATCGAGGGCGTCGAGCTCCTCAAGCCGAAGATGGGCATTCTCGTCATCTGTTAGCTCGTATCGAACCGCTACTCGGAGAGAAGAGAGTTCTATTTCCAAAGGAAGGACTACTTTAGTGCCGAATACCAATGCGTATGGTGTTGTATTCGTAGCCATTTTGAACGTCTTTCGGTACGCCCAGTGACCTTCATGCAGTCTCTCGTGCCAGTCCTTTTTGTTTCTGGACACCGTTTTCTTTATAATCTTGGTCAAAATCTTGTTGAAAGCTTCAGCTAGACCATTAGCTCGGGGATTATAGACGGAAGAGTATCTCCAGTCTATTTTGTGCTGTTCTGCGAAGCGGCTAATATTATGGCTCCTGTAGGCTGGCCCATTATCCGAGATTATCTGTCGCGGAGTACCGAACTGGTAGATGACATGTATTTTGAAGAAATGGAGAATATTCTCCGTCTTCACCTCCCTTAGTGGTACTGCTTCCGCCCAGTTAGAAAAGTAATCGGTCGTTGCCAGTATGAACCGGTATCTTTTGGATGATGCGGGCTCAATGGGGCCGATTATGTCGGTTCTCCACATTTCGAACGACCAGTGTAACGACCCCAATATTAATATACCTCCGTATTTTCTTTCTTTAGTAAAATATTGTATTTATTTATTCTTAGTATTTTTTGTATATTTTGTATTTTTATAAATATATTATTTTATTCTTACATCTATTTTTTCCAAACACATTTCTTTAAAACTAAATTTTAACATTTTTTTAAATTAAACATAAGACCTAACCCAGCTCATAACTCAAATCCAATTTCATTTTCATTTTCTTTAATAAAACTATGAGCGCAAAAGCCTACTTTCTTTTTAAGCAACATCATATATTTAATTCTTATTAAATATATGCATGAACAATCTTATAGCTCATTGATTAAGTCCTTGCATTTTTATTCCATAGATCACATGTTCAAATCTTCATCCTTGCAATTATTTTTTTTATCAATTTGTATTCTTCTCATAACCTAAAAATGAGACCTTTCATTTCATCTTCGTTTTAACTCCCAAAATAATTAGAATGGTTATGAACCATAATTTATTAGAATTATGGTGGCCATAAAACTTTTTTTATATCTCACTCCTCTTTCTTTTCATCATCACACATTTCTATTATTTCACATATCTCTCTTCATCTAGATTCCCTGAAGATCATGAAGAAATTTTCAAGAAATTCTCGCTAGAAACGCGAGGCTATCGGCTGATAGACAAGCCCGGTGACAATACCGACTTATGTATGTAAGTCCCTTCTCTCTTTCCCTCCCTCTATCACTTTCTCTTTCTCTTTTTTATATTGCCATGAAAAACTTCTCTTGTCGTATCATAGTTCCTAAATAATTAATTAAATGTACACATATATAAATAATGAACACATACAAATATACACAAATATATAGTTTGTAAAGTTTTTTCATTACTCTCAATCCATATGTTAAGATTTCATAGTAACCAATTAGAATTGCATCGTTTGTTGTTGTATTTTAAATTACTTTATTTAAAGTTTGTAAAAAAAATAAAGTTATGAATAAATACCATGGTTTTCTCATTTCTCACATATGACATATCAATACCTTTACTTTTAAAATAATTTTTAGAAATTAACTTTTACTTCTGCAAATTTCAGGAAATTTACATATGATATAATATATTATTTTGTACATGCTGTAAAAATTTCATATCGAATCGCTTAACGGTTTATGAATTATATTGATTTTATTCACTGTTCGTAAAACAGAAAACTGCAGTTGTCGGTCAATTTCTACGACACATAACTTGGTATAACGATATCCAAATTGAGCAAATTCAGATGTTTTGGATATCTACATCAAATAATCTAAATTTTCTTAGTTTTATATTTTTACTGAAAACTGACGTAAGATAAAGGAAACTCTGTTACAATATTAAGTGATGGATCTGGACAGAATCTGTCCTGATTCGCACATTGTTTTTAAATAGGACATAACTCGAACTCCCGATGTCCGTTTGTGACAAACTTTAGATGTATAGATGTATAATTGATAGGAATATAATTTTATGTATATTATATTACTTATAAATGAATGAAACAACTCGATATAGGCTTTGCAATATAACATATAGTTGCTGTCCAGAAATCTGAATTTCTGTTTTAAATACTGATATTAAAACGATCATAACTAGAGCTTCAGAAATCCAAATCGTGTGAATCTTAGTGTTTTGGATAATTACTCCAAAATACCTATAATTTTCTATTAATCTTCGTAATCTGAAACCTGGTGAAAATTAACTCAAACTGCGTTTTAAAATTGTGTGACGGTGCTGAACAGATTCTGATCTGTTTTGCGCGATGATACGAAAACATGCATATCTCTCAAATCGGCAGTCATATTTAGGCGAGACTGAAACTCACATGTGTATAACACTTAAGTCTATGTTTTCATTTATATTCTGATTTCAAATGACTTGATTAACTAGTTGTACGTATCACATATTTACAACATTGTTTTGGACGTTACTTGTATACTTATCTCATATCATGTTCTGTGATTGCTTATTTATGTTTATTTATATGACTTGTGATTAAATCATTACATGCTAGAATTGACTTGATCTTGACACGACTCAATCATGAATACCTGAACCCAATATGTACATTTGAACCAACTTGACTCGAACTATAAATACAATTAGCATGACTTGCACTTGACATGATTACAAGAACTCAATCTTGAAAACTTGATATCATATATCACCTTTTGTATTCATAGATTCGATCAAGACTCAAAACATTAATCATAGACTTATATACACGGGGTGTTGGGGTAGTTTGAGTATGAATCCAACGGAATCTCATGAGCCCCGTTAATACAAATCATGTTGCTGTGGTACCTGGCTGAAACGATACAAATCATGTTGCTGTGGTACCGGGCTGAAACGATACAAATCACGAATTCACGAATGAGGGCTCGTGTTTCCATGCCCCTGGATGATAGCCTAATGGGTTTCGAATACTTCAATAACAATTGAAGTCCCGATATTTTGGGCCCGTAATTCCTTGCCCCTAGACGATAGCCTTGGGTTCGAGAATACTCTTGAGATTGGTTGACATTCACACTTGAACTCATGTTAGTTAATTTTTCCCTTTTAGAGACCTTTTAGGACACTTGCATTCACTTCATGTTCATTATACCTACACTCCACGGTCATACTATACTTGTTTACTATGCTTATGTTATATTGCCATGCTTACATAGTTGTCATTAACATTATCATATTATACTTGTTCATGTTTTATTTCCATTCATACTATATCACATGTCACCTTGCATATTCATTTATATACTTTCACATCTCACCTTTCTTGGGGACTTACCGAGTGCAAGTTCGCTGACGGGCATTCCACCCATTTTTCTTTCTTTCTTGAAATGTTCGTCAGGTGACATTGAGACAGAGAAGATAGAAGTGGTCGAAAAAGAGTACAACCAGTTCGTATCACAAACAGACATATAGTTTCATTCAGCTTTTCATTTCATTTCACCTTATTTATGTATGCCTCATTGTTAAGGCTTATCATGTTATATATCTTGTATTCAGATATTTTGTCTACTATGAATCATGAATGTAATAAATCAGAGTTGGATTTCATTTTTTGTTTGTTCTTGTTACTTTATGTTGCTTGTAGACGCTTAGCGTATTTATTTTGAGAAACGGCCTTCTCATAATAAATACGTTGCGGGCTTGCCGCGTTATCGTTTCCATCTACTGGAAAGCGGGGCGTGACAGCCAGCTAGCTATCATTGGGTGTAGTGGATTTGGATGTTGGTGGATAAAGTCCCTGTAAATCTGGCATGAGTGACACTACTTCGCATATTCGAGACAGTCCTGAATCAGTGTGGGCCAATAGTAACCCATTCTTTTGATCTTCTGCTTCATCTTTGGCCCGGCTTGATGAGAACCGCAGAGTCCGTCGTGAGTTTCTCGGATGAACCACTTTGCTTCTTCTGGCCCCAAGCACCTTAGCCACAGACAGTCAAGCGACCTCTTGTATAGAGTATTATTGACGAAGGCGAAAGACAGAGCCCGTTTCATGAGCTGATGTCTTGACGATGCGTTTTCGGGCGTTCGATGGGATTTGAAGTAGTTTATGAAGACTTCCCTCCAATCCTTGACCTTTTCTTCGTCTTCTTTTCGGAGGACCATTTGTTTGGTCGTTTCTTTTCCTTCAGATGGCTCCATTGAATCCTCTGAAGATATTTCTGCTGGCGCGAGAACTCGGCGGTTTTGCACAATGATCCTCACGTCATCGAGGTTTTCGTCAGCCAGCTCCTTAGCAAGCTTGGCTAATGCATCCTCCTTGCTATTTTTCACACGCAGTATGCTTTCCAGGATGTAGGAGGGGATTTATGTCAGCGGTTACTGCACTCTCCTACCATATTTTATCAACTCTGCTTTGCACGTCTGATAGTCGCCATTTACTTGGCTAACGACCAGCTGGGAGTCTCCATATATGAGGAGGTTTTCGATTCCCATATCGACAGCGATCTCAAGACCCACTATCAAAGCTTCATATTCAGTCTCGTTGTTTGTTCTTAGTTCCGTTAAGGAAAGGGCGAAACGCATTATCCCTCCTTGCGGAGTCACAAAGATGAGGCCCATCTCGGCTTTGATTATAGGAGTGTTATGCTTCCGCTTCTTCATGGAAGATGCTCCATCGAAGTAGAGTTCCCATTGGACATTATTTTCTTCCTTCTCCCCTTTGATTGTGTTGAATGTGTGTTCGTCTGGCAATTCGCAATTTAAGGGAGAATCAGCTGGTATCGGATGCTCAGCGAGAAAGTCGACGATGGCCTGGCCTTTCACTGCTTTGAGGGCTCGATACGTTATCAAGAATTCCATCAAGAGGAGGGCCCATTTGGCTAGCCTTCTTGTTAGTATGGCTCTTGATATCAAATATTTGAGAAGATCCATCTTTGATATAAGATGGACCTCATATGCCAAGGCGTAGTGTCTGAGCTTCGTTATAGCGAAGATCAGTGCCGGGCAGTGCTTTTCGATGGAGGAGTAGTTGTTTTCTGCCCCCAGGAAAATTGACTCAAATAATACAGAGCTCTCTCCTTCCCTTGATCATTCTCCTGTGCCCATAATGCGCCTAGAGAACCTTCCAGGATAAGGGGCTTTCCCTTAACCGGAAGCGGTCAGTACCGGTGGGTTCTGCAGATATTGCTTGATTTCATCCAGTGCACTTTGGCATTAACGATCCCAAACGAACGGGGTCCCCTTCTTCATTAGATGATTGTAGGGGCGGCATTTGCCAGAGAGGTTGGCTATGAACCGCAAGATATACACGAGCTTTCCTTGGAGAGACCGCAGTTGTTTTAGAGTTCTTAGCGTGGGCATTTCCATAATCGCCTTGATCTTTGATGGGTCTATTTCGATGCCTCGATATCGTATGATGAATTCTAGGAATTTTCCTGAGGAGACTCCAAACGCTCATGATTGATAGATTTTTAGTTACCACAATCAAGACAGTGTCGCTTTGCAGCTAGCCGGTTGAGCACGGGTCGTCCGCAGGGAGATGGTAGTATGTCCGTTCGTGTTTTAGATGAGTCAATAAAGAATGAAAGTGTGTTCAATTCCATCCTAAGTGTTTGTATGTATATTCAAGTAAGCTTATTAGGGTTAAGGTTGGTCAGTATAGTTTGGATTGGTCTTGTACTTGTCTTTTACCATTCTTAAAACGATATTGGGATAATCAAAAGTAGTAGGGATTAGGAGGACATAGGAATGGGATTTGTGAGTTTAAGCAAGCTTTCCAATGCTAAATCCATTCCTAGTGCCCCTTATCCGTCCGCTAAATGCGCTTATTTCCAACCCTAGGCCAAAAACCCGCAACCATGTATCCAATTAAGTCACAACTACATGTCACGTTGTAGTGCGCTTAAAGGACTTCTCGACTTAGATCGCGGCTATATATCACGTATAGCGCGCCTAAGTGAGGGGGGCTGCGTTTGTTTGGTCTAGATTCATTTTAGGATATTTGGCGAAGAGAAGCACAAGGGATTTTTCCGTCTCTCATACTAACCTTCCTTAGCCCCTAACAAGTAGAAATTATTCACACATGAAAATAAAAACAAAGAAAGAAAGGAAAAAAACGGTTTTACAAAGATGCAAGCTAACTACTTGGGTCCTCACCTAAGTACGGAACTCCATCGAGTATCATTGCTTGAAAATACGGATAAAAAGAGAAGGAAAAAGAAAACAAGAAAAGAAATAACAACAACTACTTAACAACAATTAAGTAAAATTATATTGGGAATTAAAAATACAATACAAGGAAATAAAAATACAAGATAAGAAAAATAACCCTCATCTTCATTGATCTTCCACTCAAAAAGCTCTCACTACAATTTTCATGGAGGAAAGAATGAAGAAGAAGAAGAAGAAGAAGAAGAAGAAGCTAAACTAAACTACACTAAAACCTAACCAAGAATGAACCTCCTTTACTTGGCACAAAACTGGGCTATTTATAGGTAGAGATCTGAAACCCTAGGGCCAAATTCTGAGCCCAAATGAAGTTACCAATTTACCCCCAAAATCCGATTCGTCACTGAGTTAACTCAGCCGCGGAACAGCAGCGTAAATGCCACTTTGGCCGCGGTTCTGCGGCCGTTTGGGGGAATTGGGATGTCGTATTTTGTGAGGTTTCTTATGTTGCTATCTTTAATTGTTCTTCATGTCCCAAATTGCAAATTGCTTCCAAATGTTCTTCAGATTTGCAACAGTCCAATATGACTTTAATTTTAATTCATTTGACCTTGTCTCCCTCGAGCTCCGCGCATCTATTGAATCTTGTGCTGCCCCTCTCATGCTCTGTACTTGTCCGAGACATGAATGACCATTGTTTTTTGTCTTGTCTCTTGAACTGGTAAGCGGCACTGGACGGATACGGATGACCGGAACCCGGCTTTTATCTGTCGGCAACAGATGTTCTGGATTTTGGCGTAACTGTGGAGATTTTGGATGATTTGCGTTATTTTGGACTAGGAACCCGTAACCTGTAAATATATAGCAAACACGGATCAAAAGCACCTGCCTATAAACAAACGAGCAGAAGATTGGGCTGTATTAAATGCAATATTCTGGTATGAACAAATACCTCCAAACTTAACTTTTGCTTGTCCTAAGCAAAACCAATTATTCGCAAAAAGTCCTAACCTCACTTTCGCAGGGAACGCGATTGCACTGAGCTCATGCAACAAACTGTTAAACCTCGAGGTGTCCCTAATAGGAGGAGTGTTGTCTCCTGAGGGTTTTCAGCAGATACTACCCACAAAATCCCGTCAAACTAGTTTCATAAGTTAACGGCGATTCTACTCCTACGGTTTAGCATCTAAGCTAGAAACTCTTATCATCCTAAATTAGAAATATCAAACCCTTATGTTTCATACCTCCTATTTATTCAACCCCAGATCCTATACGTTTAACATTTTAGAAAGATCTCGGTTTCTCTTTGAGTTTTGCTTCTAAAGTGTGGTCTCCAATTAGGAATTTTTGGGGGTAAGTCTTATTCTTTATTCCTATCTTTCCTCCAAACATCGATTGTATACCCCTACGTGTGTGTAAAATTTCACCCCTACACTTAAGAATTCAATTCAAGCTATAGTACCATTACCCTAATACCTAATACTACTTATTTTCGTTAATGATGGACGGTTTTGCTCACACACCTTTCATGCGACTATTAATGCTTCTTGAGGCACTAACAACCGATTACTGAATGTGTGGGCTTAAAGCGTAAATAGCAGTTTTCAGGTCTTAACTTTATTTTTTTTCTCTTATTATTTTTTTTTCTTTTCAAGACCGGATATATTTTTCAATGATGCTCTTTTGGTGATTAGATTTAAATACCGTTTTTTCTTTCATACTATGTTTTCAGGCAAGAGTATTTCTAGGTATCCTATACTATCCCAAGTTTCAAGGTGCGTGTATGTGCAGTTTGTAGGATATATACTTTCTAAATTTGAACTCAAGAATAGAAACTATTTTTCAGACTTATCCTTCAGTAAATCTTTCAATACTTTCTCTTCATCTCGACTTAACTCAAGAACTGAACTCAAGATTACCTACTTCTAAAAAAACTGCAAGGACGTATAATTACCAAGGTTAAACAAAATGAGGGTTATTTTTAGGGTTTTCTATTCCTAAGCCTAAGGTTTAGTTATTCTAACGTATCAACTAAACTTTCGGAATAAAAATTTAAGTTACCCTATTAGTTAACTTGCCGACAAAGTTTTTATATTTTTGTAAAATTTTCGATTTTTATGGGTTTTTAAATAAGTATGCAAATGCAAAATATACACATGAATGCGAAGGTAGAAAGCTTACCGAGCACACCCCCAAACTTAAATTTGACAGTGCCCTCACTGTCAGGCTACACCAAGAGGGTCAAAATTGTCGGCGCTCCTCTATTTTTTTTTATATAAAAGAAAAAGCAAACTAAAAAATATATACACAAAAAGTCCCCTCAAACTAAAGTGAAACAGTGTTGCCACTGTTTAAGCGTTAAAGTTCAGAGTTAGGGGGGAGAGAACAATATCAATCTATACAAGGCCTTACACAGACCAAAAGTTAGCACCAACCATTCATAAATTTTATCGTGATAATGTGCAGGTTGGTGAAAGAATACGGTGAGAAAAGAAATGGAGAATACGCGAGACCGTATGGGGATAGAAGTGGTATACGGTCTCGGTATATAAGAAGAAGAATGGCGAAAGAAAAAAGAAATCGAGTACGAACTTGAGGGTGGAAATGGAGTGAATAGATTAGCATAAATTGTAATGACCGATGTGTAAAAAGCGTTTGTGCTAATCTATCAACCCACTGAGAAATGGGGTCAAATCCCTCAAGATTCGTGAGAAAACATGGGTAGGCCGAACTTGGTAAACCAGACATAGTAAATGAAGGTGATACGGTTTCTTGTAAGGTCGGAACGATGGAAAGGATGGAGGGAAATGATTGAGGAGGGGTATCAGCTAAAGGTTCAGGAGGGTGTACACAGTCAATGAAAGGGATATGATGAATTGGAAAATCCGACTCATCAAGTAAAACTGGTTCATCCTCAATACTATCCTCAAAATTCTCCTAAAAAATTAGCTCATCCATGCACTTATCATCATCAATATCAAGACGCATATGGAGTTCGGGAAAAACAGCTAATGACTCAGGATAATGTCTACACGGAAGTGAAAGGACATGATGAATTGGAGAGACAAACTCATCTAAAACTGTGGGTTCATCATCCAAAATATTCCCAGCGTCAATATCCTCAATCAAGTGAGAATCAATATTCTCAGACACCTCATCAAAAGCATGGATTTCAATCAATTCAGGTTCTAGGATGGAGGTGTAGAGGTCAAAGGGTTTGGGTGTGGTTTCACTTGACAGGGTCCCTTCACAATCCGGTAAATCAAACACTACAAAGTTACATAACTCATTAAACATTCTATCTTCAATTGGTAAATCATTTGGGACACTTGATAGAAATTCAAAACCGGAGTTGTGGGATTCAATTTGCACTGGGTAGGTTTAATTTGGAAGGGTGTACCGCTCACTCTTACTACTCAAATTCTCAACATGTCCTACCGCCTCATCATACATTGGAAAATTTGGAGCTGGTTGAAAACTAGCTACCGGGTCACTAGGTTGTATGAGGACGGCCATGGACACATTCAAATCCATCATCTGTTGGCACGACACCACCCGAAATTCTTCCAACGACTGTTCGAGACTAGACATGGGTGGTGAGGGGGTTTCAGTAAAAGATTCAAATTCGTGTGGATACATGAAACTCCCAAATGGCTGTTCAGAAGCAATTTCTAGGGAAGGTGTAAAAGTAGAGTAGGAGTGATAGGAATCGAATGGTTGGACAGGATGAGAATCAACATTCTGATATGAAGGTGAGTGAAATTGAAATTGTTGATCAAAAGAATTGGCAGTGGTGCAAGGAGTGAAAGATCGGCTACGAGATTGTTCAATTCGGTCGGCGATGGACATGGGTTTCGGAGTTGAAACAGGACTCTCAAAAGGGGTATCAACGTAAGAAGGTGGGGAAGGTTGAAATTGTTGATACAAGGTAGAGTGCGGAGTCCAGTTTCTTGTTATAGACGCGTCTATTCGATCTTTCAAAGAAAGTTTAGGCATGGAGGGATCGTTCGAAGTTCGACCAAAACAAGAACCGTATGAAATAATGTCTGGTTGTGGGTACCAAAGATCGGCAAGAGTTTTTCGAGGTGGGTTACCCATGTTATGAAAAGTGGAGAGGGTGGAAGTGGAAAATTTTTAAAATTTTTATAATTTTTTGAATATTTTTTTATTAATTTTTTTAGCAGTTTTCGAAATTGTTTGTTTGGTTTTTGAAAGAATACAGAATTATGGGACTAAACTTTACATAAGCACAATCATAATATGCATAAACACACCTAGAATTAGGGTCTTCAAAGTCTAACTAGACCGCTCCTAGACTTCCAAGCAACAAGTTACAGGATAACTCTCGAATCGCCTCGTCACTGCCAATTGTGTCCAGGTAAGCACAAGTGAGGTGAGAAGGGTTCTGCTTACGAATCACCACGAGACGGGCCTTTTAAAATTACCTCCTCACTTGTCTAGCCTAGACATCACAAAGCCAAGTTTAGATAAACGACCGATTCCCCGCAACCTTCACTTGTCCTAAATGAGCGCGACAAGTCCTTATAGGTTTGGTCTAGAATTTTTTTATTAACTCAAGGTGATGCGTATGCTTTTTGTGATTTGTGGGGTCTTAGGAAGGGTGATGAAATCCTTACCCAATCTTAATTGGTGTTCAAGCCCCTTAATGTCCGTATTATTATATGCAAAGCGTATAAACAAACAAAATCTAAAACAACAAAAAAAATTATTTGGCGGCGGCGCAATCTGTGCAAAGAAACATGCGGAAAATACAATTCAGTGAAGTTCACAGAGTAGATAAAAGAAAAGAGAAAGGGTGAAAAAAATTGGGGCTCAAAAGCCTCAATGGAACCGCGGAAACGCCGCGAAATCCAAGCATTGACCGCGGTTCCGCGGTCAAACTATGGAGTTGGCACTTCGTCTTTGGTCACTGCATTCCCTTTATTCTCTAATCCAAAATAAAATGCTCAGTTTTCTTAAATGATTACTGTACTTGCTCCAGATAGCCTACACACTTGCACACAAATAAATATCAAAAATAACAAAAAGGGTTTTTGTTATATTTATTTATTTATATATATATTTTTATATATACACACGAAAAGAATAATGACCTGAATGATAAGAAAGAAAATACGTTACCGTCTCCCCGGCAACAACGCATTTGATTGATAGATTTTTAGTTACCACAATCAAGACGGTGTAGCTTTGCAGCTAGCCGGTTGAGTACGGGTCGTCCGCAGGGAGATGGTAATATGTCCGTTCGTGTTTTAGACGAGTCAATAAAGAATGAAAGTGTGTTCAATTCTATTCTAAGTGTTTGTATGTATATTCAAGTAAGCTTGTTAGGGTTAAAATTGGTTAGTAGAGTTAGGATTAGTCTTGTACTTGTGTTTTGCCATTCTAAAAACGATATTGGGATAATCGAAAGTAGCAGGGATTAGGAGGACATAGGAATGAGAATTGCGAGTTTAAGCAAGCTTTCCAACGCTAAATACATTCCCAGTGCCCCTGTCCGTCCGCTAAATGTGCTTATTTCCAACCCTAGGCCAAACACCCGCAACCATGTATCCAATTAAGTCACAACTACATGTCACATTGTAGTGCGCTTAAAGGACTTCTCGACTTAGTTCGCGGCTATATGTCACGTATAGCGTGCCTAAGTGAGGGGGGCTGCATTTGTTTGGTCTAGATTCATTTTAGGATGTTTGGCGAAGAGAAGCACAAGAGATTTTTCCGTCCCTCATACTAACCTTCCTTAGCCCCTAACAAGTAGAAATTATTCACACATGAAAATAAAAACAAAGCAAGAAAGAAGCAAAGAAAGAAAGGAAAAAACGGTTTTACAAAGATGCAAGCTAACTACTTGGGTCCTCACCTAAGTACGGAACTCTATCGAGTATCATTACTTGAAAATATGGATAAAAAGAGGAGGAAAAAGAAAACAAGAAAAGAAATAACAACAACTACTTAACAACAATTAAGTAAAATTACATTGGGAATTAAAAATACAATACAAGAAAATAAAAATACAAGATAAGAAAAATAACCCTCATCTTCATTGATCTTCCACCCAAAAATCTCTCACTATAATTTTCATAAAGGAAAGAATGAAGAAGAAGAAGAAGCTAAACTAAACTACACTAAAACCTAACCAAGAATGAACCTCCTTTACTTGGCACAAAACTGGGCTATTTATAGGCAGAGAGCTGAAACCTTAGGGCCAAATTCTAAGCCCAAATGAAGTTACCAATTTACCCCCAAAATCCAATTCGTCACTGAGTTAACTCAGCCGCGGAACCGCCGCGTAAATGCCACTTGTTGTCCGCCGAAAGACGTGACCGGGATGTTGGGACGTCCGGCCTGAATTTTGAGGGCAGATGCTATTTGGTGCTATCCGTCCACCTCTCCGAATATGCCAAGTTGATTTGTGACACCATGTGTCAAAGGTTTAAATGGATGCGGCCGATGTAACAGACTTTGTCCGATTCCCCCTCGTTGAGGGGTTTTTTATTGTGGCGACGCTCTTCCCTGCAGGCGCAAGCCCCTGCAGTTAATTATGCTACCGCATCGCGGTAACCATTATCTCCTTTTCCAGATGGTCACTTCGTGTCGTGTGTGTTTGTTTTGTTTTTAGTTGCCCGTGGATTGTATACGTAGACTAATTTATGTTGTCGCCCATAGGGCGTGGATTAGTCTAAATCCGTATCTTCTTAGATTTGGGTTTGGGGTTGGGTTTAAGGATGCGTTAGTCTCATTTAAGATTAAGATCAACTTAAACGTTTGTTAAGAATACGTTAGTCTAATTTTAGACTAAGATCAACTTAACGGGATCATTTAGATCCAACAAAAGAGCATTTGGGCTCTATTGTTTTAGTTTAAGGACTTTGCGGTCCATAAGTTTAAGGACATCATAGTCCATGAGTTTAAGGACCCCACAGTCCGTAAAGTTTAAGGACGTCATAGTCCATGAGTTTAAGGACCCCACAGTCCGTGAAATGTCTAATTGTCGGGACCCGTCACCTCTCTGACGACATTGAAGGATTACAACGACAAATATCAGAGGAGTGAAGAGATGTACCCTCGAACCAATATTGGTTGGGATCTGTAGTCCAATTTGGGACTAAGATCAAAGATTTATGAGCATATGGGCTCAATTAATCTGAGTTAGGATTCTGTGACCATTTTGGGCTCGGCCCATTTAGTTAAAATGTTAAACATTTAAGAATGCTGTGCATTGGTTTGAGTTCTGACAATCTTTTTGTCTTTTATGGAATGTTGAGCATTCATTATGGCTCTGGGCTTTATTTATAGAACAATTTATGTTCTCTTAGCGCACACGTGAGGAGTACGTGGCGCTAAGCGCCAGTCAATGAGCGTAGAGCGCTTCTTATGATGTAGCGCACACGAGAGAAGCACGTGGCGCGCTTGGCGTTGAGCGCCAGTCCAAAGAGCGCAAAGCGCTTCTGTTTAGGTAGCGCACACGTGGGGAGCACGTGGCGTGCTTGGCGGTGAGCGCCAGTTCAAAGAGCGTAGTAGCGCACTCGTGAGGAGCACGTGGCGCGCTTGGCATTGAGCGCGAGCCAAAGAGCGCAAAGCGCTTCTGTTTAAGTAGTGCACACGTGGGGAGCACGTGGGGAGCACGTGGCGCGCTTGGCGGTGAGCACCAGTTCAAAGAGCGCAGTAGCGCACACGTGAGGAGCACGTGGCGCGCTTGGCGCTGAGCGCCAGTTAATGAGCGCAATGCACTTCTGTTTAAGCTTAGAGCGCTAAGGTTTTGCAACGCTATGCGCTAGATTTGGAGCACTAAGGCTCTTTTAGACAGCTTTACGCCCTGAGAATTAAATTCTCTCTATAAGAGAATTTGTCTCATGGATTTAAGAACGAAGTTTTTATTTTTTATAAGAGATGTTTCAATCTCTTATGTTTTTAGTGAAAGGCTCTGCCTTTATGGATCTATGATCCTAAGAGAAATGAATTATTCTCCCCCTTTTTTATAATGAGATATTATGATCTCTGAAAGACAATTTGTCTTATAAATCTATGATCTAAAGAAGATTAGATTCTTCCCCTTATTTTTTATGATGAGATACTTTGATCTCTGTTGTGAAAGACCTTGGTCTTATAGATCTATGATCTTAGAAAAAGAAGTAAATTCTTCTTTTTATATGAGATGATTTCATCTTCTTCTTCTTTTTACCTTGAAGAAAGTTTTCTTCTTCCGAGAGCTTGCTCTTTGTCTTTGAATTTCTCAAAGTTTGGGGGGGTGCGGGGTTCCTCTATTTTTCTCCCTATATCTCAGACTTGAAGTCTTGGAGCCTTTATATAGTGACGGCTGATTTTTTCAATCGGTTAAGGAAATCTTTTCTCCAATTGATTTAGGGATGTTTCCCCCGTTGGATCTTTGATCCAAGTGTTCGGGTCAAAATTTGCGCCCCGATTGACCGAGTCAAAGTCAAGGTCAACCCCAAGCCAGGTGGGCCCAAGCCCAGGTCAAGCGGGCCCAGGCCCAAGTCAAGCCCGAACACGAAGCGTCCGGCCTTCCGCCATACCAAAATAAAAATCATGTAACGAATAATTTTGATGTAATTATTTGTGCATGAATGTATGCAAAATGGGCATAAAGCCAATTTTTTGTAAGCCCATGGCTTATGTGCAAAAAGAAATGGCACATGAACCATGGGATGGGCAAAATGCCATTTTGTAAAGTCCAAGAGGCTATATGTAAACATGTAAGCCTATATAAGGCAACAAGATGATGAATAAAGAGAGACTTTTCATTCCTCAAAAAATTAAGGCCTGTGCCTCTTTCTCCTTCCTCAAGATTCTAAAACCTTCTTCTTTCTTTTGAATTAAATCAAGAGTTTTACTCTTCCTTTTTCAAAACTAAATAGTTTTTCACCGCAAAACCCACAAAGGGGAACTTGGATCTACCATCAGATCTCAAAAAGAAGAGATTTTTAAAATCTCACATCTCTTGATCTTCAAGATCCGGCCAAACGACAAGAAGAAGAAGGAGTCCCATCTCCAGAAACCCCACTTTGGGGAAGAACTAGGGCTCAAGGGGAGAAACTCCTTCATCAGCTTCAAAATATCCTAGGAGTTTAACTCCTCATACACACACACACACACACACACACACACACACACACAGAATAATAAGTGCTCCTTTCTGGGAGTACAACTCCCATTGCAGGGATCAAGTCCCTTTTGCCGCTTGAGCGCCCACGTGCTGACACGTGGGGCGCTAGCGCTCAAAGCGCTAGTGCTCTTACGCTCAGAGCGCTAGCGCCTGAGCGCCCACGTGCTGATACGTGGTGCGCTAGCGCTCTTGCGCTCAGAGCGCTAGCGCCCTAAACGCTAGCGCTCGAGCGCCCACGTGCTGACACGTGGTGCGCTAGCGCTCAAAACGCTAACGCTCTTGCGCTCAGAGCGCTAGCGCCCGAGCACCCACGTGCTGACACGTGGGCGCTAGCGCTCAAAGCGCTAGCGCCCAAAAACGCTAGCGCTCTAGCGCCCAAAAGATGACACGTGGTGCGCTAGAGCTCAAAGCGCTAGCGCTCTTGCGCTCAAAGCGCTGGCGCTTTTCCCACGCATCCTTTGGATGCCCTTTCCTTTTTTTTATTTTATATATATATGTATATACACACACACATACATACTCTACAACACTATCCCTCTCAAAAAAAAATTGGGCCGGAGCGCTGTCCCGCACCCCGCAAGGGGGCTGCTAGCCCCCTTGACCCCCAGCCCGCTATCCGGGTAGCGGGACCCCTGTAAAAACTCTGCGTGGCTCCCGATATATCCAAGCCCCCTCCAAAACAAAACACACGTACACTGCACATTGAGTTCGCATGACCAGTTTAACCCGTCAATCGGAGGTTCTCTCGCTCCAAAGGTAAGGGGTAATTAACGGCAGCTTTGTTCGCGGCTGCCGGAGATTCGGATCCCCACAATCAATAAACCCCAGCCTACCCTAGGCAGGAGGAATCTGTAATGCGTTTGACAAGCGCGCGCGTATTCCCATCTCAATGGGGTGACGAAAAACACCCTACACCAAGGGCTTCTGATTTACAGAAGGCAATCTTCTTATTTTTAACAAGATTGGGAAATCTTTTCCCATACAAAATTTATTCTGTAATTTGGTGATTTTTAATCACCATTGGATCATTGATCCAACGGTGCTCTGATTTACAGAACACAATCTTTTTGTTTGGAAAGATTTTGAGGAATCTTTCCTTAAGAGAATTTTATTCTGGTCAATTGATGATTTATCATCTTTATTGGATTTTTGATCTGACGGTGGGGAACATTTAGTTCCAGCGCTAGCGCACTCGTGCTTTGCACGTGAGCGCTGCTTCAGAGCGCTGGCGCTCTTTGCGTGAGCGCACTCGTGCTTGGCACGAGAGCGCTGCTTCAGAGCGCTGGCGCTCTTTGCGCGAGCGCACTCGTGCTTTGCACGTAAGCGCTGCTTCAGAGCGCTGGCGCTCTTTGCGTGAGCGCACTCGTGCTTTGCACGTGAGCGTTGTTTTATTTCAAATTTTGAAAATTTGAACAGAGTTTTGCTCTTATTGGGGGAAACAAATGCCCCTCCCCCACCGTTGCGCTCACGTGGCCCACACGTGAGTGCAGCGGTGGCAGCATCTGCGCCCTTAGATCAATTTAGAAGTTGAAACGGCTCTCAGTTCCTATAAATAGGGCCTTTGGCCCTTGAGATAATCTTTATTCATCTTCTTTCTTGTCTTCTGAGAATTATTTCTCCTTCAGAGTATAGCTCTTCATCTTAAGAATTTTCTTAGGGACAAAACTCTGTCAGATTTTTAGGTAAAGATTAATCTTTGAAGGGATTAGTTAATAACCTAGGGTTTCTCCCATTAACAGAGCTTTTGCTCTACTTAGATCATAGATCTTCAAGAAAACCTTTTTAAGGTTTCTCAACAGAGTTTTGCTCTTATTAGATCTTAGATCTTTCTTAGGGTTTCTTAACCCATTAACAGAGCTTTGCTCTTTCAAATCATGTAGATTTATTAATTTTTCATAAAGAACTCTTAAGAGTTTGTTCATAGATCTTGAAGATCATGGAATTTTAATTAAAAACTTTACTTTAAGTTTTCTGATGGATTATTCCATCATTCTTACAAAGCATGGCTCTTCAGGATATTTCTTGAGGAATTTTACTCCTTTCATCATCAGAGCTGACAGATGTCACTCTGTTGTAGAGCGCTGCTCTCAATAGGAGATTTACTCCTTGGCCCGAGGAGTTCTCATTAAATGAGAATCCTTTGAGGGTTTTCTCATTTAATGACAGTCTTCATCAAATGATGAGACTGTTTTATTAATGATGAACTGTCACTTAGATTGAGTGGGTCCCCTTTTTACTGCATTGCAGTGTGGTATGGATTTAAAGTACCAAGTACCGAACTTGACTTGTAGCATTTACGGCTAACTTTTTTCTCTTTCGTGCAGGTACCATGTCTTTCGATACTTCGTTTCCCTTTTTCCGTTCGGAAGGCAGATTCCCCGAAGTGCCAGTAGACCGAGAAGTTTTTGCACTGATCAAGGATCACGACCCAGAGCGGAAGAATCTCCATTTATGGGGAACATGGTACAACCAAATCATCAAAGGTCGTCGGAGTTTTTCTTGCGCGACCCCTTCGAATCCTATTTCGGCGATCTCTTATGCAGATGCACCCCCGATAAACTATGTTGTGGAGGAGGTGAATTGGACTTCAAAGGGTCTCCTTTGGCCTTCTATAGCCGCAATACCCGTATAGCCGCCGGCGGCTTTGGACACTCTAGGGTGGCGCATATGTCAAGGCGAGTCGCGCCCTTGGGGACATCCATACAACATAGGATTAACTCCCCGTCACCCAGTCGGATATCTGCAGTGGGCCCGATACATCTTATCGGTGAAGAAGTCACAGCTGCTAAGGCTCGGATTGTACCCTGCGATCTATGCTTCTTTGTTCCAGTATTCCACATCTCCTAAATGGTGGGTCAAACCATTTCTGGAGCAATGGAACATTCCGACCCACACCTTCCTTTTATTGGATCGAGAAGTCTCTATTTCTTTAGAGGAATTTGCTGAGGTCTCTGGTTTACCCGTTAGGAGAGAACATTACGAGGAGCTGCTTTCTTCGGATGAGTACATTTTTGCCACCAAATCAATGGTAATGGGTCTTACCCCGGAAAACGCTATTCAACACCAATTCCCGAGTTTGATAAAGGTGCTGAATATCTATGAGAACCTTTTTCTCGAATCCGGAGGCCGTGGGGTTAATTTCACAGATTTCATCGCCCGTTTTCTCCGATCGGAAGTCCTGTCGAAGGAAGCCGCGAAATTTTCCAAACTCGACGATCCTTTTGGTTTCGGTTTGGACAACCATCCGGCAATGGAGACGAATCAGAGAAATTTCTTTCTCCCCAACACCCCGGTTGTCTCTTTCACAGAACTTGCAACTCCTGGAATTGACGAAGAAACATTCTTTTTGGGGTTCCTCGGGCTGTGGCTAAGTTGGTTTGCGCTTCTGATGCACCCTCACCATATGAGGCCGTCCGTTTTTTATCCATCCCACCGAATGGTTGCTGGGATGCAAGTGGCCGTCGGGATCGCTGGGTTAGCCCATTTGTATCATGGCCTCAGCTTGGCAGCAGACACTACTGAACCAGGGGTGCAGCCTGTAAACTTCTCGATGCATTATTTCACCTCGTGGCTCGAGTTGCATGTGCTTGGTGTCTTCGGTATCCACAGAAGGCCTTACTTCTATGACAAGTGTAAGTTTCCTCGGATCATGCGGCTAGTCGACGCATCCATTGTAAATCCGACACCATGGGAAGCTAGGGGTTTGCTCCTTCGTCCGCGCATAGTTGGAGATGGCATGACCATTACCGATAAAATTCTGACCGTCAGCCAAGAATCCGCGAAAACGGTGCTGCCATTGCAGGACATTTTTAAAGAAGGGGCCTCTGTCTTGAAAGCTCGGGAGATTCTTCATCTATACTCCATCAGGACGGGCTTTCTCGTGTTTAGGAAGAATGATTTGGCGTTGTTCATGATATACAACCTGCATCATTTCGCCCAGCAGTTAAGCTATAATCAGGGCGTCCCGCTTGAGGCCTTCTTGGCAGAACCGGCTGCTACTGAAGAGGGTATCCAGAGCGTGTTGCGTCCTTTTATGCGCCTAAACACAGGGTCCAACTTCTTCATCAGTGAACCGAGTTGTGTTCCAAAAGATCTGAACGTGTATGTGGGGTGGTATCAACATTCGATGGGCGCCGTTATTAGGGAAGAAAAGCGATTACTGCTTGATCGCAAGGGCACCGCCCTGGCATAACCCCGTTGTTCCCTTGAAACGATAGACCATTGTCCGTCCTCCCTTGAGGGAAGCTGCTGCGGCTGTGGTACCGCGTGATATGCCTGAGCTACCGCTACCCCGTGCTCCCGTTGAAGTGGCAGCTGTAGCGTCTCCTGAGTCCGGTTTGGGTGCGGAGATCAGGACTCGCCACCCAAAGTTGCCCGCTAAACGCAAGCTCGTGTTACCGGCTGCCGGTACTCGCTCGCAGAAGAAGAAGAAGAAGTCGATTCTTTCTGCAAACGTTGTATTCGGCCAGGATCCCCATGCTCCTTATAGCGAAGGCTTAAGCGAATACGGGACCAACGAGGGTTTATTCATGGCGCCAGATGATACTGATCTGGAGGCTGCAATCACGGCTTCCGAGCGATTAGCTAGCAACAAAGCAGGACTGATCATCCTCGCACAATCAGGTATACTTCCGCCGTATCTTTGCGTGGTTACATCATACATTTTTTATTATCATGCTTTGACTGACACTTTTTTTCAACAGGCGCCTCCACCGAAGAGGCTATCGCGGCTTCTCTCAAGACTTTCGAAAAGGAAGAGAGGCTTCGCGTTTCCTTGGGCCTCGGTATATTTTGACTTATTGTGTTTTCATTCCCCTTTTTTATGGGTAATCTGACCCTTTCTTTTTATCTTATTGCATGGACTATCTCGACTCAGGTTATCCCGAGTGTAGTGCCGACTTCGCAGGGTGGTGCGAAGACGCTTCCAATGCCGGCTACCGAAGTCCCAGCCTCCCCAGTATTGCCAAAAGAGGCTTCACTTAACAAACTGATGACGGACGCCATAACGGCTCTAGAGGTAGCTCCTGGTTCGGACGATGACGTCTCCTTGACGGAGGTCTTAAGAAGATCAGCTCTCACCGCCCAGGCAGAAAGGAAGCACAGGAGGCGTGCAGCAAGAGAATGTAACGCCGCCTTGGCTGTAGGTGCAGGCTCGAGCACTGCTTCCCCTGTCACTGCTTCTTCAAAGGGTGCTCCGTCTACCGCTCATAGACAGGCGGTACGCGCGGCTCGGGAAGCAAGCCGTCCCAAGGTAATGTAACACTGGGTACTTTTATCAGAGTTTTGATCTTCAGATTCTCATATATCCTACCCTTTAGGGCCAAGTCCTGGTGAGGAGGTGGCAGGTGAGATGATGGCAACCACCGAGCCCGAAGCGGCTACTCTTTCTCAGGAGTCTAGGACTGCTCCTATTGCTGTTCTTTCCACCTGCGGTTCCCAGCCATCGCCTGGCATTATGAGTGCCACGACGGCTCTCGTGGAATCAGGGGATGAAGCCATGGGCGGCGAAACCATCCCCCCGAATGAGATCGAAGAAGTCGTGATGCTTGGTGATGCTTCCGTCACCGTTTTGGCTGATGACCTGTCTGGTAGGTCTTGGGTCACTGCATTCTTTTCGTTTTGCAATCCCTTCTGATGACATTTTTGTCACGACCCAAAGTTCGGCCCATGACCGGCACTTAACTACGCAACGTCTACAGGCGTAACGCGACTAAGTAAGCCGAAACCCAGAAATCAAAACCATTGAAAAAGTGAGTGAAAGAAAACATTAGTTTAAAACATTTAGGAAACCTTGAGTAATTTAGTAAAATTCTTTAAAGTTTAAGTTGTTTTCTTAAAAATTTCGACAGCATCTCCTTTATAAAAACTAGCCCCGAAATCGAGTGCAAGACAAGATATGAGTAAAAATAACATGCAATAAGAATAAAGCATGCCAAACAGGAGCAATCACGTCCAACGGCGGAACAATCACCATAATAAAAATATACGACGCCGTAGCGAAGAATGAGCAAAAATAAGTGAAGACAACATGAAAGATAAAACTGCATAAATAAGGTCGGCTCACAACGAGCTCGACGCCAGAGTACAAAAATAATATACATCGTCCTCACAACTGGTCTCTAAGTCAATACATGAATAGTAGATGGAAAGTACTAGATACAATAGTGTGTACAACTGGAAAGTAAACGGATACCGCAAAAACCCACCTATCAGCAAAAGGGCTTACGCGCCAACTGTAGTGGTATCCGTAGCAAAAGATGCAAGAAAGTAGCCCTGCCGCAACTACTCTAAGGGGCAACCTGTAAACACTGTGGCACAACGGGGGTGAGTTGCCAACTCGTGAATAGTAGATAACATATAAAGGTAATCGCGAGTATGCGCGTACCGCGATACTCTAACATATGCCAATCTAATAACATCTATATGCGATGAGCAGGGTATGCAATAATCATGCATAACAAGTGCAATCTAATAACATCTATATATGATGAGCAGGGTATGCAATAATCATGCAAACAATTGCAATCTAATAACATCTCTATATGATGAGCATGGTATGCAATAATCATGCAAAAATACTCTATCAGGTACTACAATTACAGGATGAGATGCATAACAATGAATGCTGAGCATGGGATAAAATATCATCTACACGGAATATCAACGTGGAAAATAACCGGGGTCCGCCCAATACACTCAAATCCCAGTAAAAACTCAGGCGCCGTCACTCTAATCGGCCCTCAAATCCTGTAAATCTCATAGAATCGTGAGTGCCCAACATCGGCACTAGAAATATCATAAAATAATCGTGTCCAGTATCGACACGCAAATCCTCCTATGTCGGGCTCCGTCAGTCCGGATCGGCCCACGGGCTCCGTCTGCGGAATAGGCCCTCGGCCCCGGCAGTACGGGTCAGCCCGTATTCATCTCTCAGCTCTAGTCAGTATCCTCTGGATAACCGGCAGGTCCAACCAATCACCGGTAGGTAATAATCCCTCCGCCGGGCTCACCGTCTAACTATACGAGTCTTCTTGCCCCGGGGTACCATACCGGGTCCACCATGTACCCGCAGACGGTGCCTACCACTCCTCGAATCGGGTATACTCACACAAGCTCTCATGAACCGAGAAAACTCATGGTGGACGCAATGAAATATCATATCAAGAGAAACCGAGTTTTCGAAACAGTGCATATTTTCTTAAAATAATACCACGGTTCCCAAATCCAGAAATCACACGAATCCAAAATCTCAATGCGTAAATCCATGCAATGTGGCGTATACCACTAAGAGTAAAAAGGGAAACCGCTCTTTTAAAATGGATCCAGATTTAAAAATATCTCATGCGGTCCCTATTTTCTAGAAATCAAAGCCAATATCATCCATGTATGTGACATATGTATGTATATAGGTATGGATGTGCATGTGGATATATACGAAAGTATGGATCTATCTATGTAGGTATGCACCAATATGAATATACAGTGTGCATGTGCGGAAGTAGGGATATATCAATGAATGTATGCACTAATATAATATACAGTGTGCACGTGCGCAAGTAGGGATATATCAATGAATGTATGTACTAATATGAATATACAGTGTGCATGTACGCAAGTAGGGATATATCAATGAATGTAAGCACTACTATGAATATACAGTGTGCATGTGCGCATGTATAGATATATCAATGAATGTAAGCACTACTTTGAATATACAGTGTGCATGTGTGCAAGTAGGGATATATTAATTTATGTAAGCACTACTATGAATATACAGTGTGCATGTGCGCAAGTAGGGATATATCAATGTATGTAAGCACTAATATGAATATACAGTGTGCATGTGCGCAAGTATGGATATATCAATGAATGTAAGCACTACTATGAATATACAGTGTGCATGTGCGCAAGTAGGGATATATCAATGTATGTAAGCACTACTATGAATATACAGTGTGCATGTGTGCAAGTAGAGATATATCAATGTAAATATATGCCAATATGCGACAAAGTCATGTCTAATTATCAATGATGCGGTAATCAAAACGATATATGATTCGTAGCAATCCTATAGTGCGAGTGTCATGGCAATCACTAACGGTGTGAGTGTAACATATAAATAATGCTCGTGCAGCTTGAACCGTCAGTGACAGTGTAGTGTTATATAACTACCATTTTTATATGCAACAAAAGATGGTATGCTACAATAGTACATATAAATATATACGTCTAAAATATCATATCATGCCCTGACGCTTAACGCCATACGGGCGATTTCCCCGTAGGTGTTAAATCTACTCATCTGGTCTCATGCTAAGCGTAGCCGACCACTTGTTTCCTCTTCTTTGCGGCATCCGACGTACCCGTCTGCGAACCTAGAATTTACACAAAGAATACACATAAGCAAAATCCTGCAAAAACGCGATATCGAAACCAAACGAGAAACTCGCGTCGCGAACTAAACGCGCGTGTGTTCGATACGCTGAAACGTGTGTATACGAGTCTGAAACTATCCCGACACGTCGCGACACACAGGAACACTAAACCCACTCACGTATCACACGTGTCACGCAAACTAAATGTATTGGAAAAACGGTATTTCGCTCCAGATTTTGACTCGGGTGGAAACTTAAAAAGTTGCATATACTACAGGCCTTAAAAATGCAGCAGACACCAACCCAACAAACCCAAACACCCAGATCCCCCATCTGGCCGCAAATTGCGGCCAGAACAAATATTTCAGCGGCCATACTGTGGAATTAGGGGTTCGTACTTCGTGTGTGTGGTCTAGGTCTAGTGTGCATGCCCCAGTATTCTCAGTTTTTGTCTGAAACAACCGGGTTAACAGCAGATTTAAAAAGCCTAGAAATTTACCTTAAAACGTTAAATTTACACCAATTTAAAACCCTATGGTATTTTAATGAAATCTGGTTTAAAATTCAATTTAAAGGGCCTAATAACACTTAGTTAAGTTAAGCTAACCATCAAAATCACAACTTGGCCAAATATCCACACTAATCACCATTTCTAGCACTAAAACTCATATTTAACACTAACTGATGCTAATTAACACATAAGTTTAGCAAGCAAGGAAGTTAGCCTACAAATTATACCTCACTTGACCCTAGGTGCGAGGAGAAGGAGGAGAAGAAGAAGATGTGCTTGCTGTTGCTACTGCATGGTGCTGCTGTTGCTTGCTACTGCTGTTGCTGCCTGTTGCTGTTGCTGCTGTCTGGAGCTGCTGCTGTTGGTGTTGCTGCTTGTGTTGCTGCTGCTGCTGCTGGGGCTTCTGCTGCTGCTGGGGCTGAAGTGTGTGTGTGTGTGAGTGAGAGTGAGAGAGATGTGAGAAAAAGAGTGAGGCAAAAGGAAAAAGAAATGAGAGAGATAAGAGAGCATAGAATAGTCAACCTCCCTCTCTCTCCTCATTAAATGTGCGCATGGCTCAAACCATCATGCCCACACCCTCTCTCTCTCTCTCTCTCTCCAAGTCAACCACAACTAATTCATTTTCCATTAAAAAAAAAACAAATAACCAAAACACTTAATAAAAATTCAAATTGGCTTTAAACAAATGGTTGGTCCACCATGGTTGCTAATCATGGTCTAACCCTAACTTAACCCTAGTTTACATGCACATGTGTGTGCAAGCCTAAATAAAATCTAATAAAATATTCATTAATTTTGATAAAATATTTGAAAATCGTTTTGGTGAACTTTTTACTAAAAACCATATATTAAAGTATAATTAGCCACTACTCACATTCTAAGGTGTTACAATCTTCCCCCCTTAAAAAATCCGTCCCCGAATTTAAAAATATATAGCTATGCGTACCTTCAAAGAGATGAGGGAATTTCTTCCGCATCTCGCCCTCGGCCTCCCAAGTGATCTCTTCACCATTTTGGCTGCGCCAAAGCACCTTCACAGATGGCAAGATCTTCAATCGAAGTTTCTTCACCTGCCGATCCAATATCACGACTGGCTGCTCGGTGAACGAAAGATCGCACTCGAGCTGAACGGTCTGATACTGAATCATGTGAGAAGGGTCATGTAGGTATCTGCGAAGCATCGACACGTGGAATACGGGTGAACATCTGAAAAGTCGGGTGGAAGAACCAAACGATATGCTACTGCGCCCACACGCTCGAGGAACTCGAAGGGACCTATGAATCTGGGGCTAAGCTTCCCCTTCCGTCCAAACCTCATCGCTCCCTTCATCGGAGAGACCCTCAGAAAACGTGATCGCCAACTGCGAACTCTAATCTGCGGTGGCGTCTACCAGCATACGATTTCTGCCTGCTCTGAGCTGTCCTCATCCTATCTCGAATCAGCTGTATCTTCTCGGTCGTCTCCTGTATGCTCTGCGGCCCCAAAATACTGCTCTCACTGAGCTCTGTCTAAGAGACGGGTGATCTACATCTCCTCCCATACAAGGCCTCGAAAGGTGACATCTGGATAGCGTCCTGGAAACTATTGTTGTAGGAGAACTCCACCAAGGGTAAATGATGATCCTAGCTACCACCAAAGTCTAAAACGCACGCTCGGAGCATGTCCTCGAGAGTCTGAATAGTTCGCTCTGACTGGCCGTCGGTCTGCGGATGAAATGCTATGCTAAAACTCAAGCGGGTGCCCAACGCCTCCTGAAGCCTCTGCCATAGTCGGCTGGTAAACTGGGTGCCTCGGTCGGACACGATACATGTCGGGACTCCATGTAGTCGTACAATCTCGTCGATGTATATCTGGGCATACTGAGCAAATCCGAAAGTGGTCTTCACCGGCAGGAAGTGAGCCGCTTTCGTCAATTGATCCACGATTACCCAAATGGAGTCATACCCTCGACTAGTCCTGGGTAGACCCACAATGAAGTCCATAGAAATCTGCTCCCATTTCCACTCCGGAATGGGTAACGGCTGTAGCTCTCCCGCTGGCCTCTGGTGCTCGGCCTTGACTTGTTGACAAGTCAGGCATCTCGACACGAAGTCTGTGATATCCCTCTTCATCCCGTCCCACCAGTAAACGTCTCTCATATCATGGTGTATCTTGGTGGAACCCGGGTGGACACTGTACACCGATCGATGTGCCTCCTCAAGAATCTCATGCCGCAGTCCCTTAGCATCTGGTACGCACAGTCTAGTCCCAAATCGCAGTATCCCCTGATCATCAATCACGAACTCGGAAACTCTGCCCTGTCCAATCTGTGTCATGATCTCTGAACAACGGTCGTCACTGTACTGTGTCTCCTGTATACGGTCAAGCAACTGTGGGCGTGCACGAACATGCGCAAGCTGTCCCCCGATCGGTGTGAACTCGAACTGCACTCGGTTGTCGCATAAAATCTGCCAATCTGTAGACGAATGCCTCTGCACTGCGCTCAAACAGGATAGACTATCCCCGGGCCTCCTACTGAAAGCATCCGCCACTACATTAGCCTTGCCCGGGTGATACAAGATCTCGCAATCGTAGTCCTTTACTAGTTCCATCCAACGGCGCTGTTTAAGATTTAGGTCCCGCTGCTGAAATATGTACTTCAAGCTCTTATGATCAGTGAATATCTGGCACGACTTGCCGTATAGGTAATGTCGCCAGATCTTGAGTGCAAAGACCACTGCAGCCATCTCTAAATCGTGAGTTGGGTAGTTATGTTCGTGTTTCTTCAGCTGCCGAGAAGCATACGCGATCACCCTGCCGTGCTGCATCAATACACACCCTAGCCCCACTCGAGAAGCGTCACAATAGACCACAAATCCGCCCGATCCCGAAGGCAATGATAACACTGGCGCCGTAGTCAAACGAGTCCGCAACTGCTGAAAGCTATGCTCGCACTCCTCCGTCCAATCGAAAGGATCTCCCTTCCGGGTCAACCCGGTCAAAGGTGCAGCAATGCGGGAGAAGTCCTGTACAAATCGCCTGTAGTAGCCGGCCAGTCCTAGAAAGCTGCGGATCTCAGTAACTGATGCGGGTCTGGGCCAACGCTGAACGGCCTCGATCTTCTTCGGGTCCACACATATACCATCTCGTGTAGTCAAGTGACCCAAGAAGTCTACGCTGTCAAGCCAGAATGCGCACTTGGAGAATTTTGCGAATAGCTGATGCTCCCTCAAAGTCTGCAGTGTGATCCGCAGGCGCTGCTCGTGCTCCTCTTGGCTCCGGGAATACACAAAAATATCGTTAATGAATACGATGATGAACAAATCAAGATACGGCCTGAAAATACGGTTCATCAAGTCCATAAATGTTGCTGGGGCATTGGTGAGTCCGAACGACATCACTAAAAACTCATAATGGCCGTAACGCGTGCAGAAAGCTGTCCTCGGAATATCCTCCTGTCGAACCCGCAACTGATGGTAGCCTGATCGCAAGTCGATCCTCGAAAAGTATCCTGCACCCTGAAGCTGGTCGAACAAGTTGTCGATGAGTGGTAACGGATATCTGTTCCGCATGGTAACCCTGTTCAGCTGGCGGTAGTCGATACACAAATGCAAACTGCCGTCCTTCTTCTTGACAAACAGGACCGGAGCATCCCAAGGAGACACACTGGGTCGAATAAGTCCCTTATCCAGCAAATCTTGCAACTGACCTTTCAACTCTCTAAGCTCCGCCGGGGCCATCTGTAACACCCGAGTTCACTTATACCAATTCCAGTTCTCGTATTTCTTTATTCGTGATATTCTTGATTTAACGTATTGAGGGTGCGAATGGTATTGTACACTTTACATTGCATTCGACCCGACCCGCTCGCTTGAACCTGTTTGATTCTTATTTATAGATTACCTTGACTTATTGCATGGACACGTGCATCTCATATTTAGTACATACTGGTTTTTTTATCTAGTATCGCATATTTTATCATATAACATTTTAGGTCACAGAAAATAAATTAAAATTGCATTTCATAACCTGCATGATACCCCTAACCCCGTGGTAGCATCCATGCGTCTTGTTCTTGCCCCGTTCAGTGAAACGGACGTGTTTGGATGGCTACGCGCACGTACGTGCATCCATTCTTGGGGGTATGCATTTTCTTTAACTGGGATTTCATTTTGAAATTTGGAAGTCGTATATATTTTTAATATTTTAAATCAGAATTTTTAGATCCGACCCGGGCATGTTTTGGAGTAAGTTTGTATTTGCCAAAATCTCAAAACGGACTAATATTATATTCTTTATATATTTATAAACTATTATTATTCTTTTAACTAAAATATATTACTAAATCATTATACTAACAGTTTTAGTTTATATATATATATATATATATATATATATATATATATATATTATATTTTAACTCTCTCTCCCTCTCTCCGTTTCTCTCTCTCTCTACCTGACTCTCTCTTTGTCTCTGCATTATTTGTATTTTAAAAATCCTACCTAATAAATCTGTCTCTCCTTCTCTCCTTCACATATTAATAATTTTATATTTTATTTTTATAAACCCATATAAGTCTCTCTCTCTCTCCTCTCATCTTCTTCTTTCAATTTCTGTTCCCCGCCCTCACAGCAAAAACCCTAACCCTAACCCGCACTCGTCGCGTCCACCGCCACCGACCATCCTCGTCAGCCCCGACCTCACCCTCGCCTCTTCTCCCTCCGACCTCACCGCCACCTTCTCTCCCTGCACAACCCACTCCTCTTCCCGTCGCAACCCAAGAACCCGTCTCACCTAGCCCTCACCGCCGGAGCCTCCGCCTCGTCACCTCTCCCCATTCATCTCCTCGACCACCTTTCCTTCCCCCCCCGACTACTCTCTTTTTCCGACGAACCCACTGCAACCCCATCACCTCCATCACCGCGGCTGCACCCACCACTGGAAACCGCCTCGTCGTCACCACCCTCGTCTCCACCCGTCACCCTAGGAAACCCACGACCACCACCTCCATCACTCCCTCTTCACAAGATCCCGAGCCCTTCACTGCACAAAACTCCGATCCCCGACATCAAGAACCCTCACTACCTATGGCCGTGAAACCTCACCGGAAAACCCACGTCGGCTTCCCCCTCGCCTTCTTTTCTGCCCCAGAGAACCCGGAGAACCCAACCTTCTTCTCTTTCCTCTTCTTCTTCTTTTCTCCTTCTCTTTTCTTCTCTTGATTCACGTTTTCCGGTGACCGCCGGAGCCATGCCACCGCCGACGATCCGGACGAACCATACCATCACCACAGTACTACTACAATACTAAAATCATACCATCACCACTTCTATGTCACGACCGTGTCGCAGCCAGATCGTCTTCAGATCGCGCCCAGACCATGCACCAGATCGTGTCCAGATCGCGACCAGACCACCACCAGATCGTGTCCAGATCGCGCCCAGACCATGCACCAGATCGCGAGTAGACCCAGTACCGTGTCGTGCCGTTTCACACACCGTATCGTGTCATGTCGCACCAGGCCGCCTGCATATCGACTTTTGTTCTGAGGCAAGTGAAACTTGCTACATGCTATTTATAGTATTCCATATTTATTTGCATATATATATATATATATATATTAAGCATGAAGTTTGAATTTGGTGCCCTATATCACATTTTACCATCCGATATCCGTTTATATCATTTTGAGTTAATTATGAAAACACACCCGGTTGCATGTTAGATTACAATATTGTATGCTCATGCCTATATTTATAATATAGTTCTTGGTCCCATAGCCATAGTACCCTTTAAATAGTGTATAACTGTTCAACACCCGTTTGCATCCATCTAACATGTTTTATATATAACCGCATCGCTAGGCCATTTAATACATGTTAATGTGATTTTAATATTCCATATTCATTTAAGTGTAAGATACTTAATGTTGGAACCATAACCCTGACTCTAATCGATAGCCGTACATCCATATAGTTTAATCTGTACCTATTGGCATATCATATTACATGTTCCAGTTTATTGTGCTATTAGTACCCATGCTTGTTTTGTATACCCATGCTTATGCTAGTTGATTATGAGCACCCACATGATATCTTGTACACCCTGACATGACTTGTTACACCCATTACTTGACACGACATGGTACAGTGCAACTCCTGACATGACATGACACCTTTATACATTACCTGGCTTGACCTGATGTACCATGGTCTTACCTGTTACCTGATCTTGTGTCTAATGCCAACAAACCTGACATGTTGTCCTTACGGATCGTTCCTGTTGTCTATCCTGACAAACCTGTACCTGCCTGATCCTGTGTTGGCATTAGCTCCAGATTATTTAATACTTGACTTAAATACATATAACCTGGGGGTATGGGGAAATCAATGATGAAACCTGACTTGTAACTCGACAGTGTGCTACCTTTACTGATCAGTTTTAGAGGCTGGGCCAGCCTTGGGATAATGCTGCTGACATCATCCATCGTTATCCATTACCTTTTTAGAGGCTAGGCCAGCCTTGGGATGATGCCATGGACATCATTCATCATTACCCTTTCCCTTTAGTGCCTAGCGGCATGTCTCGGTTTCAGCCCGAGAATCTCCACCGTGATCCCGGGCACGCACGGGATACTATTGAGTTATATCGATGATTCATCAAATTGATTTCAAAGACTTGAGAGTAGTTAACCCAATAGACCAGTTTAGATTACTCACTGCACACTACCTTTCACTGCCCTGATTTATATTGCTGTTACACCTGCTTTACCATTTATGATCATACTTGCATGTCTTGCTACCATGTTTATATATTATTGCTTGATGTTTTGACGCGCTGACGTTTGGGTTTTGCATGGCCCAGATCCTCTACCTTTGTCGTAGGCTGATTAGGAGTACTGCCGCTGCTAGACCGAGTAGTGGGGATCCTGTCGGTATCCAGTCTCACTTTCCATGTGTTTATTTGATATTTTGCTTCCGCATATTGTATTATTTCCTGACTCATTTATTCTGGCTTATGGACATGTACTAGATAGTTTAGTTTACTTTCCCGTTCTTGATATCTCTACAGCCGTAATGTGACTGTGGAAGGATTTTTCCTATCCACAGGTAGCATGGTTGGCTATGTCACGTGCCTATCTTAGCGCACTCTGAGAAGTGAGGCATGACATGGTTTCTTTGGTATCAGAGCCGGGTTTGATTCTTTTGTAGTTGGGTATTGGACCCAATACACGAATCAGAATACTCGTGATTAGGAACATGTCCTGCCACCTTGTTATCGTGATTCTTGAATCATATCTTTCTTTTATCCTTCGTCTTGACGTTATACAAACAACTTTGCATCTCGGCTTGAAACCTTTTTGGTTCACCATTGTTTCTCCCCGTTCCTTGATTCTGATACTAAGATTTGGGCGACTTGAGTGGAGTTATGTAATTGTACCCATGAACTGCAGCATGGTTACAATACGGTACTCTATTTAAGTAACTTGGAATTCTAGTTTTGATTCATTTCCTTGTTTCATGATCATTATATTACCTTGCTTCTCTCGGTTTCATTGCTTACCAGTTATTGTTTTATCACCATCTTGAATCATGTTTACCGTGCTTAATCCTCTTCAGTATCTTGACTTCGGATGAAGTCATCTCGGTATCTTACTTGTTCTTATTTTTCCCGCATTAGGATTATTCAATCCTGGTGCATCCCTTTGTTTGTTGTTGTCTTGGGAATGGATTTTCGCGGCACTTTCCACGCTCATATTGATTCTAAGGAAAGGAAAGTGATTCTCCAGATTCCCGGACATCCGGAGCTTGTTTTGCTGGAGGAAGCAGTTCTGTCGGGCCAGTCGAATTTAGGGCTAGGCCGACAAACAACGTTCTTTCGTCGATGGAAGTTGATAAGAAAGAAGCGCCGGCTATAGTTCGAGAATTCTTGAACGTGTTCGAAGACACCTCGGGTTTATCGCCAAAACGAGATGTGGAGTTTACGATTAATCTTGTTCCTGGTGCAGCGCCAATCTCAAAGGCGTATTATCCAATGGCACCAGTAGAGTTGGAAGAAATCAAGAAGCAGGTTACTGAATTATTTGAGAAGGGTTGGATTCGCAGCAGTAACTCGCCTTGGGAAACTCCAGTTCTTCTAGTAAAGAAGAAAGATGGTACAAGGAGGATGTGCATCGATTATCGAGAATTAAACCGGGTGACTATTAAGAACAAGTATCCGATCCTTCGCATTGGCGAATTGTTCGAGCGGCTTAGTGGCGCGAGGGTATTCTCGAAGCTGGATTTGCGGTCCGGATATCATCAGATCCGAGTTAAACCAAAAGATATTTGCAAGACTGTGTTCCGAACTCGGTATGGACATTATGAGTATTAGTGATGCCCTTCGGAGTAACGAATGCACCGGCGATATTTATGGACTTGATGAGCCGAATCTTTTCACCATTCTTGGACCAATTTATAGTGGTGTTCATTGATGATATTTGGTCCACCCAAAAGAGTATTGAAGAGCATGCAGAACACTTGAAGATCGCACTGCAGACATTGAGGCAAGAAAGATTGTATGCAAAGATGAGCAAGTGCGAGTTTTGGCTTGAAGAAGTGAAGTTTTTGGGGTATATCGTAGCTGGAAATGGAATCGCTGTTTATCCAAGGAAGATTGCAGCAGTTCAAGACTGGCTGATTCCGAAGAACGTTGTAGAGATCAGAAATTTTCTTGGACTTGCCGGGTATTACAGAAGGTTCGTGGAGAACTTTGCTCGTCTGGCAGAGCCTTTGACCAAGCTTACATGCAAGGAAGTACTATTTGTGTGGACGGAAAGGTGTGCGTCGGCTTTTGAGGTGTTGAAGCAGTGATTGATAGCTGCTCATATTTTGACCGTGCCAGACAGTTCCGGAGTATTGGTGATTCACAGCGACGCATCTGGGAAAGGTTTGGGATGTGTTTTGATGCAGCAAGGGAAGGCTGTAGCTTACGTGTCGAGACAGTTGAAGACCCATGAGAAGAATTACCCAACTCATGACTTGAAATTAGCAGCTGTGATTTTCGCTTTGAAGATTTGGAGATCGTGCTGTTTCGCCCAATCAGAGCAAAGCTCTGTTGAAATTCAAAATTCAAAAATTCTAAAGCAACACTTCAAGTCTCGGGCGCAACGCGCCACATGTCAGGCGCTGATACGTCAGCGCAGCGCCCAAGAAGGCGCACCCAATCAGAGCAAAGCTCTATTAAAGGAAGCAACGCTTCGGTTGCGCAGGCACTGCGCTGTGCGACACGTGTCAGCGCAGATGCGCTAGCGCAGCTGCGCTGCGCTGTGCGCTGCGCGACACGTGTCACGCGCTGGGGCATCTGCGCCAAACAGAATTAAAAGTTTAAGAAATCTTTTCTGTTCTTGTTAAAACAAAAAGATTTTCTTCTGCAAAGCAGAAGCCCTTGGATCAAAGATCCAACGGTGGGGAAAATCCCCAAATCACTCAGAGAAATATCTCTTTAACAAATTTAACTAATTTATGGGCACTATAAAAAGGACCCTAGGCCTCAATTAAAAGGCATCAACATCTTTCTAAAAAAAAGAGAGAAAAGAACTCTGAGGAACTCCTCAAGAATAAAAAAGGTAAAAACCTTTAGAAAAAAAGAGAAAGTTCTCTTAGGAACAGATCATAGATCTAAAAACAAGATCAATGATCTTTAATAAAAATAAAATAAAAATAGTTCTTTGCACTTTTCATGAACCTTTGGTTCTCTGAGATAAGAAAAACAAGAAAAAACTTATTTTTCTTTGATCTAAATTAGATCAAGAAATCAAATAGTGCTTTGCACTTCTGTTCTTGAATCTAAAAGATTCTTAGTGCTTTGCACTTGCAAACTGCGCTGTTACGCTCTTGGGAGCGCGCCACGTGTCAGCAGCGCAACAGCGCAGCGCACTGCACTGTTGCGCTTGCGCTCACCAGAGCGCGCCACGTGTCAGCAGCACAACAGCGCAGCGCACTAGCGCAGCGCACTAGCGCAACGCACTGCACTGTTGCAATTGCGCTCACCAGAGCATGACACGTGTCTTCACCATAAGCGCTTGCGCTCAGTGAGTGGCGCAAAGCGCCTAACAAATGCAATGCAGGGCCAAGCCCAATTAAAAGACCAAACAGGCCTAATTAAATTGATGCTCTGCATCATTTATAAATGGGCAAAGCCCAAATAAAAATAATAAAATGCTATGCAGATGCCTTGCAGAGCCCAAAATAAATTGATGCTCTGCATCTTTTATGGGCAGAGCCCAAACAAGAAAGTAGAAGTAATGCAATGCATTATTTAAGTGTGGGCAAAGCCCTAGCATAGGTCTAATGGACTAAAAATAAATAAAATGTTGAACATTTTCAACTGGACTTAGCCCAATTCTGGCCGTAAGTCCTTAAATTAAATTGAACTGAGCACAAATGCTCTCTCGAATCAATTTACCTCCGGTTCGAGGGTACATCTCCGAACTCCTCTGACACTTCTCGTTGTAATCCTTCAACGACGTCAGAGAGGCGACGGGTCCCAACGACCACATGTGGATATGGACTGCGGGGTCCTTAAACTCGTGGACCGAAACGTCCTTAAACTAATATTGGACCGAAACGTCCTTAAACTAATATTCGTCCCTAAATGGGAATGCTGGACCGAAACGTCCTTAAACTAATATTGGACCGAAACGTCCTTAAACTAATATTCGTCCCTAAATGGGAATGCCGGACCGGAACGTCCTTAAACTAATGTCGGACCGAAACGTCCTTAAACTAATGATGGACCACTACGTCCTTAAACCGGCGACGGACCGGAATGTCCTTAAACTAATGTCGGACCGAAACGTCCTTAAACTAATGATGGACCACTACGTCCTTAAACTGGCGACGGACCGAAATGTCCTTAAACTAATGATGGACCACTACGTCCCTAAACTGGCAATGGACCCCCATGTCCCTAAACTGGAACACGGACCACTACGTCCCTAAACTGGAATAATAGAGCCTTCAAATGCTCTTTTGTCGGATCTAAACGATCCCGTTTAAGTTGATCTTAGCCCCAAACACGGCTAACGTATCCTTAAACATTCAAACGGACTATAAAACTCCAAATCAACCTTGGTTCAAGGGTACATCTCTTAACTCCTCTGACATCTGCCGTTGTAATCCTTCAACGACGTTAGAGAGGTGACGAGTCCCAATGGCCAGATATTAAATGGATTATCACGTTAAGTTGATCTTAGTCTTAAACAGGACTATCGTATCCTTAACGAACGTTTAAGTTGATCTTAGCCGCAACGCGACTAATGCATCCTTAAACTAAAAACTCCAAACCCAAATCTAAGTAAATACGGATATGGACTAATCCACGTCCTACGGGCGACGGCATTACTCAGTCTCCGTATACAATCCACGGGCAACCACAAACAAAACAAACACACACGACACGAAGTGAAATTCTGGAGAAGGAGAAAGTTGTTACCGCGATCCGGTAGCGTAATTAACTGCAGGGGCTTGCGCCTGCAGGGAAGAGCGTCTCCACAATCAAAAACCCCTCAAGCGAGGGGGAATCTGACGAAGTCTGCTACATCGGCCGCATCCGTCTAAACCTCCGATACACGGTGCCATAAATCAACTTGGCATCTTCGGAGAGGCGGACGGATAAAACCAAATAGCATCTGCCCCGAATCTCAGCGTCAGGACATCGCAGTCTTGTGCGCCGTCTTTCGGAGGGGAACACGTGCTACCGCATTCTTCAGGACAGTTGATGCATCTGCAAGTACATTCGTCGTTGATCGAGAAGATTAAAGCAGCGCAGTTACAGGACCCAAGATTGCAAAAGTTTCGAGAACAGGTTAAAGCTGGACTTCGAACGGACTTGTTGGTAAAAATTGTTCGTTGCGATATGGTAGCCGTTTGTGTGTGCCAAAAGGAGACATTCGCGAAGGACTTATGAAGGAGGCGCACAGCTCAGCATATTCCGTACATCCAGGAGGCACGAAAATGTACCGAGATATACGACAACATTTCTGGTGGGAAGGTATGAAACGGGAGATTGCCCGCTTTGTAGCAAGTGCTTGGTGTGTCAGCAAGTTAAGGCTGAATATCAAAGGGTTGCTGGTTTATTGCAACCACTTCCGATTCCTCAATGGAAGTGGGAACATATAACCATGGATTTCGTGATGGCTCTACAGCGGAGTCCAAAAGGCAACAATACAGTTTGGGTGATTGTTGATCGATTGACCAGGGCAGCTCATTTCATCCCATTTCGAGTTGGTCAATCAACAGAAGCTTTGGCAGAGCGGTACATGCAGGAGATATGAAGATTGCATGAAGTACCGGTGAGCATCGTGTCTGACCGTGACACTCGTTTCTTATCACACTTTTGGAGGAGCTTACAGGAAAGTTTGGGGACTCGATTGAAGTTTAGTACAGCTTATCATCCTCAAACAGATGGCTAGTCGGAGAGAACGATCCAAACTCTTGAAGACATGTTGAGAGCTTGCATGTTAGACTTCAAAGGTTCATGGGAGGATCATCTACATTTGGTGGAGTTTTCGTACAATGACAGTTTTCAGGCGACTATTCAGATGGCTCCATTCGAGGCTTTATATGATCGCAAGTGTCGTTCACCTGTTTGTTGGGACGATGTCGGTGAACGAAAATTGTTGGGACCGGATTTGCTCGTACAGACAGTGGAGAAGGTTAATACTATCCGGAATTATATGAAAGCAACACAAGACCGACAAAAGAGTTGGGCAGATATATCGAGAAGACCTCTAGAGTTCATCGTTGGTGATTTGGTATTCTTGAAGATATCACCAACTAGAGGGGTGATCCATTTCGGAAGTCGAGGAAAATTTAGTCCTCGATTCGTTAGACCTTTTGAGATCTTGGAGTGTGTTGGAGAAGTGGCATATTGATTGGCGTTACTGCAATCCTTGGCGAATGTTCATGACGTGTTTTACGTACCTCAACTCTGTAGGTATGTTCGAGATGAAACACATGTGTTGAATCAATCGAAGCTAACTGTACGTGAAGATTTGACTTTTGAAGAACGACCGATGTCGATTGTGGATCGAAAGGGAAAGGTTCTTAAGAACGAGGTTATCCCTCTGGTACTTGTTTCTTGGGGTAATCGCTCACAGGGAGAGTCAACTTGGGAACGAGAAGATGAAGTCCGACAGAAGTTTCCCTATCTATTCTTGCAATTCTTGATTGTTTATCCTTTCTTATTCTTGGAATTTCGAGAACTAAATTCTTTTGTAGTTGGGTATACTGTAACACCCGAGTTCACTTATACCAATTCCAGTTCTTGTATTTCTTTATTCGTGATATTCTTGATTTAACGTATTGAGGGTGCGAATAGTATTGTACACTTTACATTGCATTCGACCCGACCCACTCGCTTGAACCTGTTTGATTCTTATTTATTGATTACCTTGACTTGTTGCATGGACACGTGCATCTCATGTTTAGTACATACTGGTGTTTTATCTAGTATCGCATCTTTTATCATATAACATTTTAGGTCACAGAAAATAAATTAAAATTGCATTTCATAACCTGCATGATACCCCTAACCCCGTGGTAGCATCCGTGCGTCTTGTTCTCGCCCCGTTCAGTGAAACGGACGTGTTTGGATGGCTACGCGCACATACGTGCATCCATTCTTGGGGGTATGCATTTTCTTTAACTGGGATTTCATTTTGAAATTTGGAAGTCGTATATATTTTTAATATTTTAAATCGGAATTTTTAGACCCGACCCGGGCATATTTTGGAGTAACTTTGTATTTGCCAAAATCTCAAAACGGACTAATATTATATTCTTTATATATTTATAAACTATTATTATTCTTTTAACTAAAATATATTACTAAATCATTATACTAACAGTTTTAGTTTTATATATATATATATATATATATATATATATATATATATTATATTTTAACTATATCTCTCTCTCCATTTCTCTCTCTCTCTCTACCCGGCTCTCTCTCTCTCTCTGCATTATTTGTAGTTTAAAAATCCTACCTAATAAATCTGTCTCTCCCTCTCTCCTTCACATATTTATAATTTTATATTTTATTTTTATAAACCCATATAAGTCTCTCTCTCCTCTCATCTTCTTCTTTCAATTTCTGTTCCCCGCCCTCGCAGCAAAAACCCTAACCCTAACCCGCGATCGTCGCGTCCACCGCCGTCGTCCATCCTCGTCGTCCCCGACCTCACCCTCGCCTCGTCTCCCTCCGACCTCGCCTGCACCTCGCCGCCACCTTCTCTCCCTGCACAACCCACTCCCCTTCTCGTCGCAACCCAAGAACCCGCCTCACCTAGCCCTCACCACCGGAGCCTCAGCCTCGTCGCCTCTCCCCACTCATCTCCTCGACCACCTCTCCTTCCCCTCCCCCACCCCCGACTGCTCTCTTTTTCCGACGAACCCACTGCAACCCCATCACCTCCATCACCGCGGCTGCACCCACCGCTGGAAACCGCCTTGTCATCACCACCCTCGTCTCCACCCGTCACCCTAGGCAACCCACGACCACCACCTCCATCACTCCCTCTTCATAAGATCCTGAGCCCTTCACTGCACAAAACTCCGATCCCCGACATCAAGAACCCTCACTGCCCGTGGCCGTGAAACCTCACCGGAAAAACGTCGGCTTCCCCCTTGCCTTCTTCTCTGCCCCAGAGAACTCGGAGAACCCAACCTTCTTCTCTTTCCTCTTCTTCTTCTTTTCTCCTTCTCTTTTCTTCTCTTGATTCACGTTTTCCGGTGACCGCCGGAGCCATGCCACCGCCGACGATCCGGACGAACCATACCATCACCACAGTACCACTATAATACCAAAATCATACCATCACCACTTCTATATCACAACCGTGTCGCAGCCAGATCGTCTCCAGATCGCTCTTGATTCACGTTTTCCAGTGACCACCGGAGCCATGCCGCCGACGACGATCCGGACGAACCATACCATCACCATAGTACCACTACAATACCAAAATCATACCATCACCACTTCTATGTCACGACCGTGTCGCAGCCAGATCGTCTCCAGATCGCGCCCAGACCATGCACCAGATCGTGTCCAGATCGCGACCAGACCACCACCAGATCGTGTCCAGATCGCACCCAGACCATGCACCAGACCGCGACTGTTCCCCTCCGAAAGACGCACAAGACGGACTGTCTTGCCTGAAATTCGGGGCAGATGCTAATTGGTGCTATCCGTCTACCTCTCCGAAGATACCAAGTTGATTTATGGCACCATGTATCGATGGTTTAAACGAATGCGTCCGATTTAGCAGACTTCGTCAGATTCCCCCTCGCTTGAGGGGTTTTTAATTGTGGGGACGCTCTTCCCTGCAGGCGCAAGCCCCTGCAGTTAATTATGCTACCGCATAGCCGTAATAACTTTCTCCTTCTCCAGATGATCACTTCGTGTCGTGGGTGTTTGTTTTGTGTTCCCGTGGATTGTGTACGGAGAATGAGTTATGTCGTCGCCCGTAGGGCGTGGACTAGTCCAAATCCGTATTATCTTAGATTTGGGTTTGGGGCTTTGGGTTTAAGGATACGTTAGCCTCATTTGAGACTAAGATCAACTTAAATGTTTGTTAAGGATACGTTAGTCTAGTTTTAGACTAAGATCAACTTAATGGGATCGTTTAGATCCAACAAGAGAGTAATTAAGGGGGGCCTGTTGTTTAGTTTAGTGACATTGCGGTCAATAGGTAGTTTAAGGACATTGCGGTCCATTGTTAGTTTTAAGACGTTGCGGTCAAGGTTAAGGACATCATAGTCCGTGGATTTAAGGACTCCACAGTCCGGCGTTAGTTTTAAGACATCACGGTCAAGGTTAAGGACGTCATAGTCCATTGTTAGTTTTAAGACATCCCGGTCAAGGTTAAGGACATCATAGTCCGTTGTTAGTTTTAAGACATCCCGGTCAAGGTTAAGGACCTCATAGTCCGTTGTTAGTTTTAAGACATCCCGGTCAAGGTTAAGGACATCATAGTCCGTGGATTTTAAGGACTCCACAGTCCGGCATTAGTTTTAAGACATCACGGTCAAGGTTAAGAACATCATAGTCCATGAGTTTATGGACCCCACAGTCCGTATCAATGTGTGGTCATCGTGACCCGTCACCTCTTTGAAGACGTTGACGAATTACAGCGCCAAGTATCAAAGGAGTGAAGAGATGTACCCTTGAACCAAGGTAGATTAAATAATTTTTGGCCCAATTTGGAACTAAGACCAATTAATTATATTATGAGCCCATTAGCCTAGTTAAATTTGAATTGAGGACTTATGGCCAGCTTAAGCTAAGTCCAATCATGTTTAGAATATTGGCCCTCTGTTGGTTCATTGAAGGAGAGGCTTTGCCTCTAGAAACTTAGCCAATTGGGATAAAGCTAGTGTTAAACACTAAAGACCAACAGTGTTGAACACTGGGAATAAGATTAGCAAGTTAGTGTTAGACACTAAAAGATAATCAATGTTAAACACTAGCAACAGGGCTTTCAAATTAGTGTTAAACACTAAAGCAAATCAGTGTTAAACACTGGAAACAGAGATTTCAAATTAGTGTTAAACACTAAAGCAAATCAGACACTGGGAACAGAGTTTTCAAATTAGTGTTAAACACTAAGAAAATCGGTGTTAAACACTGGGAACAAAGTTTTTTAGTGTTAAACACTAAGGAAAGAGGGGTCACGTGTGGACACGTGAGAGCGCCCTGGTTCCCCTTATTGTATTCTGCCAAAAGTATTGAATACTTCCTATAATTGCTCTTGGAGCATCACGTGCTGTCACATGATGGGGAATGTGGGTTTTTAACTGTTAAAGCTTTTGACAAGGGGTCACGTGGTAGCACGTTAGGGCGCCCATAGCTTCTGTTTGCTTTTTCTTTGTATCCCCCAGGGGTCACGTGGGGCACGTGAGGCGTTGCCTCAAAGTTCTTTTCTTTGGATCTTTACAAGGGTCACGTGGTAGCACGTGAGGTGTTGCCTCAATGTTCTTTTTTTACAGGGATCACGTAGTAGCACGTGACTTTGGTTCTTTGCATGTTTTAAAGATCTGTTCATCTTTTAAGAATTAAATTCTTCATAGGGTTAAACCCTAGCAATAAACTTTTAGAGGAATTAAATTCCTATTTTCTTTTAAAGAATTATATTCTTAGATAGGGTTAAACCCTAATTTCTTTTTTGCAGGATATAAATTCCCCATATATGTAAAGAATTAGATCTGGCATAGGGTGAAACCCTAATTTCTTTTTTAAGGGAATTAAATTTCTGTAAGTTTGAGTGGATTAAGTTCTCAATTAGGGTTAAACCCTAGTTCTGTCCACTCTGAAGGAATTAAATTCCTATAATATGGGGTTAAACCCTGATTTTATCTCAAAGGAATTAAATTCTCAAAGTAAATACGGATTTGGACTAATCCACGTCCTACGGGCGACGGCATTACTCAGTCTCCGTATACAATCCACGGGCAACCACAAACAAAACAAACACACACGACACGAAGTGAAATTCTAGAGAAGGAGAAAGTTGTTACCGCGATGCGGTAGCGTAATTAACTGCAGGGGTTTGCGCCTGCAGGGAAGAGCGTCTCCACAATCAAAAACCCCTCAAGCGAGGGGGAATCTGACGAAGTCTGCTACATCAGCCGCATCCGTCTAAACCTCTGATACACGGTGCCATAAATCAACTTGGCATCTTCGGAGAGGTGGACGGATAAAACCAAATAGCATCTGCCCCGAATCTCAGCGTCAGGACATCGCAGTCTTGTGCGCCGTCTTTCGGAGGGGAACAGATTCTGGCACGCCCGGTGGGACCTCTTCCATCTTTCCACTCCACACTTCGTGTGTCGTCTTCGCGAACCAATCACGGTTTGTTAATGGTTGCCTTCGGATTTCAAGTTACTAAGATTTGGTCTTTTGCCTGGCGCAAAACTCAAGATTCAATGGCCTCTAATTGCACCAACTGCTCGAGGTGCCACTGCAACCTACGCTCCACCTCACTGGGAGGTGTAGCATATGGGCCCCAAGCGGCTTCCTTCCTCACTCTACCAGTAGACCAGGTAACCCAGGCCACCAATGGCCTGTTCTTCGGGACCATGATCCCACCTACAAGCTTCTCTACGCCAATACCTGCACCGGAAGTGAACAAGAAGTCGGTCTTCGACCGGCTCACTGCTACGACGGCCCCTGTCAACGGGTCGCTCACTGCCAAACCGACAGCCTCTGTTTTCACCAGGCTAAATCAGAACTCTAAATTGGCTGTCCCGAGGAAGACAATAACTGCTGCCCCAGAAGTTGTCAAGGCGGCTTCCCCTGTCAAAGATCAGTCTTTTCAAGACTGACGATTCCTGCTCCTGCCCCTGCTCAAGGATCCGTCTTCGGCAGGTTGAATATCACCCCTCAAAAGACAACCTCAGTCTTTAAGAGGTTAACACCGGCGGCGCCTCATTCAGACAGGGGGCAAAAAGAAACTATCTCAATCTCTGAGCCAATCCCAACGGCTCGCCGTGCTCGACGTCGCCATTGGCAACGAGTGAGGAAGGCAGGGGGCAACTCCCCCTCAGGGCTAACTCCACCTGCTCCAATGGTGGAAGTCAACGCTACTGTTCCAACTGGGAACAGCTTTGAACTGCTGAGGAGGGTGCGTAAGATTTCTCCAACCGCTACCTTGAAAAGATCTCCTCCACCTGCGGGGAGAGTTCCAGAAACGAAGCAAGAACAGCCCCCTCAACAGCTGTCCTCAAGAATTTATAAAGTTTGGCGGAGGGTTCAAGACTCCGTGATTGACCCAGGTCACTCTCATCACCAGAAAAAGGCGAAGGTGGAAAAAGACAAGGACTGCCCTATTAAACAGCAGGGGACAGCAGCTGCAAGGCTGCCCCCTTCACCGGTTCCTTCAACCTCAACGGCCCACAAAAGAAGGAGGCCAGAGAAAACTCCCGCGTCAGTGGCAAAAGTTAAAAATGGTGAACCTAAACGCCCCAAGTCAGGGGGCATAACAGTTCATACGGTTTATATGGCATCGGGAAAAGAAGATAGCCGCATATCAACAGGTCATAAACCGTACACGAGGTCAGTGACCAAGGCTCAGGAGCAGCAGCAGAAGCTCCAAGAGATGATGAACGCTATGGCCGCACTTACAGGGCCAAAAGAAACCCCTGAAACATCCTCGGACGAGCGTCAAGAACAAGAAACGGACGCAGAATTCCTTCGTCGCGTACTGGAGAAGAAGGATAAAGAAGCTGCGGAGCAGGCAGCCAACATAAAGAAAATGGCCCTCCTGTTCCAGGACATGGTGGGTATGATGATTCAACAAGATCCACCTGCTGAAGATCCCTCGATCATCCTTGAAGACGATAGGGGAGAGACATCGAATCCTCCACCAGCTCTGTCCACAGCTAAAGAAGATACAATCTCCAAAGCTGATTTGGATGAGTACATCGCCCAACAAATACGGGTTCATCATGCAAACGAAACAGCCGGCCAGGTCATGAAAACAGGGAGGCTATATCCGAGTTGGTACGATCAAATCAAATACCCGCCAGGTTATACGATTCCCAAGTTCCATGTCTACAAGGGGACGGGCAATCCTCATCAGCATGTTGCCCAGTTCAGGGCACTCTGCGGCAACACCGGCGGTGACGACAAGCTGTTACTTCGCCAGTTCGTTGGAAGCTTATCATATACGGCGTTTGAATGGTACTCTGAGCTCCCGAACGACTCTATTAAAACCTTCGTGGAGATGGAGCTGTTGTTTACTCAGCGTTTTGCAAGCGCCGGTGAACGTACCCCGATGACAGCACTGATTAACGCCAGGGTAAAACCCGGCGAGACGTGGGTTCAGTATGCTATACGATGGCGGAACTTATGGTCAAAGTGTGAGCAGCGCATTGAAGAAGCTCCCACGGTGGGTATGTTTGTGGGAACCCTCGATCCACAAGCAACCATCTCGCAGTTTATGATGTTTTTCAAGCCGACTACCTTCCAGGCCTTGATTGACAAACTAGCACAAATGGATCAAATGGGCCATAAACCCCCTCTTCCAAGGCCAGACACCCGAAATGACAAAGGGAAGGGAAAAATGATCGTCGTCGCTAATGCTCAACAACAACTGAGCGACTTGAAGCCGGTTGCTCGTCAAAATAATACGCGACCGTACGTACCCCTTGAGGATAGGATGGGACGTCCTTATTCCTTTCCCCGCGATAAAACGAGAAGGTTATTCGAGCTGGCGTTGCGCAACAGACTCATAAATTTGCCGGATCCAAAACGTCCATTGCAACCAAGTGACGTCAACGAGCCCAACTACTGTCCTTATCATCGAGTACTAGGCCATCCGATCGAAGATTGCTACGTTTTCAAAAATTGGCTTGAAAACCAGTACCGACGGGGCAAGTTCACGTTATCTAACAAATGGAAGGTGAATCCCCCGCAGCCCCACACCTCTAAGGGGACGAATACGCCGGGAGCAACATGCTCCGTCATTGAAGAAGCTCCTTGGGAGGTTGTATTATCAGCCAAGACAAAGAGGATGCTAAACGATCTTCAGACATGTCCAGCGATCAAGTGGAAAAATCCGTTGGAACCGCAGGTCATTGAAGGGATGTTGAAGCCACGTCCAACTCCAAAGACCGATGGTGGCGGTTCAAGCACTTGCAGCCAGCCGTCAAAATCTTCGAAAAAGAAGAAGAAGAAATCTAAGAAGCCCGTGAAGCCTGGCGGCAAACGCACGGACTTACAAAAACAAATTGACGCGCTGGAGGAATACAATCAGAAGGCACGGACTCCCATTACGCTCCAAGAGTTCCTCAATCACGTTTTTCAAGAAGAGGATGAGAGAGAAAGTTCATCAGATGAATCCGAGGAATATGTGGCGAGCTGTCATATGATTTCCTATTCGGTCACAAACGAGGAGGGGACTCCTTGCACTGAAAAGCCGGGGGCAGATCCTGAACCAAAAGTTCTGGGGCCATCAGATGAAGTAATTGACGCACTCCTTAATGAAGCTCGGTTGGAAAGTAAAGCTGATCGGGAGCGCGAGGTGGCCATATTTGAAAGGGCTAAGCGCCAGCGACTTGATGAAGGAGCTGAGACGATCCCGTTGGAGCTGAACACCTCCGCTACCGACAAAAGCCAATTCAAGATAAGAAAGAAGTTTGCTAAGGCCATGTCCATAGGCATGAAGCTACCATCCTCCGAAGAAGAAATTACTGGTGAGGCGAAAACGCACCCCTCCTATTGCTTATATCATCAAAAGATTTCGCACCCCACGCAAGAGTGCAAATCTTTCGATAGATGGTGGCAAGGATATGTTGCTCATCGACAACGCTTTAAGCGGGAGAAGCGTAAAACTCGTCGAGAGCAAAGAAATACGACCGAAGGGCTTAAAAGAACTGCTGGCGATTGTTGCATGATTAACACCGATAAACCACAAGTGCCTACATTTGGGAGTGATTCTGATGAAGAGCTAGAACTTGCCCCCCTCTTTAAAGAGTCCGATTCGAGAAAAGAAGAAGAACCGAAGGTTTGCGAAAATATCCGACTACGTAATCGCATGCTACCCGAAAAGAACCTCGGACCCTCGAACAGGAAAGATAAAGGGAAAGAAAAGGCCTCTGAAGATATCGTCTTAGATGACCAAGTGGTGGAAGAGCTAGCTGCCAAAGACCCACCAAAGAAGAGTAAGGTGGATTACAACGTCTTAGCACATCTGAGAAAGCTGCCCTCACAGCTCAGCATTCTTGACGCGCTTTTTCTATCAAAAGAGGCGAGAGATTTGTTAATTAAGGCACTCCAAGACCCAGAACAATTCCAAGCATGCTTGGCCGAGGAAAAGATGAAGGATGAATTGGAGGAAGTGCACACGGCCGATGTCACTTTTGGCAATGAAGACCTTCTACTTGGGACGTGCGAACACAATCGCCCCCTCTATGTCTCGGGATACTGCCATGATATAAAGATAGGCAAAATCCTGATCGATAACGGGTCGTCTGTTAACCTACTCAACGTGCGGGTGTTGAAGGAAATCTGCATGAGCGTCCAACACCTTTCTCGGGACAAGATCACCATCTCCAGTTTCGACTCCCAATCGTCAAAGACTCTTGGATCTGTGATACTGACACTACGTTTCGGGCTACTCGTCATGGACATTAAGTTCCACATCATAGACGCCAAGACATGCTACAACGCTTTGCTCGGCCGACCATGGTTACACGAGTACAACATCATCCCTTCTACACAACATCAGTGTATGAAGTATTTTAAGGATGGTTTCGAGTATACCGTGACGGGAGAACTGAACCCTTTCTCTGTGAACGAGGTCCGCAAATACGAAGATGCCAAATACCTCTTGCCGGATTTCGAAGACACGGAGAAGTGTCACAAGCCGGAGAATAAAACTAACGCTACCATCCCTGTCTTCGGCAGTGATACTGAGGAAGAAGAGGAGATGGTTTATTCGGATCCGCCCCAACACAACAAGCCGGGACCATCGGCTCCTACATTGATCTTTGGCAGCGACTCGGAAGATGAAGTCCATGCCGTATTCTCTGCTCGATCTTTAATACAAATGTCCGCTGACGAAGAGCAAAGCCTGCAAGTCGCCATGGTGCCGCCTGAGCATCATAAAGAACTGGATACACTTAATATCTACAGTGTAGAAGAGCTGCGGACATTCTATATCCCTCCCAAACGAGAAAGCGAAAAAGCAATTCTATTTTACCGCTCTGAAGAAACCAAGGTGAAAAAAGAAATCTGGCATGGCGCGGATCCTGCGCTCGACAGGCTTCAGCCTATCCGTCTTCCCAGATATTATATAGAGGATTTGAAGAAGCTGCTGAAACGCCAGGGGATATTCTTCAAACAGACCGTTAGAGAGGCCAAATTCTATGACGGGGTCTGGAACGTTCCCGGGACTCAACGCAAACTGCCTAGTGGGAGAATGGAAACAAAAGGGCTTGGATACATCCGGTCAAAGAAACGAGAGTTACTACCCGGCTGCTACGTCGTGTATGACCTTGATAAAGAAGCGGATACTCAATGGGAGGACGCTAATCCTAAGCCAGTGAAAGTTCCAGATGCAAAGGAACCCAGTCCGTCGTTCGAGGAACAAATGGACAAACTTATAAAGAAAGCTGGTCAAAAAGTCCGAGATGATCACAACCGCAAGACGGCCATCTACGAGAAAGCCAAGACGCAACGCCTTCTCCAACAGGCCGTAAAGGATGAAAATGCCGCTCCTTGTCAATCTGTTATAAAGAAGGCTCAGCGCAAAAGCAGAAATAAGTCGAAAGGCCAAAAAGGCGCTCAACAGCAACAAAGCAGGGCTAAGAAGCCACGCAAACGGGAGGCGAGTGTTATTGATCTATCCCTCATGAAGAAAATGAGTCGAGCATACTCTTTTCCTCGGGATAAGACGAGGAGGATATTTGAGCTTGCTCTGAAACATCAGATGCTCACACTGCCGGAGTCCAAGCACCCCGAACAAGCAAGCGAAGTCTCTGGCCCAAACTTATTGCTCTTACCATCGAGTAATAGGGCACCCGCTCGAAGACTGCTTCACCTTTAAGAATTGGGTCGAAGATCAGTACCAGCTCGGCAAGTTCGCTCTGTCTGACAACTGGAAGGTAACGCCGCCACAGAAGCACGAGCCCAAGGCCACGAAAGAAAAACCGGTTCCACATTGGGATTGGAAGCGAATTCGCACCTGTCACATGATTAGAATATTAAAAGAAGAGCCCGAGGACATAGATGAGCTCCCTTGGTGCTTCGAAAACAGCAGCGACGAGATAATCTCAGAATTCCCACCAGCGCCAAAAGAGCTGGAAGATGGAATCCATACCACTGCAGATAACCTCAAGAAGATTGAGTTGGGGACGGCAAACGACCGACGGCCGATATTCATCAGCGAGTTACTATCTGAAGAAAGGGTAACTGCGTTAAAGGATGTGCTTCTGCAGCATAGAGATTGCTTCGCGTGGAACTATTCCGAAATGCCGGGACTAGATCCAGAAATTGCTGTACACAGATTGGCGATATCCCCGGACATCAAGCCAGTCAAACAGGCACCAAGAAGAATGCGTCTCGAGCTTGAAATGAGTATCAATGCTGAAGTCAAAAAGCTGATCGACTCTGGCTTCATCCAGGAGGTTCAATATCCGGATTGGATCGCCAACATTGTCCCGGTGATGAAGAAAAATGGGACTGTGCGCATATGCGTGGATTTTCGGGATCTCAATAAAGCTTGCCCGAAGGATGATTTCCCAGTGCCAGTCACCGAACTGATGATAGACAACACGTCTACTCACGAGGTTTTCTCCTTCATGGATGGCTCATCAGGGTATAATCAAATAAAGATGCATCCCGAAGACCAGAAGCACACAGCCTTCAGGACTCCTCTGGGTATATTCTGCTACAAAGTGATGCCCATCGGTCTAAAGAACGCCGGTGCCACCTATCAGAGGGCCATGATGAAGATCTTCGATGACCTTATACACGAAATCGTTGAATGCTATATCGACGATCTCGTGGTTAAAAGTAAATCATACGATGAACATCTCGAGCATTTGAAGACCGTATTTCAACGCCTTCGGCAATACAACTTGAAGATGAACCCTTTTAAGTGTGCATTCGGAGTTTCCTCAGGCAAATTCCTGGGATTCATTGTCCGACACCGGGGTATCGAAATAGATCCGTCCAAGATCAAGGCGATCATGGAAATGCCTCCGCCGAGGACTCTTAAACAGTTGCGGTCTCTCCAAGGGAAACTCGCATACATACGGCGATTTATAGCCAATCTTTCAGGCAAGTGACGTCCTTATAGCCACCTGATGAAGAAGGGAACCCCGTTCGTCTGGGATCACAAGTGCCAAAGCGCACTAGACGAGATCAAACAGTACCTGCAAAACCCTCCAGTGTTGGCTGCGCCGGTTAAGGGAAAGCCTCTCATTCTTTATACAGCCGCCCTCGAAGGTTCTTTAGGCGCATTATGGGTACAAGAGAACGATCAAGGGAAAGAAAGAGCACTCTACTACTTAAGTCGAGTTCTACTGGGGGCAGAAAGCAACTACTCCTCCATCGAAAAACACTGCCTGGCGTTGATCTTCACGATAACAAAGCTCAGGCACTACGCGTTGGCGCATGAGGTCCGTCTCATTTCAAAGGTGGACCCCCTTAAATACTTGATGTCAAAGGCCATACTGATGGGACGACTCGCTAAATGGGCCCTACTCTTGATGGAGATCTCGATCACGTACTGACCTCTCAAGGCAGTGAAAGGCCAGGCCATCGCCGACTTCCTCGCTGAGCATCCCATACCCGTCGATTCTCCTCTAAACTGCGATCTTCCAGACGAACATGCGTTTGATACGGTCAACGGTGATGGTACTCGATGGGAGCTTTATTTCGATGGCGCATCTTCTATGAAGAAGCGCAAACAAAGCACCCCTATAATTAAAACGGGCGTAGGGCTCATCTTTGTAACTCCACAAGGAGGGATAATGCGCTTTGCTTTCTCCCTAACAGAGCCGAGGACAAACAATGAAGCCAAATACGAAGCTCTGATAGCAGGACTCGAGATCGCCATTGACATGGGAATTGAAAACCTCCTCATATACGGGGATTCTCAACTGGTCGTTAGTCAAGTAAACGGCGACTACCAAACATGCAAACCAGAATTGGTGAAGTACGGCGAAAAAGTGCAACAATTATTGACTCAAATTTCCTCCTATACTTTGGAAAACATACCGCGCGCGGAAAACAGTAAAGCAGACGCATTGGCCAAACTTGCTAAAGAACTGGCTGACGAGAACCTCGATGACATTAGAATCGTGGTGCAAAGCCGTCGGGTGCTTGCCCCAGCAGAAATATCTCCGTAATCATCCGAAGGAAAAGGAGCGAGCGAGCAGATGGCTCTACAAATAAAAGACCGGGAAAAGGCCGAGGATTGGAGGGAAGTCTTCATAGACTACTTTAAGTCCCACCGAATGCCTGAAGAAGTGTCCACAAGACATCAGCTCATGGAACGAGCTCTGTCTTTCACCTTCGTCAATGATACTCTATACAAGAGGTCATTTGATTCTCTGTGGCTGAGATGCCTAGGACCTGACGAAGCGAGAAGGGTCGTCCAGGAAGTTCATGACGGACTCTGCGGTTCTCACCAAGCAGGCCCAAAGATGAAGTTGAAGATCAAACACATGGGCTACTACTGGCCCACGATGATTCAAGACTGCCTCAAATATGCGAAGCAATGCCACTCATGCCAAATCCATGGGGACTTCATCCATCAGCATCCAAATCCATTACATCCAACGGTGGCTAGCTGGCCATTCGAAATGTGGGGGACTGATATAGTCGGCCCTATCAAACCAGCATCGTCTAGAGGACATCGTTTCATCCTAGCGACGACTGACTACTTCTCTAAATGGGCAGAGGCAATACCGCTGAGAGAAGTTAAGACGAAGAATATCCTCCACTTCTTCAAAACGCACGTCATATATCGGTTTGGAACTCCGCGACGGATCATCTCCGATAACGAGCCAGCTTACAGAAGCCACAAGATCAGTCGCTTCGCGCAACAGCACAATATAGATTGGAGATATTCCTCGGTTTACAATCCACGAGCTAACGGTCTAGCTGAGGCCTTCAACAAGACCTTGACGAAGATCATGAAGAAAACAGTGTCGCGAAATAAGAAAGACTGGCACGAAAGACTGCAAGAGGCTCTCTGGGCATATCGAACTACGTTTAAAATGGCTACAAACGCAACACCATATGCGTTAGTATTCGGGACAGAAGCAGTACTCCCCCTCGAGATAGAGTTACCCTCTCTACGAGTGGCAATCCATTATGAGCTGACGGACGAAGAAAATGCTCACCTTCGGCTTGAGGAGCTTGATGCCCTTGAAGAAACACGGCTCATAGCGCAACAAAATCTGGAGGCCTATAAAGCAAAGATGACGCGCTCATATGAAAGATTGACCCGACCGAGGACATTTCGCCAAGGCGAACTCGTGCTAGTGGTCAAAAGGCATATGATCCCCAATCGCGCCAAGCGGGGAAAATTCGAGCCAAAATATGAAGGTCCGTACGTCATAGATAAGGTCTACCAGGGCGGGGCCTATCTACTCATAGATATGCACGGTGAAAGGCCTTTCAGGCCAATAAACGGTCGCTTTCTAAAGAGATACTACGCTTAATGAGCCACAGCCTAGGTCAATGATAGATGACGACGACTATGTCCGCTCTCTGTCTCCCCAAGCCCAAAACTCTATAAGTAGTGGCTGGCCAGCGGACCGAAACGTCCTTAAACTAATAGCGGACCGAAACGTCCTTAAACTAATAGCGGACCGAAACGTCCTTAAACTAATAGCGGACCGAAATGTCCTTAAACTAATAGCGGACCGAAACGTCTTTAAACTACTACCGCAGCATCTTTAGGCTGACGAGATAAAAAAAACATATAAAAATAAAATAAAAAAACGGTATGTCCATAAGCAAAAAGGGCACGGATGAAAACCCGAAAGGGCTCCGTGAGTAAAAACAGCAGGGCTACCGGCGAGTGTTCATGAAAACCCGAAAGGGCGCGACCTCGTAAAAAAAAAAAAGAAAAAAAATATATATATAAAAAAAAACAAAAAAAAACGGTATGTCCATAAGCAAAATGGGCACGGATGAAAACCCGAAAGGGCTCCGTGAGTAAAAACAGCAGGGCTACCGGCGAGTGTTTGTGAAAACCTGAAAGGGCGCAACCTCGTTAAAGAACACTTACAAGATCCTCTCGACCTTGTAGGGAGAAACCACCCGCGTGAGATCCTTACGACTCACAAGGGAGCAACACACTTAGGGATCCCCACGATTCCTAAGGAGAAAATACACTTGCGAGATCCTCACGACTCGTAAGGAGAACTCTCTTATGGGACCCTCACGGCTCGTAAGAGTTGAAAGTCTTAAGTTACAGAGACCTAAACCTGTGCTTAAGCTACCCCTACAACTTCCGATATTGCCCTATAAGTGGTCCAACACGGGCTCTTGTATACAATCCACGGGCGCGTATAAACATTTCCCTAATCAAGTCTCATCCGAGACTGGGGATATGTTCGCATGGTGAACAACCCTTGTAAATCCTCTCGATTTATGAGGAGAAAATACTCTCGTAGGATCCTTACGACTTACAGAGGAACAAAACACTTAGGAATCCTCACGATCCCTAAGGAGAAAATACACCTACAAGACCCTCACGACTTGTAGGGAGAAATACCTTTGTGAGACCCTTACGGCTCATGAAGTTAAAAGCCTTAGACGACAGGACCCTAACCCTGGTCTCTAAGCCACCTTTGTTCAACATCGACAGAGGCAGATGATGATTCGCTCCTGGCAATATCCCAGTTGTAGCGGTACTGATGCCGTAATCGGTGTCTAATTCCAGGTTTACGGCGGAAAGCTAGTAGGCCGCACATGCATACAAAATAGCCGAAATGATTGGGCAACTTGCAATAAAAAGCAGCAAGTAAAAAGGTATGCATGCAAAATAGCCGAAATGATTGGGCACCGCGAAAAATAGCCGAAATGATTGGGCAATCGCGACCTTCGCGATAGAAAAGCTGAAATGATAGAGCATCGCGGAGATAAAACAAAAAGAAAATAAAATAACTTTGGCCCTACAGTTAAGATCATATCGATCCCTGTATACAATCCAAAGGCGTAAACAAAGAGGGAACCGTACTTTCCCAACAGGCTCCGCCAGAAGACGAAGCCAAATCTAGACGGTTCAGTCCAACTCTGGAGAAACCAGTGTCTTCAGCAAATTCCTCGACTCACGGATACAAACACTCCTTGACGAGAGCCTCCTGATCCGCGTCGACTCGCAGAGCCGCCAGTGCCTCCGTGGGAAATCTGCGACTCGTTTCAAATCTCAAGGAAACAAATAATCCTTGGCGCTTGGGAAACAAATAATCCCTGGCAAACCCCTCGACTCACGGATACAAACACTCCTTGACGAGAGCCTCCTGATCCGCGTCGGCTCGCAGAGCCACCAGTGCCTCCGTGGGAAATCCCCGACTCGTTTCAAACCCCAAGGAAACAAATAATCCTTGGCGCTTGGGAAACAAATAATCCACAGCAAATTCCTCGATTCACGGATACAAACACTCCTTGATGAGAGCCTCCTGATCCGCGTCGACTCGCAGAGCCACCAGTGCCTCCGTGGGAAATCCTCGACTCGTTTCAAACCCCAAGGAAACAAATAATCCTTGGCGCTTGGGAAACAAATAATCCCTGGCAAACTCCTCGACTCACGGATACAAACACTCCTTGACGAGAGCCTCCTGATACGCGTCGACTCGCAGAGCCACCAGTGCCTCCGTGGGAAATCCCCGACTCGTTTCAAACCCCAAGGAAACAAATAATCCTTGGTGCTTGGGAAACAAATAATCCCTGGCAAACTCCTCGACTCACGGATACAAACACTCCTTGATGAGAGCCTCCTGATTCGCGTCGGCTCGCAGAGAAACTGTGTCTCCGCGGGAAATTCCCGATTCGTCTCAACATGCAAATGAAGCCTCAGGCAGCAGGGACTAAAAAAACTTGCTTCCTGAACAATGGGACCCTGCAAGTCAATCCAAAATGGTCTCTTGCATACTATTCACGGGTCTCACTCTCCAAAGTCGAATTTCGAGAGGAAGGAAACAACCGCTTGTGGGTCCTCTCGACTCGTAAGAGGGAAAAATTCTCTTATAGGATCCTTACGACTTGTAAGAGAAAACAACACTTAGGAATCCTCACGATTCCTAAGGAGAAAGCCCACCTACGAGATCCTCTCGATCCGTAGGGAGAAGAATCTCTATGAGACCCTCACGGCTCATTGAGTTGAAAAGTCTTAGGCAGCAGATCCGAAACTGCGGCTTAAGCCATCGCTATTTCTTAAGGAAATCGGGATACTCGTTCTAATCATCCGTTAACCATGTTTGCTAAAGTGATATGCTGATAGTAAAAGAAAGAGAAGACGGAGAAAATGACACATGACAAAAAAAGGTGTATCTTTTATTCATAAACTTGATCGGGTACAGGATACATTATGTCAAAGAATAAATATATATATATATATATATATACATTCTTTTATCTACAAGTACAAACGATACAAAGATGGATAGCTACTGAGGAGGAAGTGTCTTTAGTAGATCCACAAGCTGCTCTCGCACTTCCTTCAGCGCCTCCTCCTGAGCGGCTGCCGCAGTCACCTCCGCTTCCACCCGGGCTCGCTGCTGCAAGAAAGATGAAAGTTGCTCCTCCGCCGCCTTCTGGGCTGCTTCCTGGCTAGGTGCATCTCGCTCGACAACATCAAGGTGTTGCCTCAATGATAACCCTTCAGAAAGACATTGCAGGAAGCCCTCAAAAACAACCTTCAGCCGTGCGGCGTTGGCCTCCACCCGAGCATGCAGTTGGGCAGACTTGTTTGAAGTCTCACCACGCTCCTTACGCCTTGAAATGACTTCTTGTTCGAGGTAGCGGAAGTAAGGAGCGCTCTGCTCAATCCACGCTGTTCTTTGATTACTGGCAGCCAAGGCCTCGGGAGCGGGACGCAGCGACTCCAACTGATATAGGCGACCCTCGATCTCCCTACAATGGTTAACCCAGGATGCGACGATGCCCTCATCATGAAAGTTCACGAGTATTGCTAGCATCGGGTTAACCATCATAGCGAAGTCTGCGGCAGATGTAGGAGTTTCAACGTCGAGTTCCTCGACGTAGTCACTCAACATGCGCAGACTATTCGCGGCGCCTTTTGAAGACAGACTCCTCAGATAAGGACCCGCCGGTATTATGATGCGAGATTCGAAGGGCGCCGAGATCGGAACGACAGCTGAAAAGAAACGAGATGTGATCAGATAACAGTTCTGAAAATAAAGAAGGAAGACTTTATCAATGTGATAGTTACTATACCAGTTGAGACAGGTGGCAAGGTCGGCAGGGCTGGTGGCGCAGCTGATCTCTTATCCCCTCCTTCAATCTGTAGCACTGCAGTTGAGATGAGAAAAAGAGGTTAGAGGTAATTCCATCAATAAAAAAAAAGGAAGGATGTCAACGGAAATCATACTCACCAACGCCACCAGAGGAAGAAGCAAGCTCGGATGGGAAAGAAAAGTGTGGGAGCAACATCTGATATACATGATCAAAAAGCACTCCTGGAAACACAACAGTGTGACTTTAGTACACAAATTATACGTCTAGAAGATAAGATTAATAAATCGTAAACACATACCTTCCAACATCTTCGAGGGTATAAGAGAGGGTTGAGAGGTGACCACCGCCAAGGCAGTCGTTGAAGGCGCTCCCTCGAGCAGTGGGGCATCGGCGCTGGCTGCACCTGCGTTACAAAAAAGGTGAACTTTTCAGAAAGGATTGTAAAATAAGAAAGACAGTAACCTAAGGTTTACCTGAGGAGCTCCCGGCCGAAATAGAAGCGACTCCCTCCTCTATCGACATGAGGCCACCGCCTGTAGCCTCATCACCCGACTCGATGGGGACCGTCGTCGTGCTACCGCGACCAGGAGACGGCAGGAGATCGTAAGCAGGGAGGGCAATGATTGGATCGTTGCCGGATTCTTGGAAGGAAGCGACTGACTCTTCCCCGAGAGTCGTATCCATCTCACCCGCAACTACTTCGAGCTCCGCCGTCTCCATCGGCTCATCCACTGTCACCACGAGGTCGCCGGCCTCAAGCGCCACGTCCACCACCACCCTCGGTTCAGTTATAATGATCATATCATCTGCCACCGCTTCAGGTTCGGCATCAATGACCTTCTCGGCTGCTGGCCCCTCGACCTCCACCTCAGGCTCCGAAGCCACAACGACGTTGCCCACCGTTGGCTCGAGTTCGGCAGGTACCGCCTCCTCTGTTTCTTTGGGATCAACGGTTTCCACCTCCCCCTCGATCGGACTCGGCCCTGCAAGATAAGGGATATAAGGACCAATGACATTAAAAACCCTTATAACAAAAACTCTGAGAGAAATATTACCTGAAGCGGATTTACCGTTTGCGCTCCGAACTGCGCGCGCCACCTCTCTGCGGGCAGTGGATAAGGCAACATGGGCCTCTTCAGATGGAGTATCAGCACGAGGGGCGGTGCTGGGGCCCGCTCCCACAGCCAAGGCAGCCCGGCGCGCCTTTGCCGCTTCCTTTCCTCCCGGGCTGTCGCGATGGACCTTAGTGACGCCTCCTTCAAGGCGTCGTCATCCTCGTTCAGGGATGCCTCCAGAGCCTTTAAGGCATCCTTCATCGGCTCTTCAAGACAAACCTCCTGCAGTGGCCCAGAGGAAGCGGGAACATCGGCAGCGGGTAAAACATCTGCGTCGCTTGGTGGGAACGGCATTGAGGATTCTGCAATAAAAAGAGAAAGGTTAGATCGACCATAACACGAGGGAGATGGAGACTTGATGGATTAAAACTTACTAAAGCCCATAGACGCTCTAAGACATTCCTCCTCCTGGAAAGTCTTCAGAGAAGCGGCAACGGCTTCTTCGTCAGTGATGCCTGTCGAAAGGAAAGAAAGAAAAGCGTTAGTCAAAGGCAATGAAGAGGATATGTTGCAATAAAGAAAAAGTGACTAATAGTTACCTGATTGCGCAAGCTTGGCCAGCCACGCGTCACGCTTTTCCAACCACGCCGAAGTTTCGAGAGCGGCTTCCAAGTCTGTATCATCCGGCGGCGGCATCACTAGTCCTTCATTCGTCCCGTATTCGATCAGGCCCTCGGCATAGGGAGCATGGGGTTCCTGACCGAACACGACATCCGCAGCGAATAGCGACTTCTTTTTCTTTTGCCCTCCGACCCTAGGCTCATGGGGGATCGACTTACGTTTAGCAGCCACCTTGGGACGGCGGGTCCCGATGTCTGCACCTACACCGGACTCCGGCGAGGCCACGACCACTGTCTCCACTGGAGCACGGGGCGCTGGGGCTGCATCTTTAATATCGGGAAGCGGCAATCCGTGCGGAGGACTTTGCGCACGCGACGGTCTGCCCCTGACCTCTTTTAAAGGGGCAACTACTGGGGTCCTTGGGACCAAAGGAGCGTTGCGATCGGTACCTGGAGGCACACCCTTACGATCGACCAACAGTCGCCTTTCCTCCTTTATAACTGCTCCTGTTTCATGATTGTACCAGTCTTTGTACACATTGAGGAGTCTCAGAGCATAAGCCGGCGCATTGATAAAAAAATGAGAGCTCGTATTCAGGCGCATGAAATGGTGCAGTGCGTTCTCCATCCCTTCTTCAGTGGCAGTGGGTTCCAGCAAGAAGGCTTCCAAGGGGACCCCTTGATCGTAGCCCAGTTGTTGAGCAAAATGATGCGGGTTATACCTCATAAAAATTTCCACACCATTCTGCCTAAAGACTAAGAAACCCGGTCTAATGGAATATAAGTGAAGGGTCTCCCGAGCCGTCAAAACTGAGGCTCCATCTTTAAAGACATCTTGTAATGGCCGCGTCACAGTGGTAGACACTTTTCCAATGGTCAATACCTTATCGACAAAGGACATACCGGCTCCAACGGTGTGAGGGCGAAGGAGTAAGCCCCTGGCGTTCCGCGGTGATGGGGTTACAATTGATGCGCCGATCAGCTGTATAATGCGGGGAAAACCGCACTTGTCAAAGAACGAGGTCCTTTTATGCATGCCGAAGACACCCGCTGTGTGTAGCTCGAGCCACGATGCAAAGTAATGCATCGGGAAGACCACATGCAATACCCCGGGCTCATTAGCATCCGCTGCTCGACTGAGGCCATGGTATAAGTGCGCTAAGCCAGCAATCCCAACAGCTACCTTTACCCCGATGACCATCCGGTGGGCTGGGTAAAAGACAGAGGGTCGCATCCGATGAGAGTGCATTGGGATCGCAAACCAGCTCAGCCACAATCCAAGAAATCCTAAGAAAAAGGCCTCCTCATCCATTCCAGAGGCCGCAATTTCTGCAAATGACATAGTAGGGAAGTCCGGAAGAAAAAAACCCTTTTGATCTATATCCTTCTCTGGTAGGTTGTCCACACCTAGACCGAAGGGGTCATCCAGGGTGGCGAACTTGGCAGCTTCCGATGAGATGACGCTTGGACAAAGGAAACGAGCAATGAAGTCCTCAAAGTTAACTCCCCGACCCCCATGTTCGACGAAGAGGGACTCATATATGTTCAACACTTTAATCAAGCTTGGGAATTGATGTTGAACGGCATTCTCTGGTGTGACCCCCTTACCATCGGCCTAGCACCAAAGACGTACACATCTGTCGGGAGCAGCTCCTCATAATGTTCCCCCATCACTGGTAAGCCGGATACCTCCGCAAACTCCTCCAAGGAGATTGACACTTCCCGATCCATGGCAAGGAAAGTGTGGGTAGGAATATTCCATTGCTCCAAGAAAGCTTTGAACCACCAGGTGGGGAGCGTGGGATACTGGAAAAGAGAGACGTAGACCGCAGTGTACAGTCCTAATCTTATCAACTGCAACTTCTTCGTCGACAGGATGTATCGGGCCCACGGCAGATAGCCAATCGGGTGGTGGGGGATCAGACCAAGGTTATAAGATTGCCCCCAAGGTCGTGCTTCACCCTGACAGATACGGCGCCCTAGGATGTCCAAAACCATAAGACGCTGAACCGGTATCGCATCTATAGCGGGATGTAGAAAACCCTTCGATGTCCAATCCACCAACTCCACGGCATACTGCACCGAGGGTGGGGTAGCATAGTGAATCGCCGTGATGGGTTCCGACGGCACCGCGCATGTGAAGCTCCGGCGGCCCATGATGATCTGATTATACCACGACCCCCAAAGGTGGAGACTCTTGTGTTCCGGGTCGTACTCCTTAATCATGGTCAGGACTTCACGGTCCAAGGGCGCCTCGGGAAATCCCTCCTCCGAGCGGACGAACGGGAATGAAGTGTCTAGAGACATGATCGCTGCAAAAGAACAATTTAGCCGTTAGTGTTGTAATTCCAACATTTGGCATCTAAAAAAAAGCATTAATTAAATTAAATTAAAATTAATTAATTACACCACACAGCAGTGCAGTGAGTAGGAGACCAAAGGGGACCCACAAAATCTGGATGACAATACATCAGACAACCTCATCATTGGATGAGATTGTCAATTGGTCCCCAGAAAAACATTCCCATTTATTAAAAAGGGGGGTGGGAAGAATCCCTAGAGACAAGGAGAAAATCTCCTCTCTCAGAGCAAAGCTCTGTCACAGAGTGACACTTGACAAACTTGGGTCCCAGGGAAATAAGATTCCTTAAAAAGAGCACAGCTCTATGGTAATAATGGAAAGGTCCATCAGAAAATGTCTACACCTAAAAGAATTAAAATTTTTGAAATCTTGGAAAATCCACGAAAAACTTGTGAAATTTTTTCATTTTATCAGATCTAAAAAATCCACAGATGATCTATGAGCAAAGCTCTGTTCATGGGTTAAAACCTATGAACAAGATCCCTGTAGATCTGCAAGTTTTTGAGAGCGAAGCTCTGTTTATAAAATCCCAATGGGGATCTCTTTAGATCAAAAGATCTGTAAGAGCAAAGCTCTATTAGTTAATTAAAATATTTAATTTAAGATTAATTTTATCTAAAATTTTCTAACTTGGAAAATGAGAGCAAAGCTCTAAAGTTCTGGAAACGAGAGCAAAGCTCTGGAGTTCTAAGCGAGAGCAAAGCTCTGGAAATCAAAATCTAGAAAATGGTGAGATTTTTCTAAGGGTCAGAGGTCCTATTTATAAGGCGCTTGCGTCCCTTGAGCTCGCCCCTTGATCCAACGATCAGGAGTTTGCCACCGCTGCACTCACGTGTGCGCCACGTGAGCGCAACGGTGGGGGGGCATTTGTTTCGCCCAATCAGAGCAAAACTCTGTTGAAATTCAAAATTCAAAAATTCTGAAGCAACGCTTCAAGTCTCGGGCGCAACGCGCCACATGTCGGGCGCTGATACGTCAGCGCAGCGCCCAAGAAGGCGCACCCAATCAGAGCAAAGCTCTATTAAAGGAAGCAACGCTTCGGTTGCGCAGGCACTGCGATGTGCGACACGTGTCAGCGCAGATGCGCTAGCGCAGTTGCGCTGCGCTGTGCGCTGAGCGACACGTGTCAGCGCAGTCGCGCTGCGCTGAGCGCAGCGCGACACGTGTCAGCGCAGTTGCGCTGCGCGACACTTGTCACGCGCTCACGCGCTGGGGCATCTGCGCCAAACAGAATTAAAATTTTAAGAAATCTTTTCTGTTCTTATTAAAACAAAAAGATTTTCTTCTGCAAAACAGAAGCCCTTGGATCAAAGATCCAACGGTGGGGAAAATTCCCCAAATCACTCAGAGAAAAATCTCTTTAACAAATTTAACTAATTTATGGGCACTATAAAAAGGACCCTAGGCCTCAATTAAAAGGCATCAACATCTTTCTAAAAAAAAGAGAGAAAAGAACTCTGAGGAACTCCTCAAGAATAAAAAAGGTAAAAACCTTTAGAATAAAAGAGAAAGTTCTCTTAGGAACATATCATAGATCTAAAAACAAGATCAATGATCTTTAATAAAAATAAAATAAAAATAGTGCTTTGCACTTTTCATGAACCTTTGGTTCTCTGAGATAAGAAAAACAAGAAAAAACTTATTTTTCTTTGATCTAAATTAGATCAAGAAATCAAATAGTGCTTTGCACTTCTGTTCTTGAATCTAAAAGATTGTTAGTGCTTTGCACTTGCAAACTGCGCTGTTGCGCTCTTGGGAGCGCGCAACGTGTCAGCAGCGCAACAGCGCAGTGCACTAGTGCAGCGCACTGCACTGTTGCGCTTGCGCTCACCAGAGCGCGCCACGTGTCAGCAGCGCAATACATGGTTTCTTTGGTATCAGAGCCGGGTTTGATTCTTTTGTAGTTGGGTATTGGACCCAATACACGAATCAGAATACTCGTGATTAGGAACATGTCCTGCCACCTTGTTATCGTGATTCTTGAATCATATCTTTCTTTTATCCTTCGTCTTGACGTTATACAAACAACTTTGCATCTCGGCTTGAAACCTTTTTGGTTCACCATTGTTTCTCCCCGTTCCTTGATTCTGATACTAAGATTTGGGCGACTTGAGTGGAGTTATGTAATTGTACCCATGAACTGCAGCATGATTACAATACGGTACTCTATTTAAGTAACTTGGAATTCTAGTTTTGATTCATTTCCTTGTTTCATGATCATTATATTACCTTGCTTCTCTCGGTTTCATTGCTTACCAGTTATTGTTTTATCACCAGCTTGAATCATGTTTACCGTGCTTAATCCTCTTCAGTATCTTGACTTCGGATGAAGTCATCTCGGTATCTTACTTGTTCTTTTTTTCCCGCATTAGGATTATTCAATCCTGGTGCATCCCTTTGTTTGTTGTTGTCTTGGGAATGGATTTTCGCGGCACTTTCCACGCTCATATTGATTCTAAGGAAAGGAAAGTGATTCTCCAGATTCCCGGACATCCGGAGCTTGTTTTGCTGGAGGAAGCAGTTCTGTCGGGCCAGTCGAGTTTAGGGCTAGGCCGACAAACAACGTTCTTTCGTCGATGGAAGTTGATAAGAAAGAAGCACCGGCTATAGTTCGAGAATTCTTGAACGTGTTCGAAGACACCTCGGGTTTATCGCCAAAACGAGATGTGGAGTTTACGATTAATCTTGTTCCTGGTGCAGCGCCAATCTCAAAGGCGTATTATCCAATGGCACCAGTAGAGTTGGAAGAAATCAAGAAGCAGGTTACTGAATTATTTGAGAAGGGTTGGATTCGCAGCAGTAACTCGCCTTGGGAAACTCCAGTTCTTCTAGTAAAGAAGAAAGATGGCACAAGGAGGATGTGCATCGATTATCGAGAATTAAACCGGGTGACTATTAAGAACAAGTATCCGATCCTTCGCATTGGCGAATTGTTCGAGCGGCTTAGTGGCGCGAGGGTATTCTCGAAGCTGGATTTGCGGTCCGGATATCATTAGATCCGAGTTAAACCAGAAGATATTTGCAAGACTGTGTTCCGAACTCGGTATGGACATTACGAGTATTAGTGATGCCCTTCGGAGTAACGAATGCACCGGCGATATTTATGGACTTGATGAGCCGAATCTTTTCACCATTCTTGGACCAATTTATAGTGGTGTTCATTGATGATATTTGGTCCACCCAAAAGAGTATTGAAGAGCATGCAGAACACTTGAAGATCGCACTGCAGACATTGAGGCAAGAAAGATTGTATGCAAAGATGAGCAAGTGCGAGTTTTGGCTTGAAGAAGTGAAGTTTTTGGGGTATATCGTAGCTGGAAATGGAATCGCTGTTTATCCAAGGAAGATTGCAGCAGTTCAAGACTGGCTGATTCCGAAGAACGTTGTAGAGATCAGAAATTTTCTTGGACTTGCCGGGTATTACAGAAGGTTCGTGGAGAACTTTGCTCGTCTGGCAGAGCCTTTGACCAAGCTTACATGCAAGGAAGTACTATTTGTGTGGACGGAAAGGTGTGCGTCGGCTTTTGAGGTGTTGAAGCAGTGATTGATAGCTGCTCTTATTTTGACCGTGCCAGACAGTTCCGGAGTATTGGTGATTCACAGCGACGCATCTGGGAAAGGTTTGGGATGTGTTTTGATGCAGCAAGGGAAGGCTGTAGCTTACGTGTCGAGACAGTTGAAGACCCATGAGAAGAATTACCCAACTCATAACTTGAAGTTAGCAGCTGTGATTTTCGCTTTGAAGATTTGGAGATCGTGCTGTTTCGCCCAATCAGAGCAAAGCTCTGTTGAAATTCAAAATTCAAAAATTCTGAAGCAACACTTCAAGTCTCGGGCGCAACGCGCCACATGTCAGGCGCTGATACGTCAGCGCAGCGCCCAAGAAGGCGCACCCAATCAGAGCAAAGCTCTATTAAAGGAAGCAACGCTTCGGTTGCGCAGGCACTGCGCTGTGTCAGCGCAGATGCGCTAGCGCAGTTGCACTGCGCTGTGTGCTGCGCGACACGTGTCAGCGCAGATGCGCTAGTGCAGTTACGCTGCGCTGTGCGCTGCGCGACACGTGTCACGCGCTGGGGCATCTGCGCCAAACAGAATTAAAATTTTAAGAAATCTTTTCTGTTCTTGTTAAAACAAAAAGATTTTCTTCTGCAAAGCAGAAGCCCTTGGATCAAAGATCCAACGGTGGGGAAAATTCCCCAAATCACTCAGAGAAAAATCTCTTTAACAAATTTAACTAATTTATGGACACTATAAAAAGGACCCTAGGCCTCAATTAAAAGGCATCAACATCTTTCTAAAAAAAAGAGAGAAAAGAACTCTGAGGAACTCCTCAAGAATAAAAAAGGTAAAAACCTTTAGAAAAAAAGAGAAAGTTCTCTTAGGAACAGATCATAGATCTAAAAACAAGATCAATGATCTTTAATAAAAATAAAATAAAAATAGTGCTTTGCACTTTTCATGAACCTTTGTTTCTCTGAGATAAGAAAAACAAGAAAAAACTTATTTTTCTTTGATCTAAATTAGATCAAGAAATCAAATAGTGCTTTGCACTTCTGTTCTTGAATCTAAAAGATTCTTAGTGCTTTGCACTTGCAAACTGCGCTGTTGCGCTCTTGGGAGCGCGCCACGTGTCAGCAGCGCAACAGCGTAGTGCACTAGTGCAGCGCACTGCACTGTTGCGCTTGCGCTCACCAGAGCGCGCCACGTGTCAGCAGCGCACTAGCGCAGCGCACTGCACTGTTGCGCTTGCGCTCACCAGAGCATGACACGTGTCTTCACCACAAGCGCTTGCGCTCAGTGAGTGGCGTAAAGCGCCTAACAAATGCAATGCAGGGCCAAGCCCAATTAAAAGACCAAACAGGCCTAATTAAATTGATGCTCTGCATCATTTGTAAATGGGCAAAGCCCAAATAAAAATAATAAAATGCTATGCAGATGCCTTGCAGAGCCCAAAATAAATTGATGCTCTGCATCTTTTATGGGCAGAGCCCAAACAAGAAAGTAGAAGTAATGCAATACATTATTTAAGTGTGGGCAAAGCCCTAGTATAGGTCTAATGGACTAAAAATAAATAAAATGTTGAACATTTTCAACTGGACTTGGCCCAATTCTGGCCGTAAGTCCTTAAATTAAATTGAACTGAGCACAAATGCTCTCTCGAATCAATTTACCTCCGGTTCGAGGGTACATCTCCGAACTCCTCTGACACTTCTCGTTGTAATCCTTCAACGACGTCAGAGAGGCGACGGGTCCCAACGACCACATGTGGATATGGACTGCGGGATCCTTAAACTCGTGGACCGAAACGTCCTTAAACTAATATTCGTCCCTAAATGGGAATGCTGGACCGAAACGTCCTTAAACTAATATTGGACCGAAACGTCCTTAAACTAATATTCGTCCCTAAATGGGAATGCCGGACCGGAACGTCCTTAAACTAATGTCGGACCGAAACGTCCTTAAACTAATGATGGACCACTACGTCCTTAAACTGGCGACGGACCGAAATGTCCTTAAACTAATGATGGACCACTACGTCCCTAAACTGGCAATGGACCCCCATGTCCCTAAACTAGAACACGGACCACTACGTCCCTAAACTGGAACAATAGAGCCTTCAAATGCTCTTTTGTCGGATCTAAACGATCCCGTTTAAGTTGATCTTAGCCCCAAACACGGCTAACGTATCCTTAAACATTCAAACGGACTATAAAACTCCAAATCAACCTTGGTTCAAGGGTACATCTCTTAACTCCTCTGGCATCTGCCGTTGTAATCCTTCAATGACGTTAGAGAGGTGACGAGTCCCGATGGCCAGATATTAAATGGATTATCACGTTAAGTTGATCTTAGTCTTAAACAGGACTATCGTATTTTTAACGAACGTTTAAGTTGATCTTAGCCGCAACGCGACTAATGCATCCTTAAACTAAAAACACCAAACCCAAATCTAAGTAAATACGGATTTGGACTAATCCACGTCCTACGGGCGACGGCATTACTCAGTCTCCGTATACAATCCACGGGCAACCACAAACAAAACAAACACACACGACACGAAGTGAAATTCTGGAGAAGGAGAAAGTTGTTACCGCGATGCGGTAGCGTAATTAACTGCAGGGGCTTGCGCCTGCAGGGAAGAGCGTCTCCACAATCAAAAACCCCTCAAGCGAGGGGGAATCTGACGAAGTCTGCTACATCGGCCGCATCCGTCTAAACCTCCGATACACGGTGCCATAAATCAACTTGGCATCTTCGGAGAGGTTGACGGATAAAACCAAATAGCATCTGCCCCGAATCTCAGCGTCAGGACATCGCAGTCTTGTGCGCCGTCTTTCGGAGGGGAACACGTGCTACCGCATTCTTCAGGACAGTTGATGCATCTGCAAGTACATTCGTCGTTGATCGAGAAGATTAAAGCAGCGCAGTTACAGGACCCAAGATTGCAAAAGTTTCGAGAACAGGTTGAAGCTGGACTTCGAACGGACTTGTTGGTAAAAATTGTTCATTGCGATATGGTAGCCGTTTGTGTGTGCCAAAAGGAGACATTCGCGAAGGACTTATGAAGGAGGCGCACAGCTCAGCATATTCCGTACATCCAGGAGGCACGAAGATGTACCGAGATATACGACAGCATTTCTGGTGGGAAGGTATGAAACGGGAGATTGCCCGCTTTGTAGCAAGTGCTTAGTGTGTCAGCAAGTTAAGGCTGAATATCAAAGGGTTGCTGATTTATTGCAACCACTTCCGATTCCTCAATGGAAGTGGGAACATATAACCATGGATTTCGTGACGGCTCTACAGCGGAGTCCAAAAGGCAACAATACAGTTTGGGTGATTGTTGATCGATTGACCAGGGCAGCTCATTTCATCCCATTTCGAGTTGGTCAATCAACAGAAGCTTTGGCAGAGCGGTACATGCAGGAGATATGAAGATTGCATGTAGTACCGGTGAGCATCGTGTATGACCGTGACACTCGTTTCTTATCACACTTTTGGAGGAGCTTACAGGAAAGTTTGGGGACTCGATTGAAGTTTAGTACAGCTTATCATCCTCAAACAGATGGCTAGTCGGAGAGAACGATCCAAACTCTTGAAGACATGTTGAGAGCTTGCATGTTAGACTTCAAAGGTTCATGGGAGGATCATCTACATTTGGTGGAGTTTTCGTACAATGACAGTTTTCAGGCGATTATTCAGATGGCTCCATTCGAGGCTTTATATGATCGCAAGTTTCGTTCACCTGTTTGTTGGGACGATGTCGGTGAACGAAAATTGTTGGGACCGGATTTGCTCGTACAGACAGTGGAGAAGCTTAATACTATCCGGAATTATATGAAAGCAACACAAGACCGACAAAAGAGTTGGGCAGATACATCGAGAAGACCTCTAGAGTTCGTCGTTGGTGATTTGGTATTCTTGAAGATATCACCAACTAGAGGGGTGATCCGTTTCGGAAGTCGAGGAAAGTTTAGTCCTCGATTCGTTAGACCTTTTGAGATCTTGGAGTGTGTTGGAGAAGTGGCATATTGATTGGCGTTACTGCAATCCTTGGCGAATGTTCATGACGTGTTTTACGTACCTCAACTCTGTAGGTATGTTCGAGATGAAACACATGTGTTGAATCAATCGAATCTAACTGTACGTGAAGATTTGACTTTTGAAGAACGACCGATGTCGATTGTGGATCGAAAGGGAAAGGTTCTTAAGAACGAGGTTATCCCTCTGGTACTTGTTTCTTGGGGTAATCGCTCACAGGGAGAGTCAACTTGGGAACGAGAAGATGAAGTCCGACAGAAGTTTCCCTATCTATTCTTGCAATTCTTGATTGTTTATCCTTTCTTATTCTTGGAATTTCGAGAACGAAATTCTTTTGTAGTTGGGTATAATGTAACACCCGAGTTCACTTATACCAATTCCAGTTCTTGTATTTCTTTATTCGTGATATTCTTGATTTAACGTATTGAGGGTGCGAATAGTATTGTACACTTTACATTGCATTCAACCCGACCCGCTCGCTTGAACCTGTTTGATTCTTATTTATAGATTACCTTGACTTGTTGCATGGACACGTGCATCTCATGTTTAGTTTTTACTGGTATTTTATCTAGTATCGCATCTTTTATCATATAACATTTTAGGTCACAGAAAATAAATTAAAATTGCATTTCATAACCTGCATGATACCCCCTAACCCCGTGGTAGCATCCGTGCGTCTTGTTCTCGCCCCGTTCAGTGAAACGGACGTGTTTGGATGGCTACGCGCACGTACGTGCATCCATTCTTGGGGGTATGCATTTTCTTTAACTGGGATTTCATTTTGAAATTTGGAAGTCGTATATATTTTTAATATTTTAAATCGGAATTTTTAGACCCGACCCGGGCATATTTTGGAGTAAGTTTGTATTTGCCAAAATCTCAAAACGGACTAATATTATATTCTTTATATATTTATAAACTATTATTATTCTTTTAACTAAAATATATTACTAAATCATTATACTAACAGTTTTAGTTTTATATATATATATATATATATATATATATATATATATATATATATATATATATATATATATATTATATTTTAACTATATCTCTCTCTCCGTTTCTCTCTCTCTCTCTCTCTCTGCATTATTTGTATTTTAAAAATCCTACCTAATAAATCTGTCTCTCCCTCTCTCCTTCACATATTTATAATTTTATATTTTATTTTTATAAACCCATATAAGTCTCTCTCTCCTCTCATCTTCTTCTTTCAATTTCTGTTCCCCGCCCTCGCAGCAAAAACCCTAACCCTAACCCGCGATCGTCGCGTCCACCGCCGCCGACCATCCTCGTCGTCCCCGACCTCACCCTCGCCTCGTCTCCCTCCGACCTCGCCTAGACCTCGCCTGCACCTCGCCGCCACCTTCTCTCCCTGCACAACCCACTCCCCTTCTCGTCGCAACCCAAGAACCCGCCTCACCTAGCCCTCACCGCCGGAGCCTCTGCCTCGTCGCCTCTCCCCACTGATCTCCTCGACCACCTCTCCTTCCCCTCCCCCCCCCCCCGACTGCTCTCTTTTTCCGACGAACCCACTGCAACCCCATCACCTCCATCACCGCGGCTGCACCCACCGCTGGAAACCGCCTCGTCGTCACCACCCTCGTCTCCACCCGTCACCCTAGGCAACCCACGACCACCACCTCCATCACTCCCTCTTCACAAGATCCCGAGCCCTTCACTGCACAAAACTCCGATCCCCGACATCAAGAACCCTCACTGCCCGTGGCCGTGAAACCTCACCGGAAAACCCACGTCGGCTTCCCCCTCGCCTTCTTCTCTGCCCCAGAGAACCCGGAGAACCCAACCTTCTTCTCTTTCCTCTTCTTCTTCTTTTCTCCTTCTCTTTTCTTCTCTTGATTCACGTTTTCCGGTGACCGCCGGAGCCATGCCACCGCCGACGATCCGGACGAACCATACCATCACCACAGTACACTACAATACCAAAATCATACCATCACCACTTCTATGTCACAACCGTGTCGCAGCCAGATCGTCTCCAGATCGCTCTTGATTCACGTTTTCCAGTGACCACCGGGGCCATGCCGCCGACGACGATCCGGACGAACCATACCATCACCACAGTACCACTACAATACCAAAATCATACCATCACCACTTTTATGTCACGACCGTGTCGCAGCCAGATCGTCTCCAGATCGCGCCCAGACCATGCACCAGATCGTGTCCAGATCGCGACCAGACCACCACCAGATCGTGTCCAGATCGCGCCCAGACCATGCACCAAACCGCGACTGTTCCCCTCCGAAAGACGCACAAGACGGACTGTCTTACCTGAAATTCGGGGCAGATGCTAATTGGTGCTATCCGTCTACCTCTCCGAAGATACCAAGTTGATTTATGGCACCATGTATCGAAGGTTTAAACGAATGCGTCCGATTTAGCAGACTTCGTCAGATTCCCCCTCGCTTGAGAGGTTTTTGATTGTGGGGACGCTCTTCCCTGCAGGCGTAAGCCCCTGCAGTTAATTACGCTACCGCATTGCCGTAATAACTTTCTCCTTCTCCAGATGATCACTTCGTGTCGTGAGTGTTTGTTTTGTGTTCGGTTGCCCGTGGATTGTATACGGAGAATGAGTTATGTCATCGCCCGTAGGGCGTGGACTAGTCCAAATCCGTATTATCTTAGATTTGGGTTTGGGGCTTTGGGTTTAAGGATACGTTAGCCTCATTTGAGACTAAGATCAACTTAAATGTTTGTTAAGGATACGTTCGTCTAGTTTTAGACTAAATCAACTTAACGGGATCGTTTAGATCCAACAAGAGAGTAATTAAGGGGGGCCTGTTGTTTAGTTTAGTGACATTGCGGTCAATAGGTAGTTTAAGGACATTGCGGTCCATTGTTAGTTTTAAGACGTTGCGGTCAAGGTTAAGGACATCATAGTCCGTGGATTTAAGGACTCCACAGTCCGGCGTTAGTTTTAAGATATCACGGTCAAGGTTAAGGACGTCATAGTCCGTTGTTAGTTTTAAGACATCCCGGTCAAGGTTAAGGACATCATAGTCCGTTGTTAGTTTTAAGACATCCCGGTCAAGGTTAAGGATCTCATAGTCCGTTGTTAGTTTTAAGACATCCCGGTCAAGGTTAAGGACATCATAGTCCGTGGATTTTAAGGACTCCACAGTCCGGCATTAGTTTTAAGACATCATGGTCAAGGTTAAGAACATCATAGTCCATGAGTTTATGGACCCCACAGTCCGTATCAATGTGTGGTCATCGGGACCCGTCACCTCTTTGAAGACGTTGACGAATTACAGCGCCAAGTATCAAAGGAGTGAAGAGATGTACCCTTGAACCAAGGTAAATTAAATAATTTTTGGCCCAATTTGGAACTAAGACCAATTAATTATATTATGAGCCCATTAGCCTAGTTAAATTTGAATTGAGGACTTATGGCCAGCTTGAGCTAAGTCCAATCATGTTTAGAATATTGGCCCTCTGTTGGTTCATTGAAGGAGAGGCTTTGCCTCTAGAAACTTACCCAATTGGGCTAAAGCTAGTGTTAAACACTAAAGACCAACAGTGTTGAACACTGGGAATAAGATTAGCAAGTTAGTGTTAGACACTAAAAGATAATCAATGTTAAACACTAGCAACAGGGCTTTCAAATTAGTGTTAAACACTAAATCAAATCAGTGTTAAACACTGGAAACAGAGATTTCAAATTAGTGTTAAACACTAAAGCAAATCAGACATTGGGAACAGAGTTTTCAAATTAGTGTTAAACACTAAGAAAATCGGTGTTAAACACTGGGAACAAAGTTTTTTAGTGTTAAACACTAAGGAGAGAGGGGTCACGTGTGGACACGTGAGAGCGCCCTGGTTCCCCTTATTGTATTCTGCCAAAAGTATTGAATACTTTCTATAATTGCTCTTGGAGCATCACGTGCTGTCACGTGATGGGGAATGTGGGTTTTTAACTGTTAAAGCTTTTGACAAGGGGTCACGTGGTAGCACGTTAGGGCACCCATAGCTTCTGTTTGCTTTTTCTTTGTATCCCCCAGGGGTCACGTGGGGCACGTGAGGCGTTGCCTCAAAGTTCTTTTCTGTAGATCTTTACAAGGGTCACGTGGTAGCACGTGAGGTGTTGCCTCAATGTTCTTTTTTTACAGGGATCACGTAGTAGCACGTGACTTTGGTTCTTTGCATGTTTTAAAGATCTGTTCATCTTTTAAGAATTAAATTCTTCATAGGGTTAAACCCTAGCAATAAACTTTTAGAGGAATTAAATTCCTATTTTCTTTTAAAGAATTATATTCTTAGATAGGGTTAAACCCTAATTTCTTTTTTGCAGGATATAAATTCCCCATATATATAAAGAATTAGATTCTGGCATAGGGTGAAACCTTAATTTCTTTTTTAAGGGAATTAAATTCCTGTAAGTTTGAGAGGATTAAGTTCTCAATTAGGGTTAAACCCTAGTTCTGTCCACTCTGAAGGAATTAAATTCCTATAATATGGGGTTAAACCCTGATTTTATCTCAAAGGAATTAAATTCCTGTAATTCTGTGAGAATTAAATTATCAAAACTCAATTCCTCCTCTATGTTTTAGATCTGCATGGCAGGATCTCAACCCAATAAGAGTTAAATTCTCAATTCATGGGGAGATGTGCACTTTGCAGATCCTCAACCAGAAAAAGAACTAAGTTCTTTTCTTTATATAAGAGTTAAACTCTTTTGAGAATTAAATTCTCTTTTGAAGCCTCTCTTTTCTTACCTAGGGTTTTTTTTTGCAGAGAATCAAATTCTTCCTTCTGAATTTTCAAGATTCCAAGGCTCTATATCTCTCTCTCCCTCTGTCTCTCTCTCCCTTGGCTCCTATTTATAGGAGAAGGAAAAGAATCAATCTGTTTGGTAAATCTCTCATTGAAAGATTCGATTTATTTATTGAGAGATTTGATTTATTTTTATCATTGATCTGGGCCTTTAGATTATTATGCGAATTTTATTCACCTTTGGATTTTATATCCAAAAATATCTCTTTGTTATTTCGGTTAGATTTAGGGGGAAATCTTTCCATGTCCAAGATTTTTCCATAAATTGGTGTTGTTTAATCACCTTCAGATCTTGATCCAACGGTTTTCAGATAATTCTTCTCCATTTTGGAAAGATTTGAATGATCTCTTCTCAGAATTTAATTCTGTTAACGAATAAGGCTTTTAAAGCCGGTCACGTGTGGCCACGTGACCCCTGGTCATGTGTGAGCACGTGACCCCTGGTCACGTGTGAGCACGTGACCCCTGGAATGGGTTTCTCTTCTTCTGCGCTCTGTTCTCTGCCGCTGCTTAACCATCACGTGCCAACACGTGACCACTGGTCACGTGTGAGCACGTGATGCCTCTTCTGAAGCTTTTTCCTAATTTTTAATTAGGGAACAAATGCCCCCACAACGTTGTTCTCACGTGTCTGCACGTGAGTGCAACGCTGTCACTTTTGTGACCGTCGGATCTGCCTTGGGAGTAAGGTAGATGAAACGTTTTCCATCCCATCCTATAAATGCCCATGTCCTTTCAGAAGAGCCTCCACTTTGCTCATCTTCTTCCTTCGAGAATTTAATTCTCGTTTTCAGAGCTTTGTTGTCTTCCTCAAACATTTTCCAGAGTTTAACTCTGTTGAAGGATTCCTTTTTCTTCAGGTAATGATCTTTAAACGATCGAGGAACCCTTATATATATTTTTCAAAAACTCTCTGGATTTTAAATCCACACCCAGGGTTTCACCCCTTTTAACATGGACCCATTTTTTCTTCAAGTTCATCAACAAAAATAGAAAACCATTTAATCTTCGAACAGTAGATCTCTTAGGGTTCATTTGATCTTTAGGGAGATGATGAGATCTGTTGCCTTTTTCAAGGAATTTAATTCCGTCCAAAACTTTGGTTCTGAAGAGTGTATCTGGGAATCTAATTCCCATCTCTCAACAAGGAATTTAATTCCTATGAAGAACTCAGTTCTTCCCGTGGAGGCTTCTTAGGGTTTTCTTGCCCTGGGTTGTCCTTCTGTAATCAATGAAGAAGAAGCCTGCAGTGGTGTCTTTTCTGGGAATTTAATTCCCTTAATTCTGTTTGATTTATCACAGAGTCTAAGATGGATTTGTCTTTTAGGGGAATGTGTAGGGTCATTTAAAGTCCACTGCTTATTTAATGCGAATCTTTCTTTTGTCCCATTGTAATTGCCTTGCCTCATCATTAGCCAGCCGTCGTCTTGATCTCGGGGGACCCACATGTTTTGTAACTAATGGTCCTACCAAACAAGACCTCTGTCGCTTTCTTCAACTGTCTTCATATATTTATGCTCATATATATATTCCTGGCTTTACTTTTGACAGTTTTCCTTTACGTTGTTTCAGGTACGATGGCTTCTGTTCCGTGCTTTCCCTTCACTCCCTCGGAGGCCGCTTTTCCTCAATCACCATCCGACGAGGAAGCGATGGCGATGATCCGGGCTCATGACCCGAACTGTACTAGCTTACTTCTATGGGGAACTTGGTACAGCCATATCATCCGGGGTCGCCGGAGTTTCCTCTGTGAAGTGCCGACAGAGCCCACTTTCCCGTTCTTGCCGATGGACTGTCACGACCCGAAAGTACGGAACATGACCGGCACTTAGGCTACGAACGTCTCAAGGAGTACGTGCTCTAAGTAAGCCGAGCCCAGAAATCCAAACCAAGAAAAGTAGTAGAGTGTAGGAAAACCACTATAAGTCAACCAGGTAGCAATATAATATACAACGCCTAAAGGCGAGGATCACAACAGAGAAGGAAACTCAAACAGCACAAGATCCACAGAAATATAACACGCGACTCTAAGGTCGAAAGAATAAATATCACTGGTCTCTATCTCAATTAAGTACATGTTTGGTTGATGGAACTTCTAGATACAACTGAAATATAATATACAATGTATAATGATGGGTACGATACAATAAACCCACCTACTAGCAAGTCACCCGAAAGGAACAGTGCCCGCAAAGCCGTAGTGAAACCTGTACGGCAACACCTGCAAGAAACTGGGGCACAACGGGGGTGAGTTGCCAATTCGTGAGTAGAAAAAGATCTACGAACAGAAAATCGCATGTATGACGCAATCGTAGGTCATACGATCATAATATATAATCCTCAAATATATAACCGGTAGCCTATAACCATAGCTAGGGTAAATATCTAACCCAGGTGTAAATCCCATATACCTGTGTCAGTGCCTCAAGTAGCAATATATCATATGGATGATGTATGCATGCATGAAACAGAATACATGTACTGAAGAAAACTGCTTTCATAAGTTAGTGAGATTTTTGTAATTTAAAATGAGGTATCATAATGAAATCAGCATAAAACAGTGCCTAGCATCGGCGCAAAACATAAATCCCAATATCTCGATATCTCTGTATCAAAATCTCTGTACCTCAATATCTCAGAATCTCAATGTCTCAATCACAATATCCAGGGCGCCGTCAGTCCAGACCGGCCCCTACCATCCATCTCATGACCACGACGGTATCCTCCGGATATCCGATGCGTCGGGTAATATCACCTGTCGGTCGTGCTCCCCTACCAGGCTCAACGCCATCTCCTGCGATCTTCTTGCCCCGGGGTACCGCACCGGGCCCACCATGTACCCGAAACGGTTCATCCGCCTCCTCGAATCGGGTCTCGAAATCCATCAGCAAACTCATGGTGGACGACTCATACATCATGGGAAAACAGCATTTTTATTTAAAAAGAGAAAGCAGTTTATATATGTGCTGCGGTTTTCCTCCAAATCCAGAAAATCTCATAGAAACCCGAATCCAAATCATCTATAGCATGTAAAATCATGAATATAAGCAGGAGAATCCATGAATGCGGCATATAATGAACAACAGTATGCATGATGTGACAAGTAATAACTACAATGTCAAGCTGGCATATAAGTCAAGTACACTAATATCATGTCACTACTAGCTAACAAGCTAACTCAGGCAATAATATTCTCTAAGTGTACATGACATGGCAATTACCGATGAAGATGTGTGTGCGCCGGCAAATAAGTGTACGTGGTACATACGCATCATCGGTAACGATGCTGGTGTCCTAACAGCATGATATCAATAATAGAATATGAATCACAATAAGTATGCGATGCAGAGCAACAACAATAATGTAAGGGAGCTGAATACCAAGCACAATGATAGCTAAACTGCATGTAATGTCATAAGAGTCATATAGCTACACCAACTATAAGGCTGAGCTAATAAGCTAACTGCAGGTGAGGGAAACCGCCTAACCTCTGAGTCGATACATATATATACATATATAGTCGGTGATCCCGCCTCGATATTATCACATCCGATACCATATCTCTATAATCAGTTATTCCCAAATCAAGAGTGTGGATCAAAGATCAAATTATAGCTCGTACGTAAATCCGTCGTACGGCATCCCCAAATCTGGGTACGGGTCAATATCACATTCGTCATATCATTCATCTGGTATTCTCTATATCAAATATCATAATCTGGGTACTGACCTACGTCTAGTACAAAGCTAACATCATCACTATCATCATGATCTGACTACTGATCAACAGTCTCGTATGAATCGATATCATCAGCACATACCATCTCAAGAAGTATACCTCGCCTAAGGCGGCCTATCATACTAATCTTGTCATATCATATCATGTCATATCTCGTAACGTAATTACATATCGACCATTATATATATATATATATATATATATATATATTTATATATATATATCACTATTCTTATGGCATCATCATCCCAAAATCCGCTAAAGTATCAAGACGTATCTCAAATATGAATTTTACCATATCACCGATCAAATGTCATCGACTCATCTCAAACCCAAGTATCATCCTCAAACCCGTATGTGAACACATAGTCCCATACCCACGTGAACACATATCTATATAGGATCCCATAACCACATATAAAATAAGGATGGATGCAAGTATGTATGTGTGTGTGTGTGTAGTGCACCCACTACTCTAGGGTTTCGTAACCTTTCATCAATCCAACACACCAATATCCATCTTAAACATCAATAATTTCCAAAACAACATATAATAATTGTAGGTGTGTATACGCATCCGTATACATCACCACGAACCGCGGGGGTGCTATACGCCATCCACCCGACTTCTCCCCGTAGATATAAATCTACTCACCTAGCTTTATGCGTGCCGGTGCCGATGTCGCCATTTGCATCTCCAACGCTTCGACGCCACGTGGGGTACCTACAAGGATATCACACGCTAAAACACATGAAAACCATGTCGGAAACCAAAATGGTGCACGCTACGCCCACAGGTAAAAACCTGTAGCCTCGCGTGCAAACACAGCCAATAACCCTCTGCCGTTGGCGTTCAAACGCCACCCGACAGAAACGAATCATCGAATACCAAAATCCATACGAAAACAAGTCGTAAATCATACGCCAACTCAAGAAAATCAACCCAGATTCTACCCTGATTGGAACCAGACAAAACTAGACATACCCAGGGTCAAGTTTACAAGTAAAAGAGCCGTGCACAAAAAACGAGGCAGTTCCCTACTGCTCTGGCCGCAAATTACGGACAGAAGGATTTTATCTGCGGCCAGAAAATGGAGGTTGGGGCTAGGGTTTTGGGTGTTGGTTTCTATCTGGCTGCATACCTCACTGCCAAGTCAATTTTATTTTAGGGTATCTCGGGTTGTAGCAGATTCCAGAAAGGTCATAAAATCGACAAAATCGCTAAAATACGCCAAGTCAAAACTTTCAGGTAACTAACTGGAAATCTGGGGTAATCTTGGTTAAACTGGTCTCAAACACACCTAATAAGGTTACCCTAATCATCAACACATGGTCAAGTCTCACTCAAATTTGCCTAAACTAGCACTATCGCGATATAAACACTAAATTTTCAGCTAAACAACTATAACTTTGCAAGATAGGAGTCGAGTTGTGAGATTATACCTCAAGGGATCCTAGGATGAGGGAGAAGGGAAGAAGGAGGAAGTGGGGTGGTGCTGCTAGGGGTGTAAACGAGCCGAACTCGAGCCAGCCAAGCTCGGCTCGAGTTCGGCTCGTGGTTCTTTTTGTCAGCCCAAGTCCGGCTCGTTTAGTTAATCGAGCTAGAGATGCTCGGCTCGAGTCCGGCTTGATTAAACATGCCCAGCTCGTGTTCGGTTCATTTGTGACCCATTAACTAAACGAGCCGAGTTCACGAGCCGAGCTCAACTGAGCTCGTTTAGAGCTCGTTTGTGAGCTCGACTCATTTTCAGCTCATTTACTCATATTAATAGTATCTTCCAAGAAAAACACATAATTAACAATAATGCTTAAAACTCAGGGTTTTGAGATATGGAAAAATTAAAAAACATTAACATCTAGGGCATTGAATGGGTCTAAGTGCTGGGTTTTATATTTATCTCAGTACACTTTATATACTGTCATTTAATTGAATTAAGTGTTCTGAGAGTTGTATAGAATCTGCTATATATTACATATTACTGTTTTTTTTCAAACTGTGTAACTCAGCCGAACCCGAGTCAATACCGAACGAGCCTGGCTGAGCTCGAGTCCGGCTCATTTAATAAACGAGCCAGGCTTTCTGGCTCATGTCCGGCTCGTTAATAAATGAACCGAATTTGAACGAGCCGATACCGAGCTGAACCTTAATCGAATCCGAGCTGGCTCATTCAATTACCACCCCTAGGTGCTGCTGAAGTGCCCCGGGACTGAAGTTGCTGTTGCAACTGAGGCTGATGCTGGTTCTGTGGCTGCTGCTGCTTGCAAATCCCTTTTGTTTTTCTTTTGCTGTTGCAGCAGCTGCTGGGGCTGTGGTTTTGTTGTGGGGGTTGTGTTGGGCTAAGTTGTGGTATGATGAGGGTGTGGGGTTGTTTTAAATGATGTTGCTGCTGTGGCTGCAGATGCTGATGCAATTGGGGCTGAAATGTGTTGATATGGGGGCTGAAGTTGTGCTGATGTGAGTGTGTAGGTATTGGGCTATGGTGTTAGGGGCTGGTGTGTGTGTGTGATATGATGGGGTTGCTGCTGATGTTGGCTGAGGTTCGGGCTGCTGATACAGCTGTTGCTGAGTTGCTGATGTTACTGTTGCTTATAGCAGCAGCTGATGTTAGTGAGTGTATGTGAGTGAGAGGGAGAAATGTGAGAGGCAAAAAGTTTTGAAATGATATGGAGGGTGATATAACCTATAGCCACCTCTCTCTCACACACAAGTCAACCTAACCCTAATCATCCTTTAAACAAAACCAAAACCCTAATTAACCTAATTAACCTAATCAAATGGTTCAACCCACCATAGTCATCTCAACATGGTAACCCTAGACTTAACCCAAGTTAACATGCACAAGTGTGTGCAATCCAGATAAAATTCCAATAAATATTCATAAAACCAGATAAATCATCAGAAACCAATTTTGGTAAACTTTTACCAAAAACCCTACATTAAACATAATTATCACTAAATAACATATTTTAGAATTTCCATAATTTTTTGTCCAGAATTTTCCTAAAATAATATTTTATTATTTTTTTTTTTTGAAATGTTACATGGACCCTCCAAGGACGGTTTTCGCTGTGGAGATGCCAAATTGGACTCCAACGGGACGGCTCGAGCCTTCGACAACCGGTATCCTGAACCATCCGATCCCAGCTATAGATATCCTGGGACGACATATTTGTCAGGGTGAGGCCCACCCATGGGGACAGATTTATAAGATAGGGCTCACTCCTCGACACCCCACTGGTTACCTCCTCTGGGCTCGCTATATCCTTGCTACCCATCGTGCACGGCTGCAGAAGGTCGGGCATTACCAGGCAATATATGCGTCGCTCTTCCATTATCAATCCCCGCATATCTGGTGGGTTAAGGCGTTCTTGAATCAATAGAGTCTCCCCACCAACACTTTCCTTCTGGGGGACAGAGAGGTTTCTATCTCTTTGGGGGAATTTTATGATATCTCGGGGCTGCCAATTCGAGGGACACTTTATGAGGAGTTGCTGCCTTCTGATGAATACGTCTTTGAGCCCGAGCCCGCACCGCTTGACGGTTTGTCTGCTGAGAACGCCGTCCGCCACAAGCGTCCTAGTTTGATCAAGGCGTTAGGTATCTTTGACCGATTGTTCACCGAATCTGAGTAGCAGGGCGTTTCTTTTAAGAGCTTCATTGCCTGCTTCCTTCGTGAGGACGTCTTGTCGAAGACAGCTCCGAAGTTCGCAAATATCAAAGACCCCATTGGGTTTGGTCCGAAGAAGCTGCCGAGCAATGAATCGGATCTACCGCAGTACTACATCCCCATAATGTCGCCGATGTCTTTCAAATCCATTGCAGCTCCCGGCATGGATGAGGAGACGTTCTTCGTTGGGTTCATCGGTGTCTGGCTTAGCTGGTTTGTCATCCCTATGCATCGCCGCTTTATGAGAGTTTCGGTCATCTATCCGGCTCACCGTATAGCTGAGGGAACGCGGCTGGCCGTTGGCATCCCAGCATTAGCGCATCTCTATCACGGGTTGGGCGCTGCAGTTAATACTTCCACCCCTGACGTAGATGTGGTAAATTTTTCGCTTCACTACTTTACGTCTTGGATCGAAATGCACATCTTCGGTGCTTTCGCTATGCATCAAAGGCCCGCATTCTATGACGCCTATACCTTCCCGCGGCTTATGCGATTGTTGGATACTTCTGCCGCTGACCCGACTCAATTTGGGGCTATTTGGGCATTGATTTCTCCTTATGCTACTGCTGGCGGGTTGGTATTTAATGATCGGGTCTTATCTTCTTCCGCGGGTTCAGCCCAGCCGCTTTGGGACCGGTCAATAGATAACCCGCCCTCTTTGAAGCCCCGGGAGGCCGCGCGCTTATACGCAATCAGACCGGGTTACCTGGTATTCCGTCAGGATAGCGCGGCCCTCTTCATGCGGTATAATCCGCATCGCTTTGCCCGGCAGTATGGCTATGATCAGGGCGTCCCGTTTGAGGCTTTCATAGTCGCGCCGGTTCCTTCGCTCGAGGCCGTTCGAGATGCCACCCATCATTTTGTGAAACTGAACACCGGTTCCCAGTTCATGATCCCCGATGGTGATTACATGCCCCGATGCGTGGGGTCGTTCACGGGCTGGTATCTCCATCGGGTCAACCCGATTATTATTGAGGAAAGAAGGGTACTTCTTGGCCACGGTGCCCCTACTCAGGTTCTGGCCACGGGAGCTACACTGCGACCGCGCGCCCTATCCATTTTCCTCTGAGGGATACCGGCACCGCGCTTATTCCGGAAGAGTCAGGAGTGGATCTTATCCCAACAGCTGGTATGCCCCTGGGTACTCGGTCGCGGGGTAAACGGGCTCCAGTAACAGTGTCACCACCCGAGGCAGCACCGACCCCCGCGGCATCGATAATGGCGGTGTCATCCTCGGTTGTGGCACCGGGTGAGGGTGACAGGGATGAGGTTGTTGAGGGTGTTGAGGGCGACGTGGGCCGACGCCGCACTAAGGCTCCGCGGGGAAGGAAGCGGTCGTCCTCGGCGACCGGCTCTGGGTCCAAGCGTCGAAGGAAGGTTGCTACTAACTTGCTCGACTCTTTAATAGAGTCTGAGCCCATTCTTGAGGATGAACCGTTAGTCCTGCAGGAATCAGATGCTGGACTACTTTTCCCGAGTTCGGCCGCCAAGGAAGTCGCACAGTTGGCTGAGGCCATACGGCGTTCTAAAAATGAGTCTCAGAACGCAAGGGTTCCCAAGAAAGCTTATCCTGCCGTAATCTTCTATGAAAACCCCTCATGGATCCGGCGGCGGTTTATTGGCCCTTTGGAGGAGTGGGGAGAAAGGGCGCTGAAGCAGGCCGCTTCAGAGGATGCTGCGGACGCGCTTTCCTTATGGACTGGCGGCCACGAGTCCACCCTTGAACCCCGGCGAGCACGCCTCCTTAAGAAGGAGCATCGTCTTGAAGAAGCCATATTGAAGGCTTCCCTGCGCATTAGTATGTTTTTTATACTTCTTTGCGGTTTTTCAGATTGTTTATGCCCGTATATATGTATTCTTATTCTTGTGTGGATTGTGCAGAGTCCTCGACGATGGGGGAGGTTACTACGGGCTTGTTGAAGCTAAAGCCCGTTGACATTCCCGATGCAGCCTTGCTCGATGTGGAGGGGGCTGACGAGGCTGTTCCTCTTGCCATGGAGCCTCCAGTGGCGGTTCCGGATCACGGAGCGCTTGTTCCGGTACAGGCTCCTTTGGGGGTTGCCGTCCCAATAACTCTTCCTACGGGAGGCCCAGAGGCTGGAGGAGAGGTATTCGGGACTACCCTCCCTTTGCTGGAGCCGGAGATCACGGCGGAGGCCGTTGAAGCCGCCATCCCCCCGACTCAGAATGGGAGAAGTGTCGAAGGTAACCTTCTACATTTTAAATTAGCAATCTTTCTGTTGTCTAAACTCTTTTGTTTTCCCAGAATTGCGCGGGCTGGCGGCCTCTATCGCTGATTTGTCTCCCCGGCAATCGTTTCAGCATCTATTGGAGATGGCAGCTCCGCAGGCGATCTCCCCTCAACGCATCGTCCTCTCATCTGGGCAAGGTTAGTGTCGTTCGCCATTTCTTATAGTATCGCTGTTATTTTGCGTATTGACAATGATGTTCTCTACACTTTTGGAGGCCGATAACGAGGTTGAGGTCCTCGAAAGGCCAGGGGAACCTTCTGCTCCTACTTGCATGTCCGTGGGTAAGTGACATTTCAATATAGTCCCACTTGTTCCTTTGCTTAAGAGTTTTACTGACATTTTTCAAATCTGAACAGCCTTGCCAGCCCCCATAGCGCTGGACTCGTGCATCGCCATGCCGCCCGGCCCTTATGCTTAGCGAGCCTCAAAGCGCTTGGCCCAGTTAAGCCTTGTCTCCTTGTCGTCTTTGATCGAGGAGCTTCGTGCTGACAGCGCAACCACAGCTGAAGCATTTGCCGCCGAAGCTAACGGTTCTCTTCCTTTTCTTGCCACCTACCATAGCGAAGAGGTGGTGCGAGTCTGGATGGAGTTCTGTCGGCAGGTGGAGGGTTGCTTGTACGCCCTTGAGTGTTCCCGCCTTTCCTCGGAGGCCGTGGCTGTAAAGGCGGACTTGCGGGGGCTGATAGCGCGGTGTGCGGCAAACATGTCATCATGCGAGAAGAGGCTCGGCCGCAAATTCTCGGAAAGGGAGCTGGCCTCTAAAGCATTGAGCGAGCTTCAAACCAGCCTTACAGCCAAAGCCAATAAAGCATATGAACTCTGGAGGGTACTTCAAGAGTCTATCAGAGAGGTGGTGGCTCTTGATAAAGCTGCCGTGTTCACTCGCGAAAGGATCGAGGCTCACAAGGCTACTGAGAAAGAGCTCGAAGGCCGTCTTGCCTCGTATCAGGCCCAGCAGGCTCAGGCAGAGGCCTATCTTCTGGCGATCCTGAATCATGAAGCCGTGGCCCAGCAAAAGAAGGATGAGCTAGCAAAATTGCTAAATCGCCCGCCAGCTTGAAAACTTGTATCTTTTCGTTTCTTTTGTACATACTCCTGAATGAGAGTATTTTCTTTTCGTTCTTTCATGAATTGTACTTTGTATTCATTTTGGTATATGAATAAAGACATATTTTTCTTCTCAATGGTGTGTCTCCTTTTTATTAAATGTGTTCTGCGGACAATTTATCTTGGTCTCTTTGCAGGGCAGCGATGGCTTAGGATTCAGGGTTAAGATTTGCCTCCTAAGACTTTTGAGCTTTACGAGCCGTGAGGGTCTCATAAAGAGTTTTTCTCCCCACGGGTCGAGAGGATCCCGTAGGTGTAAGTTCTTCTTAAGAATCGTGAGGATTCTTAAGCGGGTTTTCCCTTGAGATTCGTAAGGATCTCACAAGAAAGTTTTCTTCCTTACAGGTCGTGAGGACCCGCAAGTGCTGGGTGCGGTCGCCCTTATCCGTATTTCACGGGGTCAGGGGTTGGTTTGGGATGGTTTCCAGGGTATCGTAGTTTAAAGACATTGCGGTCAAGGTTAAGGACCTCATAGTCCGTGGGTTTAAGGACTCCACAGTCCAATGTTAGTTTTAAGACATCACGGTCAAGGTTAAGGACATCATAGTCCGTGGGTTTAAGGACTCCACAGTCCAATGTTAGTTTTAAGACATCACGGTCAAGGTTAAGGACATCATAGTCCGTAGGTTTAAGGACTCCACAGTCCAATGTTAGTTTTAAGACATCACGGTCAAGGTTAAGGACATCATAGTCCGTGGGTTTAAGGACTCCACAGTCCACGAAATGTGTGGTTGCTGGGACCCGTCACCTCTTTGAAAACGTTGAGGAATTACAACGCCAAATATCAAAGGAGTGAAGAGATGTACCCTTGAACCAAGGTAAAATCAGTCTCGAATCATCATGGTTGATCGTTAGTTTTAAGACATTACGGTCGAGGTTAAGGACATTATAGTCCGTGGATTTTAAGGATTCCACAGTCCGATATTTGCTCTGGATGCTTCACACTGGTTCACTGCCGTGCTCTGCGAGGACCAGGCTCTGCTCTGGACGTTTTCCGCGGGGTTAAAGAGTGACGTTATCCGCATTCCACGTGACCAGGAATTTTGCTCTAGGTGCTTCCCACGGGTTCACTGCCGTGTTCGGCGAGGATTAGGCTCCGCTCTGGACGTTTTCCACAGGGTCAAAAAGTGACGTTATCCGCGTTCCACGTGACCAGGAATTTTGCTCCGGATGCTTCCCACGGGTTCACTGCCGTGTTCGGCGAGGACCAGGCTCTGCTCAGGATGCTTCACACGGGTTCACTGCCATGCTCTGCGAGGACCAGGATCCGCTCTGGACGTTTTCCACGAGATCAAAAAGTGACGTTATCCGCGTTCCATGTGACCAGGAATTTTGCTCTGGACACTTCCCATGGGTTCACTACCGTGTTCGGCGAGGACCAGGCTCCGCTCTGGATGCTTCACACTGGTTCACTGCCGTGCTCTGCGAGGACCAGGATCCGCTCTGGACGTTTTCCATGGGGTCAAAGAGTGATGTTATCCGCGTTCCACGTGACCAGGAATTTTGCTCTGGATGCTTCCCACGGGTTCACTGCCGTGTTCGGCGAGGACCAGGCTCCGCTCTGGACGTTTTCCATGGGGTCAAAGAGTGACGTTATTCGCGTTCCACGTGACCAGGAATTTTGCTCTGGATGCTTCCCACGGGTTCACTGCCGTGTTCGGTGAGGACCAGGTTCCGCTCTGGATGCTTCACACGGGTTCACTGCCGTGCTCTGCGAGGACCAGGATCCGCTCTGGACGTTTTCCACGGGGTCAAAGAGTGATGTTATCCGCGTTCCACGTGACCAGGAATTTTGCTCTGGGTGCTTCCCATGGGTTCACTGCCGTGTTCGGCGAGGACCAGGCTCCGCCCTGGATGCTTCACACGGGTTCACTGCCGTGCTCTGCGAGGACCAGGATCCGCTCTGGACGTTTTCCACGGGGTCAAAGAGTGATGTTATCCGCGTTCCACATGACCAGGAATTTTGCACTAGATGCTTCACACGGGTTCACTGCCGTGTTCGGCAAGGACTAGGCTCCGCTCTGGATGCTTCACACGGGTTCACTGTCGTGCTCTGCAAAGACCAGGATCCGCTCTGGACGTTTTCCACGGGGTCAAAGATGTTAGTGTATATGCCCTAGAGGCCATTACTGTATCATACTAGTTTGTATATTACTTAATGGAAGCTTGGGATATTCACCTTGTATAAACAATCTTGCTCAATATAGTAGTATGCTACTTGGTTTGTTTCTACTTCAATGTGTACTTGTGTTTATTTCAGTATATCACTTATACGCATTAGTGGAGCCCTTAGGATCTTTGCTTGATTACCAGCGTTGTGATGGCAGTCACACTAGTGGGGGCTGGGTAATCTATAGGCACATCCTTATACAGGTCCCTAGTCGTAGGACTATCGAGACAGGGCATCGATACTCCGGAGTAGACTAGCGTATGCGCTTCTCATCCCAGTGTGGGAGATGGTCTGTCCCACAGCCATCAGTACGTCGTACTGGAGATAGTATACGGGTGCTCGTTGGGTTACGAGTACACTGGACAGGACTCGTCGGGAACTGACAGGTTGGTATTATACCTATCGTCAGTTATCAGTTCCCAGATGACATGAGTACAGCTTAGTCCGCTGACTTGACACTGACACTTCGCCTCGAGTGTGTTCCCACTGCACTTTGATCACTACCCTACCACGGCTCAAAGGAGTCGTGCAAACAGGTGGTGGTTGGGTGCAGTCCCGAAGCACTTGGAGGCAGTGACGGTTAGACAGGATTCGTCTCTCCCGGTATTGGGGGTTGACATCGCGCTGTGTCTAGGAGAGCCATTACACGAGTAGTCCCTGGCCAGGGCAAGCGAGATATACTGGTAGGTTTCCAGTGTTATCTCAGGGTGTTTTGGGCTTCACTCCGACACGACTTGTACCGCTATTGGAGGACTGACGTTTTACCGCCCCCTAGGCCCGCCATGCGATGTATCAGACGAACAGACCGGACTGTACGGAGAATGTCACATTCAGACTCGGTAGGAGTTCAGATGGGGTTTCACCTCGTCAGCCTTCTTGTCGGCATCTACTTGGGGACCGTTACGCACAGCTAGTGCCGCTTGCGGTCTGTGGTTAAACCCACTGCCAGCGTAGTGTCGAGTCTTTAGAGTCCCACACAGAGGGTATTCGCCTCTGGGCAAAACAGAGTAGAGGTCGCATGGTTTTGCGACAGGGTTCGTTCTCATCCGCGCACTTGTGCACGTTTGGAGTCCGGACGGATTATACTGGCAGGCTCTGGTTTGAGCCAGATACTGGTATATGTTTTAGGGTTGCTTTTATCTCTTGGTATTCTTGTTCCTCGGAACGAGAATGCAGGTGTGTATGCACAGTTGCTTGAGGCGGAGAATGAGGTTTTTCATTAGGGTTTCGGATCGGGTGCGTATGCACAGTTGACAGTTATCATTTTCCAAACCCTAATGGATTTATATATTATCTATTAATAATAGTAATTAAATGAGAATTATGTTATGGTTGATTTTTAGTTGACTTGTTGACCTTGGTTGACTTGTTGACCATTGACCACCATCATGCTTTGAAAGATCCTCCTTGATTCATGCTTACACTTCATTTAAAGAAGCATGATAGTGGTCATTCCAAAATTACCATCAACTATTCTTATTTCAATTATTATCATTTAGATAATTCTTTTCTTTTGCAATATGGTTGCAAGAAAGAAATAATTGAGCTCATTCTATCATAACCTCTCTCTCTCCTCATTTCATCTTCTTCTTCCTCTAGCAAAGAGAAACCTTCTCATGTGTTGAGAATCCTTCCCTTTAAAAAGAAAAGCAAACCCTAATCACTCTCTACTCATTCTAGGATGAAGGTTTAGCAAGCCGGAAACCCTAGTTCACTCAAAGATCGAGGAAGAGCCCAAAGGTCGAACCTTCGAGGTGGATCCATCTTCGACGGGAGAAGGCGACGAAAAGAGAACCATCAACCTCTACAAGGTTTGAAGAAGAAGGAGTTCAAGTTTAGGTATAACCATCTTCCATAGTAGCTAACTCTCTTTAGATTGTATACTAGTTTTAGTTTAGACAACGATCCCGACCTTGTTTAGTCCATGTTGCCTCTTGCGATAAAAATTCGTTTTTTATACCGTTTCCGCCTCCCCGTAAGCACCGGGGGTCGCAATATGGACTTACAGTGGTATCAGAGCCTAACTAAACTTAAACTAGCTTGGTAGTGAAGTGTAACGAAGTTCGGAACCGAAAAATCGCAAAACCGGAAAACCAAAACCCTAAGTTTCTGTTGAAATTTTTTCTGCTCAAAATGAAAAACTTTATACTTGTAAATTCGTCTCAGGGTTTTCTAAGAACACCCACCAAAAACGATAGCATAATTCTTCCAAAGAGCCGCGCTTCCGCGGCCTCACCTGTTCATTAGGCCGCGGAACCGCCGCAGGTTGTTTTCATCGTTGCATCGTTTTTCGTGCAGTGTTCTTCTGGTGGGATTTTGGGATTTTTAAAATATATTATATGTGCCCAGATTTTCCAGAACAGAAATTCACTTTTGGGGTCCTATAATTCCGTATTTTTTTCCGAACTTCACTGCACTTTAGCTATGTTGGTTATATCTGTGATGTTTGCATGTATTGAACGTCGGCTAATCGCTATAAGTCGATTAGTCGGGGTTATACATGATCTGTAATGTGCTGGAATGTGTATATGAATGTGTTGGACTGTCGCGGGTGAATAGCCGGGGTGGATGTGAGATGAGCTTTTGTTTTTCTTTCATTCATTGTAAATGTAAATTGATGTAATAATATTATTTGTTTGGCCGCACAACCGGGTCGGGGTTGTAGCCGTCATTGTATAATTCTTTTTACTGTTTATGCTCCTAGGATAGACCCATGGAGGGGTGCACAAACTGCCGAGTACTTGGCGGGTAGTTTGCCGCACCCGTAAGGGTCTTGGGTGGGGTATTTGGCTATTCACCGCGACCGTGTTATCCGCTTTTCGTTTCAGGCTCGAAAGGATTGCGGATTGCTAGTATATCCAATGTATTCATCTGTGATCTGAAATGTCTATCATTGCTTTCTATTTAGGCGTTGCTTATGTTTTACAGCCGCGCTAGCCCAGCCCCCGCTCTGTCGTTAGTTAAGTAACCTAACGGGTGATGACGGGACCCCGTGGCGAATGCGAATGGCATAAGCGTACGTCATATTTTGGTTGTTTTCTGCAATGGTAGGAATTAAATGATGGGACGCATTAAAAGAACTAATGCAAGAATATCACGCATTAAAAGAACTAATGCAAGATAATAAACCAAGTTTAAGTCGATGGAACACTTTCGAAAAACCACTCGGTTCTTTTCAAAACTAACTTTTAAATGCGGAGCTTGAGCCACTCCTTCTAAAAGCTATTTCGTTCCATCGATTATATCAAGTTCACTACGTTCACGGTTTCGCCAAAACCATTCGTAGCCCTCCATCATTTCAGTTAAATATACGGTAGTATTCAAGCTATGTATTTTGACCTCACGCCAAGGCATGGTGATTGGTAGCTGCCGGATATTTATCTGTTGCATAGATAGAATGCGTTGTTTTGAGACAGTCGTACCACCATTTTGGCCTACGTCAAGGGTAGGTACGGGTGGATTCAAATCAACCGGGATAATGATGGGAAGAACTTGACATGTGACTTATGACATTTTGACCTCACGCCAAGGTCATAAGAGCATGGGGCAAAAATCCACATCGGGAGTTTCATAAGTACTGAAACTTGCTAGATTTGCATACCATTTGGAGTGTGATGATTATGGTAGGATTCCTTCATTTTCGTCACGCGATGATATTTGGATCCCGATCCTACTGTGAGTATATGCTACTCCTCGGGAAATTTCTCAATAAACGATCAATGCTATAAACCTAGTAGGTGCCTAGAAAGGTGTTAGCGGGGCTACGCCCCCAGGGAAAAGAGGTTATTTAATTAAGGAACTTCGCGAAAGCGTTGGAAAACCTCCCTCGAAGTACCGACACTGGCCTGGCTGAACGGTTAAGCAAGTATTGTACGGTGGGATTGATCCCGGCTAATTCTTCCTTTGTGGTTTGAGGAGGGATTCGAGAGACAGTGGGAGCCATCCTGTTTAGACAAATTAAAAACCATTCTAAACTTGCAAGAGCATCGTGCTAAGTGTTTCTTCTCTCCCCCTGCAGCGACCAAATCGAAATGACTGGACTTAAGTTACTTCTAGATAAAAACATATTGACAGGGCCAAACTACAAAGATTGGCTTAGGAATGTCAAATTGGCAATCTCTTACGACAAGCTGGGGTATCTTCTTACCACCAAAGCTCCCCCCGTCCCAGGTCCCACCTCCAGCGTCGCGGATAAGGAAATCCGTAAAACTTGGGAGATTGACAGCGCGAAGGCCAGATGCCTCGTACTTGCCTCGATGGACAACGACCATCAGAGGAGGCACGAGAATATGGATTTGGAATCCATATTTCTTCATACAAAAGAACTGTATGGAGAGCAGTCTCGTATCGCAAGATACGAAGTGTCGAAGAAGTTATTTTCGACTAAGTTGGTCGTCGGATCATCAGTAGCGGACCACGTGCTTAAGATGATTGGCTACACTGAGGAGCTCGCGGAACTTGGGACCACGTTGGACAGTGAACTTTATACGGATATAATTCTCCAGTCCCTTCCATCCACTTACGCCCAGTTCATACTGAATTTCAACTTGCAAGAAAAGGAAGTTGAACTTTCAGAACTCCTCAACCTGCTGAGGAGCGCAGAGGGCACCCTACAGAAGGGTAGGGATACATCCACTTTGTTTGTAGGAGGATCTTCTTCTTCTAGGTCCAAGGCGAAAGCCAAGGGAAAGAAGAGGAAAGCCCCCGCCAAACCAAGGGGCGGTGTTAGTAAAGTGGGTACGAAGGGAAAGGAAAAGGCAACAAAGATAGCGGGGAAGCTTATTGGTAAAGAGGAATGCTTCTATTGTCACAAGAGTGGACACTGGAAGAAAGATTGCAGGGCTTGGAAAGCCAGGACACAGGAACTGAAGCAGGTTGCGGCTTCAGCTTCAGGTGTGTATGTTATTGAAAACTGTCTTTCTATAAACTCTACTTCCTGGGTATTGGATACCGGATCAGGATCTCATATCTGTAATTCTTTGCAGGCGTTGAGAAACCGTAGGGTTTTGAAGGCAGGTGACATGACCCTCAGAGTTGCGAACGGAGCTAGCATGGATGCTAAAGCCGTGGGGGACTATCACCTGGGAATGTCAGATGGGCATGTTTTGGTTTTGCGTAATTGCTTTTTTGTACCCAACGCAACTTGTAATATCATTTCTGTATCTTTGGTTTCTAAAGAAGGTTATGAATTTGCGTTTGTAAGTAATGTCGTTAACATTCACCTTAATCAAGTTCTGATTGGGTCAGGTACATTGAGCAATGGTATATACGTATTAAACCAACCACAGATTTTCAATGTCCAGAATACACACAAAAGAAAGTCTCCAGATATCAATCAGACTTTCTTATGACATTGTAGACTGGGTCACATCAATGAGAGAAGGTTGACTAAGTTACATACAGAAGGATATTTGGATCCGTTCGAATATCAATCGTATGCCACTTGTCAATCCTGTCTCAAAGGAAAGATGACAAAGACTCCGTTCACTGGACACGGAGTAAGAGCGAGCGAGCTCTTGGGACTCGTACACAGCGACGTGTGCGGTCCAATGTCTACACATGCGCGAAGCGGTTATTCTTACTTCATTACTTTTACGGATGATTTTTCAAGATACGGTTATGTCTTCTTAATGAAACATAAGTCAGAATCTTTTGAAAAATTCCAGGAATTTAAGAATGAAGTAGAAAAACAAACCGGCAAAAGTATCAAGATTCTAAGATCGGATCGAGGTGGAGAATACTTAAGTGCCGAGTTCCTGAATTACTTAAAAGAGAATGGGATTCTCTCTCAGCTTACTCCTCCATACACCCCGCAACATAACGGTGTATCGGAGAGACGGAATCGGACCCTATTGGATATGGTACGGTCCATGATGAGTAACGCTGAGTTACCGCGATCATTCTGGAGGTATGCGCTAGAAACAGCTGCATACCTATTGAACCGAGTTCCTACTAAGACTGTGCCTACCACACCATATGAGTTATGGAGTGGGAAGAAACCCTATCTTCAGTACCTGAAGATTTGGGGATGTCCAGCTTATGTCAAAAAGCAGCATACGGACAAGCTCGAGGCGCGCTCAGTACTGTGCAAGTTTGTGGGATACCCAAAGAACTCCAGGGGGTATCTTTTCTATTACGCAGAGGAGCAAAAAGTCCTTATTTCTCGTAATGCCCATTTTCTGGAACATCAGTTCTTAGAAAAAGAAGTAAGTGGGAGCGCAATAGAACTGGAAGAAATTCCAGAACCACAGACTATTACTGAAAGCTTAATGGAACCAGAGGGTTCAAATGAACAGGACATTCCTATGCCGCTCCGCAGAAGTAGTAGACAGTCTCATCCGCCCGAGAGATACTACGGTTTTCTCATAGACGGGGATAGAGAGGATTGCATCATAGACTATGATGAGCCTACTAGCTTCCAGCAGGCCGTTCAGAGCGTTGACTCGGTAAAATGGCTGGATGCAATGCGGACCGAAATGGAGTCCATGTACACCAACAAAGTATGGACGTTGGACATTGCTCCAGACGGGGTAAAACCCGTAGGATGCAAGTGGATCTTCAAAAGGAAGATTGGTGTAGATGGACAGGTTGAGACCTATAAAGCTAGACTTGTAGCAAAGGGTTTCCGTCAAAGACCTGGCTTGGACTATGACGAAACCTTTTCTCCAGTGGCTATGCTGAAATCCATTCGGATCCTTCTTGCCATTGCTGCCTTCCACGATTATGAGATTTGGCAGATGGACGTAAAAACCGCTTTTCTAAATGGAAATTTAGAGGAGTGTGTCTATATGGATCAGCCAGAGGGTTTCATTCAGAGTGGGAGCAGCGGAAAGGTGTGCAAGTTGCTTAAGTCCATCTATGGACTGAAGCAGGCATCGCGGAGTTGGAACATCTGTTTTGATGAGACGGTCAAGGAATTTGACTTTATCAAAAATCCAGATGAACCATGCATCTATAGTAGATTTGTAGCGAGAACTGTGGTATTCCTTGTTTTATACGTGGATGACATTCTCTTAATAGGAAATGACATTCCTATGCTACAATCTGTCAAGGGTTTCTTGTCACACAGGTTCTCCATGAAAGACCTGGGTGATGCCTCTTACATCCTGGGGATCCGGATCCATCGTGATAGATCCAAGAGGATATTAGGACTTTCACAGTCCAGGTACATCGACACCGTACTGAAAAGATTCAGTATGGAAGATTCCAAGCGCGGTAACCTACCGGCTTGTCACGGGATCACCCTCTCTAAAGAGATGTCTCCCAAGACTGATTTGGAGAGGGATCGCATGTCTATTATACCCTACGCTTCTGCGGTAGGCTCTATAATGTATGCGATGTTGTGTACCAGACCGGATGTAGCTTATGCACTGAGTGTAGTAAGCCGGTATCAGTCAAACCCTGGGGAGAAACATTGGATAGCGGTAAAGAACATTCTCAAGTACCTGAGGAGGACAAAGGAGATGTTCTTGGTGTATGGCGGAAAAGACCTCCAGATTGAGGCCTTTGCTGACTCCAGCTTCCAGAGTGACAAGGATGATTCCAAGTCCATGTCGGGTTTTGTCTTTACCCTCAATGGAGGGGCGGTGTGTTGGAAGAGTTCCAAACAGGAAACCGTTGCAGACTCGACTATGGAAGCGGAATACATCGCTGCATCTGATGCCGCAAAAGAAGCTGTCTGGATAAGGAAGTTCTTAAAAGAACTTCAGGTGGTTCCATCAATTGTTGACCCAGTACCTCTGTATTGCGACAACAACGGGGCTATAGCTTTAGCAAAGGAACCCAGGTCCCATCAGAGATCCAGGCACATCTTGAGGCGGTATCACCTGATCAGGGAGATCGTGGATCGCAAGGAGATCGAGGTTCGGAGGGTTGCTTCAGAAGAGAACACTGCAGATCCATTCACCAAGGCCCTACCCCAGACACAGTTCGAGCGGCTGATCGAGATGATAGGTCTTCGATACGCCAGTACATGGCCTTAGTGCAAGTGGGAGATTGTTAGTGTATATGCCCTAGAGGCCATTACTGTATCATACTAGTTTGTATATTACTTAATGGAAGCTTGGGATATTCACCTTGTATAAACAATCTTGCTCAATATAGTAGTATGCTACTTGGTTTGTTTCTACTTCAATGTGTACTTGTGTTTATTTCAGTATATCACTTATACGCATTAGTGGAGCCCTTAGGATCTTTGCTTGATTACCAGCGTTGTGATGGCAGTCACACTAGTGGGGGCTGGGTAATCTATAGGCACATCCTTATACAGGTCCCTAGTCGTAGGACTATCGAGACAGGGCATCGATACTCCGGAGTAGACTAGCGTATGCGCTTCTCATCCCAGTGTGGGAGATGGTCTGTCCCACAGCCATCAGTACGTCGTACTGGAGATAGTATACGGGTGCTCGTTGGGTTACGAGTACACTGGACAGGACTCGTCGGGAACTGACAGGTTGGTATTATACCTATCGTCAGTTATCAGTTCCCAGGTGACATGAGTACAGCTTAGTCCGCTGACTTGACACTGACACTTCGCCTCGAGTGTGTTCCCACTGCACTTTGATCACTACCCTACCACGGCTCAAAGGAGTCGTGCAAACAGGTGGTGGTTGGGTGCAGTCCCGAAGCACTTGGAGGCAGTGACGGTTAGACAGGATTCGTCTCTCCCGGTATTGGGGGTTGACATCGCGCTGTGTCTAGGAGAGCCATTACACGAGTAGTCCCTGGCCAGGGCAAGCGAGATATACTGGTAGGTTTCCAGTGTTATCTCAGGGTGTTTTGGGCTTCACTCCGACACGACTTGTACCGCTATTGGGGGACTGACGTTTTACCGCCCCCTAGGCCCGCCATGCGATGTATCAGACGAACAGACCGGACTGTACGGAGAATGTCACATTCAGACTCAGTAGGAGTTCAGATGGGGTTTCACCTCGTCAGCCTTCTTGTCGGCATCTACCTGGGGACCGTTACGCACAGCTAGTGCCGCTTGCGGTCTGTGGTTAAACCCACTGCCAGCGTAGTGTCGAGTCTTTAGAGTCCCACACAGAGGGTATTCGCCTCTGGGCAAAACAGAGTAGAGGTCGCATGGTTTTGCGACAGGGTTCGTTCTCATCCGCGCACTTGTGCACGTTTGGAGTCCGGACGGATTATACTGGCAGGCTCTGGTTTGAGCCAGATACTGGTATATGTTTTAGGGTTGCTTTTATCTCTTGGTATTCTTGTTCCTCGGAACGAGAATGCAGGTGTGTATGCACAGTTGCTTGAGGCGGAGAATGAGGTTTTTCATTAGGGTTTCGGATCGGGTGCGTATGCACAGTTGACAGTTATCATTTTCCAAACCCTAATGGATTTATATATTATCTATTAATAATAGTAATTAAATGAGAATTATGTTATGGTTGATTTTTAGTTGACTTGTTGACCTTGGTTGACTTGTTGACCATTGACCACCATCATGCTTTGAAAGATCCTCCTTGATTCATGCTTACACTTCATTTAAAGAAGCATGATAGTGGTCATTCTAAAATTACCATCAACTATTCTTATTTCAATTATTATCATTTAGATAATTCTTTTCTTTTGCAATATGGTTGCAAGAAAGAAATAATTGAGCTCATTCTATCATAACCTCTCTCTCTCCTCATTTCATCTTCTTCTTCCTCTAGCAAAGAGAAACCTTCTCATGTGTTGAGAATCCTTCTCTTTAAAAAGAAAAGCAAACCCTAATCACTCTCTACTCATTCTAGGATGAAGGTTTAGCAAGCCGGAAACCCTAGTTCACTCAAAGATCGAGGAAGAGCCCAAAGGTCGAACCTTCGAGGTGGATCCATCTTCGACGGGAGAAGGCGACGAAAAGAGAACCATCAACCTCTACAAGGTTTGAAGAAGAAGGAGTTCAAGTTTAGGTATAACCATCTTCCATAGTAGCTAACTCTCTTTAGATTGTATACTAGTTTTAGTTTAGACAACGATCCCGACCTTGTTTAGTCCATGTTGCCTCTTGCGATAAAAATTCGTTTTTTATACCGTTTCCGCCTCCCCGTAAGCACCGGGGGTCGCAATATGGACTTACAAAAGAGTGACGTTATCCGCGTTCCACGTGACCAGGAATTTTGCACTAGATGCTTCACATGGGTTCACTGCCGTGTTCGGCAAGGACTAGGCTCCGCTCTGGATGCTTCACACTGGTTCACTGCCGTGCTCTGCGAGGACCAGGATCCATTCTGGACGTTTTCCACGGGGTCAAAGAGTGACGTTATTCGCGTTCCACGTGACCAGGAATTTTGCTCTGGATGCTTCCCACGGGTTCCTTGCCGTGTTCGGCGAGGACCAGGCTCCGCTCTGGACGTTTTCCATGGGGTCAAAGAGTGACGTTATCCGCGTTCCACGTGACCAGGAATTTTGCACTAGATGCTTCACACGGGTTCACTGCCGTGCTTGGCGAGGACTAGGCTCCGCTCTGGACGTTTTCCACGGGGTCAAAGAGTGACATTATCCGCGTTTGACGTGGCTAGGAATTTTGCCGATTATATCCGCATTTCACGGAGTTGGGATTTGACTTTCGGTGATCTGTACACCGCCGAGTCATGGAACTGGGAGTTGCCGTTGTTCCGTTTTGCTCGAGGTCGTATTTGCCGCAATGAGACGAATGTTGAGACGATCTTTAGGTTATTTGTGGCCCGTCGAGATCTGGCTTCCTCTTATGATGAAACCTGGGGGGGAGGAGTATGATCCCTTCTTTGTTTGCGCCCCTGGATTGTATACAGGGATTGATGTAACATCACCTGTAAGGCATAAATTTAATTTTTATTTATCTCTTTTTCCGCGATGCTCTATCATTTCAGCTTTTATATCGTGAAGGTCGCGATTACCCCATCATTTCGGCTATTTTTCGCGGTGCCCAATCATTTCGGCTATTTATTTTATTTTTTACTCGCTGCTTTTTATTGCGAGTTGCCCAATCATTTCGGCTATTCTTCATGCATACATTTTTACTTGCTAATTTTGTCGCATGTTGCCCCATCATTTCGGCCGTTTCGTATGCATGTGTGGCTTGCTGGCTTTTCGCTGCAAGCTTGGATTTATACACCGATTTCGGCATCAGCACCGCTACAACTGGAATGTTGCCAGGAGCGAATCATCATTTGCCTTTATCGACGTTGAACAAAGATGGCTTAGTAAACAGGGTTAAGGATCCTGTCGACTAAGGCTTTTAACTTCATGAGCCGTAAGGGTCTCACAAAGGTATTTCTCCCTACAAATCGTGAGGATCTTGTAGGTGTGTTTTCTACTTGGGAATCGTGAGGATTCCTAAGTGCATATTCTCTTGTAAGTCGTAAGGATCTTACAAAAGGGTTTTCTCCTTATAAGTCGAGAGGACTTACAAGGGTTGTTTACTATATGAACATATCCCTAGTCAGGGATAGGACTTGGTTAGGGAAATGTTTATTCGCGCCCATGGATTGTATACAAGGGTAAGTATTGAGCCACTTGTAGGGCAATATCGAAGGTTGTGGGGGGGTTGCTTAAGAACAGGTTCAGGTTTCTGTAACTTAAGACTTTCAAATCTTATGAGCCGTGAGGGTCTCATAAGAGAGTTCTCCTTACCAGTCGTGAGGATCTCGCAAGTGTAATTTGTTTACCCCAATCAGAGCAAAGCTCTGTTCAAATTCCGAGGCAGGAGATGAAGCAATGCTTCATCTTCCCCCAATCAGAAACAAAGCTTTGCTTTGAAAATTTAAACTTTAATAAATGAAGCAACGCTTCAGATCCTCTGCGCTGCGCGCAAAGCGCCACGTGTCAGAAGTTGATGCGTCAGCACAGCGCCCGAGACAGTGCGCCCAATCAGAGCAAGATTCTTTAAAAATAAAAGTAAAGGAAGCAACGCTTCAGTTGCGCAAGCACAGCGCTGCGCGACACGTGTCAGCGCAGATGCGCTAGCGCAGTTGCGCTGCGCTGTGCGCTGCGCGCTGCGCGACACGTGTCACGCGCTAGAGCATTTGCGCCAAACAGAATTAAGATTTTAAAGAAATCTTTCTGTTCTTGTTAAAACAAGAAAATTCCCTTCTGTAAAACAGAAGCCCTTGAATCAAAAATCCAACGGTGGGGAAAATTCCCCAAATCACTCAGAGAAAAATCTCTTTAACAAATTTAACTAATTTATGGGCACTATAAAAAGGGCCCTAAGCCTCAATTCAAAGGCATCAACATTTTCTGAGAGAAAAAAAAAAGAACTCTGAAGAATTCCTCAAGAGCAAAAAAGGTAAAAACCTTCAGCAAAAGAGAAAATTCTCTTAAAAACAGATCATTGATCTAAAAACAAGATCAATGATCTAAAAACAAGATCAATGATCTTCAATAAGAAAGAAAACTAACAAATAATAGTGCTTTGCACTTGCTTATGAACCATTGGTTCCTTGAAAACAAGAAAAACTTGTTTTCTTTGATTTAAAATCGATCAAAAGATAAAACAGTGCTCTGCACTTGCAAGAACTGCGCTGTTGCGCTCCTGTATTGGCGCAAGCCACCAGGAAGCGCCACGAGTCAGTAGCGCAGCGCACTGACACAGCGCACTGCGCTGTTGCGCTTGCGCTCGCCAGAGCGTGACACGTGTCACCACCATATGAGCTTGCGCTCATTACTTGGCGCAAAGCGCCTGACAAGCCACGTGGGGCACTGTCAGAGTACTTAATGCTCTGCATTATTAAAGAAAAGGGAAAAAGCCCAATTAAAAGGCCTAACAGGCCTAATCAAAAATGCTATGCATTTTAAAAAGGGCAGAGCCCAAACAAAATAGATGCTCTGCATCATTTATAAAGGGCAGAGCCCAACCAAAACAAAGGAAAATAATGCAGTGAAGGGGCAAGGCTCTAGCACAAGTCCAATAGGCCAAAAACAAAAGAATATTGAAACTGGACTTATCCCAGTTGTGGCCATAAGTCCTCAAATTAAATTGACTGAGCACGGCTGCTCCCTAAATCAATTTACATCCGGTTCGAGGGTACATCTCCGAACTCCTCTGACATCTATCATTGTAATCCTTCAACGACGTCAGAGAGGCGACGGGTCCTAACGACCACACATGAATACAGACTGCGGGGTCCTTAAACTCGTGGACCGAAACATCCTTAAACTAATGTTGGACCGTAACGTCCTTAAACTAATATTCGTCCCTAAATGGGAATGTTGGACCGAAATGTCCTTAAACTAATAACGGACCACCACGTCCCTAAACTGGAATACGGACCACCACGTCCCTAAACTGGCAATGGACCCCCACGTCCCTAAACTGGAACATGGACCACCACGTCCCTAAACTGGAACATGGACCGCAACGTCCCTAAACTACCTATGGACCGACGGACCACCACGTCCCTAAACTGGAATACGGACCACCACGTCCCTAAACTGGAACATGGACCACCACATCCCTAAACTGGAACATGGACCGCAACGTCCCTAAACTACCTATGGACCACTACGTCCCTAAACTGGAACAATAGAGCCTCCAAATGCTCTTTTGCCAGATCTAAACGATCCTATTTAAGTTGATCTTAGCCCCCAAACACGGCTAACGTATCCTTAAACATTCAAACGGACTATAAAACTCCAAATCAACCTTGGTTCAAGGGTACATCTCTGAACTCCTCTGACATCTGCCATTGTAATCCTTCAACGACGTTAGAGAGGCGACGAGTCCCGATGGCCAGATATTAAATGGATTATCACGTTATGTTGATCTTAGTCTCAAACAGGACTATCGTATCCTTAACGAACGTTTAAGTTGATCTTAGCCGCAACGCGACTAATGCATTCTTAAACTAAAAACACCAAACCCAAATCTAAGTAAATACGGATTTGGACTAATCCACGTCCTACAGGCGACGGCATTACTCAGTCTCCATATACAATCCACGGGCAACCACAAACAAAACAAACACACAAGACACGAAGTGAAATTCTAGAGAAGGAGAAAGTTGTTACCGCGATGCGGTAGCGTAATTAAGTGCAGGGGCTTGCGCCTGCAGGGAAGAGCGTCCCCACAATCAAAAACCCCTCAAGCGAGGGGGAATCTGACGAAGTCTGCTATATCGGCCATATCCGTCTAAACCTCCGATACACGGTGCCATAAATCAACTTGGCATCTTCGGAGAGGTGGACAGATAAAACCAAATAGTATCTGCCCCGAATCTCAGGCCAGACGTCCTCACGTCGTCTCCGCCGCCATTCAGAGGGGAACAGATTCTGGCACGCCCGGTGGGCCTTTTCCTCTTTCCACTCCACACTTCGTGTATCGTCTTTGCGAACCAGTCTCGGTTTGTTAATGGTTGCCTTCGGATTTCAAGTTACTAAGATTTGGTCCTTTGCCTGCCGCAGAACTCAAGATTCAATGGCCTCTAATTGCACCAACTGCTCGAAGTGCCACTGCAACGGACGCTCCACCTCACTGGGAGGTGTAGCATATGGGCCCCATGCGGCTTCCTTCCTCGCTCTGCCAGTAGACCAGGTGACCCAAGCCACCACTAGCCTGTTCTTCGGGACCATGATCCCACCTACAAGCTTCTCTGCGCTAATACCTGCACCGGAAGTGAACAAGAAGTCGGTCTTCGACCGGCTTACGGCTACGACGACCCCTGTCAACAGGTCGACCACTACCAAACCAACAGCCTCTGTTTTCACCAGGCTAGATCAGAACTCTAAATTAGCTGTCCCAAGGAAGGCAATAACTGCTGCTCCAGAAGTCGTCAAGGCGGCTTCCCCTGTCAAAGAGTCGGTCTTTTCAAGACCGACGATTCCTGCTCCTGCCCTTGCCCAAGGATCTGTCTTCGACAGGTTAAATATCACCCCTCAAAAGACAACCTCAATCTTTAAGAGGTTAACACCAGCCGTGCCTCATTCAGACAGGGGGCAAAAAGAAGCAACCTTTATCTCCGAGCCAGTCCCAACGGCTCGTCGTGCTCGACGTCGCCACTGGCAACGAGTAAGGAAGGCAGAGGGCAACTCCCCCTCAGGGATAACTCCACCGGCTCCAGTGGTGGAAGTCAACGCTGCTGTTCCAACTGGGAACAGCTTTGAACTGCTGAGAAGGGTACGGAAGAACTCTCCAACCGCTACATTGAAAAGATCTCCTCCGCCCGCGGAGAGAGTTCCGGAAACGAAGCAAGAGCAGCCCTCTCAACGGCTGTCCTCAAGAATTTATAAAGTTTGGCGGAGGGTTCAAGACTCTGTGATCAACCCAGATCACTCTCGTCAACAAAAGAAGACGAAGGTGCAAAAAGGAAAAGACCGTTCTATTGAACAGCAAGAGACAACAATCGCTAGGGTGCCCACTGCAACGGCCCCTTCAACTTCAACGGCCCACAAAAGAAGAAGGCCGGACAAAACCCCCGCGTCGGCAACAGATATCAGAGGTGATGAACCCAAACACCCTAAGTCAGGGGGCATGATAGTTCATACCGTCTACGTGGCATCCGGTAAAGAAGATAGCCGCATATCTACGGGTCATTGACCGCTCACCCGATCAGTGACCAAGGCATAAGAGCAACAGCAAAAGCTCCAAGAAATGATGAATGCTATGGCTGCACTTACCGGACCCAAAAGAAAGCCCTGAAACGTTCTCGGACGAACGTCAGGAGGAAGAAACCGACGCTGAATTCCTTCGTCGGATATTGGAGAAGAAGGACAAAGTGGCTGCTGAACAAGCAGCCAACATACAGCGTATGGGCCTCCTCTTCCAAGACATGATAGGGATGATGATACAGCAAGATCCTCCGACCGAAGAGCCCCCGATCGTCCTTGGAGATGATAGGGGAGAGACATCAAATCCTCCACCATCCCTATCAACAGCTAAGGAGGATACAATCTCTAAAGCTGATTTGGACGAGTACATAGCCCAACAAATACAGGTTCATCATGCGACCGAAGCAGCCGGCCAGGTCGTAAAAACGGGGCGTCCATATCCAAGTTGGTACGACCAAATCAAGTACCCGCCGGGTTACACAATTCCCAAGTTCCAAGTCTACAAAGGGACGGGCAATCCTCACCAGCACGTTGCCCAGTTCAGGGCGCTCTGCGGCAACACCGGTGGTGATGACAAGCTTTTACTTCGCCAGTTTGTTGGAAGTTTATCGGATACGGCGTTCGAGTGGTACTCTGAGCTCCCGAACGACTCTATCAAAACCTTCGCGGAAATGGAGCTATTGTTTACTCAGCGTTTTGCAAGCGCCAGTGAACGTACCCCGATGACAGCACTGATTAACGCCAGAGTAAAGCCAGGCGAGACGTGGGTTCAGTACGCTATACGATGGCGGAACTTATGTACGAAGTGCGAGCAGCGCATTGAAGAAGCTCCCGCGGTGGGTATGTTTGTAGGAACCCTTGATCCACAAGCAACCATCTCGCAATTTATGATGTTTTTCAAGCCGACTACCTTCCAGGCTTTGATTGACAAGCTAGCGCAGATGGATCAGATGGGCCATAAACCCCCTCTTCCAAAGCCGGACTACCGAAATGACAAAGGGAAAGGAAAAGCGATCGTCGTCGCTAATGCTCAACAACAACCGAGCAACTCGAAGCCGGTTGTGCGACAAAATAATATGCGTCCGTACGTAGACCTTGAGGAGAGACTGGGGCATCCTTACTCGTTTCCCCGCGATAAAACGAGAAGGTTATTTGAGCTGGCATTACGCAACAGACTCATAAATCTGCCGGATCCAAAACGTCCGTTGCAACCAAGTGACGTCAACGAGCCCAACTACTGTCTTTATCATCGAGTACTAGGCCATCCGATCGAAGATTGCTACGTTTTCAAAAATTGGCTTGAAAACCAGTACCGACAGGGTAAGTTCGCGTTATCTAACAAATGGAAGGTGAATCCCCCGCAGCCCCACACCTCTAAGGGGACGAATACGCCGGGGGCAACATGCTCCGTCGTTGAAGAAGCTCCTTAGGAGGTTGTACTATCAGCCAAGACAAAGAGGATGCTAAACGATCTTCAGACATGCCCAGCGATCAAATGGAAGAACCCGTTGGAACCGCAGGTCATTGAAGGGATGTTGAAGCCACGTCCAACCCCAAAGACCGATGGTGGTAGCTCAAGCACTCGCAACCAGCCGTCAAAATCCTCAAAGAAGAAGAAAAGAAGTCAAAGAAGCCCGTGAAGCCTGGCAAAAAGCGCACGGACCTGCAAAAACAAATTGACGTGCTGGAGGAATACAACCAGAAGGCACGGACTCCCATTACATTCCGAGAGTTTCTCAACCACGTCTTTCAAGAGGAAGGTGAGGGAGAAAGTTCGTCAGATGAATCTGAAGAATGCGTGGCGAGCTATCATATGATTTCCCATTCGTTCACAAACGATGAGGAGACTTCTTGTACTGAAACGCTGGGGGCAGATCCTGAATCAAAAATTCTTGGGCCATCAGATGAGGAAATTGACGCATTTCTTAATGAAGCTCGGTTGAAAAGTAAAGCTGATCGGGAGCGCGAGGCGGCTATATTTGGAAGGGACAAGCGCCGGCGACTTGATGAAGGAGCTGAGATGATCCCGTTGGAGCTAAACACCTCCGCTACTGACAAAAGCCAATTCAAGATGAGGAAAAAGTTTGCTAAGGCCATATCAATGGGCATGAAGCTACCATCCTCTGAAGGAAACATCACTGGTGAAATGGAAATGCACCCCTCCTATTGCTTATATCATCAAAAGATTTCGCACCCCACTCAAGAGTGCAAAGCTTTCGATAGATGGTGGCAAGGATTTGTTGCTCATCGACAACGCTTTAAGCGGGAAAAGCATAAAACTCGTCGAGAGCAAAGAAATACGACCGAAGGGCTTAAAAGAACTGCTGGCGATTGTTGTATGGTTAACACCGGTAGATCACAAGTACCCACATTCGGGAGTGATTCTGATGAAGAGCTAGAACTTGCCCCTCTCTTTAAAGAGTCCGCTTCGAGAAAAGAAGAAGAACCGAAGGTTTGAGAAAATATCCGACTACGTAATCGCACGCTGCCCGAAAAGAACCTCGGACAATCGAACAAAAAAGATAAAGGGAAAGAAAAGGCCACTGAAGATATCGTCTTAGATGACCAAGTTGTGGAAGAGCTAGCTGCCAAAGACCCACCAAAGAAGAATAAGGTGGATTACAACGTCTTAGCACATCTGAGGAAGCTGCCCTCACAGCTCAGCATTCTTGATGCCCTTTTGCTATCAAAAGAGGCGAGAGATTCGTTGATTAAGGCGCTCCAAGACCCAGAACAATTCCAAGCATGCCTGGCCGAGGAAAAGATGAAGGATGAATTGGAGGAAGTGCACACAGCCGATATCACTTTTGGCGATGAAGACCTTCTACTTGGGACGTACGAACACAATCGCCCTCTCTATGTCTCGGGATACTGCCATGATATAAAGATAGGCAAAATCCTGATCGATAACGGGTCGTCTGTTAACCTACTCAACGTGCGGGTGTTGAAGGAAATCTGCATGAGCGTCCAGCACCTTGCTCGGGATAAGATCACCATCTCCGGGTTCGACTCCCAATCGTCAAAGACTTTTGGATCTGTGATACTGACGCTACGCTTTGGGCTGCTCGTCACGGACATTAAGTTCCACGTCATAGACGCCAAGACATGCTACAACGCTTTGCTCGGCCGACCATGGTTACACGAGTACAACATCATCCCTTCTACACAACATCAGTGTATGAAGTATTTTAAGGATGGTTTCGAGTATACCGTGATGGGAGAACTGAACCCATTCTCTGTGAACGAGGTCCGCAAATATGAAGACGCCAAATACTTCTTACCGGATTTCGAAGACACAGAGAAGTGTCACAAGCCGGAGAATAAAACTAACGTTACCATCCCTGTCTTCGGCAGTGATACTGAAGAGGAAGAGGAGATAGTTCATTCGGGTCCGCCCCAACACAACAAGTCGGGACCACCGGCTCCCACATTGATCTTTGGCAGCGACTCGGAAGATGAAGTCCATGCTGTATTCTCTGCTCGACCTTCAATACGAACGTTCGCTGATGAAGAGCAAAATCTGCAAGTCGTCATGGTGCCGCTTAAACACCATAAAGAACTGGATGCACTTAATATTTACAACGTAGAAGAGCTACAAACGTTCTATATCCCTCCCAGGCAAGAAGGCGAGAAGGCAATTCTATTCTACCGCTCTGAAGAAAACAGAGTGGAGAAAGAAATCTGGCACGGGACGGATCCTATGCTGGACAGACTTCAACCCATCCGTCTACCCAGATATTATACAGAAGGCTTGAAAAAGCTGCTGAAACGCCAGGGGATATCCTTCAAACAGACCGTTAGAAAGGCCAAATTCTATGACAAGGTCTGGAACGTTCCTGGGACTCAGCGCAAACTGCCTAACGGGAGAATGGAAACAAAAGGGCTTGGATACATCCGGTCAAAGAAACGAGAGTTACTACCCGGCTGCTACGTCGTGTATGACCTTGATAAAGAAGCGGATGCTCAATGTGAGGACGCTAATCCTAAGCCAGTGAAAGTTCCAGATGCAAAGGAGCCCATTCCGTCGTTCGAGGAACAAATGGACCAACTTATAAAGAAAGATGGTCAAAAAGTCCGAGATGATCACAACCGTGAGACGGCCATCTACGAGAAAGCCAAGACGCAACGCCTTCTACAACAGGCCGTAAAGGATGAAAATGCCGCTCCTTGTCAACCTGTTATAAAGAAGGCTCGGCGCAAAAGCAGAAATAAGTCGAAAGGCCAAAAAGGTGCTCAACAGCAACAAAGCAGGGCTAAGAAGTCACGCAAACGGGAGGCGAGCGTTATTGATCTATCCCTCATGAAGAAAATGAGTCGAGCATACTCTTTTCCTCCGGATAAGACGAGGAGGATACTTGAGCTTGCTCTAAAACATCAGATGCTCACACTTCCGGAGTCCAAGCACCCCGAACAAGCAAGCGAAGTCTCTGACCCAAACTATTGCTCTTACCATCGAGTAATAGGGTACCCGCTCGAAGACTGCTTCACCTTTAAGAATTGGGTCGAAGATCAGTACCAGCTCGGTAAGTTTGCTCTGTCTGACAACTGGAAGGTAACGCCGCCACAGAAGCACGAGCCCAAGGCCACGAAAGAAGAACCGGTTCCACATTGGGATTGGAAGCGAATTCGCACCTGTCACATGATTACAATATTAAAAGAAGAGCCCGAGAACATAGATGACCTTCCCTGGTGCTTCGAAAACAGCAACGACGAGGTAATCTCAGAATTTCCACCAGCGCCAAAAGAACTGGAAGATGGAATTCATACCACTGCAGATAACCTTAAGAAAATTAAGTTGGGAACAGCGAATGACCCGTGACCGACATTCATCAGCGAGCTGCTATCTGAAGAGATGGTGGCTTCATTAAAAGACCTGCTTATGCAGCACAGAGATTGCTTTGCATGGAACTACTCCGAAATCCCGGGACTAGATCAAAAAATTGCTGTACACAAATTGGCGATATCCCCGAACATCAAGCCAGTCAAACAGGCGCCGAGGAGAATGCGGCTCGAGCTCGAGATGAGTATCAACGCCGAGGTCAAGAAGCTGATCGACTCTGGCTTTATCCAGGAGGTTCAATATCCTGAATGGATCGCTAACATCGTCCCGGTGATGAAGAAAAATGGGACGGTGCGCATATGCGTGGACTTTCGGGATCTCAATAAAGCTTGCCCGAAGGATGATTTCCCAGTGCCAGTCACCGAACTGATGATAGACAATACATCCACTCATGAGGTTTTCTCCTTCATGGATGGCTCATCATGGTATAATCAGATAAAGATGCATCCCGAAGACCAGAAACACACCGCCTTCAGGACCCCTCTAGGTATATTCTGTTATAAAGTGATGCCCTTCGGTTTAAAGAATGCCGGTGCCACTTATCAAAGGGCCATGACAAAGATCTTCGATGACCTTATACACGAAATCGTCGAATGCTATATCGACGATCTCGTGGTTAAAAGCAAATCATACGAGGAACACCTCGAGCATTTGAAGACCGTATTTCAACGCCTTCGGTAATACAACTTGAAGATGAACCCGCTTAAGTGTGCATTTGGAGTTTCCTCAGGCAAATTCCTCGGATTCATTGTTCGACACCGAGGTATTGAAATAGATCCGTCAAAGATTAAGGCGATCATGGAAATGCCTCCGCCAAGGACCCTCAAACAGTTGCGGTCTCTCCAAGGAAAGCTCGCATATATTCGGCGATTTATAGCCAACCTCTCTGGCAAGTGCCGCCCTTACAGTCACCTGATGAAGAAGGGAACTCCATTCGTCTGGGATCAAAAATGCCAGCGCGCGCTGGACGAAATTAAACGGTACCTGTAGAACCCGCCGGTGTTGGCTGCTCCGGTCAAGGGAAAACCCCTCATTCTTTATACAACCGCCCTCGAAGGTTCCTTAGGCGCATTATGGGCACAAGAGAACGATCAAGGAAAAGAAAGAGCACTCTACTACTTAAGTCGAGTTCTGCTGGGGGCAGAAAGCAATTACTCTCCCATTGAAAAACACTGCCTGGCGTTGGTCTTCGCGATAACAAAGCTCAGGCACTATGCGTTGGCGCACGAAGTCCGTCTCATTTCAAAGGTGGACCCCCTTAAATACTTGATGTCGAAGGCCATGTTGACGGGACGACTTTCTAAATGGGCCCTGCTCTTGATGGAATTCTCGATAACCTATCAATCTCTCAAGGCAGTGAAAGGCCAGGCCATTGCCGACTTCCTTGCTGAGCACCCGATACCTGTCGATTCTCTTCTGAATTGCGATTTGCCAGACGAACATGCGTTTGACGCGATCGACGGTGGTGATACCCAATGGGAATTTTATTTCGATGGAGCATCTTCCATGAAAAAGCGCAAACAAAGTACCCCTATAATCAAATCGGGGGTAGGCCTCATCTTCGTGACTCCGCAAGGAGGGATAATGCGCTTCGCTTTCTCCTTAACAGAGCCGAGGACAAACAATGAAGCCGAATACGAAGCTCTGATGGCAGGTCTTGAGATCGCTATTGACATGGGAATTGAAGAGCTCCTTATATACGGGGATTCTCAACTGGTCGTTAGTCAAGTAAATGGCGACTACCAAACGTGCAAGCCAGAACTGGTGAAGTATGGCGAAAAAGTGCAACAACTGTTGACCCAAATTCCCTCCTATACTTTGGAGAACATACCGCACGCGGAAAATAGCAAAGCAGAAGCATTGGCCAAACTTGCTAAAGAACTGGCTGACGAGAATCTCGATGACGTTAGAATCATGGTACAAAGCCGTCAAGTGCTTGCCCCAGCAGAAATATCTCCAGAATCATCCGAAGAGAAAGGAGCGACTGAGCAACCCTGCAAGTAAAAGACCGGGAAAAGGCTGAGGATTGGAGAGAAGTCTTCATAGACTACTTTAGGTCCCACCAAATGCCTGAAGAAGTGTCCACAAGACATCAGCTCATGAAGCGGGCTCTATCTTTCGCCTTCGTCAACGATACTCTGTACAAGAGATCATTTGATTCTCTGTGGTTGAGATGCCTGGGACCTGACGAAGCGAAAAGAGTCGTTCAGGAAGTTCACGACGGACTCTGCGGTTCTCACCAAGCGGGCCCGAAGATGAAATTGAAGATAAAACGGATGGGCTACTACTGGCCCACGATGATTCAGGACTGCCTCGAATATGCGAAACAATGTCACTCATGTCAAATTCATGGGGATTTCATCCATCAGCGTCCGAATCCATTACATCCAACGGTGGCTAGCTGTCCATTCGAAATGTGGGGGACTGACATAGTCGGCCCTATCGAACCAGCATCGTCTGGGGGACATCGTTTCATCGTGGCGACGACTGACTACTTCTCTAAATGGGCAGAAGCAGTGCCGTTAAGAGAAATGAAGACGGAAAATATCCTCCACTTCTTCAAGACGCGCGTCATATATCGGTTTGGAACGCCAAGACGGATCATCTCCGATAACGGGCCAGCCTACAGAAGCCACAAAATCAGTCGCTTCGCGCAACAGCATAATATAGACTGGAGGTATTCCTCAGTTTATAATCCGCGAGCTAACGGTCTAGCTGAGGCCTTCAACAAGACCTTGACGAAGATCATGAAGAAAACAGTGTCACGAAATAAGAAAGGCTGGCACGAAAGACTGCAAGAAGCTCTCTGGGCGTATCGAACTACGTTTAAAACGGCCACGAACGCAACGCCGTACGCGTTGGTGTTCGGTACAGAAGCAGTACTTCCCCTCGAGACAGAGCTACCCTCTCTACGAATGGCAGTCCACTACGAGCTGACTAACGAAGAAAATGCTAACCTTCGGCTTGAGGAGCTTGATGCCCTTGAAGAAACACGGCTCATAGCGCAACAAAATCTGGAAGCTTATAAAGCAAAGATGACGCGCTCATACGAAAGATTGACCCGACCGAGGACATTCCTCCAAGGCGAACTCGTGCTAGTGGTCAAAAGGCCTATAATCCCCAATCGCGCCAAGTGGGGAAAATTCGAGCCAAACTATGAAGGCCCGTACATCATAGATAAGGTCTACCAGGGTGGGGCCTATCTACTCATGGACATGCACGGTGAAAGGCCTTTCAGGCCAATAAACGGTCGCTTCCTAAAGAGATACTACGCTTAATGAGCCACAGCCTAGGTCAATGATAGATGACGATGACTATATCCGCTCGCTATCTTCCTAAGCTCAAACTCTATCAATAGTAACCAGCCTTCTTAAAGTCGGGCCGAAATGTCCTTAAACTAATAGCGAACCGAAACGTCCTTAAACTAATACCGCAGCATCCGTAAGCTGACGAGACAAAAAAAAAGAAGAAGAAAAATATAATAAAAACGGTATGTCCATAAGCAAAAAGGGCACGGATGAAAACCCGAAAGGGCTCCGTGAGTAAAAATAGCAGGGCTACCGGCGAGTGTTCGTGAAAACCCGAAAGGGCGTGACCTCGTAAAAAAAAGAGAAAGAAAAGAAAATAAAAAGAATAAAAAAAACGGTATGTCCATAAGCAAAACGGGCACGGATGAAAACCCGAAAGGGCTCCGTGAGTAAAAACAGCAAGGCTACCGGCGAGTGTTCGTGAAAACCCGAAAGGGCTCGACCTCGTAGAAAAATATATATAAAAATAAAAAGAATAAAAAAAACGGTATGTCCACAAGAAAAATGGGCACGGATGAAAACCCGAAAGGGCTCCGTGAGTAAAAAAGCAGGGCTACCGGCGAGTGTTTGTGAAAACCTGAAAGGGCGCAACCTCGTTAAAGGACACTTATAGGGTCCTCTCGACCTTATAAGGAGAAACCACCCACGTGAGATCCTTACGACTCACAAGGGAGCAGCACACTTTGGGATCCCCACGATTCCTAAAGAGAAAATACACTTGCGAGATCCTCACGACTCGTAAGGAGAACTCTCTTATGGGACCCTCACGGCTCATAAGAGTTGAAAGTCTTAAGTTACAGAGACCTAAACCTGTGCTTAAACAACCCACACAACTTCCGATATTGCCCTACAAGTGGCTCAATACTGACCCTTGTATACAATCTACGGACGCGAATAAACATTTCCCTAACCAAGTCTCATCCGTGATTGGGGATATGTTCGCATGGTAAACAACCCTTGTAAATCCTCTCGATTTGTGAGGAGAAAACCCTCCTGTAGGATCCTTACGACTTACAGAGGAAACATACACTTAGGAATCCTCACGATTCCTAAGGAGAAAATACACCTACAAGATCCTCACGACTTGTAGGAAGAAATACCTTTGTGAGACCCTTACGGCTCATGAAGTTAAAAGCCTTAGACGACAGGACCCTAACCCTGGTCTCTAAGCCACCTTTGTTCAACATCGATAGAGGCAGATGATGATTCGCTCCTGGCAATATCCCAGTTGTAGCGGTGCTGATGCCGAAATCGGTGTCTAATTCCAGGTTTACGGCGGAAAGCCAGTAGGCCGCACATGCATACGAAATAGCCGAAATGATGGGGCAACTTGCAATAAAAGCAGCAAGTAAAAATGTATGCATGCAAAATAGCCGAAATGGTTGGGCAGCTCGCAATAAAAAACAGCGAGTAAAAATAAAATAAAAAATAAAATAGCCGAAATGATTGGGCAACTCGCAATAAAAAAACAGCGGGTAAAAATAAAATAAATAGCCGAAATGATTGGGCAATCGCGACTTCCGCGATATAAAAGCTGAAATGATAGAGCATCGCGGAGATAAAACAAAAAATGATGATAAAACTTTGGCCCTACAGTTAAGATCACATCGATCCCTGTATACAATCCAAGGGCGTAAACAAAGAGGGAACCATACTTTCCCAGCAGGCTCCGCCAGAAGACGAAGCCAAATCTCCACGGTTCAGTCCAACTCCGAAGAAACCAGTGTCTTCAGCAAATATCTCGACTCACGGATACAAACACTCCTTGACGAGAGCCCCCTGATCCGCGTCGACTCGCAGAGCAACCAGTGCCTCCGTGGGAAATTCTCGACTCGTTTCAACCCCAAGGAAACAAATAATCCTTGGCACTAGGGAAACAAATAATCCTTAGCAAATTCCTCGACTCACGGATACAAACACTCCTTGACGAGAGCCTCCTGATCCGCGTCAACTCGTAGAGCCACCAGTGCCACCGTGGGAAATCCTCGACTCGTTTCAAACCCCAAGGAAACAAATAATCCTTGGCGCTTGGGAAACAAATAATCCCTAGTAAACTCCTCGACTCACGGATACAAACACTCCTTGACGAGAGCCTCCTGATCCGCGTCGACTCGCAGAGCCACCAGTGCCTCCGTGGGAAATCCTCGACTCGTTTCAAACCCCAAGGAAACAAATAATCCTTGGCACTTGGGAAACAAATAATCCCTAGCAAACTCCTCGACTCACGGATACAAACACTCCTTGACGAGAGCCTCCTGATCCGCGTCGACTCGCAGAGCCACCAGTGCCTCCGTGGGAAATCCTCGACTCGTTTCAAACCCCAAGGAAACAAATAATCCTTGGCGCTTGGGAAACAAATAATCCCTAGCAAACTCCTCGACTCACGGATACAAACACTCCTTGACGAGAGCCTCCTGATCCGCGTCGACTCGCAGAGCCACCAGTGCCTCCGTGGGAAATCCTCGACTCGTTTCAAACCCAAGGAAACAAATAATCCTTGGCACTTGGGAAACAAATAATCCCTAGCAAACTCCTCGACTCACGGATACAAATACTCCTTGACGAGAGCCTCCTGATCCGCGTCGACTCGCAGAGCCACCAGTGCCTCCGTGGGAAATTCTCGACTCGTTTCAAACCCCAAGGAAACAAATAATCCTTGGCGCTTGGGAAACAAATAATCCCTAGCAAACTCCTCGACTCACGGATACAAACACTCCTTGACGAGAGCCTCCTGATTCGCGTCGGCTCACAGAGAAACTAGTGTCTCCGCGGGAAGTTCCCGATTCGTCTCAACTTGCAAGATGAAGCCTCAGGCAGCAGGGACTAAAAAACTTGCTTCCTAAACAATGGGACCCTACAAGTCGATCTAAAACAGTCTCTTGCATACTATTCATGGGTCTCACTCTCCAAAGTCGAGTTTCGACAAGGAGGGAAACAATCGCTTACGGGTCCTCTCGACTCATAAGAGGGAAAAATTCTCTTATAGGATCCTTACGACTTATAAGAGAAAACCACACTTAGGAATCCTCACGATTCCTAAGGAGAAAAACCCACCTACGAGATCCTCCCGATCCGTAGGGAGAAAAGTCTCTATGAGACCCTCACGGCTCATAGAGTTGAAAAGTCTTAGGTAGCAGATCTGAACCTGCGGCCTAAGCCATCGCTGTTTCTTGAGAGGGTCGGGATACTCGCTCTAATCATCCGTCAACCATGGTTATTAAGACAGCCTACTAACAATAAAAGAAAGAAGAAAATGACAGAAAGAACATCCGATTTACATTTAACCAAGCATTCGAGACGCACTCATTTATACATGGGCAGAGGACTCAGGACGAGAAATAAGACAAGCTGAAATAAAAAAAAGGGGGGGTTTCCATTCATGTTGCTAAAATTCTTACAATCATAAAAGCAATGAATAAGAAACATTATTCAAATTATTACAACGGTATAACCTCAGATCCGGGGCACGGATTGAGAAATTCAAAAATAAGGCCATCCAGAGTTCTTCTCGCCTTTCTAATTATTCTTATGCACAGCCTCTCGCGCTCCTCTGTGTCAAGATCCTCAGCAAGCCCTCCCGGCCTTCGATAAGCAGCAACTATCGTCGTCTGCTGGAAGATTTGATGTAGGATGTCAATGAGGCCGTCCCGCCGTTTCTTCGAGATCAGCCCCGTCAGGTACACTGAATGCACCTTGTCTTTGGCATCATCCAGCGCGTTGAGCGGTAGGGCCTCGTGAAGACCCGGAAGTGCTCTCCATATTGCTCCCAGCACGACTTTTAAGAGAGCCGAACGAAGAGGAAGCAGCCAACCACCGCTTGCGTTCAGACGACCCATGACCTCTGCACATTGAGCGTCTGTAAACTCTTGGTTTTGTTGACGACCCTGTACGCGGATATCGTCATAGGTGATGAACTCGTGCAAACTGTATAGACGCACCGCCATTATGCCTGGAGGAAATACCACTGGAAGATTAGCGATAGAAGAAAATAATATGCACTGAGGGCTAAATTCCCCGAGAGCAAAGCTCTGTTCAGGGATTAAAACCCATGAACAAAAACTCTGCAGATCTATAAGTTTTTGAGAGTGAAGCTCTGTTTATGAAACCCCAATGGGGATCTCTTTAGATCAAAAGATCTGTGAGAGCAAAGCTCTTTGGTTGAGATTAATTTAAATTAATTTGATTTACATTAATTTTACCTAAAGTTTCTAACTTTGAAAATGAGCAAAGCTCTGCTGGTGAAACCCCGAAAGGACTTTCTTTAGATCAGAAGATCTATGAGAGCAAGGCTCTGTTAGTTAAGATTAATTAAAATTAATTTAATCTAAGAATCAATTTTACCTAAAGTTTTTCTAAAAACTTTGGAAAGGAGAGCAAGGCTCTGGAGTTCTTGAAGGCAAGAGCAAAGCTCTGAAGTTTTTTGAAAATAAAAATCTGAAAGATGATAAGCATCTGTGGGGGACCAAAAGTCCTATTTATAGGCATCAAGTGCCTCTTCAACTTCCAAAAGTTGCCACGACGGTTGGAATTTCGCCACCGTTGCGCTCACGTTTAGGGCCACGTAAGCGCAACGGGGGGGCATTTGTTTACCCCAATCAGAGCAAACCTCTGTTCAAATTCCGAGACGGGAGATGAAGCAACGCTTCATCTTCCACCAATCAGAAACAAAGCTTTGCTTTGAAAATTTAAACTTTAATAAATGAAGCAACGCTTCAGATCCTCTGCGCTGCGCGCAAAGCGCCACGTGTCAGAAGTTGATGCGTCAGCACAGCGCCCGAGGCAGTGCGTCCAATCAGAGCAAGATTCTTTAAAAATAAAAGTAAAGGAAGCAACGCTTCAGTTGCGCAAGCACTGTGCTGCGCGACACGTGTCAGCGCAGATGCGCTAGCGCAGTTGCGCTGCGCTGTGCGCTGCGTGACACGTGTTAGCGCAGATGCGCTAGCGCAGTTGCGCTGCGCGACACGTGTCACGTGCTGGAGCATTTGCGCCAAACAGAATTAAGATTTTAAAGAAATCTTTCTGTTCTTGTTAAAACAAGAAAATTCCCTTCTGTAAAACAGAAGCCCTTGGATCAAAAATCCAACGGTGGGGAAAATTCCCCAAATCACTCAGAGAAAGATCTCTTTAACAAATTTAACTAATTTATGGGCACTATAAAAAGGGCCCTAAGCCTCAATTCAAAGGCATCAACATTTTCTGAGAGAAAAAAAAAGAGAACTCTGAAGAATTCCTCAAGAGCAAAAAAGGTAAAAACCTTCAGGAAAAGAGAAAATTCTCTTAAAAACATATCATTGATCTAAAAACAAGATCAATGATCTTCAATAAGAAAGAAAACTAACTAATAATAGTGCTTTGCACTTGCTTATGAACCATTAGTTCCTTGAAAACAAGAAAAACTTGTTTTCTTTGATTTAAAATCGATCAAAAGATAAAACAGTGCTCTGCACTTGCAAGAACTGCGCTGTTGCGCTCCTGTATTGGCGCAAGCCACCAGGAAGCGCCACGTGTCAGTAGCGCAGTAGCGCAGCGCACTGACACAGCGCACTGCGCTGTTGCGCTTGCGCTCGCCAGAGCGTGACACGTGTCACCACCATATGAGCTTGCGCTCATTACTTGGCGCAAAACGCCTGACAAGCCACGTGGGGCACTGTCAGAGTACTTAATGCTCTGCATTATTAAAGAAAAGGGACAGAGCCCAATTAAAAGGCCTAACAGGCCTAATCAAAAATGCTATGCATTTTAAAAAGGGCAGAGCCCAAACAAAATAGATGCTCTGCATCATTTATAAAGGGCAGAGCCCAACCAAAACAAAGGAAAATAATGCAGTGAAGGGGCAAGGCTCTAGCACAAGTCCAATAGGCCAAAGACAAAAGAATATTGAAACTGGACTTAGCCCAGTTGTGGCCATAAGTCCTCAAATTAAATTGACTGAGCACGGCTGCTCCCTAAATCAATTTACATCCGGTTCGAGGGTACATCTCCGAACTCCTCTGATATCTATCGTTGTAATCCTTCAACGACGTCAGAGAGGCGACGGGTCCTAACGACCACACATGAATACGGACTGCGGGGTCCTTAAACTCGTGGACCGAAACGTCCTTAAACTAATGTTGGACCGAAACGTCCTTAAACTAATATTCGTCCCTAAATGGGAATGTTGGACCGAAATGTCCTTAAACTAATGACGGGCCACCACGTCCCTAAACTGGAATACGGACCACCACGTCCCCAAACTGGCAATGGACCCCCATGTCCCTAAACTGGAATATGGACCATCACGTCCCTAAACTGGAACATGGACCACCATGTCCCTAAACTGGAATATGGACCACCGCGTCCCTAAACTGGAGCATGGACCGCAACGTCCCTAAACTACCTATGGACCACTACGTCCCTAAACTGGAACAATAGAGCCTCCAAATGCTCTTTTGCCGGATCTAAACGATCCCGTTTAAGTTGATCATAGCCCCCAAACACGGCTAACGTATCCTTAAACATTCAAACGGACTATAAAACTCCAAATCAACCTTGGTTCAAGGGTACATCTCTGAACTCCTCTGACATCTGCCGTTGTAATTCTTCAACGACGTTAGAGAGGTGACGAGTCCCGATGGCCAGATATTAAATGGATTATCACGTTAAGTAGATCTTAGTCTCAAACAGGACTATCGTATCCTTAACGAACGTTTAAGTTGATCTTAGCCGCAACGCGACTAATGCATCCTTAAACTAAAAACACCAAACCTAAATCTAAGTAAATACGGATTTGGACTAATCCACGTCCTACGGGCGACGGCATTACTCAGTCTCCGTATACAATCCACGGGCAACCACAAACAAAATAAACACACACGACACGAAGTGAAATTCTGGAGAAGGAGAAAGTTGTTACCGTGATGCGGTAGCGTAATTAACTGCAGGGGCTTGCGCCTGCAGGGAAGAGCGTCCCCACAATCAAAAATCCCTCAAGCGAGGGGGAATCTGACGAAGTCTGCTATATCGGCCGCATCCGTCTAAACCCCCGATACACGGTGCCATAAATCAACTTGGCATCTTCGGAGAGGTGGACGGATAAAACCAAATAGCATCTGCCCCGAATCTCAGGCCAGACGTCCTCACGTCGTCTCCGCCGCCATTCGGAGGGGAACATAATTTCTCCTAAGGAATCGTGAGGACTCCTAAGTGTGTTGCTCCCTTGTGAGTCGTAAGGATCTCACGCGGGTGGTTTCTCCTTACAAGGTCATGAGGACCCTGCAAGTGTCCTTTAACGAGGTTGCGCCCTTTCGGGTTTTCACAAACACTCGCCGGTAGTCCTGCTGTTTTACTCACGGAGCCCTTTCGGGTTTTCATCCGTGCCCATTTCGCTTATGGACATACCGTTTTTATTTTTATTATTATTTTTTAAATATTTTTTTTGTATCGGCTTTGAGATGCTGCAATCCATCGTAGTTTATTGACATCTCGGTCAACAGCTAGTTTTAGGACATAGTGGTCCATTGTTAGTTTAAGGACGTTTCGGTCCGCTGTTAGTTTAAGGACATTTCGGTCCGTTGTTAGTTTAAGGACATTTCGGTCCGCTGTTAGTTTAAGAACGTTTCGGTCCGTTCAGGAGAAGGCCGGCTACCGCTTATAGAGTTTGAGCTTAGGAAGATAGCGAGCGTACATGGTCGTTGTCATCTATCATTAACCTAGGCCTTGACCCGTCAAGCGTAGTATTTCTTCAGGAAGCGGCCGTTTATCGGTCTGAAAGGCCTTTCGCCGTGCATATCCATGAGTAGATAGGCTCCACCTTGGTAGACCTTGTCTATTATGTACGGGCCTTCATAGTTCGGCTCGAATTTTCCCCGCTTGGCGCGATTGGGGATCATAGGTCTTTTGACCACTAGCACGAGTTTGCCTTGGCGGAATGTCCTCGGCCTGGTCAATCTTTCATATGAGCGCGTCATCTTTCCTTTATAAGCCTCCAGATTTTGTTGCGCTATGAGCCGGGTTTCATCAAGGGCGTCAAGCTCCACAAGCCGAAGGTGAGCATTTTCTTCGTCCGTCAGCTCGTAGTGGACTGCCACTCGTAGAGAAGGTAGCTCTATCTCGAGGGGGAGTACCGCTTCTGTACCGAATACCAACGCGTACGGCGTTGTGTTAGTGGCCGTCTTGAATGTAGTTCGATACGCCCAGAGAGCTTCTTGTAATCTCTCGTGCCAGTCCTTCTTATTTCGGGACACCGTCTTCTTTACGATCTTCGTCAAGGTCTTGTTGAAAGCCTCAGCTAGACCGTTAGCTCGTGGGTTATAAACTAAGGAATATCTCCAGTCTATGTTGTGTTGTTGTGCGAAGCGGCTAATCTTGTGGCTTCTGTAGGCTGGCCCGTTATCGGAAATGATTCGTCTCGGAGTTCCGAACCGATAAATGACGTGTGTCTTGAAGAAATAGAGGATATTTTCCGTCTTCACTTCCCTCAGCGGTACTGCTTCTGCCCATTTGGAGAAGTAGTCAGTCGTCGCCAAAATGAACCGATGTCCTCTGGACGATGCCGGTTCGATGGGGCCGGTTACGTCGGTTCCCCACATTTCAAACGGCCAGCTAGCCACCGTTGGATGTAGAGGATTTGGGTACTGATGGATAAAATCCCCATGAATCTGGCATGAGTGGCATTGCTTCGCATATTCGAGGCAGTCCTGAATCATCGTGGGCCAACAGTAGCCCATTCGTTTAATCTTCAATTTCATCTTCGGGCCTGCTTGGTGAGAACCGCAGAGCCCATCGTGAACTTCCTGAACGACTCTTTTTGCCTCCTCAAGTCCTAGGCATCTCAACCACAGAGAATCAAATGACCTCTTGTACAGAGTATCATTGACGAAGGCGAAAAACAGAGCTCGTTTCATAAGCTGATGTCTTGAGGACGCATCTTCAGGTGTTCGACGGGATTTAAAGTAGTCTATGAAGACTTCTCTCCAATCCTCAGCCTTTTCCAGGTCTTTTATCTGCATAGCCATTTGCTCAGTCATTCCCTTTTCTTCGGATGATTCCAAAGACATTTCTGATGGGGAAAGCACCTGACGGCTTTGTACAACGATCCTCACATCATCGAGGTTCTCATCAGCCAATTCTTTAGCGAGCTTAGCCAATGCATTCACTTTGCTATTTTCTGCACGCGGTATGTTTTCCAAAGTGTAGGAAGGAATTTGGGTCAATAATTGTTGTACTCTCTCGCCATACTTGACCAGTTCGAGTTTGCACGTTTGGTAGTCGCCATTCACTTGGCTAACGACCAGTTGGGAGTCTCCATATATGAGGAGGTTTTCAATTCCTATGTCGATGGCGATCTCGAGACCTGCTATCAAAACTTCGTATTCAGCTTCATTGTTCGTCCTCGGCTCTGTTAAGGAAAAAGCAAAGCGCATTATCCCTTCTTGTGGAGTTACGAAGATGAGGCCTACCCCTGATTTGATTATAGGCATGTTTTGTTTGCGCTTCTTCATGGAAGATGCTCCATCGAAGTAAAGTTCCCACCGGGTACCACTTCCGTCGATCGCGTCAAATGCATGTTCATATGGAAGTTCACAGTTCAAGGGAGAATCGGCCGGTATTGGATGCTCAGCGAGGAAGTCGGCAATGGACTGTCCTTTCACCGCCTTAAGAGGCTGATAGGTTATCGAAAACTCCATTAAGAGCAAGGCCCATTTAGCGAGCCGGCCTGTCAATATGGCTTTCGACATTAAATATTTAAGGGGGTCCACCTTCGAAATGAGACGGACTTCATGCGCCAACGCATAGTGCCTGAGCTTTGTTATTGCGAAGATCAACGCCAGGCAGTGTTTTTCGATGGGAGAATAATTGCTTTCTACCCCCAGAAGAACTCGACTCAAATAGTAGAGAGCTCTCTGTTGGGAGGGAGAGTCGATCCACGGAACAATGCTCGCGACAAAACCCAAATCACGCAAAAGTACAATCACGCAATTAAACGACGAAAGACAATATAAATTAAAAAATGCAGGAATAAGAAAACAATCAATCACAAACAAGATAGATTTGTTAACGAGGTTCACCCACCGTATGGCTAGTCCCCGGCAGAGCGGAATCTGCAAACGTCTACTATACTTGAATTAGGTTTACACACAAGAACAACCCTAGGAGATTTCTCTCAAATCATTCTATACAAATCTCTCTTAGCCTTTGCCTCTTGTAATGATGCTTGTGATTGGATACAAAATGCCTCTCATAAGATGTGCTTTTATAGCACCTAGGACAATGTCACTATCTAACAAAGTCACCACCTTTCATTGTCATCACCTAACAATGTCATGGATGTCAAAAGTAGCACCTAACAAAGTCACCACCTATCATTGTCATCACCTAACAATGTCATGGATGTCAAAAGTAGCACCTAACAAAGTCACCACCTATCATTGTCATCACCTAACAATGTCATGCATGTCAAAAGGTGGCACCTAACCATAGACTTTAATTTGCATCAATTTTCAACAAACTCCACCTTGATGCAAATTCATCACAATCTCGACATTGTCCCACTTGGAGTAATTTTTTTAGCTTGATTCTCGCACTAATAAACTTCACACGATTCCGCTGCTGCTCTCTCCTCATTAAATTTTCATGGAGAGATTCACCAATCTGCAACAAAGATTCAGCTTATCTCTGTCTACTATTTTGGTGAACATATCCACCGGATTCTTTTCTCCCGCGATCTTCTGCAGTGTCAACTCACCATCTTCTAACGCCATGCGTATGAAGTGGTACCGCACCTTGATATGCTTCATCCGAGAATGATATGCTGCATTCTTTGCCAAATGTATTGCACTTTGGCTGTCGCTCCACAAGGTATTGAAGTCTTACTTCTTACTCAACTCTTCGAGTAACCCTTGTAGCCATATCATCTCTTTGCTGGCTTCCATGATCGCCACGTACTCAGCCTCCGTAGTTGACAATGCTACCACTTTTTGCAGTTGAGATATCCAACTTACCGCTGTTCCCCCAACCGTAAATACATAACCCGTTGTGCTCTTTCCACTATCTCGATCACCCGAGTAGTCCGCGTCAACGTAACCTTACACCATTAGAGAGTCGCCCCCAAAACATAAGCAGTGACTAGACGTACCCCTAAGATACCTCAAAATCCACTTCACCGCATTCCAATGTTCCTTCCCCGGGTTTTGCATATACCGGCTCACAACTCCCACTGCATGTGCAATATCTGGTCTCGTACTCACCATTGCATACATTAAACTCCCCACCGCAGAAGCATAAGGCACTCTTGCCATCTCGTCTTTCTGCTCTTGAGTTGTCGGGCAAAACTCCTTCATGAGTTTGAAATGTTTTGCTAAAGGCGTACCCACCGGTTTTGACTTGTCCATGTTGAACCGCTTCAAAACCTTCTCGATATAGTCGCTTTGCGATAACCACAGCTTCCGCTGCTTCCTATCTCAAACGATCTTCATGCCCAAAATTTGTTTGGCCGCTCCCAAATCTTTCATGGAAAACTTTTCAGCCATCATCTTCTTCAGACTTTGAATTTTCTCGAAATTCAGACCCGCTACCAACATATCATCTACATAGAGTGATAGAATGATATAGTCTCCATCCTCAAAAGTCTGAATATAGACACAGTGATCTGACTCACCACGCACAAATCCCGTCTTTAGCATGAACTGATCGAATTTGAGATACCACTGCCTTGGAGCTTACTTAAGGCCGTACAAACTCTTTCGCAGTTTACACACCATAGATTCTGTTCCCTTCACCTCGTATCCCGGTGGCTGCATCATATAGATCTCCTCCACCAAATCTCCATGAAGGAACGCGGTCTTCACATCAAGCTGCTCCAAGTGCAGATCCTCCACCGCCACAATACTAAGGATCACCCGAATTGATGTCATTTTCACCACAGGGGAAAATATCTCTTGATAGTCAATTCCTTGCTTTTGCGCATATCCCTTGACTACCAAGCGAGCTTTGTACCGCTTCACACCATCGGCCTCATCTTTTATCCTGTACACCCACCTATTCAGCAATGCTTTTCGACCTTTGGGTAGCTTCACTAGGTCCCACGTGCGGTTCTTCTTCAAAGAATCTATCTCCTCGTCCATAGCTCACTCCCACTATTTACTATCACCGTCTTGCGTCGCCTCTTCAAGGGATTCAAGCTCTCCCGAATCCGTGTACAAAATGAAGTCGGTCACAAGTTTTTCAGGTAGTCTCCTTTCTCTCGTAGATCTCCTCAAAACTGGTACATCTGGTTGCTGAACATGGTCTCCATCATGTTCTTGAACCTGATCCTGCACTGTAGCTTCCTCCATGTTTTGATCCCCACTTGAAGACACCTGATTGTTCTTTTGAGTTTCGTCTAACTCCACGAACTCAGATACAACACCATCTTTGGCTTGCTTTTCTTCTCTATATAAGTGCTGCTCATCAAAGATAACGTTCCGGCTTCGTATTACTTTCTTACTTGTGTAATCCCACAGCCGATATCCGAACTCGTCTCCACCATACCCGATAAAAGCACACTTCTTAGATTTGGAGTCAAGCTTACTCCTTTCTGCCTTATCAATCAAAGAATATGCAATACAGTCAAATACTTTAAGGTGCGAATAGTTGACCGGTTTACCCGACCAAATTTCTTCTGGAATGCCTCCATCAAGCGCACTTGCCGGGTTTCTGTTGATCAGATACACAGCAGCATCGACCGCTGCTGCCCATAAGAATTTTGGCAGATTCGCATCCAAGGTCATGCTTCGCACTCGCTCTAGGATCGTTCTATTCATCCTTTCAGCGATGCCGTTCTGCTGTGGCGTCCCAGGTACCATCTTCAACCAACGAATACCCTTTTTCGAGAAAAACTCCTCGAACTCTTGGGTGCAGTATTCCCCGCCATTATCGGACTTTAGGCATTTAACCTTCATCCCTGTTTGGTTCTCCACCTACGCACTCCAGTGTTTGAAGATGCCAAACACATCGGACTTTTTCTTCATCGCGTACACCCATGTCTTCCGACTTGTATCATCGATGAACGTCACGAAATACCGATTTCCTCCATAAGACTCCACCGAGGCCGGACCCCACACGTCCGTATGCACCATCTCTAGTTTCTTGGTCTTTTTCGCTACGCCTCCAATTTGAAATCTGAGCGCGCTTTGCTTCCCACAAATGCAGCTCTCGCAAAACCCCAACTCCACCTTTTTCAGCCCCGAAAGAACTCCCTTAGCTTGAAGAATTTTTATGTTCTTCTCGCTGAGGTGTCCCAATCTTTTATGCCACAACGAAGTCTCGGAATCTTTCTCCGAACTTGCCGTCAATGCAACCGAGCCTTCGCTGCTCCCATTGAATGAGTACAACGAACCGCTCAGCTTGTCCCTTGCGACCACCAACGACCCTTTGGAAATCTTCCATTGAGAATTCCCAAACGTTGTAGTAAACCCTTCGTTGTCTAGCTGACTTGTGGAAATCAAGCTTTTCTTCAAATCCGAAATGTGACGAGCATTCTTCAATTTGATTTGACCACCTCCTGATGGTTGCAAGATGATCGTCCCCTTTCCAACGATCTTACACGATTGACCGTTTCCCACCGTCACATGTCCAAGATCGCCCTGAACATACTCGCTAAAGTGATGTCTGCCTGAAGTGCAATGAAAAGAAGCCCCTGAATCTAGGAACCAAGTATCCGCCTTTGTGTTCTCGCTCGCCGATAGACAAAGACCTTGTTCCCCTTGTTCTTGTATAGACACTACATTCGCTTCCTTTTCATCCGTCTTCTCATTTGAGCCTTTCTTCGGAAGCCTGCATTCACTTCTTCTGTGGCCCTTCTTTCCGCAATTCCAACAGGCGCCTTGGATTTTTCCTTGAGATTTACCCCGGCTTTTAGACTTGCCCTTTTTCCACTTTTCCCTTTCCATTGTTCTGCCACTATTCTCCACCGAAAGTGCAGAAGTTCCAGAACTCCCACTCACGGACTTTCTTCTCATCTCATCGTTTAATATGCAGCTTACCGCATCATTAAACGTGAGAATCCCCGAGATAGAGTTGCTAACCGCCATCACTAGGTTCTCCCAACTCTCTGGCAACGAATATAGGAACAGTAGGGCTCGAATCTCGTCTTCAAAGATGATTGAAACAGACTCAAGTTGGTTTGTCACACTGTTGAACTCGTTCAGATGCTCTATCACCGAACCATTCTCTACCATCTTCATGTTGAAAAGCTTCTTCATCAAAAATATTTTATTTGATGTCGATGGCTTCTCATACAACTTTGCTAACGTCGTCATTAGCGCCTTAGTTGTTTTCTCCTTTGAGATATTAAAGGCCACCTGCGGAGTCAACGACAATCTGATCGTCGCCAAAGCTTTCCTATCCAAAAGGTTCCACTCATCATCGGTCATCTTCTCGGGCTTTTCCCCTAGCAACGGAAGATATAGATCCTTTTGGTATAAACAGTCTTCTAACTGCATACGCCACCAACCAAAATTGTGACCGTTGAATTTCTCGATTCTTATCTTATCATCTGCCATCTTTCGCCTGTATCGCAGCAAACCCGACTTCCTCCTAGATCTGAACCAACGCCTTCAAAACTACAATCTAAGAAAGTGGGGAAGAGGACACAAGCGTCGTTACCCACCGTTACCTAGATTATAAAATCGAAGAACCCTAGGTTCTCTTAACCTTGCTCTGATACCAGTTGTTGGGAGGGAGAGTCGATCCACGAAACAATGCTCACGACAAAACCCAAATCACGCAAAAGTACAATCACGCAATTAAACGATGAAAGACAATATAAATTAAAAAATGCAAAAATAAGAAAACAATCAATCACAAACAAGATAGATTTGTTAACGAGGTTCACCCACCGTATGGCTAGTCCCCAGCAGAGCGGAATCTGCAAACGTCTACTATACTTGAATCAGGTTTACACACAAGAACAACCCTAGGAGATTTCTCTCAAATCTCTCTATACAAATCTCTCTTAGCCTTTGCCTCTTATGATGATGCTTGTGATTGGATACAAAATGCCTCTCATAAGATGTGCTTTTATAGCAACTAGGACAATGTCACTATCTAACAAAGTCACCACCTTTCATTGTCATCACCTAACAATGTCATGGATGTCAAAAGTAGCACCTAACAAAGTCACCACCTATCATTGTCATCACCTAACAATGTCATGGATGTCAAAAGTAGCACCTAACAAAGTCACCACCTATCATTGTCATCACCTAACAATGTCATGCATGTCAAAAGGTGGCACCTAACCATAGACTTTAATTTGCATCAATTTTCAACACTCTCTCCTTCCCTTGATCGTTCTCTTGTGCCTGTTGGTTGTACTTTTCTGCTCCCGACGAGTTCTGCGTTCCATTCGCTTAAAATGTTGCCGGTGAGCAACATATCCCTGCCACCATATCTTAAAAGCATCGCACTTCTCAGTGGAGTGTGAAATCTTCCGATGATATGAGCAGTAATTAGGGTACCTCTCCGCTCCATTGAGCGTGTTTTCTTCCGAGGGTGGCAGCTTCATTCCCATTGACATGGCTTTGGCAAACCTTTTCCTCGTCTTGAATCTATTTTTATCTGCATCGGATGTCTTTTGATCTGGCGGGAGTGCTTCGACTCTTTCGTTTAGTCGCCTGCGTTTGGCTCCTTCTGATGAGGCCGTCTCACACTCCCGATCGGCTTTACTTTTCAAACGCATCTCGTCTAGAAAGGCGTCGATCATTTCGTCTGTCGGCCACAAAAGTTCTGGTTCAGGCTGTGCCCCCAGTTTCTCAGTGCCAGGAGTTTTTTCATCGTCCGTAAACGAGTGGGAGATCACATGATAACTCGCCACATATCTCTCGGATTCATCCGACAAACTTTCTCCATTATTTTCCTCCTGAAAGACGTGGTTGAGGAACTCTTGGAGTGTGATGGGAGTCCGCGCCTTTTGATTGTACTCCTCCAGCGCGTCAATCTGTTTCTGCAAGTCTGTGCGCTTGTCTCCAGGCTTCACGGGCTTCTTGGATTTCTTCTTCTTTTTCTTTGAAGATTTTGACGGCTAGTTGTGAGTGCTCGGGCCATCACCACGGATCTTTGGAGTTGGGCACGGCTTCAGCATCCCTTCAATGATCTGGGGTTCCAGCGGGTTCTTCCACCTGATCGCCGGGCATGTCTGGAGCTCATTCAGCATTCTTTTGGTTTTTTCTGAAAGCACGATTTCCCATGGAGCTTCTTCAATGAAAGAGCAAGTTGCCCTCGGTGCGTCCGTCTTCTTAGGAGTGTGCAGTTGTGGCGGGTTCACCTTCCACTTCTCGGACAGCGCAAACTTACCCTGTAGGTATTGATCTTCAATCCATCCTTTGAAGATGAAGCAATCCTCAATCAGATGGCTTACCGTTTGATAGTAAGGGCAATAATTGGGGTTATTCACCTCACTGGGTTGCGGCGGTCGTCTTGGGTTTGGCAAGTTGATAAGCCTGTTGCGTACCGCCAGCTCGAATAGCCTCTTCGTCTTATCCCGCGGGAATGAGTAGGGGCGCTTCATTTTCTCATTATAATACCGCCATCTTTCTTCCAGTTGATCCGCCAGCTTTGGGGCACTGGGTTGCTGCTGAGTGTTCGCAACGAAGGTTGCCTTCCCTTTACCCTTGTCATTCCGAGGTTCCAGCTTCGGGGGAGACGGTCTGTGACCCATCTGGTCTATCTGGGCCAACTTGTCGATCAAAATCTGGAACGTGGTTGGCTCAAAGAACATCATGAACTGTGAAATAGTTGCATGAGGATCTAGGATACCCACGAACATGCCCACCGCGGGCGCTTCTTCAATGCGTTGTTCGCATTTCGACCACAAGTTTTGCCAGCGTATAGCGTACTGGACCCGCGTCTCGCCTGGTTTCACCCTGGCATTAATCAACGCCCTTATCGGGGTGCGTTCGCTGGCGCTCACGAATCGCTGAGTGAATAGCAACTCCATTTCAGCGAACGTCTTGACGGAATCGTTCAGGAGTTCAGAGTACCATTCGAACGCTGTCTCTGACAAGCTGCCGACGAATTGGCGAAGCAAGAGTTTATCGTCACCACCAGTGTTGCCGCAAAGTGCCCAGAACTGGGCCACATGTTGATGGGGATTGCCTGTCCCCTTGTAGACATGGAATTTTGGGATTGTATAGCCCGGCGGGTATTTGATCTGATCATACCAGCTCGGATATGGTCGCCCTGTTCTGACAACTTGACCAGCTGCCTCAGTTGCCTGGTTAACCCGTATCTGCTGAGCTATATGTTCGTCCAAGTCAGCTTTGGAGATTGTCTCCTCCTTGGCTGTTGAAAGAGCCGGAGGTGGATTTGATGTCTCCCCTCTATCGTCCTCAATAATGATCGGAGGATATTCAGCAGGAGGATCTCGTTGGATCATCATACCCACCATATCCTGAAACAGAAGGGCCATTCGTTGTATATTGGCTGCTTGTTCCGCAGCCTCTTTATCCTTCTTTTCCAGTATCCTGCGAAGGAATTCAGCGCCAGTTTCTTGCTCCTGGCGTTGATCAAAGGACGCTTCGGGGCTTTCTTTTGGCCCAGTGAGTGCGGCCATCGCGTTCATCATTTCTTGGAGCTTCTGCTGCTGCTCCTGAGCTTTAGTCACCGATCGCGTGAGCGGTCGATGACCTGTAGATGTACGACTGTCTTCCTTCCCAGACGCCATGTAAACGGTATGCACCACCATGCCCCCAGACTTAGGGCGTTTAGGCTTACTGTCTTTGACATTAGCTGTAGGTGTGGGGACCTTCTCTGGCCTTCCTTTCTTTTGAGTAGTCAACGTGGAGGAAGCCGTTGCAGCAGGCACCCAAGTGGTTGTCGTCCTTTGTGATTTGACAGGACGGTTCTTTCCTTCCTGAACTTTCACCTTCTTTTGCCGGTGAGAGTGATCTTGAATGATTACCGAGTCCTGAACCTGTCGCCAGACCTTGTAAATTTTGGAGGACAGCCGTTGAGGAGGTTGCTCCAGCTTCGCTTCTGTAACACTCTCCGCAGGTGGAGGAGATCTTTTCAACGTGGCAGTCGGAGAGTTCTTGCGTACCCTCCTTAGCGGTTCAAAGCTGTTCCCAGTTGGAACAGCAACATTAACTTCCACCATTGGAGCCGGTAGAGTTAGCCCTGAGGGGGAGTTGCCCCCGGCCTTCCTTACTCGGCGCCAGTGGCGACGTCGAGCGTGTCGAGCTGTTGGGGTTGGTCCGGTGACGGGGATGGTTTCGTCTTGCCCCCTGTCTGGACGAGACGCCGTAGGTGCCAGCCTCTTAAAGGCTGAGGTTGTCTTTTGAGTGGCGATGTTCAATCTGTCAAAGACAGTCCCTCGAGTAGGAGCAGGAGCCGGAATAGTCAGCCTTGAAAAGACCGACTCTTTAACAGGGGAAGCCGTGTTGACGACTTCAGGAATGGAGATGGCTGTCTTCTTCGCGATGGCCACGTCAGGGGTCATGAGCTTCTTGGCAGACCCATCAGATTTCAGGTTCAGCCTGGTAAAGACCGAGGCTGCCGGCTTGGTATTGGACGACCCGTTGAAAGGGTTGTGGTAGTAGTAAGCCGATCGAAGACCGACTTATTTTGCGCTTCTGGTAGGGGCACTGGAATGGTGAAGCTTGCAGGCGGGAGCATGGTCCCAAAGAACAGACCGGTGGTAGCCTGAGTCACTTGTTCCACGGGCATAGTAAACAGGGAAGTAACCTGCGGTACATAGGCTACACCTCCAGGTGTGGCGGAGCGTCGGTTGCATTTGCAGTTGAAGCAACTTGAGCAGTTGCCAGCCATTGATCCTTTTGCCTTCTGCAGCAAACGAAACACCAAATCTTAGTACTTCGAAACCCAAGGGCAACCACTAGCGAACCGCGATTGGTTCGTGAATTACGACACATGAAGTGTGGAGTGGAAAGAGGAAAAGGTCCCACCGGGCGTGCCAGAATCTGTTCCCCTCCGAAAGACATGCAAGACGGACTGTCTTGCCTGAAATTCGGTGCAGATGCTAATTGGTGCTATCCGTCTACCTCTCCGAAGATGCCAAGTTGATTTATGGCACCATGTATCGAAGGTTTAAACGGATGCGTCCGATTTAGCAGACTTCGTCAGATTCCCCCTCGCTTGAGGGGTTTTTGATTGTGGGGACGCTCTTCCCTGCAAGTGCAAGCCCCTGCAGTTAATTACACTACCGCATTACGGTAACAACTTTCTCCTTCTCCAGATGATCACTTCGTGTCGTGGGTGTTTGTTTTGTGTTCGGTTGCCCGTGGATTGTATACGGAGACTGAGTTATGTCGTCGCCCGTAGGACGTGGACTAGTCCAAATCCGTATTATCTTAGATTTGGGTTTGGGGGTTTGGGTTTAAGGATACGTTAGCCTCATTTGAGACTAAGATCAACTTAAACGTTTGTTAAGGATACGTTGGTCTAGTTTTAGACTAAGATCAACTTAACGGGATCGTTTAGATCCAACAAGAGAGTAATTAAGGGGGGCCTGTTGTTTAGTTTAGTGACATTGCGGTCAATAGGTAGTTTAGGGACATTTCGGTCCATTGTTAGTTTTAAGATGTTGCGGTCAAGGTTAAGGACATCATAGTCCGTGGATTTAAGGACTCCACAGTCCGGCGTTAGTTTTAAGACATCACGGTCAAGGTTAAGGACGCCATAGTCCGTTGTTAGTTTTAAGACATCCCGGTCAAGGTTAAGGACATCATAGTCCGTTGTTAGTTGTAAGACATCCCGGTCAAGGTTAAGGACCTCATAGTCCGTTGTTAGTTTTAAGACATCCCGGTCAAGGTTAAGGACATCATAGTCCGTGGATTTTAAGGACTCCACAGTCCGGCATTAGTTTTAAGACATCATGGTCAAGGTTAAGGACATCATAGTCCATGAGTTTAAGGACCCCACAGTCCGTATCAATGTGTGGTCATCGGGACTCGTCACCTCTTTGAAGACGTTGAGGAATTACAGCGTCAAGTATCAAAGGAGTGAAGAGATGTACCCTTGAACCAAGGTAGATTAAATAATCTTTGGCCCAATTTGGAACTAAGACCAATTAATTATATTATGAGCCCATTAGCCCAGTTAAGTTTGAATTGAGGACTTATGGCCAGCTTGGGCTAAGTCCAATCATGTTTAGAATAGTGGCCCTCTGTTTGTTCATTGAAGGAGAGCCTTTGCCTGTAGAAACTTAGCCAATTGGGCTAAAGCTAGTGTTAAACACTAAAGACCAACAGTGTTGAACACTGGAAATAAGATTAGCAAGTTAGTGTTAGACACTAAAAGATAATCAATGTTAAACACTAGCAACAGGGCTTTCAAATTAGTGTTAAACACTAAAGCAAATCAGTGTTAAACACTGGAAACAGAGATTTCAAATTAGTGTTAAACACTAAAGCAAATCAGTGTTAAACACTGGGAACAGAGTTTTCAAATTAGTGTTAAACACTAAGAAAATCAGTGTTAAACACTGGGAACAAACTTTTTTAGTGTTAAACACTAAGGAGAGAGGGGTCACGTGTGGACACGTGAGAGCGCCATGATTCCCCTTATTTTATTCTGCCAAAAGTATTGAATACTTCCTATAATTGCTCTTGGAGCATCACGTGCTGTCACGTGATGGGGAATGTGGGTTTTTAACTGTTAAAGGTTTTGACAAGGGGTCACGTTGTAGCACGTGAGGGCGCCCATAGCGTCTGTTTGCTTTTTCTTTGTATCCCCCAGGGGTCACGTGGGGCGCATGAGGTGTTGCCTCAAAGTTCTTTTCTGTGGATCTTTACAAGGGTCACGTGGTAGCACGTGAGGCGTTGCCTCATAGTTCTTTTTTTACAGGGGTCACGTGGTAGCACGTGACTTTGGTTCTTTGCATGTTTTAAAGATCTGTTCATCTTTTAAGAATTAAATTCTTCATAGGGTTAAACCCTAGCAATAAACTTTTAGAGGAATTAAATTCCTATTTTCTTCTAAAGAATTATATTCTTAGATAGGGTTAAACCCTAATTTCTTTTCTGCAGGAATTAAATTCCCCATATATGTAAAGAATTAGATTCTGGCATAGGGTGAAACCCTAATTTCTTTTTTAAGGGAATTAAATTCCTGTAAGTTTGAGAGGATTAAGTTCTCAATTATGGTTAAACCCTAGTTCTGTCCACTCTGAAGGAATTAAATTCCTATAATATGGGGTTAAACCCTGATTTTATCTCAAAGGAATTAAATTCCTGTAATTCTGTGAGAATTAAATTCTCAAAACTCAATTCCTCCTCTATGTTTTAGATCTGCATGGCAGGATCTCAACCCAATGAGAATTAAATTCTCAATTCATGGGGAGATGTGCACTTTGCCGATCCTCAACCAGAGAAAGAACTAAGTTTTTTTTATATAGGAGTTAAACTCTTTTGAGAATTAAATTCTCTTTTGAAGCCTCTCTTTTCTTACCTAGGGTTTTTCTTTTGCAGAGAATCAAAATCTTCCTTCTGAATTTTCAAGATTCCAAGGCTCTATATCTCTCTCCCCCTCTGTCTCTCTCTCCCTTGGCTCCTATTTATAGGAGAAGGAAAAAAATCAATCTGTTTGGTAAATCTCTCATTGAAAGATTCAATTTATTTATTGAGAGATTTGATTTATTTTCATCATTGATCTGGGCCTTTAGATTATTAGGTGAATTTTATTCACCTTTGGATTTTAAATCCAAAAATATCTCTTTGTTATTTCGGTTAGATTTAGGGGGAAATCTTTCCATGTCCAAGATTTTTCCATAAATTGGTGATATTTAATCACCTTCAGATTCTTGATCCAACGGTTTTCAGATAATTCTTCTCCATTTTGGAAAGATTTGAATGATCTCTCCTCAGAATTTAATTCTGTTAACGAATAAGGCTTTTAAAGCCGGTCGCGTGTGGCCACGTGACTCCTGGTCACGTGTGAGCACGTGACCCCTGGAATGGGTTTCTCTTCTTCTGTGCTCTGTTCTCTGCCGCTACTTAACCATCGCGTGCCAACACGTGACCACTGGTCACGTGTGAGCACGTGATGCCTCTTCTGAAGCTTTTTCCTGATTTTTAATCAGGGAACAGCGACTAGACCCAGTACCGTGTCGTGCCGTTTCACACACCGTATCGTGTCATGTCGCATCAGGCCGCCTGCATATCGACTTTTGTTCTGAGGCAAGTGAAACTTGCTACATGCTATTTATAGTATTCCATATTTATTTGCATATATATATATATATATATTAAGCATGAAGTTTGAATTTGGTGCCCTATATCACATTTTACCATCTGATGTCCGTTTATATCATTTTGAGTTAATTATGAAAACACACCCGGTTGCATGTTAGATTACAATATTGTATGCCCATGCCTATATTTATAACATAGTTCTTGGTCGCATAGCCATAGTACCCTTTAAATAGTGTATAACTGTTCAACACCCGTTTGCATCCATCTAACCTGTTTTATATATAACTGCATCCCTAGGCCATTTAATACATGTTAATGTGATTTTAATATTCCATATTCATTTAAGTGTAAGATACTTAATGTTGGAACCATAACCCTGACTCTAATCGATAGCCGTACATCCATATAGTTTAATATGTACCTATTGGCATATCATATTACATATTCCAGTTTATTGTGCTATTAGTACCCATGCTTGTTTTGTATACCCATGCTTATGCTAGTTGATTATGAGCACCCATATGATATCTTGTATACCCTGACATGACTTGTTACACCCATTACTTGACACGACATGGTACAATGCAACTCCTGACATGACATGACACATTTATACATTACCTAGCTTGACCTGATGTACCATGGTCTTACCTGTTACCTGATCTTGTGTTTAATGCCAACAAAGCTGACCTGTTATCCTTACGGACCGTTCCTGTTGTCTATCCAGACAAACCTGTACCTGCCTGATCCTGTGTTGGCATTAGCTTCAGATTATTTAATACCTGACTTGAATACATATAACCTGAGGGTATGGGAAAATCAATTATGAAACCTGACTTGTAACTCGACAGTGTGCTACCTTTACTGATCAGTTTTAGAGGCTGGGCCAGCCTTGAGATGCTGCTGCTGACATCATCCATCGTTATCCATTACCTTTTTAGAGGCTAGGCCATCCTTGAGATGATGCCATGGACATCATTCATCATTACCCTTTCCCTTTAGTGCCTAGCAGCATGTCTCGGTTTCAGCCTGAGAATCTCCACCGTGATCCCGGGCACGCACGGGATACTATTGAGTTACATTGATGATTCATCAAATTGATTTCAAAGACTTGAGAGTAGTTAACCCAATAGTCCAGTTTAGATTACTCACTGCACACTACCTTTCACTGCCCTGATTTATATTGTTGTTACACCTGCTTACCATTTATGATCATACTTGCATGTCTTGCTACCATGTTTATATATTATTGCTTGATGTTTTGACGCGCTGACGTCTGGGTTTTGCATGGCCCAAATTCTCTACCTTTGTCGTAGGCTGATTAGGAGTACTGCCGCTGCTAGACCGAGCAGTGGGGATCCTGTCGGTATCCAGTATCACTTTCCAGGTGTTTATTTGATATTTTGCTTCCGCATATTATATTATTTCCTGACTCGTTTATTCTGGCTTATGGACATGTACTAGATAGTTTAGTTTACTTTCCTGTTCTTGACATCTCTACAGCCGTAATGTGACTGTGGAAGGATTTTTCCTATCCACAGGTAGCATGGTTGGCTATGTCACGTGCCTATCTTAGAGTACTCTGGGAAGCGGGGCGTGACACCATCCGATAAGGCGGTATGGAAATAGGCCCCGTGCCGGGAATCAAGTCAATGCAGAAAACAATATCGCGCTCAGGCGGTAGCCCAGGAAGCTCGTCAGGGAAAACATCAGGGAACTCACGAACAATCGGAACCTGGTCCAATGGAACATCTGTAGATATAGTATCGCAAACATAGGTTAGAAATCCCTGACATCCCTTCCTCAAAAGTTGTTCAGCGCGAAGAGAAGAAATCAAACTGTGAGGGGGCGGCACCACGGTCCCCCTGCACAACAAAAGACGACTCGCCGGGAAAACAAAACCTAACTGTCTTCTCTTGGCAGTCCACAGACGCATAGCACTTGGCTAACCAATCCATGCCCAAAAGAACGTTGAAGTCCAACATCTCGAGAAGGATCAAGTCGACAGGCTGCTCTCTCTTGCCAATACGGACAACACAGGATCGGAACACGTGTCTAGCAACAAATGACTCGCCCACGGGAGTGGTCACAATAAGCGGCTGATCAAGCAAACTGGACTCTCTACCCAAACTCGGCATGAAGTGTGTGGAAACGTACGAGTGCGTGGATCCCGGATCAAACAACGCGTGTGCGTCAACAGAACATACAGATAGGGTACCTGAGACCACAGCATTAGACACCTGCGCGTCCTGATGCGTCAACGCGAAAACCCGTGTCTGTCCTCCACCTGAAACTGGCAGTCCCCTACTAGCAACTGGCTGTACTCTGCCGGCAGCTGGCTGTCCTCTGCCTCGGCCACCTCGTCCTCTATGAGCAAATCCTCCGCGACCACGACCTTTCTGCGCATGAGTCCGACGCGGAGCAACAGTAGGTACAATAGGCAACGCCCTCTGGGGTGGGGAAGGTGGAAGTGTGACATGTGGTACCGCTGCCTCCCTCCGGCGTATCTCGGTACAATCTCTGATGCAGTGATGGGGACTACCACACCCAAAGCATCCACGCGACGACTGCTGACCCTCCTGGGGATAAGAGCTGAACATCTGACCTCGCCCCGAGTTACTGCCACCTGTACGACGTCTGTCGCGGCGTCTAAATGGCCGTCTCTGTGCCGGTGTACCAGTACGAACTCTCTTCGGCTCTGGAACTACCGAAGTCTCAGCAAGGCGCTCCTCGACTAATAAGGCTGCATCTACAGCTGCTGCATAAGTCTCGCAATGCTGTGCGCTGATCGCAAGGAGCAGTGGGGTAAGTAAGCCTCGAACAAATCTCTTGACTCGCATCTCCTCAGTAGCCACTAAATATGGAGCATAAACAGATAGCTCGGTGAACAGTACGTCGTACTCTGACACTGTCATCTCCGGAGTCTGACGTAAACACTCGAACCTGCGCGCTCGGGCATCCCTAACACTCTGGGGAAGGAAACGGGCTAGAAATACCGTCACAAACTCGGTCTAGGTCATAGGAGGAAGACCTGCTGCTCTGCCCTTCTCTACCGACTCACACCATTTCTGCGCAAGACCTTCCAGGCGAAAGCTCGCGAAGTCTACCCATCTCGCATCTGAGCATCTGAGTGAACGACATATCCGGGCCATCCTATCAATAAAAGACTGTGGGTCCTCGGCTGCATCGGTGCCTGTGAAGACCAGAGGCTTCAGCCTCATGAACTCTGATAGCGATACTGTGATGACCTCTGTGGCTGCAGGTGCAACTGCCTGTACTGTAAGTACCATCGCGGTCCCCGTAACGGGTGGAACTACCTCTGGTTGCTGCACTCGAAGTGTCTCCACTAACGACCCTATCATCTGGCGCATCTTCTGCATACCGGCCCCTAGCATGGCGATCTGATCTGTCGTAGGAGGAACAGTCTGCTCTGGTACAACGGGGGTACTGCCCGGGTCAGTCTTCGTCTCAGACGAGTCAACTCTAATCCCGGCTCTCACGGCCGCTCTCTGCGCCCTCGTAGTCTTTGGCGGCATAATGGCTGAAAAGAAAGTAGGATTCGATAAGGATTAGGATTCGATAAGGATACGGAAATCGAATTACAAGAATATATATAATCATGAAGGAATTTCAATCAATAAGTCCTAAGGTCGCTTAGGCAGAGTACCGTGTCGTGAGTATACCGCGGAACATACACACGCTACGCCACTCTGCTTCAGCTACCTACTCCATCATACCAGGGTCATCCTACACTCCGAGAGGTAAAACCTACGCTCTGATACCAACTTTGTCACGACCCAGAGTTCGGCCCGTGACCGGCACTTAACCACGCAACGTCTACAGGCGCAACGCGACTAAGTAAGCCGAAACCCAGAAATCAAAACCATTGAAAAAGTGAGTGAAAGAAAACATTAGTTTAAAACATTTAGGAAACCTTGAGTAATTTAGTAAAATTCTGTAAAGTTTAAGTTGCTTTCTTAAAAATTTTGACAGCATCTCCTTTGTAAAAACTAGCCCCGAAATCGGGTGCAAGACAAGATATGAGTAAAAATGACATGCAATAAGAATAAAGTATCCCAAACGGGAGCAATCAAGCTCATCGGCGGAACAATCACCACAATAAAAATATACGACGCCGTAGCGAAGAATGAGCAAAAATAAGTGAAGACAACATGAAAGATAAAACTGCATAAATAAGGTCGGCTCACAACGAGCTCGACGCCAGAGTACAAAAATAATATACATCGTCCTCACAACTAATCTCTAAGTCAATACATGAATAGTAGATGGAGAGTACTAGATACAATAGTGTGTACAACTGGAAAGTAAACGGATACCGCAAAAACCCACCTATCAGCAAAAGGGCTTACGCGCCAACTGCAGTGGTATCCGTAGCAAAAGATGCAAGAAAGTAGCCCTGCCGCAACTACTCTGAGGGGCAACCTGCAAACACTGTGGCACAACGGGGGTGAGTTGCCAACTCGTGAATAGTAGATAACATATAAAGGTAATCGCGAGTATGCACGTACCACGATACTCTAACATATACCAACAGATAACATCTATATGCGATGAGCAAGGTATGCAATAATCATGCATAACAAGTGCAATCTAATAACATCTATATATGATGAGCAGGGTATGCAATAATCATGCAAACAATTGCAATCTAATAACATCTCTATATGATGAGCAGGGTATGCAATAATCATGCAAAAGTACTCTATCAGGTACTACAATTACAGGATGAAATGCATAACAATAAATGCTGAGCATGGGATAAAATATCATCTACATGGAATATCAACGTGGAAAATAACCGGGGTCCACCCAATACACTCAAATCCCAGTAAAAACTCAGGCGCCGTCACTCTAATCGGCCCTCAAATCCTGTAAATCTCATAGAATCGTGAGTGCCCAACATCGGCACTAGAAATATCATAAAATAATCGTGTCCAGCATCGACACGCAAATCCTCCTGTGTCGGGCTCCGTCAGTCAGGATCGGCCTACGGGCTCCGTCTGCAGAATCGGCCCTCGGCCTTGGCAGTACGGGTCTGCCAGTATCCATCTATCATCTCTGGTCAGTATCTTCCGGATAACCGCCAGGTCCAACCAATCACCGGTAGGTAGTAGTCCCTCCGCCGGGCTCACCGTCTAACTATACGAGTCTTCTTGCCCTGGTGTACCATACCGGGTTCACCATGTACCGGCAGACGGTGCCTACCACTCCTCGAATCGGGTATACTCATACAAGCTCTCATGAACCGAGAAAACCCATGGTGGACGCACTGAAATATCATATCAAGAGAAACCGGGTTTTCGAAACAGTGCATATTTTCTTAAAATAATACCACGGTTCCCAAATCCAGAAATCACACGAATCCAAAATCTCAATGCGTAAATCCATGCAATGTGGCATATGCCACTAAGAGTAAAAAGGGAAACCGCTCTTTTAAAATGGATCCAGTTTTGAAAATATCTCATGCGGTCCCTATTTTGTAGAAATCAAAGCCAATATCATCCATGTATGTGACATATGTATGTATATAGGTATGGATGTGCATGTGGATATATACGCAAGTATGGATCTATCCATGTAGATGTGCACCAATATGAACATACAGTGTGCATGTGCGCAAGTAGGGATATATCAATGAATATATGCACTAATATGAATATACAGTGTGCATGTGCATAAGTAGGGATATATCAATAAATGTATGCACTAATATGAATATACAGTGTGCATGTGCGCAAGTAGGGATATATCAATGAATGTAAGCACTACTATGAATATACAGTATGCATGTGCGCAAGTATGGATATATCAATGAATGTAAGCACTACTATGAATATACAGTGTGCATGTGCGCAAGTAGGGTTATATCAATGTATGTAAGCACTACTATGAATATACAGTGTGCATGTGCGCAAGTAGGGATATATCAATGTATGTAAGCACTATTATGAATATACAGTGTGCATGTGCGCAAGTAGGGATATATCAATGTATGTAAGCACTATTATGAATATACAGTGTGCATGTGTGCAAGTATGGATATATCAATGAATGTGAGCACTACTATGAATATACAGTGTGCATGTGCCCAAGTAGGGATATATCAATGTATGTAAGCACTACTATGAATATACAGTGTGCATGTGCGCAAGTAGGGATATATCAATGTATGTAAGCACTACTATGAATATACAGTGTGCATGTGCGCAAGTAGGGATATATCAATGTAAATATATGCCAATATGTGACAAAGTTATGTCTAATCATCAATGATGCGGTAATCAAAACGATATATGATTCGTAGCAATCCTATAGTGCGAGTGTCATGGCAATCACTAACGGTGTGAGTGTAACATACAAATAGTGCTCGTGCAGCTTGAACCGTTAGTGACAGTGCAATGTTATATAACTACCATTTCTATATGCAACAAAAGATGGTATGCTATAATAGTACATATAAACATATACGACTAAAATATCCTATCACGCCCTGACGCTTAATGCCATATAGGCGATTTCCCCGTAGATGTTAAATCTACTCACCTGGTCTCGTGCTAAGCGTAGCTGACCACTTGTTTCCCCTTCTTTGCGGCGTCCGACGTATCCGCCTGCGAACCTAGAATTTACACAAAGAATACACATAAGCAAAATCCTGCAAAGACGCGATATCGAAACCAAACGAGAAACTCACGTCGCGAACTAAACGCGCATGTGTCCGATACGCTGAAACATGTGTATACGAGTCTGAAACTATCCCGACACGTCGCGACACGCAGGAACACTAAACCCACTCACGTATTACACGTGTCGCGCAAACTAAACGTATTGGAAAAACGGTATTTTGCTCCAGATTTTGACTCGGGTGAAAACTTAAAAAGTTGCATATACCACAGGCCTTAAAAATGCAGCAGACACCAACCCAACAAACCCAGACACCCAGATCCCCCATCTGGCCGCAAATTGCGGCCAGAACGAATATTTCGGCGGCCATACTATGGAATTAGGGGTTCATGCTTCGTGTGTGTAGTCTAGGTCGAGTGTGCATGCCCCAGTATTCTCAGTTTTTGTCTGAAACAACCGGGTCAACAACAGATTTAAAAAGCCTAGAAATTTACCTTAAAACGTTAAATTTACACCAATTTGAAACTCTATGGTATTTTAGTGAAATCTGGTTTAAAATCTCTGTTTAAAGGGACTAATAACACTTAGTTAAGTTAAGCTAACCATCAAAATCACAACTTGGCCAAATATCCACACTAATCACCATTTCTAGCACTAAAACTCATATTTAACACTAACCGATGCTAATTAACACATAAGTTTAGCAAGTAAGGAAGTTATCCTACAAATTATACCTCACTTGACCCTAGATGCAAGGAGAAGGAGGAAAAGAAGAAGATGTGCTTGCTGTTGCTGCTGCATGGTGCTGTTGTTGCTTGCTACTGTTGTTGCTACCTGTTGCTGTTGCTGCTGTCTGGAGTTGCTGCTGTTGGTGTTGCTGTTGCTGCTTGTGTTGTTGCTGTTGCTGCTGCTGCTGGGGCTTCTGCTGCTACTGTGGCTGAAGTGTGTGTGTGTGTGTGTGAGAGAGAGATGTGAGAAAAAGAGTGAGGCAAAAGGAAAAAGAAATGAGAGAGATATGAGAGCATAGAATAGTCAACCTCCCTCTCTCTCCTCATTAAATGTGAGCATGGCTCAAGCCATCATGCCCACACCCTCTCTCTCTCTCTCCAAGTCAACCACAACTAATTCATTTTCCATAAAAAAAAACAAATAACCAAAACACTTAATAAAAATTCAAATTGGCTTAACAAAAATGGTTAGTCCACCATGGTTGCTAATCATGGTCTAACTCTAACTTAACCCTAGTTTACATGCACATGTGTGTGCAAGCCTAAATAAAATCTAATAAAATATTCATTAATTTTGATAAAATATTTGAAAATCGTTTTGGTGAACTTTTAACTAAAAACCATATATTAAAGTATAATTAGCCACTGATCACATTCTAAGGTGTTACAATTTTGTTCCTTTCGAATGTAGGTGTGGTGAGCGTTGAAGTTGTGCCACCTGAAGAAGCACCACCGGCTGCCGCTCTGACGGTCGCTGCCCCTTCGTCTCCTCTTATATCTTCTCAAATGCTGGAAGGTATAGGTCTGCGATTAATTTAAATTGGGACAGCATCTTCCATGTACTGACCATGTATCATTGTGATCTTGCAGGTGTTCTCTTTGATCATCTGTATCAAGTGCTGAACCCGCACTTTTCCTTCCAGTCGGAAGTCGTTTTGCCTACCGGTGCGGGTGAGTATAGTCTTTTAAACTGACGTCTTTCCCTTTCTTAGATGGGCGACCCGACCACTGTTAATTTTGAGTTGATTGCAGCACTACAAATTGAAGGAGGGGATGAGAGAATCGTCATGCCCCCAGTACTCCCAACTCTGCCTCCTGTCGTAGCCGGTATGGTAGACTCTATTGTTCGTGCATTTTCTTTATCTCTTGAGCCGACATTTGATCATAGTTCGTTTTGCAGCAATTGCACCGGTTCCTACCCCGTTCGAGTCTCGCATCGTAATGCCGGCAGGGCCTTTTTCTAGGCCTCTATCTTCAAAAGGCGCTGTGACCAGCCTGCGTATGTTGAGCGAATACGTCGAGGAGTTTGACGCGGAAGCCCCTACATTCGCTACAGATTTTGCTGCCGAGGTTAATCCAATGTTGGCGATGCTTGTGAACTTCCATAACGAAGGCGTCGTTGAGTCTTGGGTTAACCACTGCAGGAAGATTGAGGCCTGCCTGCATGAGCTTGAGCTTAGGCGTCTTGCTCCTAAGATTCTGGCTCTGAACTCCCAGCGGGCTGCGTAGGTCGAGCAAAGTGCCCTTTTCCTTCGCCATTTTGAACAAGAAGCGACCTTGAGGTGGAAGGAACGCGAGGAGGCTTCAGGTGAATCTGCCCGGCTGCGCGCCCAAGTTGAAGCGAATGCCACGCAACTGAGAGCCGTCTTTGACAATTTGCAGCGATGTATTTTGGACGGGCTGGCATTGAGGCGGAAGCTCGACTCCATTGAGCGGGTTATGCAGAGTCGCGAAGCTGCCCAACGGGAAATCGATGAGAAGGTTTCATCGTGCTTGCAGCAACGGGCTCGAATTGAAGTGGAGCTAGCCACGGCGGCCGATCATGAGAAGGAGTTGAGAGGAGTGCGCGAGCAGCTAGCTGATTTATTGAAGACGCCTCCTTCTCAGTAGTTGTTTTTGTATAGATTGAACACTTGTAACCTTTGAATAACATGTATCCATTTTTTTTATTCTTTTATATGATTCGTCTTGTACTCAATTGAATTCACGAATAAAAGATACACATTTTTTATCTCCCACTGTTGCTTTCTTCTCTTTGTTGTGTTGTTGGTATATTACTCTGGAAAGTGTGGCCTGTAGATAGTAAAGAACATTTCATCTTAGCCTCCTTGTAGGGTAGCGATGGCTTAGGAAGCAGGTTCAGGTCTGCTGCCTAAGACTTTTCAACTTTATGAGCCGTAAGGGTCTCATAAAGACTTTTCTCTCTACGAGTCGAGAGGATCTCGTAGGTGTATTTTCTCCTTAGGAATCGTGAAGATTCCTAAGTATGTTTTTCTCTTGAAAGTCGTAAGGATCTCACAAGAGAGTTTTCTTCCTTACAAGTCGAAAGGACTCATAAGTGATTGTTTCCCTCCTTGTCGATGTTCGACTTCGGAGAGTGTGGCCCATAGATAGTCCATCTTGATCCCTTTGCAGGGCAATGATGGCTTAGGGGACAGGGTTAGGATCTGCCACCTAAGACTTTTCAACTTTATGAGCCGTGAGGGTCTCATAAAAACTTTTCTCCCTACGAGTCGAGAGGATCTCGTAGGTGTATTTTCTCCTTAAGAATCGTGAGGATTCCTAAGTGTATTTTCTCTTGAGAGTCGTAAGGATCTCCCGAAAGAATTTTCTTCCTTATAAGTCGAGAGGACTCGTAAGTGATTGATGAGTTGACCTACTCCCGAATTAAAGCATTGCTTCGACGGGGAGGTCGAGGGTTGACTTTGGCCATACGGGGTCAGTATTGACTTTAGCCATACGGGGTCAGGGGTTGACTTTAGCCATATGGGGTCAGGATTGACTTTAGCCATATAGGGTCAAGATTGACTTTAGCCATACGGGGGCAGGGATTGACTTTTGCCATATGGGGTCAGGATTGACTTTGGCCATACGGGATCAGGGGTTGACTTTAGCCATATGGGGTCAGGGGTTGACTTTAGCCATACGGGGTCAGGATTGACTTTGGCCATACGGGGCCAGGGGTTGACTTTAGCCATATGGGGTCAGAATTGACTTTGGCCATACGGGGTCAGGGGTTGACTTTAGCCATATGGGGTCAGGATTGACTTTGGCCATACGGGGTCAGGGGTTGACTCTCGGTTGTTTGTGCACCGCCGAGTCATGGAACTGAGAACTTTGTCGCGGCTCTGCTTTGCTGATGTTGCGTCTGCTGTAATGAGACGAATGTCGAGGTAGTCTCGAGAATGTCTGTGACCCATCGAGATTTGGAACTAGGGACTTTGCCATGACTCCGAAGTTGATTGTCGCGTCTGAATCCTACTGGAATGAGGAGGAACGCTGTTGTGGGTCTCCAGGCTGTAGATGTGGCTGTCGAGACTTGGAACTAAGGACTATGCCGTGGCTCCGTGGTTGATTGTCATGTCCGAATCCTGCTGGAATGAGGAGGATGTTATGGGTCTCCAGGCTGTAGATGTAGCCGTCGAGACTTGGAACTAGGGACTCTGCCGTGGTTCCGAGATTGATTGTCGCGTCCGAATCCTGCTAGAATGAGGAGGAACACTGTTGTGGGTCTCCAGGCTATAGATGTAGCCGTCGAGACTTGGCTCTCTTTTCTGATGGAGCCTGGTGGGATGATATGGTTCCCTCTTTGTTTGCGCCCCTGGATTGTATACAAAGATCGATGTGATCTCACCTGTAGGGCAAAATTTTCATTTTATATATTTTGTGTTTTCTTTCCGCGATGCTCTATTATTTCAGCTTTTTATATCGCGAAAGTCGCGATTACCTAATCATTTCGGCTATTTTTCACGATGCCCAATCATTTCGGCTATTTTTCGTTTTACTCACTGCTTTTTATTGCGAGTTACCCAATCATTTCGGCTGTTTTTGTGTGCATACATTTTTACTTGCTGATTTCGTTGCAAGTTGCCCCATCATTTCGGCTATTTCATATGCATTTGTAGCCCGCTGACTTTTCGCTGCGAGTTTAGGATTTGATACCGATTTAGGCATCAACATTGCTACAACTGGGATATTGTCAGGAGCGAATCATCATTTTCCTTTGTCGGTTCGAACAAAGGTGGCTTAGCAAACAAGGTTAGGATCCTGTTGACTAAGACTTTTTGACTTTACGAGCCGTAAGGGTCTCATAAAGGTATTTCTCCCTACAAGTCGTAAGGATCTCGTAGGTGCGTTTTCTCCTTAAGAATCGTGAGGAGTCTTAAGTGTATGGTCTCTTATAAGTCGTAAGGATCTTACAAGAGTGTTTTCTCCTTATAAGTCGAAAGAACTTACAAGGGTCGTTCACCATGTGAAGATATCCCTCGTCAGTAGTGGGACTCTGTTGGGGAAACGTTTATTTATGCCCGTGGATTGTATACAAGGGTCGGCATTGAACCGCTTATAGGGAAAACTGTGGGAATGTGATGGCTTAAGAACAGGTTCAGATCCCTGTAACTTAAGACTTTCGAATCTTATGAGCCGTGAGGGTCTCATAAGAGGGTTCTCCTTATAAGTCGTGGGGATCTCGTAAGTGTAAGTTCTCCTCAGGAATCGTGGGGATTCCTAAGTGTGTTGTCCCCTTGCGAGTCGTGAGGATCTCACGCGGGTAGTTTTCTCCTTATAAGGTCGAGAGGACCTTGCAAGTGTCTTTTAACAAGATTGTGCCCTTTCGGGTTTTCAAAAACTCGCCGGTAGCCCTGCTGTTTTTACTCACGGAGCCCTTTCGGGTTTTCATCCGTGCCCATCTCGCTTATGGACGCACCGTTTTTTTTGTCAGCCTTGGGATGCTGCGGTCCATAGTAGTTTATAGACATCTCGGTCAGGTGTTAGTTTAGGGACGTTTCGGTCCATTGTTAGTTTTAGGACATCTCGGTCGTCGTTAGTTTTGGGACATTTCGGTCCATTGTTGCAACGGTTTCGTTGGCTACCAATTCTGGATTTTAGGCCTGGGAAGATAGCGAGCGGACATAGGCGTCGTCATCTATCATTACCCTGGGCCGTAACTCGTCCGGCGTAGTATTTCTTTAGGAACCGACCGTTTATCGGCCTGAAGGGTCTTTCGCCATGCATATCCATGAGCAGGTAAGCCCCACCCTGGTAGACTTTGTTTATGATGTATGGGCCCTCGTAGTTTGGCTCGAACTTCCCCCGTTTGGCACGATTAGGGATCATAGGTCTTTTGACCACTAGCACGAGTTCGCCTTGGCGGAATGTTCTCGGCCTGGTCAATCTCTCGTATGAGCGTGTCATTTTTGCTTTGTAGGCTTCCAAGTTTTGCTGCACCATGAGCCGGGTTTCATCGAGCGCGTCGAGATCTTCAAGCCGAAGATGAGCATTGTCTTCGTCTGTTAGCTCCTAATGAACCGCCACTCGTAAGGAGGGTAGCTCTATCTCCAAAGGATGATGTTGTGTAGAAGGGATGATGTTGTACTCATGTAACCAAGGCCTGTTGAGCAAAACATTGTGACATGTCTTGGCGTCAATGACGTGAAATTTCATGTCCGTGATGAGAAGCCCAAAGCGTAACGTCAGTATCACAGATCTGAGCGTCCGTGATGACTGGAAGTCAAACCCAAAGATGGTGATTTTATCACAAGCGAGATACTGAACGCTCATGCAGATTTCCTTCAACACTCTTACATTGAGGAGGTTGACGGAGGACCCATTGTCAATCAGGATTTTGCCTATCTTGATATCATGACAGTATCCGGAGACATAAAGAGGACGGTTATGCTCGCACGTTCTAAGGAGGAGATCTTCATCGCCGAAGGTGATATCGACCGTATGCACTTCTTCCAGCTCGTCCTTCATCCTTTCTTCGGCGAGGAAAGCTTGGAGCTGCTCGGGCTCTTGTAGTGCCTTGATCAGGGAATCTCTCGCCTCTTTGGATAACAGAAGAGCGTCGAGAATGCTTAGCTGTGAAGGTATCTTCCTCAGGTGTGCCAGAACGTTGTAATCCACCTTGTTTTTCTTGGGCGGGTCCTTGGCTACCAGTTCTTCGACGACTCGGTCATTGAGGGCGATATCTTCAGGGACGTTTTCTTTCCCTTTATCCTTTTTGTTCGATCCCTTGTTTGCGGACCCGAGATTATTTTCAGGTAGCGTGCGATTGCACAGCTGAATGTTCTTGCAGCTCTTCGTTTCTTCCTCTTTTCCTGAGGTGGATTCTTTGAAGAGAGGGCTGAGAGCCATTTCTTCTTCAGGATCACTCCCGAAGGTGAGAACTTGCGATCCCCTGTTATCAACCATGCGACAGTTGCCGGCAGCTCTTCCTCGTTCGTCTGTCGCATTTTTCCGCTGTCGACGAGCTTCACGCTTCATCCTCTTGAAGTGTTGCCTGTAAGCGACATACCCTTGCGACCAATTTTTAAAGGCGTTGCATTCTTCAGTAGGGTGTGCAATCCTCTGATGATATAAGCAGAAGTTAGGATGTATGTCATCTTCATTAAGGTGTATCCTATCTGGAGCGTTTCCTTCATGGGTGGCAGCTTCATCCCTATTGATATGGCTTTGGCGAACCTTTTCCTTGTCTTGAACCTGCTTTTATTTGCGGCGGATGTGTTTGGATCTGGTGGGAGTTTAACCCTTTCGTCTAGTCGCCGGCGTTTGGCTTTTTCAAATATGTCCATTTCGCGCTCTCGATCAGCTTTGCTTTTCAGAAGAGCTTCGTTTAGGAATACGTCAATCATCTCGTCTGACGGTCTTAGGAGTCCCGGTTCGGGATCTGCCCCCAGTTTCTCTACATCGGGAGCTTCTTCACCATCTACCGACAAGTGAGAGATCACATGGCAACTTGCCACGTGATCCTCAGGTTCATCTGACGAGTTTTCTCCTTCATCATTTCTATCTTCAAGGATGTGGTTAAGAAACTCTTGAAGTGTGACCGGGATTCGCGCCTTCTGGTTATATTCTTCCAGCGCGTCAATATGTTTTTGCAGGTCCATGCGCTTGTCATCAAGCTTCACGGGCTTTCTGGTCTTCTTCTTCTTCTTCTTTGAAGACTTTGACGGCTGGGTATGGGCGTTTTGACCATCCTCACCAATTCTTGGCGTCGGGCGCGGCTTCAGCATTCCCTCGATGACCTCGGGTTCCAGCGGACTTTTCCACCTGATCGCCGGGCATGTTTGGAGATCCTTTAGCATTATTTTTGTTTTGGTTGAAAGAGCGACCTCCCATGGAGCTTCTTCTACAAAAGAGTATGATGCCCCCGGCGTGTCTCCCCTTTTAAGAGCGTGCGGCTGAGGCGGGCTTACTTTCCAGTTCTCGGGCAGTGCGAATTTGCCCTGTTGTTATTGGTCCTCAATCCAGCCTTTGAAGACGAAGCAATCTTTAATTGGATGGCTTACTACTCGGTGATAGGGGCAATAATTGGGATTGTTGGCCTCACCGAGCTGCAATGGGCATTTCGGATCCGGCAAGATGATGAGCCTGTTGCGCACTGCCAGCTCAAACAGTCTCTTTGTTTTATCCCGGGGAAACGAATAAGGGCGCTTCAGCTTCTCATTGAAGAATCGTCGTCTTTCATCTTGACGATCAGTTGGCTTTGGACCACTGGGCTGCTGCTGAGCATTGGCGACGAAGGTCGCTTTCCCTTTCCCTTTTTCATTCCGAGGCTCCATTTTCGAAGAAGATGGTCTATGACCCATCTAATCCATTTGGGCCAGCTTGTCAATCAAGGCCTGAAAAGTAGTTGGCTTGAAGATTATCATGAACTGGAATATGGTCGCCTGAGGGTCGAGGGTCCCTATGAACATGCCTACCGCAGGAGCTTCTTCGATGCGCTGCTCACACTTCGACCATAGATTCTGCCATCGTATCGCGTACTGCACCCATGTTTCGCCTGGCTTTACACTGGCGTTAATTAATGCAGTGATTGGGATGCGTTCGCTAGCGCTTGCGAACCGCTGGGTGAATAGCAATTCTATCTCTGTAAAAGTTTTGACGGAGTCGTTGGGAAGCTCTGAGTACCATTCGAACGTCGTCTCCGCCAAGCTGCCGACAAATTGGCGAAGCAGTAGCTTATCATCCCCTCCAGTGTTCCCGCAGAGAGCCCTGAACTGAGCGACATGTTGATGGGGATTTCCTGTCCCCTTGTACACGTGGAATTTAGGAATCGTGTATCCTGGCGTGTACTTTATTTGATCATACCAACCCGGGTAGGACCGTCCAGTTCTGACGACTTGGCCATTCGCTTGATGAGCTCGTATTTGTTGAGCTATATAATCATCGAGCGTGGCTTTGGAGATGGTTTCCTCTTTGGCCGTTGACAGGGTCGGCAGAGGATTTGATGTCTCTCCTCTATCATCTTCAATTATTATTGGAGGATCTTCGGCTGGAGGGTCCGGCTGGATCATCATGCCCACCATATCTTGTAATAGAAGGGCCATTTGTTTTGTATTGGCGGCTTGTTCCGCGGCCTCTTTGTCCTTCTTCTCAAGCATTCTCCGAAGGAATTCAGCATCAGTTTCCTGCTCATGACGTTGCTCTGAGGACGTCTCTGGGCTTGCTTTCGGTCCCGTGAGTGCGGCCATAGCTGTTAGCATCTCTTGGAGCTTTTGTTGCTGTTGCTCCTGAGCCTTTGTCACTGATCGCGTAAGCGGTCGATGACCTATGGAGATACGGCTATCCTCTTTTCCGGATGCCATATAGACAGAATGCACCACCATGCCCCCGTACTTGGGGCATTTAGATTCAGTATCTTTGCGATTTGCCGCAGACACAGGGATTTTCTCCGGCCTTCTCTTTTTGTGGACGGTCGAAGTTGAGGGAGCCGTTGCAGCGGGCACCCTGGTAGACGACACCTTCTGTGGTACGATAGAATAGTCCTCTTCTCGCCGAACTTTCATCTTTTTCTGTCGGCGGGGGTAGTCTTGATCAATCACGGAGTCTTGGACCTGTCGCCAGATCTTGTGAATTTTGGAGGACAGCCGCAGAGGAGGCTGCTCCAGCTTTGCCTTTACGGCATTCTCCACGGTTGGAGGAGACCTTTTCAGCACAGCAGTCAGAGAGTTCTTGTGGACCCTCCTGAGTGGTTCAAAACTGTTCCCAGTTGGAACAGCAGTATCGAATTCTACCATTGGAGCTGGCGGAGTCAATCTAGAAGGGGAATTGCCCCCAGCTTTCCTCACTCGGCGCCAGTGGCGACGTCGAGCATGTCGTGTGGACAGGATCACTTCCGTTGTTGGATGAGCTTCTTCTTGCCCCTTACTTTGAGGAGAGGCTGCTATTGGCGCTAGCCTGTCTAAGACTGACGTCCGTTGAGAAGGGATAGTCAGTCTTGCGAAGGCTGACTTTCGAAAAGGGGAAACAGCCTTCATGACTTCGCCTGGAACGGGAGCTGAAACGGCCAGTCTTGTGAAGACCGACCCATTAGTAGGAGAAACGGTCTTGGTGACTTCAGGAGTAGGAATGGCTATCCGCTTAGGGATAACACCTTCAGGAATTGCGGAATTCTATATGGGCCCATCTGAGTTTCGGCCCACTCTGTTGAAAACTGAGGCAGTGGACTTGGGTGACCCGTTGAGAGGGCCACAGTAGTTGCAAGCCAATCAAAGACCGACTTCTTCGGAGCTTCTTGCGATGGTACAGGAGCGCTGAAGCTCGTTGGCGGGAGCATGGTCCCGAAGAACAGTCCAGTGGTGGCTTGCGTCACTTGTTCCACCGGCATTGTAAAAATAGAGGCCGCTTAAGGCCCATAGGTCACTCCTCCGACAGGGATGGAGTAGGAGTTGTTGCAGTTGTTGCAGTTTGTACAGTTAAAAGCCATTGATCTTCTATTTTCTGCACGGAGCAAGACACCAAATCTTAGTACCTCGAATTCAGGAGCAACCATAGCGAACCGCGATTTGTTCACGAAACACGACACACGAAGTGGGGAGTCGAAAGAGGAAAAGGTCCCACCAGGTGTGCCAGAATCTGTTCTCCACCGAAAGACGCGACCGGGACGCTGGGACGTCCGGCCTGAATTTCGAGGGCAGATGCTATTTGGTGCTATCCGTCTACCTCTCCAAAGATGCCAAGTTGATTTATGACACCATGTATCGAAGGTTTAAACGGATGCGGCCGATGTAGCAAACTTCGTCAGATTCCCCCTCGTTGAGGGGTTTTTGATTGTGGGGACGCTCTTCCCTGCAGGCACAATCCCCTGCAGTTATTTACGCTACCGCATCGCGGTAACCACTTTCTCCTTCTCCAGATGGTCACTTCATGTCGTGTGTGTTTGTTTTGTTTTTGGTTGCCCGTGGATTGTATACGAAGACTAATTTATGTTGTCGCCCGTAGGGCGTGGATTAGTCCAAATCCGTATCTTCTTAGATTTGGGTTTGAGGTTGGGTTTAAGGATGCGTTAGTCTCATTTGAGACTAAGATCAACTTAAACGTTTGTTAAGGATACGTTAGTCTAATTTTAGACTAAGATCAACTTAACGGGATCATTTAGATCCAACAAAAGAGCATTTGGGCTCTATTGTTTTAGTTTAAGGACTTTGCAGTCCATAAGTTTAAGGACATCATAGTCCATGAGTTTAAAGACCCCACAGTCCGTAGTTTAAAGACTTCATAGTCTGTAAAGTTTAAGGACATCATAGTCCATGAGTTTAAGGACCCCACAGTCCGTAAAGTTTAAGGACGTCATAGTCCATGAGTTTAAGGACCCCACAGTCCATGAAATGTCTGGTTGTTGGGATCCGTCACCTCTCTGACGACGTTGAAGGATTACAACGATAAATATCAGAGGAGTGAAGAGATGTACCCTCGAACCAATATTGGTTGGGATCTGTAGTCCAATTTGGGACTAAGATCAAAGATTTATGAGCATATGGGCTCAATTAATCTGAGTTAGGGTTCTGTGACCATTTTGGGCTCGGCCCATTTAGTTAAAATATTAAACATTTAACAATGCTGAGCATTGGTTTGAGTTCTGACAATCTTTTGTCTTTTATGAAATGCTGAGCATTCATTATGGCTCTGGGCTTTATTTATAGAACAATTTATGTTCTCTTAGCGCACACGTAAGGAGCACGTGGCGCGCTTGGCGCTAAGCGCCAGTCAATGAGCGCAGAGCGCTTCTTATGATGTAGCGCACACGTGAGAAGCACGTGGCGCGCTTGGCGCTAAGCGCCAGTCAATGAGCGCAGAGCGCTTCTGTTTAAGTAGCGCACACGTGGGGAGCACGTGGCGCGCTTGGTGGTGAGCGCCAGTTCAAAGAGCGCAGTAGCGCACATGTGAGGAGCACGTGACATTGAGCGCCAGCCAAATAGCGCAAAGCGCTTCTGTTTAAGTAGCGCACACGTGGGGAGTACGTGGCGCGCTTGGCGGTGAGCGCCAGTTCAAAGAACGCAGTAGCGCACACGTGAGGAGCACGTGGCGCGCTTGGCGTTGAGCGCCAGTTAATGAGCGCAATGCGCTTCTGTTTAAGTTTGGAGCGCTAAGGCTCTGCAGCGCTATGTGCTAGATTTAGAGCGCTAAGGCTCTTTTAGGCAGCTTTGCGCCATGAGAATTAAATTCTCTCTATAAGAGACTTTGTCTCATGGATTTAAGAATGAAGTTCTTATTTTTTTATAGGAGATGTTTCAATCTCTTATGTTTTTAGTGAAAGGCTCTGCCTTTATGGATCTATGATCCTAAGATAATTGAATTATTCTCCCCCTTTTTATAATGAGATATTATGATCTCTGAAAGACAATTTGTCTTATAGATCTATGATCTGAAGAAGATTAGGTTCTTCCCCTTATTTTTTATGATGAGATACTTTGATCTCTGTTGTGAAAGATCTTGGTCTTATAGATCTATGATCTTAGAAAAAGAAGTAAATTCTTCTTTTTATATGAGATGATTTCATCTCTCTGGTCTTTTTTTTTAACCTTGAAGAAAGTTTTCTTCTTCTGAGAGCTTGCTCTTTGTCTTTGAATTTCTCAAAGTTTATGGGGGGGTCCTCTATTTGTCTCTCTATATCTCAGACTTGAAGTCTTGGGGCCTTTATATAGTGAAGGCTGATTTGTTCAATCGGTTAAGGAGATCTTTTCTCCAATTGATTTGGGGATGTTTCCCCCGTTGGATCTTTGATCCAAGGGCTTCTGATTTACAGAAGGCAATCTTCTTGTTTTTAACAAGATTGGGAAATCTTTTCCCATACAGAATTTATTCTGTAATTTGGTGATTTTAATCACCACTGGATCATTGATCCAACGGTGCTCTGATTTACAGAGCACAATCTTTTTGTTTGGAAAGATTTTGAGGAATCTTTCCTTAACAGAATTTTATTCTAGTCAATTGATGATTTATCATCTTTATTGGATCTTTGATCTGACGGTGGGGAACATTTAGTTCCAGCGCTAGCGCACTCGTGCTTTGCACGTGAGCGCTGCTTCAGAGCGATGGCGCTCTTTGCGTGAGCGTACTCTGCTTTGCACGAGAGCGCTGCTTCAGAGCGCTGGCGCTCTTTGCGCTAGCGCACTCATGCTTTGCACGTGAGCGCTGCTTTATTTCAAATTTTGAAAATTTGAACAGAGCTTTGCTCTGATTGGGGGAAACACCACTTTGGCCGCAGTTCCGCGGCCGTTTGGGGGAATTGGGATGTCGTATTTTGTGAGATTTCTTGTGTTGCTATCTTCAATTGTTCTTCATTTCCCAAATTGCAAATAGCTTCCAAATGTTCTTCAGATTTGCAACAGTCCAAAATGGCTTTAATTTTAATTCATTTGACCTTGTCTCCCTCGAGCTCCGCGCACCCATTGAATCTTGTGCTGCTCCTCTCATGCTCTGTGCTTGTCCGAGACACAAATGACTACTGTTCTTTGTCTTGTCTCTTGAACTGGTAAGCGGCACTGGACGGATACGGATGACCGGAACCCGGTTTTTATCTGTCGGCAATAGATGTTCTGGATTTTGGTGTAACTGTGGAGATTTTGTATGATTTGCGTTATTATGGACTAGGAACCTGTAACCTGTAAATATATAGCAAACACGGATCAAAAGCACCTGCCTATAAACAAACGAGCAAAAGAATGGGCAATATTAAATGCAATATTCTGGTATGAACAACGCATTTCAGCGGATTCATCTTTAGATTGTATTTCCGAAGACGCTGGAACACTATGTTCATATGTTCCCAATGCTCCTCGTACGATTTGCTTTTCACCACAAGGTCGTTAATATAGCATTCGATAATCTCATGTATGAGGTCATCGAAGATCTTCGTCATGGCCCTCTGTTAGGTAGCGCCTGTGTTCTTCAAACCGAAGGGCATCACCTTATAGCAGAATATGCCTAGTGGAGTCCGGAAGGTGGTGTTCTTTTGGTCTTCAGGATGCATTTTTATTTGATTGTAGCCTGAAGATCCATCCATGAAGGAGAAGATCTCATGAGTGGACGTGTTATCGATCATCAGCTCGATAACAGGTACTGGGAAGCCATCTTTCGGACAAGCTTTGTTAAGGTCTCGAAAGTCCACGCAGATGCACACTGTTCCATTTTTATTCATCACTGAAACAATGTTGGCAATCCAATCGGGATACTGAACTTATTAGATGAAGCCGGAGTTAATTAGTTTCTTGACTTTGGCATTGATACTCATCTCGAGTTTGATCCGCATTCTTCTTGGCGCCTGTTTGACTAGCTTAACGTCTGGCGATATAGCCAATTTATGTACCGCTATTTCTGGATCTAGTCCCAGCATCTCGGAATAATTCCATGCAAAGCAGTCTTTATATTACATGAGTACATTTTTTAAAGTAGCCACCTGCTTTTTTGATAGCAGCTCACTGACGAACGTTGGCCTCAGATCGTTTACCGTTCCCAAGTCAATTTTCCTTAGATTGTCCGCCGTGGTATGTATCTCATCTTCCAACTCTTTTGGCGCCGGTAGAAATTCTGAGATCACCTCGTCCTCATCCTCATTTGCGAAGCATCTGTAGGGGTCATCCATATTCTCATGGTTCCCCTCTTTTGAGAATGTTATCACGTGGCAGGTACGAGTTCGTTTCCAAGCTCGATGTTGATCTGGCCCTACTCTCGCAATATAGGTTGCTTTTGGCTCATGTTTTCGCGGTGGGGTTACCCTCCAACTGTCGGATAGAGAGAACCTGCCTTATTGATACCGGTCTTCGACCCAGTCTTTGAAGGTGAAGTAGTCTTCAAGGGGATGACATGTTACTCGGTGGTAGGAGCAATAATCCGGGTAATGGACCTCATTTATCTGTTCGGGATACCGAAACTCCGGGAGCGTCATCACTTGATTCTTAATGACAAGGTCGAATATTTTCTTTGTCTTGTCTTGGGGGAAAGAGTATTTCCGACCCATCTTCTTCATAAAAGACGGATTCCAGTTGACGTTTACTCGATCGCGTGGCTTCTTGGATCCGTTTCACTGTTTTCGAACGTCATTCTCATTCCCTACCATGTTTTTGCCTCTGTGTCGGGCTTTTTCCTTGTCACTAGAACGTACAGCGGGCTGAGGGTGAAGTGCATCATGATTTTCCTTTTCCGCAGATTGCTGAATAAGACGCTGAGTCCTGGCCTTTTCGTAAATGGCCATTTCGCAGTTGTGGCCATCCCGAACCTTTTGACCGGACTCTCTTATTAGCTTGGAAACCTGCTCCTCGAATGACAGACTTGACATTCGTACGGCGGGATCTTGCTCTGGTTCAATGTTATAACCATTTAGAAAAACGTTCCCTTCTTTACCGAAGCTATTTATGACGCGGCAGTTATGGAATCGCTCCCATTTATTTATCCAAAAGTATCTGAGCCCAGTCGTCTCCATTCTCCCGTTGGGCATCTTTCGCTAAGTCCCGGGGACGTCCTAAATCTTGTTGTAGAACTGGGCTTGTCGAGTGGTTTGTTTGAAGGGTACGCCTTGGTATCTTAATAACCTTTTTCAATCCTTCTGTGTAATATCTGGACAGACGGATTGGCTGAAGCCTGTCAAGCACAAAATCGGCGCTATGCCAGACTTCTTTTTCTACCCTAGTTTCCGTAGATTGGTAGAAGAGTATCATCTTTTCACCTCTTCGCCTGGGAAGGACGTAGAAAGTTCGTAGCTCTTGTACGACGTATGTATTGAGTGCATCAAGTTCCCTGTGATGCCATTGCGGAACCATGGTGATTTGTAAACTCTGATCAGCTCCAGTAACGGTTTGCGCTGATAGGCGAGTGGAGAACACGTGTTGGCCTCGTCCTCAGAGTCACTGCCAAAGACCAAAATAGGAGTAGATGGTCCAGGCCTGTTGCATTTGGGTTACCCCGATTAGACTATTTCCTCGTCTTCCTCGGTTTCACTCCCAAAGATCAGGATGGTGACAACGGACTTCCGTTTATCCTCTGGCTTATGACATCTTTCCGTATCTTCGAAGTCTGGTAGGAAGTACTTTGCGTCTTCATATTTTCGGACTTTGTTTACGGAGAATGGGTTTAGTTCCCCCGTGACGGTGTATTCGAGGCCATCTTTGAAATACTTCATATACCGGTGTTGTATAGAAAGGATGACGTTGTACTCGTGTAACCAAGGCCGGCCGAGCAGAGCATTATAGCAAGTCTTGGCATCGATGACATGAAATTTGATGTCAGTGACGAGAAGCCCAAAGCGTAATGTCAATATTACGGACCCAAGCATCCGTGATGACTGAGAGTCGAACCCGGAGATGGTAATTTTATCCCGAGCCAGGTGCTGAACGTTCATGCAAATCTCCTTCAGCACCTTCACATTGAGAAGGTTGACGGAGGACCCGTTGTCGACTACGATCTTCCATATCTTGATGTCGTGGCAGTACTCGGTAATATATAGAGGATGGTTATGCTCACACGTTTCGAGGAGGAGATCTTCATCGCCGAATGTAATGTCAGCTATATGAACCTCTGCTAACTTGTCCTTCATCTTTTCTTCTGCCAGGAAAACTTGGAACTGATCGGGCTCTTGTAATGCCATGATCAGAGAATCTCTTGCTTCTTTAGACAGGAGGAGAGCATCCAGTATGCTCAGTTGTGAGGGTATCTTCTTCAGATGTGCCAGGATATTATAATCCACCTTGTTTTTCTTAGATGGGTCTTTGGCTGCGAGCTCTTTGACGATTCTATCATCAAGGGCAATTTCCTCAGGGACTTTTTCCTTCCCCTTGTCTCTTTTGCTCGAACCTTTGTTTGTAAGCCCAAGATTCTTTTCAGGTAGCGTAGGGTTACGCAGCTGAATATTCTCGCAGTTCTTCTCCTCTTCTTCTTTTCCGGAGGTGGATTCTTTGAAGAGAGGGCCGAGGGTTATTTCTTCCTCAGAATCGCTCCCGAATGTAAGAAATTTGGATTTTCTTTTTTTTGAACTGGTATCAACCATATGATAGTTGCCAGCCGTTCCTTCACACTCATCTATCGCACTTCTTTGCTGCCGACGAGCTTTGCGCTTCATCTGCTTGAAGTGTTGTCGGTGGGCAACGTATCCTTGCCACCACTTCTTGAAAGCATTGCAATCTTCGGTGGGGTGGGTGACCCTCCGATGATATAGGCAGTAGTTCGGATGTGAAACCTCTCCATTAAGGCATGTGGCCCCGGGAATATTTCCCTTGAGAGGTGGCAGCTTCATTCCCATTGACAGGGCTTTGGTAAACCGCTTTTCTGTCTTAGTCCTGCTTTTGTTTGCCGCAGACGTGCATCGATCTGGTTGGAGTACTTTACGACTCCTCCTTGCCGCGTTTTCTTCATCCTGACGCCGACGCCTGGCCTTTTCGTATATGGCCGTTTCACGTTCTCGGTCAGCTTTGCTCTTTGAAAGGCTTCGTTTAGCAGCCTATCAATTGGGTCTTCTGACAGTTCCAGGAATTTTGGCATCGGTCCTGCCCCCAGTTCCTCTGCGTTGTTTTCTAACGTCGAGAGAGCTGCTTCATCATTTGACGACGAATAAGAAACCATGTGGCAACTTGCTACATAATCTTTGGTTTCTCCCGACGAGCCATTTCCCTCATCATCGTCACTATCTCCGTTCTCAAGTATATGGTTGAGAAACTCTTCGAGGGTGACTAGGGTCCGTTCCTTCTGGTTGTACTCCCCCAGCGCATCGATGTACTTTTGCAGGTCTGTGCGCTTGTCATCAGGCTGCACGGGCTTCTTGGTCTTCTTCTTTCCCTTTGAAGGCTTGACCTGGGTGTTTTGCCCATCGTTAGCAGTTTTCGATGTGGGACGCAGTTTCAGCATCCCTTCAATGATCTCGGGCTCCAGCTAGCTTTTCCACCTGATCGCCGGACATGCTTGAAGATCCTTCAGCATTCTTTTGGTTTTAGCTGAAAGGACAACTTCCCACGGAGTTTCTTCCACAAATGAACATGATGCCCCCGGCGTATCTACCTTTTTAGGAGCGTGCTTCTGTGGCGGGTTCACCCTCCAGTTCTCAGACAGCACGAATTTCTCTTGGCAGTACTGGTTCTCGACCTAATTCATGAAGACATAGGAATTCTCAATGGGGTGGCTCACCATTCGGTGATAGGAGCAGTAATTGGGATTGTTGACGTCACCGGGCTGCGATAGGCATTTTGGATCCGGCAGAGTGATGAGTTTGTTGCGCACTGCCAGTTCGAACGGTCTCCTTGTTTTATCACGGGGAAACGAGTAAGCACGTCCTAGCTTCTCTTCCAGGGATTGGCGCAGGCGCGCGTTGTTTTGGCGAGCAACCGGTTTTGGATCACTCGGTTGTTGTTGAGTGTTAGCAACGAAGGCCGCTTTCCCTTTACCCTTGGCATTTCGAGGGTCCATTTTTGAAGAAGGTCCATGGCCCATCTGGTCCATTTGGGTAAACTTGTCGATCAGAGTTTAGAAGGTGGTCGGCTTAAAGAACGTCATAAACTGGGACACAGTCACCTGAGGATCCAGAGTCCCTATGAACATTCCCACGGCAGGAGCTTCTTCGATGCGTTGTTTGCATTTTGACCATAGGTTCCGCCACCGAATTGCGTATTGAACCCAGGTCTCTCCTGGATTCACCCTGGCATTGATTAATGCCATGATCGGGGTGCGTTCGCTTGCGCTGGCGAACCGCTGTGTGAACAACATTTCCATTTCCGTGAATATTTTGACGGAGTCATTTGGGAGCTCCGAGTACCATTCAAATGCTGTTTCCGACAGGCTACTAATGAACTGGCGAAGCAGCAATTTGTCGTCGCCTCCAGTATTACCGCATAGAGCTCTGAACTCAGCGATGTGCTGATGAGGATTGTCTGTCCCCTTATACACGTGGAACTTAGGGATCGTATATCCTGGCGGGTATTTTATTTGGTCATACCATCCCGGATACGGTCGCCCAGTTCTGACGACTTGGCCAGCCGCTTCACTTGCCTGATGAGCTCGTATTTATTGAGCTATGTAATCATCAAGGGCAGGTTTGGAGATCGTTTCCTCCCTGGCTGTTGATAAAGCTGGAAGAGGGTTTGATGTTTCCCCCCTGTCATCCTTGATGATTATCGGTGGGTCTTCAGTTGGAGGTTCTGGTTGGATCATCATTCCAACCATATCTTGGAACAAAAGTGCCATCTGCTTTATATTAACAGCCTATTCTGCGGCCTCCTTATCCTTTCTTTCAAGCACCCTTCGCAGGAACTCTGAATCGGTCTCCTGCTCCTGGCGCTGTTCTGATGCTGACTCCGGACTTTCTTTCTGCCCGGTGAGTGCTGCCATTTTCATCAGCATCTCCTGGAGCTTTTGTTGCTTCTCTTGAGCATTTGTCAACGACCGAGTTTGCGGCCGATGACCCACGGAATCACGGCTTTCCTCTTTTCCGGAAGCTATGTAAATCGTGTGCACTATCATGCCCCAAGACTCAGGGCGTTTAGGTCCAGCGCCTTTGGAATTTGCCGCAGGCAATAGATTTTCTCCGGCCTCCTCCTTTTGTGGGAGGTCGAGGTTGAAGGAGCCGTTGTAACAGGTGCCTGTATGAAAGAAGTCCCTCGCTGTATGGTGAAAGGATGATTTTCCTCTTGTCGAACCTTAATTTTCTCCTGTTGATGAGAGTGATTTTTGTCGATCACAGAGTCTTGTACTTTCCGCCAGACCTTGTGGGTTTAGGAGGAGATCTGTTGAGGGTACTGCTCTGGTTTTTCCTGCATCATATTTTCAGCAGGGAGTGGAAATTTCTTCAACACCGCGGTTGGGGAGTTCTTTCGCACCCTCCTTAGTGGTTCAAACCTGTTCCCGGTTGGAACAGCGGCCTCAACTTCCACCATTGGAGCTGGTGGGGTAAGTTCGGAGTGGGAGTTGCCTTCAGCTCTTTTCACTCGGCATCAGTGGCGACGTCGAGCGTGCCTTGCAGACGGGACCACCTCAGTTGTGGAAGCGGCTCTGTCATGCCTCCGGCTTTGATGAGGGGCTACTGTTGGTGTCATCTTGTTGAAGACTGACGTCCGTTGAGAGGGAACGGCCAATCTTTCGAAGGCCGATTTTCTGGTAGGGGAAGTACCTTTGACGACTTCACCCGCAGCAGGAGTTGGGAAGACTATCCATTTCGGGATAGTCCCTTCAGGTATCGCGAGCCTCTTTGCGGGCCCACTTGAGCTTCAGCTCAGCCTGTTGAAGACTGAGGTAGCGAGCTTGGACGACCCGTTGAGAAGGGTCGTGGTGGTTGCAAGTCGATCGAAGACCAACTCTTGGGAGCTTCCTATGGTGGCACTAGGGCGCTGAACTCGCTGGAGGGAACATGGTCCCGAAGAACAATCCATTGGTGGCTTGAGTTACCTGCCCTACCGGCATTGAAAAGATGGAGGCCACATTGGGCCCATATGTCACTCCTCCAGTTAGGGCGGAGCGGAAGTTGCTGTTGCAGTTTGTGCAGCTGGAAGCCATTGATTTTCACTTTTTCTTTCTTTACAGGAACAAGATACCAAATCTTAGTACCTCGAATCCAAGGGCAACCATAGCAAACCGCGATTTTTGTTCGCGAAACACGACACACGAAGTGTGGAGTGGAAAGAGGAAAAGGTCCCACCAGGCGAGCTAGAATCTGTTTACCGCCGGAAACGGAGACGAACTGGGATGGATCGTCTTGCCTGAGTCCTGGGGGTAGATGCTATTTCGATTTATCCGTCCACCTCTCCGAAGTTGCCAAGTTGATTTATAGCACCATGTATCAAAGGTTTGGACGGATGCGACCGTTGTAGCAGACTTCGTCAGACTTCCCCTCATTTGCGAGGGGTTTTTGATTGTGGGGACGCTCTTCCCTGCAGGCGCAAGCCCCTACAGTTAATTACGTTATGGCTTCGCGATAACCACTTTCTCCTGCTCCGGAAGTTCACTTCGTGTCGTGTGTGTTTTTATTTATTTAGGTTGCCCGTGGATTGTATACAGAGACTAATTTATGTTGTCTCCCATAGGGCGTAGATTAGTCCAAATCCGTATTTCTTAGATTTGGTTTTTTATTTATTTAAGGATCGTTAATCTATTTTGAGATTAAGATCGACTTAAACGTATGTGAGCATTTGGGGGCTCGATTTGTTTTCGTTAAGGATACATTAGTCTAATTTGAGCCTAAGATCCACTTAACGAGGTTTCAAGATCATTTTTATTTCAGATTCAACAGAAGAGCATTTGGGCTCCATTGTTTTAGTTTAAGGACATTTCGGTCCATTATCGCCATTTTGGAGGCGAAGTTCTAGTTTGAGGACATCTCGGTCTGTTGATCACCATTTTGAAGGTGAGATTTTAGTTTAAGGATGTCTCGGTCCGTTGATCACCATTTTGGAGGTGAGATTTTAGTTTAAGGACGTCTCGACCCGTTGTCCATCTTGCGCGCACGTGTATTTGTTACGTGACGGGCTGAACAACGATGATTGGGGATGCACCCAGTTTGGGGTGCGGTCTGATTTAAGGTGTGCATATCAGTTTGGAAGTGCACCAACGAGTTGTTGGTTATCGGGACCCGCCACCTCTCTGAAGACGTTGAAGAATTACAACGACATATATCAGAGGTGTGGAGAGATGTACCCTTAAACCAAATCTCATATTTGAAGGAAAAGATGGTGTTACTGTAGACCTAAGGAATGTTAGTCATGTTTGAGACTAAAATTATCTTAAGAGATATAAGATGAGTATCATTTAGGACATCATCAATGGGAGACCACTAGTCATTTTTGAGACAAAGGTCAATTTGGGAAAACATGAGCACATGGGGTCGGTTGTTTTAGTATCACAGAGGTCTAACCTCAGAAAACTTTAGCCAATTTGGGCTAAAATTGAGTCTCCAACAGTGCTAAGCACTAAGGAATACAATACTCACATGCATTTCACGTGGGCACTGGATTAGTGTTAAACACTAGAGTTTTATGGTGCTCACGTGACACACGTGAGGCACACCAAATATGGGCACTACTCTTTGGGTTTTATTCCCCCCTCTTTTATAGTGCTAAGCACTTGGCTCTCATGCAAAGCACGTGAGTGTCCCCTTTTCCTTTATTGATGCTGGAGTACTGTAGTTTCCTCTTTTTTATTTGTTTTCCTCTTAAACAAATCACGTGGTAACCACGTGAGGAAGTTTTGGTTATTTTCCTCGTTTGTTTGAAGTACTCACGTGGGCAACACGTGAGGTTTCGAAATAGTGCTAACCACCAATGATTTGGCCTTGGAGATCTTGGATCACTATTTTTTTTATTGAAGAACAAAGTTCTTATATATAGGGTTAAACCCTAATCTTTGGAGGAATTAAATCCCCATGTGTTCTTGTTCTTCTTCTCCCCTTTTTTATATAACTTAGTTCTTCTCCCCTAGGTTTTGAATCTTGCAGAGCAAAATCTCCCCGATGAGAATTAAATTCTCAACTTTTTGAGAGATTTTCCTCTGCAAATCTCAACCAAAGAAAAGAACCGAGTTCTTATATAAAGGGTTAAACCCTTAGAGAGGCAAATGAGAGATGTTTTCTTTTTACCTAGTGTTTCAAGGAAGTAAGTCTTTTCTTTGGGAATTAAATTCTCCTGTTCCTCAAAAGCTCACTGTATATTCTCTCTTTTTAAGCCTCTAGGGAGTTCTTTCTCTCCGCGTCTCTATCTGAGACTTGAAGTATCGGGTTCTTTATATAGTGGAGAGAAGTTTGTTTAATTCTGAGAAATTCTCTCATTGAGAGACCCCAATTGATTTAATTGGTCTCAGAATTGATTTGGGGAATTTTACCCACCGTTGGATCTTTAATCCAAGGACTTCTGTTTTACAGAAAATATTGTTCTTGTTTTTAACAAGATTGGGGATATTCTCCCATATATAGAATCAAATTCTATCGAGAGGTGACATTTTAATCACCATTGGATTTTTAATCCAAGGGTGCTTAATTTAACAGAGTATAATCTTTCTCTGTTTAGAAAGATATAGAAAATATTTTGGATCTTTGATCCATTAACTCTCTGTCTAACAGAAAATATTCTTCCCAATAGAATTTAATTCTATATTTAATCACTGTTGGATCCTTGATCCAATGGTTCATTAAGTAGAATTTAATTTTACGTAAGGAGGTGTCCTCACATGTTTAGCATGTGAGGTTTTATTTAGACTATCTGTTGTTTGATTGCAGCGCCTATATGTTTTGCATATAGGCGATCACGTGTTTAACACGTGAGCCTTTGTTTAGCCTATCTGTAGTTTAATTGCAGCGTCTATATGCTTTGCATATAGGCGCTCACGTGTTTAACACGTTGTTGGGGTAAAAATTTGCACACCGGTCCATCTCAATGGGGTGACGAAAAACACCCTACACACGTGAAACTTTGTTTAGCCTATCTGCAGTTTAATTGCAGCGCCTATATGTTTTGCATATAGGCGCTCATGTATTTAACATGTAAGGCTTTATTTAGCCTATCTGTTGTTTAATTGCAGCGCTTATATGCTTTGCATATAGACGCTCACGTGTTTAACATGTGAGGCTTGTTTAGTGGGAAGTTTCCCCTTTCTTTCTCTCATCTTCTTCTTTTCTTTTATTTTATAAGGAAACGGTTCTAACTTCCATTGACCGCTTAAGGGCTCGTGAGGACCTGCATGGTCGCCACGCGGCACCTCTATATTGGGAAATTTGAAAATATCCCGTGATTCGCGTTGCTGCGCGCGCAAAGTTCGGCCTTTAGGGATTCTGTTGAGGCTATAAATAGCGAAGGCATGTTGTTTTCTTTTAACCTCGCGTTTCTGAAAATGGCCGGGTTTACCTACTCCATCAAAGAGATTATCTCTCGCGACGATGTGTACCTGTACGATAAGGGATGCACTGAGGAGATGTACCATACGGTGATCGAGCGCGTGGAGGACCACTTCGGTCGTCTACTGCCCCGGCGATCACCCCTCCTCCAGCTGCTCATGTATGCGATTTGGAGGATGTCCCCGGGGCTGCATAACGCCTTGTCTCCGCAGCTGCTGGACGAGGCGGTTGACAAGCTGCATAGTCTCCATCACCGCGGCCTGATCTCAAAGAGTAGGCGGGATCGATCGGTGGATCTTCTTCTGGAGTGTTTCCAAAAGAGGCAAATCGCGGACTCTTGTCCGGCTGGCGGTATCTCCGGCTCTTCCGTGGCATCTCGGGTCCGCGAGCAATATCAGAAGGAGCGGGCTGAAGAAACTAGGGCTCGGCTGGCGGAGATCTCCTTAGAGTACCATCAGCAGTGTTTTCTCAGCCCCTCACCCCTTTTGCTGTAATAAAAAAAAATTGTAAGGCTGAGGAGCCCATAGCACCTTTTAATGAATAAAGCTCTTCTTTTCCGATGTGTTTTGTCTTTTTTTGTCCCTTGGTACTTTTAACATACTCTCTCATAAATGAATCTAGGGATCTCGGAACCGAGAAAAAGAACAAAACTTGTGGAAGAAGTCCTTTTTAATTCGGAAGACTTAAGAAAAATTACATCGCTTTGAAAAGAAGAAAATACATTCATTTGTACAATTTGAGTTTTTCAGCGTTGTAGGGCCGAAGAAACTTGCGCCCCTCGGCGTCTTGTAAGCGATAGGCTCCACCGGGCAATACTTCGAAGACGAGAAAAGGGCTGTCCCACTTCGGGGAGAACTTGTGCAGTTTTTCCTGATCTACGAATTCGTTCCGCCTTAAGACCGGATCTCCCGTCTTGAAGGCGCGATGCTTAACTCGTGCGTTGTAGTAGCAAGCTGTTTGTTGTTAGTAAGCGGCCGCTTTGATCTGTGCTCGGTCCCGCTTCTCTAGCAAGATGTCCAAATTGGTCCGGAGTGCCGAGGTATTGGCTTCGTCGTCGAAGTGTTCGACTCTATAACTGGGCAGTCCGATCTCCGCTGGGACTATTGCCTCGGTACTGTAGCAAAGGCTGAAGGGGGTCTCTCCCGTGGGCATCTTCTTCGATGTGCGTAAGGCCCATAGCACCCGTGGTAGTTCCTCGACCCAGCTGCCCTGCCTTCCTTCCGAACGAACTTGAAGACCTCGGATGATGTCTCGGTTAGCAACCTCGGCTTGTCCGTTGCATTGAGGATATGCGACCGTGGCAAACTTCATTAGTATGTGGTACTCGTTGCAGAACTCTTTGACTTTGTCATTTTCGAAATTCATCCCGTGGTAAGTAATGATGCACCTTGGGATCCTGAATCGAGAGATTACGTTGTTCTGCAGGAAATTTATGGTAGTGGCGGCGTCCGGTTTTCTGATGGGGACAGCCTCAATCCACTTCGTGAAATAGTCTACCGCGACGAGGATGTACTTGTGTCCGCCAGTACCAGTGGGGAGTTGGCCCACCATGTCCATCCTCTACTGAGCAAACGGCCAAGGGGAAGTGAGGGTCGTTAACTCGGTAGCCGGAAAACAGGATATGCTGCCGTGGAGTTGGCAGTTTTTGCATCTTCTAACGAGCTTCTGAGCGTCTTGGTGTATTGTCGGCCAATAATATCCTTGGAGTAGCGTCTTCTGGACCAAAGTACGGGCCCCTTGATGCGCTCCACCAACCCCTTCGTGTATCTCGCGCAGGACGTAGTCGGCTTCATGAGGGTCGACGCATCGGAGCAGAGGCTCTATGTACGACTTCCTATAAAGGTTTCCATTGCTCCAGATGAAATGGCGGGCTTTGGCTCGAAGGCGGCGTACTTCCCCTCGGTCTTCCGGAAGTGTACCATCCTTCAGGAACTCGACGAGGGGCTTCCTCCAATCCTGGCTTTCCTGCTGAGCAGTGTATACTTGAAGTGTTACCTCTCTGTCTTCCACGCTAGGCCGTGGCAAAACTTTGAAGAGGATATTCCTTTTATTGTTGGCCTATAGAAAGAGGCAAGCTTGCTCAGAGCGTCGGCTTTGGCGTTCAGGTGCCGGGGAATCTGTTCCACTTAGACTTCGTCAAAAATTTTACGAAGTCTTTTCACCTCGGCCAGGTATTTCACCATGAGCGGCTCTCGGGTCTCGAAGCGCCCGGTCACTTGGCCGACGACTAGGGCGGAGTCGCTGCGAATCCGGATCATCTTCAGCCCAACCCGGGAAGCTATTCGTAACCCGGCTAACAAGGCCTCGTATTCCACGGTGTTGTTTGACACTCTGAACCCGACCCGAGCTTTAAAGAGTACTCCATTTCTGTCTCGTTCGATCCTCGAATGATAAGGCCGGCACCGCTCCCTTCCTCGGAAGAGGATCCATCCACGTAGAAGACCCAATCGGGGACGGAGTCGGGTATTTCCTTGACCGAGGGTCGGGCCCCGGGGACATGTGCCGATGCTACTTCCTTGGTGGGAATAGTGTACTCGACCACGAAGTCTGCTATGACTTGTGCTTTGATGGCTTGCCTGGGGCGATATTTGATGTCGAATTAGGATAACTCCTACCTCCATTTCTCCAGACGACCAGACAACTTAGGGGAGGCGAGAATAGTCCCTATAGACCGCTCGGTGAGGACGAGAATGGTGTGTGCTTAGAAGTAGTGCCGTAGCTTCCTTGAGGCGACGATAAGTGCCAAGACTATCTTTTCTATGTCCGGGTACCTTGTTTTCGCGTCTTTGAAGACGTGGCTCACGTAGTAGACCGGCTTTTGTACACCTTCGGCTTCCCTGACGAGCACCGCGCCTGCAGCTTGGTCGGAGACCGCCAGGTACAATAATAGCTCGTCTCCTTCGATTGGTCGGGTGAGCAGTGGGGGAGTTTCCAGGTACGCTTTGAGCTTCTCGAAAGCGTTTTGACATTCTTCCGACCATTCGAACTTTGGGATCTTTCTCAGGGCTTTGAAGAATGGGAGGCACTTTTCTCCAGATCTCGACATGAAGCGACTCAGAGCGGTCACTCTCCCCGTGAGTTGCATGATCTCAACGTTGATCTTTGGTGTGGACATGTTGAGAATGGCGCGGATCTTTTCCGGGTTAGTTTCGATTCCTCGGTGGCTAACCATGAACCCGAGGAATTTCCCGCTGGTGACTCCGAACGCATACTTGGCTGGATTCAACTTCATTTTGTACTTGCGGAGGACGTCGAATGTCTCGCCATGATCTTTGGTGTGCTCTTCCGATGAGGTCGATTTTACGAGCATGTCGTCGACGTAAACCTCCATGTTCTTCCCGATCTGCGGTTTGAACATTTTGTTAACTAGGAGCTGATATGTAGCCCCAGCATTTTTGAGACCGAAGGGCATCACTTTGTAGCAGTATACCCCCGGTCCGTGGTGAACGCGGTAAGTTCTTCATATGCCGGGTTCATACGGATCTGCTTGTAGCCGGAGAAAACGTCCATGAAGCTGAGCAATTCATGGCCTGCCGAGCTGTTTACTAGCTGGTCTATCCGAGAGAGGGGATAGTTGTCTTTCGGGCAGGCCTTGTTCGGATCCGTGAAGTCGACGCACATGCACCACTTCCCGTTCGCCTTTTTAACCATGACTATATTCGCCAGCCAGTCCGAGTAGTCAACATTCCGAATAAAGTCGGCTGCGAGCAATCTATCGACCTCATCCTTAATCGCCTTTTGCTTGATCGGCGCAAAACTTCGCTTCTTTTGTCTGACGGGTTGTGCCTTCGGGTCGACCCCGAGCTTGTGCGAGATTATTTTGGGGTCGATCCCGGACATGTCAGCTGGCGCCTAGGCGAACACGTCCAAGTTCTCTCGAAGAAAGTGGATCAAGTCTTCGCGCCGGGCTCCTGTCAAAAGGGATCCGATCTGGACGGTTCGTCCTCCGTCCCCCTCGACTGGACGACTCCTGTCAAAAGGGATCCGATCTGGACGGCTCCTGTCAAAAGTGGATTAAGTCTTCACGTCAGGCTCCTCGGATTTCTTTCTGTTCATCGTGCGTGTGCAACGATCCCTGGAAAACCATATTCTTATGTGGAAAAATATCCACGTCAGGATGCAAAAAAATAAGAAAACAAGAATGAATCACGGCCCACTGGCGTGGGCCAAGTCCTAACCAGCGGCCGTTACAAACCACAAAAGAAGAAAAGCGTTGGCTTTTTCTCTCAGCAACGTTGGTGCTGCCCCCCCAACTCCACCCCACCACCCCCCTCCACCCCACCCCACCCTCGCCGCCGCCCCCACCCACCAACAAGTTTGGGGGATCTCCTTTGATCAATCTTTCTCACTGTGAGATAATAGTATCAATCAAACCACAAGCGATTCAACAAAAATAAAGATTGCCATGGCGATGATCGACGGAGGAGGAGGCGGCAGCGATGACGCCGGCAAAGCGCACGCGGCGATGGTGGCGGTGCAGATGGTAAACGCAGGCTATCACGTGATCGCCAAGCTCGCCCTCAACGTCGGCATCAATCAGGTCGTCTTCTGCGTCTTTCGCGATCTCCTCGCCCTTTCGATCCTCGCCCCCCTGGCTTTTTTCCACGATAGGTATTCTTTTTTGTTGGATTCTTGTTTCCCTTGGATAGAACCCTAGCTATTGATTTCGCACTTTACCAGTAAACGGATGATATACCGAGCTGATATAGGTGTTACCACCTCCATATCCTGTGGTCATAAGCAGATTCGACTACGGATATGGATATTTATCGGAAATGAAAAATACAATCTGTATTTGATAAAAATCCGATACAGATACAACTATGAAATGAATACAGAATGGATACATGTGTTATCATAACCGTATTCGGTGGCTATTGAGCAAATGCGGATACAGATACAAATAGTCCATCCGATATGAAAATTACTAGCTGTATTTGATAAAAATCGCATACCGATGTGGAGTTACCTCGGATTATTCATGTGCGCTCACATACCTATTAGAAATCTAGAAGGAAATTTGTGAATTACTGGATAACGATAGGATAGTAAAGAACTGACGAAGTAGAACTTTAAAAGTGCACATTTCAAACTTTTGGTACTTAAGAGCTAGATTGATGAAAACATTAGGTATTAAAGCGCCATTTAGCCAAGTTTGGATCAGTACGAAGTTGCTGGTCAAAGAAACTATGGACAAAAGGACTAGTAGTCATAATCAAATAAATAGCTGGCATCTTCGAAGTCTAAATTGCAGGAAACTACCATTAGCTTTTCTCGATTAGCAGGAATCTACCAGGATAACCAACACTTTGCTCTTGTCTTAACGACCGTGCACCTTTCCTATAGAACTAAGTTTTTATCCCAAAAACACCCTATTTTTTTTATAACGAACAAGTTAATGAAATAAGAATGTAATAGAAGTTCAAGGGTGTTTTGAGAACACCAAATTAGATATTTACGCAGTTGGGAGGTTTCAAACTAAGATTGCGGGCAACAATGAAGGTGGTATTTTGTAAAGTCTCCTAGACTGCGAAAATTAATTATGTAGAACAAGGGAAAATATGATATTTGTTATAAGGAGTTATGTTCAAGTCAAAAAGCACGTATATAGCCAAGACAAAAACGATAAAATCTGGGATAGACATCTACATCAAGTGAATGCGGAAACTGAAGTATATGTATGATGGTAGACATTCTAATACCGACTTTGTAGTGTCTTTGAGTTACTTTGTTAGATGGATACAGTGAAACAGGGTTGTCTTGTAGCAAACTGGTGTATTCGGAAGATAGGATTTAGGGATATTTGGTTTGCTTGGTTAATTATACTAACCAGATCGATTAGAACATGTGACGCACATGTAATTAAAAAATAATCTCTATATATTTAATAAAAAAATGTCTATGGAAAAAATAAAGAGTAAAATAAACATTTGTGCGATGTTTATTTTTCCCCAAATGTTCCATTTCTTTGCTTTGTTGTTGCCTTTTCTTCTATGAAGTGTCTTTTGTAATGTTCTTTCCCTTTATCAAGTAGATGTGTTTTAAAATCATTTTTGAGAGCAGAGTAAAATCAAGATGAGATTTTGGTAGGTTGAAGAGACATTGAATAAGAGGGATTTTGACAAAAGAAGGAGTTTCATGGGTTTTCGAGACATGGTTGGTTTAGGGTTTAAAATAAATCATGTGAGAGTAGCCATAAGTTTCCGCTCTCATTTTTGAGTTTGAAGTCATTCGAATTTTGTCTCTTTGCCTCTCACTTCTCTCTTTTCTATAATGAGGCGTCAGTCTTCTCTCTCTTTTTCTCGTTATTTTGAGAAATCTAAACTCCTACAACAATTCAAAATTAAATAGCAAACTCCTCATTCGAGGAGTTTGCATTACATTAGTAGAGATGATGAGGATAAGGTTTTAGTTTTTGCTGATATCACTAGTCGTGGTTCCTTTAGATACTTGATTGGAGAAAGTAGAATATGAAGGCTGTTTCTATATGAAAAACTTCTGGATTTGTCCGGGTTATTTGAAAAGGTCTACATAGCTCGACTATATACTCCTTCCGTTCCTATTTACATGACGTTTTAGAGAAATGCACACTGATTAAGGAAAGCATTATCACTTTCTTAATATCAGCAATTAATCTACTGCCGTATCACCACTAAAAAAATCAACCATTTCTGCCATCAACTATTTTGGAAAGTATTAATGATATAGAATCACCACTGGTAATTTTCTAGGTTATTTTTTGTACTGTATCATTTATTGATATTTTTATCATTAATGATTTCCTCATTATTTCAAAACGTCAAATAAAGTGAGACATTTTTTTCTCTTCAAAACGTCAAGTAAAAAGGGACGGAGGGAGTATTATTCTTGTACACATATCATCACATCCATATTTTATTCTTTTATTCATGTGTTTTGTCATGCTATGAGATTGAGCTTATATAACTGAACACTTTTAACACACTTATTCTTCGAAGTTATATCTTGCATGTCCTTTTTTCTTGGAGAAATTAGTTTAGCTATGTATGTGTAGATCCTGTAGAAATCAGGTCAGCAAGCGCAATCAAATTATTATTGCCGCTTTTGTTTTTGTAATAGTTTTATGTACTTTACATGTTGAGAATTGTTTCTGTAAAATCACTTCGCTTGATTTTTTGTTTCATAGGAATACCCGCCTTCCACTAAATCGTCACCTCCTCGCCTCATTCTTCATACTTGGATTAACTGGGTAAGATTTTCTTTAGCCGTTTCGTTCCTCTTTATCATCTCCTAGTGCATTAATATTTATATTTCCATCCAGTTAATTTGATTTAATCAATGTTGCATATTAAATAGGATATTTGGCAACCAGCTCTTATTCCTTATCGGTCTTAGCTACACAAACCCAACTTATGCTGCAGCAATTCAACCTGCAATACCAGTCTTCACATTTGTTTTAGCTGCAGTAATGGGGTATGTTTCTGTTTTATTCCAGTTATCGGTATCTCGCCTCACCTTTCTCTATTGTTTTATTTTTTCATTCAGAAATTTACTGCTTACAGCACCGAAACTGTGAGCTTGCTCACAAATGAGGGTCGAGCAAAAGTTGGAGGCACCATCATCTGTGTTTTGGGTGCTATATTGATGGTTTTGTATAGGGGACCAGCTATAATTGGAAATAGAGACTATGATTTAGCATCTCAAAGTGGCATTAGCGCTAAATCTCAGACTGAACCAGCTGGATTTTTGGTGTCTGGCTTGGTTCATATCGGTCTTGAAATGTGGCACATTGGCGTGTTATGCTTGATCGGAAACTGTTTATGTATGGCTACTTATCTTGCTCTACAGGTATTAGAATGTGAAAACTCATTAGCTTCATACTTGTTCATCAGGCTTTTTTGCTTACATGTTTGGAATCAAATCTCATACCCAATCTCATAATTCGAAGTTAAACTAGCTAGTGTGTGTGTGTGTGTGTGTGTATAAACCTTATTCTTGTCGGTTATTAGACTCTAGCTATTAAGAAATTGTTGTGTAAGATCATTCATACACATACATCATCTTTTTCTCTATCCTGTTTGCCTCAAGCCTGCCCTTGTGTGTGTGTGTGTGTATAAACCTTATTCTTGTCGGTTATTAGACTCTAGCTATTAAGAAATTGTTGTGTTAGATCATTCATACACATACATCATCTTTTTCTCTATCCTGTACGAGGCAAGCCTACCCTTGTGCTTTTATCTATGCACCGGGTGAATTTTATAACTGAATATCTTATATATATTGCATTTTCGTCCTTACAGAAGGACTACAATATTTTGTGGGTGGGTGAGTGGTTTCAGGGGGGTGGGGGAAAAGGGAAATTCTACCATATTTTTCATATACTCACCGGTTTACTTTCCATTTAAAAGTTTTTGCAGTTCCTTCTATCTAATTTAGCGGTTAACGCGGAACCTTCAATCTACAATCATATTTTGTATAGATGTGACAATGTCAACGAATAATATTAGGTTTTTCCCCTCCATATCTCACCACAAAACATAGTTAATTTTAATTTCACCCCCAAAAGTTTGAAATTTCATTTTTCACCCCCAAAAGTTTGAAATTTCATATTTCTTCCACAAAAGTTTTAAGTTACTCAAAAATCCCCCTTGTTACTTTTACTCAACATTTGTTAGGGATATATCGTTAGTGGAGTTTAGAACGATTAAGAAGGTTCGTAAACCCCTTTTAACTTCATAAGCTGTAGTTAGGGTTAGGATTTATCACATTCGAAAATTGAGGGTTTTCTTGAGAGCTAAAATTAGAGCATATCTTTTCCACCCAAAACTTGTCCCTTTAAATTGATGGAATTGCACACCTTCCTTAAAAGATAATATCAATTGGTGTCAATTGTACACCACATCAGAGATTTCTATTAGTATTTATAGAAGAGTAGTACAACTAGATATGATCTAGGCTGTTACAGGATGTGAGATACATTAGTTACAAATGGTTATGATTTAGACAGTTGTTGGGGATCTTTGGAGTTGTTGGAGATCCTTGATTGTTATGATTATCTCTATCGCCCTCTCTCAAGCGAAACTGGGATGGAAGAACAGTGAGCTTGTCACGTAGAAGAAGAAAACGTGCAGTGGAAAGTGGCTTGGTGAGTGCATCTGGTATTTGCTCGGAAGCAGAGAGAAATTGTATAATTTGCTTTTTGTGGGCAACCCGCTCGCGAACAAAGTGAAAATCAATTTCCACATGCTTTGTTCTAGCATGAAAAACTGGATTTGCAAAGAGAAAAGTAGCACTGAGGTTATCACACCATAGCACTAGGGGAGAAGGGAGATGAACATATAAGTCCAAAAGTAAGTGTTGAATCCAAACTAGATCTGCTGTAGCACATGCGAGACTGCGAAATTCTGATTCCGTACTAGAACGTGAGACTGTGTTCTGTTTGCAGGAGCTCCAAGAGATAAGATTTGGACCCAAGTAAATACAAAAGGCATCTTGAGAACGGCGGTCATCTGGACAACCAGTTCAGTCAGCATCGGAATAGGCATGCAAGGTTAAAGGAGAACTTGGTTTGAGAAGAAGACCATAAGACATACTGCCTTTCAGATACCGGAGTATGCGCTTGACAGCAGACCAATGAACATTAGTAGGTGCTTGCATAAATTGGCATACCTTATTTACTGCAAAGGCAATGTCGGGTCGAGTAATAGTGAGGTATTGAAGTGCACCAACAACACTTCGATATTGGCTTGGATCAGGATAAGCATCCCCGGATGTTGAAGAGAGCCAAGTGTATGGTGTTTTTCATCACCCCATTGAGATGGGAATACGCGCGCGCTTGTCAGACGCATTACAGATTCTCCCTGCCTAAGGTAGGCTGGGATTTATTAATTGTGGGGATCCGAATCTCCGGCAGACGCGGACTAAGCTGCCGTTAATTACCCCTCGCTTTTGGAGCGAGAGAACCTCCGATTAACGGGTTAAACAGGTCATGCGAACTCAATATGCAGTGTATGTGTGTTGTGTTTTGAAAGGGGGCTTTGGATATATCGGGGGTCCCGCATTACGGGGGTCCCGCTACCCGGATAGCGAGCTGGGGGTCAAGAGGGCTAGCAGCCCCTTGCGGGCTACGGGGCAGCGCCCCGTTAGAAATTTTTTTCTAACAGGGACAGTGTCGTGGAGTATGTGTGTGTGTACACACACACACACATATATATATATAAAGGGAAAGGGTATTCAAAGGATGCGTGGCAAAAAGCGCCAGCGCTTTGAGTGCTAGCGCTTTGAGCGCAAGGACTTTAACGCCCCCACATGCTAGGCACGTGGTCGCTCGGGCGATCGCGCTTTGGGCGCCAGCGCTAGTGCTTTGGGTGCTCGCGCCCCACGTGCCTGGCGCTCGGGCGCTAGCGCTTTAAGCGCCATAACGCTAGCGCTTTGGGCGCTAGCGCCCCACGTGCCAGGCACGTGGGCTCTCGGGCGCTAGCGCTCTGAGCGCTAGCGCCCTACGTGCCAGGCACGTAGACGCTATTGCTCTGAGCGCAAGAGCGCTAGCGCCCTACGTGCCAGGCACGTGGGCACTCGGGAGGCAAAAGGGACTTGATCCCTGCAATGGAAGTTGTACTCCCAGAAAGGATCACTTATTATTTTGTATATATGTATATATATGAGGAGTTAAACTCCTACGATATTTTGAGGCTGATGAAGGGGTTTCTCCCCTTGAGCCCTGGATCTTCCCCAAAGTGAGGTTTTTGGAGATGGGTCTCCTTCTTCTTGTCGTTTGGCCGGATCTTGGAGAAAGAGGGTGAGATTTAAAAATCTCCTCTTTTGAGATCTAATGGAAGATCCAAGCTCCCCTTTATGGGTTTTGTGGTGAAAAACTATTTAGTTTTGGAAAAAGAAGAGTAAAACTCTTGATTTAATTCAAAAGAAAGAAAAAAGGTTTTAGAATCTTGAGAAAGGGAAAAGAGGCAGAGGCCTTAATTTTTTGAGAATGAAAAGTGTATCTTTTATTCATCATCATGTTGCCTTATATAGGCTTACATATTTACATATAGCCCCTTGGGCTTTACAAAATGGTATCTTGCCTATCTCATGTCTCATGCGCTATTTCATTTTGCACATAAGCCATGGGTTTTACAAAAATTTGGCTTTATGCCCATTTTGCTTACATTCATGCACAAAAATTATATCAAAATTATTTGTTACATGATTTTTTATTTCAGCATAGAGGAGGGTCGGGCGCTTCATGTTCAGACTCGACCTGAGCATAGATCCACTTGATCTGGGCTTGGGCCCACTTGGCTTGGGGTTGACCTTGACTTTGATTTGTTCAACCGGGGTGCAATTTTCGACCCCAACAAAGTGCCCCCTATCAATAAATGCACACCACATATATGGGTCGTGTGCATGAAATTAATGGATCTTCTTTCATGTGGAGGTGACTTGATTTGGTTCCCGCTTTTTGGGACGCCGGCACTGCCCTTTTTACGACATGGACGGTCGACGCTCGACGCGTCTCCGAGACGGAGTGTCCGTGGTAGACGTTTTCCTGACCCGGAGTGATTTGGTTCCCGCTTTGTAGGAAGCCTGCACTTCCATTTTTACGACATGTACGGTCGACGCTTGACGCGGAGTGATTTGTTTCCCGATTTGTGGGAAGCCTGCACTGTCCTTTTTACGACATGGACAGTCGACGCCCTGACCCGGAGCGATTTGGTTCCCGATTTGTGGGAAGTCTGCACTGTCCTTTTTACGACATGGACGGTCGACGCTATGACTCGGAGCGATTTGGTTCCCGATTTATGGGAAGCCTGCACTGCCCTTTTCACGACATGGACGGTCGACGCCCTGACTCGGAGCGATTTAGTTCCCGATTTGTGGGAAGCCTGCACTGCCCTTTTTACGACATGGACGGTCGACGCTTGACGCGTCTCCGAGGCAGAGTGTCCGTGGTAGACTTTTCCCTGGCCCGGAGCGGTTTGGTTCCCAATTTGTGAGAAGCCTGCACTGCCCTTTTTACGACATGGACGGTCGCCGCCCTGACTCGGAGCGATTTGGTTCTCGATTTGTGGGAAGCCTGCACTGCCCTTTTTACGACATGGACGGTCGACGCTTGCCGCGTCTCCGAGGCGGAGTGTCCGTGGTAGACTTTTCCCTGGCCCAGAGCGGTTTGGTTCCCAATTTGTGGGAAGCCTGTACTGCCCTTTTTACGACATGGACGATCGACGCCCTGACTCGGAGCGATTTGGTTCCCGATTTGTGAGAAGCCTGCACTGCCCATTTTACGACATGGACGGTCGACGCTTGACGCGTCTCCGAGACGGAGTGTCCGTAGTAGACGTTTCCTCGGCACGGATTGATTTGGTTCCCGCTTTATAGGAAGCCTGCACTGCCCTTTTTCCGACATGGACGGTCGACGCTCTGGTCCGGAGCGATTTGGTTTCCGATTTGTGGGAAGCCTGCACTGCCCTTTTTACGACATGGACGGTCGATACTTGACGCGTCTCCGAGGCGGAGTGTCCGTGGTAGACTTTTCCCTGACCCGGAGCGATTTGGTTCCCGATTTGTGGAAAGCCTGCACTGTCCTTTTTACGATATAGACGGTCGACGCTTGGAGCGTCTCCAAGACGGAGTGTCCGTGGTAGATTTTTCCCTGACCCGGAGCGATTTGGTTCCCAATTTGTGGGAAGCCTACACTGCCCTTTTACGACATGGATGGTCGACGCTTGATTTGACTTGCTCTGCTTCTTGTAGTGTCAGGGGTGATCTTGATTTGCTCCGCTTGCGGTGTCGAGATTGGATTCTGACTTGCTCCGCTTTCTGCGGTGTCGGAGTTGAAGTTGACTCGTTAATTGTGATTTAGGTTGACATAAGTATCGCTACACTGGAATATGGTACCAGGAGCGAATCATCATCTGTCTTTAAGAGAATTTGGGATTTTGGTTTTGGTCGGCATCTGCATTGCTGCACTGGAATAATGCCAGGAGCAACTCATCATTTGCCCCGGGAGGATTTGGGAATTAGTGGCTTAGGAGACAGGTTTAGATCCCCATCACCTAAGCCTTTTCAATTTTATGGGCCGTAAGGGTCCCATAAAAGCATTTTTCTCCCTACGAGTCCAAAGAATCTCGTAAGTGTATTTTCTCCTTAGGAGTCGTGGGGACTCCTAAGTATGTTGCTCCTTTGTGAGTCGTAAGGATCTCACGTGGAAATTTTCTCCTCACAAAGTCGAGAGGACTTTGCGAGTGCATTTCATCTCTTTTTCACGAGTTTGTGCCCTTTCGGGTTTTCACAAACTCACCGGCGGTCCTGCTGCTTTTACTCATGGAGCCATTTCGGGTTTTCATCCGTGCCCATTTTGCTCGTGAACATACCTTTTCTTTTCTTTTCTTTTTTTTATCTCCATCGCTGGTGGGACTTTTGATGTGGTCTCGCCGGTAGGACTTGGAAGAGATTAGGATCATTTTACGCCCGTGGATTGTATACGGTTTTGCCGGATGTATGATCCAAACCGTAGGGCCGGAAGAATTTCGGGACTTTTGTTGGCGTCTGCATCGCTGCACTGGAATATGGTACTAGGAGCGACTCATTATTCGCCGTTTGAGAATTTGGATTTTGGTTGGCGTCTGCATCGCTGCACTGGAATATGGTACCAGGAGCGACTCATCATTCACCATTGGGAATTTGAGTTTTGGACGGCGTCTGCATCGCTGCACTGGAATATGGTACCAAGAGCAACTCATCATTCGCAGTTGGATTTTTTTTACGGCGATTGCTCTATCATTTCAGCTTTTCTTATCACGAAGGTCGCGATTGCCCTATCATTTCGGCTATTTATCCGCGGTTGCCCCATCATTTCGGTTTTTTATTATTTTTTTTGCTAACACTTCATTTTTTTTATTTACGCATTTTTTTATATTCCCAGTTTAACGACTTAGAGGTCGACTGTTCCCAGTTTAAAGACTTAGACATCTATCGTTCCCAGTTTAACGACGTGGTGGTCAGCGGTTCCCAGTTTAAAGACTTAGAGGTCTATCGTTTCCAGTTTAATGACATGGTGGTCAGTTGTTCCTAGTTTAACGACGTAGTGGTCAGTTTGCTTATCCCAGCTCCTTAAACTTTGATCTTGGCGGAGTTGTGTTGATGACCGTAGTTCTGTGGCTTGCCGATACATCCGAGGACTGTGAGGTTTTTCCAAGCCTGTATTGGTCCTCTGCCCAATCTTTGAAAATACAGCAGTCTTCAATGGTATAACTTACCACCCAATGGCATGGGCAGTATACGGGATTGCTTGTCATATTCATTTCATGTGGCCTCTTCGGAATAGGCAATTGCAGCCTGTTGTTCAAGGCTTCCTCGAATATATTGCGGACCTCATCCCTCCTGAAGGAGTACATCTTCTTCTTTCTCTCCATTAGAATAGGTGCTCTTACTGATGCTGGTCCTTGAGGCCGATCAGTCTTTGGTTCGCCCTTTTTAGATAATGGCACATGTTTGGGAGGATTAAGTTCCCGAAAGGGTTCGGTCTCCATTTGTATGAAATCGGCGGTCGTAACTTGACTGTTTGTTAAGACGCCTTTAGACAGTTCTATCTCTCCCGTCTTGTATTGCCTTTCGACCCAATCTGTAAAGACGAAGCAGTCCTCAATGGCATGACCTATCACTCTGTGATAGGGGTAGTATTTAGGGTCGTCGGTCATATCCGCTTCTTGCGGTCTCTTTGATTCTGGCAGTTGTAAACCGTTCCTTAGGGCGTCCTAGAATATCTTGTGGACTTTATCCCTTTTGAAGGAATAAACTTTTTCCAGTTTCTCTTTCAGAGGCGATTCCCCTTCGGTGTATGTATCGGAGGGACTGGAGGCTGATCGCGGCCGTTTTTCGTGAAGGCGCTCCGCTCTTAGGTTGAAGGGGGTATCAGTTGACTGCCTCCGGGTATCAATCCCTAGCTCATGAACCAAAATTTGATTCTGCTGTATTTGCAATCAGATGACTTGGATCGCGAGATCTGTCACGACGTTTGCCAATTCGTCGACCTTAGACTGTACCTTGGCTAACTTCTCATCCCTGTCCTGAAGCTGCCTCTGTAGCCATCGGAATAATGCTTGTTCTGTAGTTCTGGATATGACAACCGGGTCATCTTTATTGCCTGAGCTCAATTCCACAGGAACCACGGGCTCCTCTGGCTTATCGGCCTGAACGGGCTCTTCATCATTTAGATCGAGCCGATGCTGGGTAGCGTCAACCATATCATCACCCTGGCTGTGAAGCATAGGAGGGTTCGTTTCTTCATGTCCGACCATGTAGAGAGTGTGGACCACATATCCAGACGTCTTTTTATTTTTGGCGGGGTAACCCCGTTCTTGGAGCCTCATGAAGCTCAGCCTAGTATGAGCCCTAGCCCTCTTGTTGGCTCTGTATCTGAGCCTTTTTTGTCTTAGCTTCTTGATTTTGAGGGCTTGGCGGGCATTCATTTTCTATGAAGCTACCGTGAATCGATTGATAGGGAGCTTAAAGAAGATACCCGATCTAGCAGTTGTCGGGGGTACCGCTGGAGCTTTCCCGAGATGCCCCGTTGCTTCATTGACGTTAATGGTCTTGCCCCCAGCTGGAGCAATGGAGAGTCGTCCGGAAACGGACTTGTTCTTGGGCTGAGGTGCCCTCGCGACCATGACATTCGGCCTTTCCTTTTTGAGACCGATTTGTCTGTTACCGGAGCTTGAGGAGCTGGGACGGCGTTAGCTGACAAGAACATAATAGAGCCAAATGGTAGCGGCGGTTCCTCCCACTGTTTCCCGAGACTGGCCGGAAAGACCGTCCTGGCGTCCATCATCATCGTATAGGAGATAGGAGCTATGTCGAGAGCTGAGCTTGTCCTGGGAGACATTTTGTTGCGGCTTGATCGCAATTGGAAATCGTTAACCTGCAAAAAGAGGCATGATTTCAGTATAGGTAATCGATATGTATATTGATTGAGTTCGCATGAACGCTTAACCCGAAATATGGGATGAGAGATAGGTCCCACCGGGCGTGTCAGAATCTGTAGGGTGTTTTTCGTCACCCCATTGAGATGGGAATACGCGCGCGCTTGTGAGGCACATTACAGATTCCCTCTGCCTAGGATAGGCTGGGGTTTATTGATTGTGTGGATCCGAATCTCCGGCAGCCGCGGACTAAGCTGCCGTTAATTACCCATCGTCTTTGGAGTGAGAGAATATCTGATTAACGGGTTAAACAGGTCATGCGAACTCAATATGCAGTGTATGTGTGTTGTGTTTTGAAATGGGGTTTTGGATATATCGGGGGCCCCGCAGAGTTTTTACAGGGGTCCCGCTACCCGGATAGCGGGATGGGGGTCAAGAGGGCTAGCAGCCCCCTTGCACGGTGTGGAGCAGCGTCCCGTTAGAAAAATTTTTCTAACAGGGACAGTGTCGTGGAGTATGTGTGTGTATATGTAAATACACATATATATAAAAAAAAAAAAGGAAAGGGCATCCAAAGGATGCGTGGGAAAAAGCGTCAGCGCTTTGGGTGCTCGCGTTTTGAGCGCAACGGCGCTAGCGCCCCACGTGTCGGACACGTGGACGCTCGGGCGCTAGCGCTTTAGACGCCAGAGCGCTAGCGCCCCACGTGCCAGGTATGTGGGCGCTTAGACGCTAGCGCTCTGAGCGCAAGAGCGCTAGCGCTTTCGCTTTGAGCGCTAGCACCCCACGTGCCAGGCACGTGGGCGCTCGGGCGCTAGCGCTCTGAGCGCAAGAGCGCTAGCGCCCCACGTGCCAGGCGTTCGGAAGGCAAAAGGGACTTGGTCCCTGCAATGGGAGTTGTACTCTCAGAAATGAGCACTTATTATTTTGTATATATGTATATATATGAGGAGTTAAACTCCTAGGATATTTTGAGGCTGATGAAGGGGCTTCTCCCCTTGAGCCCTGGATCTTCTCCAAAGTGGGGTTTCTGGAGATGAGTCTTCTTCTTCTTGTCGTTTGGCCGGATCTTGGAGAAAGGGGGTGAGATTTAAAAATCTCCTCTTTTTGAGATCTAATGGAAGATCCAAGCTCCCATTTGTGGGTTTTGTGGTGAAAAACTATTTGGTTTTGGAAAAGGAAGAGTTAAACTCTTGATTTAATTCAAAAGAAAGAAGAAGGTTTTAAAACATTGAGGAAGGAGAAAGAGGCAGATGCCCTAATTTTTTAAGAATGAAAAGTGTATCTTTTATTCATCATCATGTTGCCTTATATAGGCTTACATATTTACATATAGCCCCTTGGGCTTTACAAAATGGCATCTTGCCCATCACATGTCTCATGTGCTATTTCATTTTGCACATAAGCCATGGGCTTTACAAAAATTTGGCTTTATGCCCATTTTGCTTACATTCATGCACAAAAAATTACATCAAAATTATTTGTTACGTGATTTTTTATTTCAGCATGGAGGAGTGCCGGGCGCTTCATGTTCGGACTCGAACTGGGCATGGGCCCACTTGGCTTGGGGTTGACCTTTACTTTGACTTGGTCAACCGAGGTACAATTTTCGACCCCAACACCAAGTAAAGGAGGCTATTGGCGTAAGCATCGATTTAGCAGAGTCCATGCCAACTCGAATTAAGAGATCATGTATGTACTTATGCTGTGAGAGATGTAAGCCCGAAACACTTCGATGAGCTCGATTCCAAGAAAATAATATATAGGACCAAGGTCCTTTAAGGCAAAGGATGATGCAAGATCAGTAATATCACCATTGATCTCCTTAGAGGAGGAACCTGTGATAAGAATATCATCGACATATATAAGAATAAAGAGCAATGAAGTCGTTGTCCTTCTAATGAAGATAGACACATCGGCCCGAGAGTCAACAAATCCTAACTCATGTAGACGATCACGAAGTCTAGTGAACCAAGCACGAGGGGCCTGTTTCAAGCCGTATAAGGATTTATGAAGACAAACATGACTTGGAAAGCGAGGATCAACAAAACCAATTGGTTGCTTCATGTAGACTTTATCTTTAAGTAAGCCATGAAGGAATGCATTGGAGACATCCAATTGCTTGACCTCCTAATCATAGATGATTGCAAGAGACAACACAACACGAATGGTAACTGGCTTAACAACAGGACCGAAGGTTTCCTCATAGTCTAGTCCAGGTTGTTGATCGAATCCTTTTGCTACCAAACGCGCTTTATATCGATCAATGGTGCCATCAGATTTTCGCTTGATTTGAAAAACTCATTTGTTACCAACTAGATTTTTACCCGGTGGAAGTGGAACCAAACTCCATGTGTTGACCATAAGTGCCTTGAACTCCTCAGGCATAGCAACTCACCAACGGGGATCCTTTGAGGCAGTGGTGTAGCAAGTAGGTTCTGTTTCAAGCATAGAACTTGCAAGCATTGCATATTTCAGATTAGGTTTATGAATGCCTAACTTGGCCCTAGTTTGCATTGGATGAAAAGAGATGGAATTAGTGGTAATAGAAGTGGTAGGGAGGCATGGATTAGATGGAGTAAATACCTGAACAAGATTAGGAGATGGGTGATGTGACCCATTCAAGGTCGTCATAAGAGACGCTTCTATAGCTGGAGTTGCAATCGCGACACTATCTTACCGGCTAGGCACTGAAGTCCTAGCAGGTGGAATTGGGGTGGAAGGACAGTGACTAGGAGCAGATGAGGGTAACCTGCAAGGAAACAGGACTGTAGGTGGACCAAGAATAGAGTGTTGACTTGTAAGCACTGTACTGGGAATCAAAACTTGTTTTGTAGCAAAAGGAAAATCAGATTCATCAAAAACAACATTGCGAGAAATATAGAGCCTACCTGTTTCTATGTGATGACATTTGTAATCTCGATGTTTGCTACTATAACCAAAGAATACATAACGAGCGGACCGAAACTGAAGCTTATGTTTGTTGTAAGGACGTAGATGAGGATAACATGCACACCCAAAAACCTTAAGAACTGTATAATCTGATGGTTTGCCAAATAACTTTTCCTATGGAGAAGAAAAATTAATGACTTTTGAAGGCAAAAGATTTATAAGATAGGTAGCAGACTCAAAAAGCATTAAGCCAATAAGAATGAGGAACCGAAGCATCGGCAAGCAAAGTTAAACTTGTTTCAACAATATGCCGATGCTTTCGTTCAGAACCATTTTGTTCGTGAATATGAGAACATGACACTCGATGGGTAATGCCTGAAGAAGATAATAAGGAAAAGAGAGGCTTGAATTCAGTTCCACCATCAATATGTAAACATTTAATTTTATGTCCAAAGAAGTTTTCAACTTTGTTTTTGAAATGAATGAATACAGATTGTACTTCAGATTTGCATGTTAATGGAAAAATCCAAGTAAATCGACTAAAACCATCAACAAAATGTAAATAATATTTTGCACCAAACTTTGAAGGAAAAGATGCAGGCCCCCAAATATCGGAGTATATCATCTCCAATGGATTATGAACAACATTATGACTGTGAACAAAAGGAAGATGATGGCTTTTTCCAAGTTGACAAGAACTACAAAAGGAAAAAGTTTTATTTGATACAGGTAACCCAAAACTAGATAACACACGATGAGTTATGTGACGGTCAGGATGACCTAAACGTTGATGCCAAATGGAGGTGGAATCCCGTTATCTAATCAATGCCCACTTTCGATCAGTATCTTTATTGCTGAAATCTTTTATTTGAAGCTGGTAAAGGCCATCCTTAAGCGGTCCCTGAAGGATTACATTCCCCGTAAGATTGTCCTGAACATGAAAGCCAATTGAGTTAAACACAAAGGAACTATTATGATCTTTGCAAAATTGTGAAATGGAGAGCAAATTTTTGCGGATAGATGGAACATGTAAAACATTTTGCAAGGTAAAAGAGCAGTTTGTGTATGTATAGGAGAGGATCCAATGTGAGAGATACGCAAACCTGTTCCATTACTAACAACAATACTTTCAGAACCATTGTAATCCTAGTGAAGAGAGAGGTTGCTTAGATGGGCAATGAGATGATTTGTTGCATTAGAATCTGGATACCAGTTCGGATCCGATGGCAGCAATGAGGTAGAGGCTATAAAAGCTGAGGGTTGCAAGGAGGCCCCATGATAAGAGGTATCAAAGCGGCGACGACATGTGATCACTGTGTGATCAAGAATGCCACATAATTGGCATTAGATGGAACTCTGGTTGGAGGAAGAACCACTATGGTGTCCATAACGCCCGCGACCACGACCACAGCCGTGGTGAAAACCGCCACGACCTTGTTGAGCACCACGATGGCCAGCGCCGATATAGGACTGGATATGAGATCCACGGTCCTGTGATGGTTGCTTTGAAGCAACATTTGTAGATAGTGTGATTCTCCGTAAGACGGGCACATCGTTGTAGTCGATACTCATAGCTCAAAAGAAGGTTGTTGACATCACCAAAGGAAAGATCGTCAAGCATGCTGTAAAGAGGGAGGACAATATGGTCATATGTTTGATTAAGACCACTGATAATTTGATCAAGAAGATCATGTGGAGAGACATAATAGCCCACGACAGCAAGAGAATCAGCAATGTGTTTGATCTTTTTGATGTAATCCTCCATTGAGAGAGACCCCTTCTGAATGTTGGATAGCTCATTCTTATGATCATGAATCCTTGCTCGTGAGGAGGATGCAAACAAAGTTTGTAAGGTTGACCATACCGATTGAGAGGTGGAACAACTTATGACTTGAGCTAGAATACCCTTTATGAGAGAAGAGAGAAACCAGCCAAGAATCAATTGATCTTATTCTTGCCATGCGGTGTATTCTGGGTTGAGCATGGCTGCGGCTTCAGAGAGAGGCTTCAGAAAGAGAGGAACTTGCTGCAGCAATAAACTCTGGTGGGTATGGAAATGTGCCATCGACATATCCAAGAAGATGAAGACCACGAAGAATCGGCACAAACTGAGCTCGCCAGAGGAGGTAGTTTTGGCCATCGAGCTTGATAGAAATCATGTTGAATAAATTCTTAGATTGAAAAGCTGTAACAAGGCTTGGATTGGAAGTCATGGTGGTGGAGGATGAGATAGACATGATGCTGTAAGAAGGTGAGAAAAAATTGAGAGGTGGCCGATTAGTCTTTATGGATCTGATACCATAAAAGATAATATCAATTGGTGTCAATTACACACCACATCAGAGGTTTCTATTAGTATTTATAGAAGAGTAGTACACCTAGATATGATCTAGATAGTTACAGGAGATGAGATACATTTGTTACAAATGGTTATGATTTAGAGAGTTGCTGGGGATTTTTGGAGTTGTTGGAGACCCTTGGTTGTTATGATTATCTCTATCATTCTTGAATTGCAAACTGGATTGTTATCAACCCAATTCTGAAGGGTTTGTCCAACAATCTAGAGTTTAAGATGGGTTAATGAGATGAGAAAGATGGAGCCATGGCAAAACTTTATAGAAGGGAATAAGCTGTTTGAATGGACGCAGAATAGAGGAGCGAGCACAAGTTCCAACTTCTTACTGCATAACTCTAGTGAAAAAAATTCTAACCCGAGTTACATTTTGACGGTAAAAGACATAACATGGGTAATTTTGGTGAACAAAGTACTTTTGGTGGTGAAGTTTGAAATTTCAAGCTTTTGGGGTTGAAATATGGAAATACCTAAGTTTTGGGGGTGACATATGAGAAAAACCCATATTATTATGCATAAAATTGTCTTATGTACTTTAGGTGCTATTCGTCTTAAACCTTTTTTAAGATCCCCTTTACCTAAAGGGCATGTACTTCATTTAAATATGCACTCTTCGAAACATTACTCTTACATATACACGTATACAAAAATCTAGAGTTTATATAATATTCATTCATATTTTATAATCTTGCTCCTGCATTTGATTTAAAATTTAAAATTTTTTACTACATACTTAGCTTTGTCTATCAGACTACACAATAGAGCCGTCTTTTGTACATGTGATGGTATTCAAATATGTATTGCACAAATTTCTCAATAAAGCTATACTTAATTAGTTATTCTAAACTTTTAATGTCAGTAAATTAAAATGATCGGTTGAAGGAATTGCTTCATATGCATGTATCTGCACACTATCACTAGGTATATAGCATATGTTATCCAATTATTATTAAATGAATATCATTTTCTTATACTAACATATTATTTGTATTATTAATAATTTTGGTCCAGTTAAATAAGGAAATATGTGTAATTATTCAATTATTACTTTTATTAGTAGTTTTTATAAATTTCTAAAACACAGTATGTGAAATTTCTCAAAAAATAGATCTAAACCTATAAAGGAGGAACCGGGCTATTCAACGTAAATAATGTAATGAATGAGAAGTGCATCTTAGCCAAAATGCTTTCTTTCATAAGGCTATTACTTAATTATATCTAATTGATACATTGTTGGCATACTAGAGCTACACATCTCTTGCATAAACTAGAGCGCTGGTGAATGAATTATATTATGGAGCCAGATTTTCCGAACTCGCGACAAATATGTACCGGATAGCCCTAATTGAACCTTTTGTTGGTTAGGGTGGTTGATCTTGTTATGGATGACATGCAGTACTGTCTTTATTTTTATCTGTTCATTTATTATTTGCTGGACTTTTCATGTGTTATGGTCCTTATCCTTGTGTGGTGCTTCATATGATGAATTATTGATTTCAGGCACCAGTCTTGGCTAGGTACCCATCCAGCTTATCTTTGACTGCGTACTCATACTTTTTTGGGGCGCTTTTGATGGTTTTATCGGGTTTATTTGCAACTAATACTTATGAGGATTGGACCTTGACAAAATCTGAGATATTTGCGGTCTCATATGCTGTAAGTTTTTACTAAGTTTTTTACCTAAACAACTTTTTTTTATTTACTTTTTCGAAATTTGATTGTAAATGTTCGAGGGAAGTGAGGCAAGATTAGCTTATACCATGCACATTAGCTTATGCCTGCTTCAACACATTAGTGCTGGTGTAAATCATTAGCACCAAAAAAGTGGGTACACCTTAATATTTATGGATGCAGAACGTAAGCATGTCTGGCCAAGGATCGGCACAGTGGTTTTTTCAAGTCTGGGTAAATTCCAGACAGAAAGAGGCATAATATGATATTATGGTAGGTAATTGCATTAATATCTACGGTACGAGGTAAAGCCAAAGAGCCACATTGTGATTCATTGCCATTGTACAACATACAATACTTTGCTTAGAAAACTATATTTCACTTATTATATTAAGTGTCGATATAATTGACGGAATGACCATCCTAAAGAGCTGAATTTAAGAAAAGATTCATAGAGCTGATGGTAAAGTTTAGATAAAAGCTTGATAAACAGACTTAATACTTAGCTTTGCTATGTGCAACAACATTTTATTTGTAGGCTATTAAGTTAGGATCTTATGATTGTAGAATGAAGGGAAGAATTAAAGTTCGCTGCCAGTAAATTATATGTATCTTGTGCTATCTGGGATGGTATCTCTATGTAAAAATTTATCGTCTCTTGATTTTTCAGGGAATTGTTGCATCCGCTCTTAACTACTGCCTATTAACTTGGTCAAATAAAATTTTAGGCCCTGCATTGGTGGCCTTGTACATCCCACTTCAGCCTGTAGCGTCTGCGTTTTTGACGAGAATTTTCCTTGGCAGTCCCATTTATCTCGGAAGGTTTGGCACAAATCTTGATGCCATTTTCTTTTCATGTGTTTCTTTATCTTCTTCTTAACTCATGTTGATTACTAAGCTTTTAGTAGCATAATTATTTACTTATTTTCTCATTAACGTCACTTTCGACCTATGGACTAATATGTGATATACTAATCTTACTTGTACATATTTACATCGGGCAGTAGACTTGGGTGCTTTCTGTGTGATGGTCGTCAACCTTATAAAGTTTCTTCGCACTTTCTATTTTGTTATCATGAGCGAAAACCACATATAAAAAGATCTTATCAGAATGGATTGCCAAGCCGATGAAGGAAATGAAGCAACACTTAAAATTGTTTAAATTTATATGAGTTTAATGGGGTTGCGGTTGAATTTGTTTGCTAGTCATTACTGAAATTTCCTAACTGTCTCCCTTCAACTACAGCATTCCGAAATGCTGATAAACTAAATCAAAGTGTTTTTTTTAATCATTTTTACTTGCACAAAATGAACTTACAGCAGCTTGCTTGTGTTTGTTCTCTAAACTCTAAAGTGCAGCATATGTTTTTATTTCAACAGTTAATTCCTTGTGTAGCCAACCCCAAAAATTTGGGATAAAGGCTTGTTTTCGTCGTTGTCATAGCAGAAGCAGTAAATTTTCTGAGTTCATGATGCAAACAATGTTAGTGTTACCAAAGCAAAATGTATTACAACTTTTTTGCGGTTTTGGTCGCTAGCATGCATGTATTTTTCGTGGGATCGGTTCTGCTACAATTTTTTCCACAGTTAATATGATTAAATTGAATACCGCATGCCAAACTAAATTGTGTAGGATATTTTTGAACTGGTCGTAATCGTGAGATAAGGCAATAATTTATTTTGATTCTGAGACTGACATAAATTTATGCTGGCAGCATTATTGGAGGAGCTTTAATCATCTCTGGCCTATACATGGTCACTTGGGCCCGCTATAAAGAGAGACAGGCAACCACGGGGATCGCCTATTCAAAAGTCAATTCAGAACCGCCTCACGATGATCTATCACCCCTGAAGAGAGGTGTCAATTTCCTTGGCCTCGCATCGAGCCACACAAATCATGAAAAAATTTAGACCTCTACCTCATATTTTCCTTTCCTTTTTTCCTTTTTACTAAATTACACTAAACTGCCTCCAACTATTGATTTTTGCACTAAACTGCCTTAACGATTTTTCTTCTTATTACAATAAGCCCCTTTAAAGTGTTGCACTTGAGGCTATATTTGTGAGAGTTTACCATAATAAAAGAACTTTAAGATAGTTTAGTGGGAAAAAACGATAGCTAATGATAGTTAATGTAATATATCCTCTTTGCTGTCCTTTCCTCTTATCAAAGGAATATAGCGATCATACCATCGAAGAATCTAACCCGCCTTGCAAAAGCACAATAGCTACTACTCGTTTCTCCTAGACCGTCTACCTTTGTTTCAGATCGCCGTCTCCTTTATTCGGTGCTCAACTTGGTTATTGTTCTCTTAACACTCATACATGTTTTATTCTTCATGAGGAACTATATATATCTTCAGCTTCATAGTTTCCATTTCAAACTATATTTGTTAACTTGTTGAATTTGAGTGAGTCCATAGCATCAATGAAAGCAGTTAAACCTCAAGGTACCTCTCCCGCGGCTACTGAGCATCCGAAGGCTCAGCCAATGAAGCCCACCGGGACCAAACCGGCGCCAAAGAAGACGGTGCTGAAGCCACAGGAACCTAAAAAGGTCATTTTCTACATATAACCCCTCTTTCTTTTCGCCGAATTGCAGGAAACCACCCTAATCCTAAATAAATCGCACTGTGCCACCAGTTGTTCCAAAAGTGCAGGTTATTTAGGGTTGGCGTAACAAGAATTTCCTGTAATTTAAATTTTATTTCTTTTTTTGGGTTCTTATAATTGATGTTGATGATTATGCAGATGACAGTCCCAGCCCCTAAGGCAGCTCTACAAACTAAGTAGAGGATTCAGATGGATATAATGTATTAGTATCTTGGTGATGATGGTGGCAGCATGTATGAATGAAATAAAACAGGATGCAACATGTATTATGTATAATATTAAATAATTATTATGGATAAGTAATGCTATATAGCACATATAGCTTCTCCTTCACGTGTTTGCTCCATGATCGTCTCTTTAAATCGGATTGTAAACTATACAGTTTTGTCGTGTTTTTACAGGTACAAATTGCTTATAGTTGGACCTGCATTCTATTGTTTTGACTGTAAAATTAATGAAAGTTATATATAGTAAATAAATGCATGTATTTCACTAATATACAATTTTCAAGATTTTTTAATCAAAACCACAAATTTGAGTCTTAGATATAGTCGGAAAAAGAAATGTTTAAACTACATCCTCAGAATTTAATGCGAAAGTCTTGTTTGGTTACTGGTTGCTATTTATACTTGACATAGACTGTTGAAAATAATAGTATCTGCCAAGGATTGGTTGTGATTTATTGGGCATCAATTTGTGCATATTTGGGGTGCTATAATGCAGTTGTCCCTCTCTGAAGTGTTATAATTAGGGCAGAATCCTAACTCAAAATCCTTAGGCACCAAGGGAAATTTATCAAAATAAGTTTCAGATATTCATGTTGTTATCAAAATATTCATACCTTAGATAATCATGTTGTTAGCAAAATATTTCTTCTAGTTAAAATAGTGAAGGTGATTACACATGATATAACGAGGAGAGAGCTGCTGATTATATTTGCAACCGGTTTTCATCTAGTTTCAAAGAAGCATATCTCTTGTGGTAAAACTTTCTTCCAAAATAAGTGGTCGCCGACTTGCGATTACTAGAATGGTTCCATCCAAATAAAACGAAATTTCATCTGGTTTCATAACATCAACTTCCATCTAGTTTGGTAACATCTTCATTTTTCTCTTTTGCTTTAACTTATCCTGCCACATTTTAGAATAATTTGCAAATCACTCTTTTTGGATCAGGGTGGCAATGAAGATTTAACGTTTTTGAAACAAACAAGATCTTCTTCATCAAAATAAAGAGAAAATATTCATAAAAATACAAATAAAAATACGGTACATAAGAAAAATGTGATGATATCAGGTACGCCATTTCAGAAAAACACTATTTTACTACGGTCGGTCAAGAGCAATCACGCACTGGACTGTTTTGGCCTATGAATGGCTATGAGAGATGGAATAGGCTCTGGTATATTTGCAGTGGAGAAAACAGAGAGAGCATTGAGAAGGCCAACCATATATAGGAGATTGATATTTTCAGTGTGTTTTGAGAGATGGTTTTATGAGATTTTATAGGGAGTTACGAGAACAACTGCATCATCATTAATCACCATTACAACGGATAAAAGGATTAATTAAGATCATGAACGGATGCTCGGTAACACATTTCCGGTACGCACAGGCGCGCCTTGATCATTTTTAGTTCGCACCTTGCCATCTTTAGTTTCGTGAGGCATCTCAACTGAACAGAACAAAAGACTAACAATGAAAAAGAGGTTTTCCATAACCGATTTGAGTTTTGAAATACCCGTGAATTCCAACAAAAAGAACTGCTTATGACTCTGAATTCTTTTTATTTGTAGCACTAAACAACATGTTTTTTGTATTTTTTACAATCCTATATACATAATGTAAAGATATAGAGAGGTGGCAGAATTTTCAAAATGCTAATTTTGCCCTCATAAATTTTGGTATTTCCACTTTCTACTGCCGTCTGTCCTATCTTCTTTTCAAAATGTCAATTTTGCCCTCACAGATTTTGGTATTTTCACTTCGTATTGCCACATGTCCCATCTTCTATTGGCGCCTGTGCCCACCTCCTGCTCTATTTAAGATGGAGCACTTCATCCCCATTCTCTACTCAAAAGAGAAAAACCAAAAATAAAAAAAAGTTGAGAGAGTGGAGAGAGAAAGACCTTTAAAACTCTACCGATCTTCTTTTCCTATTTTGCATTCAGGGTTGAAGGACGAGAATAGCAATATTTGTGCTGTGTGTTTTGAAGAAATTGAGATGGATAACAACGGTGATTTAGTCGAACGAGTGCAGTTGTGTTGTGATCATACATTCCACATGAAGTGTATTGTTTCTTGGTTGTTCAAGAAAAACTCATGCTCACTATGCCGATGTGAGAAGCCACGTCAAATAAGTTAAGATGTCACTGTTAGTTTTTCTTTATTGATTGATCGTCTGTTGTTTCTGTTATTTTGACATGTAAAATTCGAAGAAGAATAAACAATGTTAACAAGTTCTGATTGTGTTTTATAATATTTTCAATTGGTTTAATATGGTTAATACGATGATCAAATGATACATTTTATGGATATATGGTATAAATCATTTAATTTTCTAACTCGGTCGTGTTTTTGCAATTAAATTTAGCAAATGACGGAAAAGAAGAAAAAAATTGGGAAGATGCCAGCATGCAAGTGTAGAAAAAACTCAAATGAAAAAAAACAATGAGATTGCCAATTGGTTTTAATGGGTCCTTCTTTGTTAGGAACAACGGGTTTATAATCATAATCCGTAACAAGCATAAGTAAGAATTATTAAACAGAAAAAGACAGTAGTCATGAAAAAAGAGAAAGAAGTTACCATTTCCAAAAAGACTGTAAAAAAATAGGGACGTTATCAGATAGAAATAGGACAGAAATGACAAGTCGGACGGAATAGATCAAAAGAAAAACTGCTAAAATTAGAAAACTGCTAAAAATAAAAGTTGTTAGAATGAAAAACTAATTATTTGATTGCGTCCCAAATTTATTCCCGATACTTCCTGTCGAATCTTAACTCATTCGGGTGCTAATTTCACTCCTAATTCGAAAGTCAAAATTCGGAGCAAATCTTTGACCGCGATTTCGGGGCCTTAAATGATGGATTTTCGCGATTCCGGGAGATGTCAATGTAATGCCTAGAGCAATCCATTGACCCAGACGATTTTGCGAGATCTTCGATTTAGCTGGTGGAACCACGAATCGGACAAGATTTGACAGTTTGCGATTCTCGGATTGAACTAGACCCGACGTGTTTTGGATCGGTCGAGCAACTCCAAGTAGGCTAGGGTTGCATCAATAAGGCATAATACCAGCGCATATACTGAGAGGGTACAAAGGCCCACGTGCAAGTGCATGCGGTCGCAAAATAGTGACGTTAATATTAGTCATAATTTGACAGAAAAAGAAAAAGACATTAGTCATGACGGCCAGAAAAATGACATTAGGCATGATTTGACAGAAAAGGACATTGGTCATGATGGACTGTAGAAAAATAGTGACGTTGGCATTGGCTATCGTTTGACAGAAAAAGGACATTAGTCATGATGGACTGTAGAAAAAAAATGACGTTAGCATTGGTCATGATTTGACAGAAAAAGGACATTAGTCATGTCCACCTCCTATTGCCACATGTCCCATCTCTTATTGGCACCTATCCCCACCTCTACTCTATTTAAACCAAGGCACTTCATTTTCGATCCTTACAAAAGAGAAAGGGTAAAAAAAGGGTAAGCCAGAAATATTTTGCATCTCTTAATGGCACAAAATCCTGATGTAGGACAGCCATTGCCTCTCTCAATGGTCAAAGAGTATAACAAACCGTCGTTGTTTCTCCTGCTCCATGCAAAGCTGACGCCCATGTCATCGGATGCCGACGGTATTGATCCTTCCATTTGGACTCACGGGTACATTGAAGACTCCGCCCAAGTGATCATTCCCTCTCCCGTTGGCCCTCGTGATGGTACAAAGTGTATTTTGGACGAAATGCCATCTTTTAAGCATCGCAAATATGTAGCCTCTAAATTACGTTCGCCCGAGAACTGTCATAGCTTCGCCGGCTGGGTGGTGCATCGTAAATGCCCCATCCAAGATCAACATCACATGTATCTTGAAACGGAGATCAGCAAATTCGTCCATGAAGCTGTGGAGGTAGCAAATGCTAAATTTCATATCAAGATATATGTTTATACTAGTGTTGATAGGACTGTGACAATTAAAAGATCACGTAAGCGAAAGAGACAAGAGTTGAAGGACGGGATTGACGATATTGTTTGTGCGGTGTGCTTCGAAGAAATTGAGAAGAATAGCAGTGGTGATTTGTTCGAAGGAGTGCAGTTGTGTTGTAACCATGCATTCCATATGAATTGCATTGTTCCTTGGTTGTTTAACAATAACTCATGTCCGCTATGTCGATATGAGAACCCATGTAAAATAGATTAGGATGTTAATTTTAGTTTTTCTTTATTGGTCAACCTTCTGTTATTTCTGTTATTTTGGCATGTAAGTTTCGAAGAAGGGATGAACAATGTTCACAAGTTCTGATTGTGTTTTCAAATATTTTCAATGGTTTAATATATTTAATATGATGATCATATGATGTATTTGGATATATAGTATAAATCACTTAATTTTCTAACTCGGTCGTATTTTTGCAATCAATTTTGACAAAGGACAGAAAAGGAAAAAAAATTGAGAAGGTGACAGCGTCTAGGTATAGAAAAACTCAAATAAAAAGGAATAATGATATCACCAATTGGTTTCAACGGATACTTCTTTGGTTGGAAAACATGCATGTTATAATCATAATTCGTAACAATCATAATTAAGTATTAGTAAACAGAAAAACACATTAGTCATGATGCTCTTTTTTAATTGGTAAGTGGTGCAGCTCTGCTTTGGGATGCAGCGCTTCTAAACAGATTTAAGTGAAATTGAAAAAAAGAAAGATGACAATGACAATTTCACCAAATTAGGGTTTTATTTAATTAAAATTTGTCTCTTATAATTGCAAAATGTAAATCACAACTAATTTTCTAATAAAAGAAGAACTGCTAAAAATAGAAAAAAATTGCTAAAAATAAGGCATAAAACCAACTTCGGAATTTTCGGGTTGAACTAAACGTGACGTGCATCAATAAGGCATAATACTAGCGCATAAATTGATAAAGGACAAAGGCTCGCGTGCATGTGCATCCAGTTGAGTACGTATATGAGGGAAAACGTTATCAGGTACAGACAGGACAGAAAATGGACATTGGTCACGATGGAAGAAAAATAGTGTTAACGATACGAAAATAGTGAACTTAACATTAGTCTTGATTTGACAGAAAAAAACATTGGTCACGATAGACTGTAGAAAATAGTGACGTTAACATTGATAGTGATTTGACATAGAAAGGTAACGACAGAAAAAGGACATTAGTAATGACGGACTGTAGAAAAATAGTGACCTGAATATTGGTAGTGATTTGACAGAAAAAGGACAGTAATCATGACGGACTGTAGAACAACAGTGATGTTAACGTTATTCATGATTTGACAGAAAAAGAACAGTAGTCATGACGGACTGTAGAACAACAGTGACGTTAACGTTATTCATGATTTGACAGAAAAAAACAGTGGTCATGAAAGACTGCAGAACAACAGTGGCGTTAACGTTATTCATGATTTGACAGAAAAAGGACATCAGTCATGAAGGACTGCAGAACAACAGTGACGTTAATATTATTCATGATTTGACAGGAAAAGGACATCAGTCATGATAGACTGTAGAAAAATAGTGCTAATGACAGAAAAAGGACAATAGTCATGACGGACTGTAGAAAAATAGTCACCTGAACATTGATAATGATTTGACAGAAAAAGGACATCAGTCACGATCGACTGTAGAAAAATAGTGCCGATGACAGAAAAATGACAATAGTCATGACGGACTGTAGAAAAATAGTGACGTTGACATTTGACATGATTTGATAGAAAAAGTACATTAGTCATGATGGACTGTAGACGACAGAAAAAAGACAATAGTCATGACGGACTGTAGAAAAATAGTAACCTGAAATTGGTAACGATTTGACAAAAAAGGACATTAGTCATGACGGACTGTAGAAGAACAGTAACGTCAACGTTATTCATGATTTGATAGAAAAAGTACATTAGTCATGATGGACTGTAGCAAAATAGTGTTGACGAGAGAAAAAGGACAATAGTCATGACGGACTGTAGAAAAATAGTAACTTGAACATTGGTAACGATTTGACAGAAAAATGACATTAGTCATGACGGACTGTAGAACAACAGTAACGTTAACGTTATTCATGATTTGACAGGAAAGAGACATCAGCCATGACGGACTGCAGAATAACAGTGATGTCAACGTTATTCATGATTTGACAGCAAAAGGACATCAGTCATAACGGACTGCAGATCAACAGTGGCGTTAATATTGGTCGTGATTTGACAGAAAAAGGACATCGGAATGCAGAACAACAGTGACGTTAATATTGACCGTGATTTGACAGAAAATGATTTGACAGAAAAAGAAATCAGTCACGATCGACTGTAGAAAAATAGTGCTGATGTAATGAAGAAGAGAGATACGTTACCAGATATAAAAGGACGGTAGAAAAATAAAAACGTTAATAGTGATGAGACATAGTAAATAAAATAAATTCATATGATAAAACCAAAATATTTTATCAGAAATTTAAAAAAATAAAAATGATTGAATTTGTTTTTGTGTCCACCTCCTATTGACGCCATGCCTCGTCATCTCTTTCCCCTATTTAATCCAGCGTTTTTTATCTTCTTTCTCACTTGAAGAAAAAGGGAAAATATTGAAAAAAGAGAAAATAGAGAAAGAGAGAGATCCTATTCTTACCAAATTCTGGATTTTCCAACACTTTTGAAACTTAAATCCTTGGCTTAGATCGTTTCAAAGCACCATATTTTCAGTAAGTATTTTTATGTCTTTATTTGTTTTCTTCTTCAACATATATGATCATCAATCAGGATGGTTTGCTCTAAACTTTATTTTCCATAACTAAACTTTTCTTTTTCAACGTATTATTTTTCATTCTTCATTTAGTATTTTTTTAACTGATGGGAATATTTTTAAAAGTTGTCATTATTAATGCAATACTTGACTTGAATTGATATTTTTTTCCATTTGCAGGAAAGCGTTCGTTTGATTTGATCAACAACAAAATTGGAGTAAAAACTAAGGTAACAAAAAATCTATTATTCGAAAAATTCAATATTTAAGATTTTTATTTATTTATGCTTATATGTAGAAGTAAATTATTTGTTCTCTAAATTTAAATTCCTATTGGTATCTGTACAGTTTTTCATTTAAATTATTAATAAATGATGTGACATATTTATTGTTGTTAGTTAATCATTTATGTTGATCTTTATAATTGTTTCTATTGTGATATTATCTTTTGTCTTTTATTTAGCTATGCATGGGAATAAATCAAAACACTCTCGCAAACCGTTATCAGAAGCACAAAAACAACGTAAACGTGAACGTGAAAGAATAAGATATCAAAAAAAACGGTCATCCAACACTAATACTAAAAATGATGAATTTTCTTTCAAGCGAAAGCGAGAGGAATTTGATTTTGGTGTCCCGCACTTCAAAAGACGATTAGAACAAATTCCTGATTTTTCTACCAATGTTGAATGCAACACATCTTTGATGGATGATGATACCGTTTTGTATCATTCTACGGAAGTGGGCTTTTTGAATGATCATCATATAGTTAATAAAGATATTCATTAAGATTTGTCATGCAGTCAAAAAAACGATAATGATAGTAAGAGCACGCTTCATTCTCATTATATATTCTTATAAAACACAAAGTTTTATCTAATTTTACTTGAATGTTTGATATTAATTATATTTAAAGAACATATTACTCAAAAAACTTAAATTTTTTAAATTTTTTTGATTTACAAATATTTTACATGTTTTAAAAGATATAAGATTATTTTAAATAAACCCCTCTATAAATATAATAATATAATATATTACATTTTCTTATTGCTGATTAAATTCTAATGTATGTCTTATAATGATACATGATAAGAAAGTTTTAACGATAATTATTTAACAGATTGGCGTAGTCGTTTCCATTATTTGGGACCTCCTACTGAAAAATATTCTAGATGTGATGCAATTGTATGGAAAGAAGAAAGGGTTAGAACTAATGATAAGAAAAAAATAAATTATTCACTTTGTTGTAAGAGTGGAAAAGTCTCTCTGCCTCTTCTTGAGAAGACACCTGAAATGCTGGATTCTTTATTGAACTATCAAAATGTTTCTGAACAAGCTAAACAATTTCGGAAAAAAATTTGTTCGTTCAACTCTATATTTGCTTTTACATCTATTGGTGCAAAGATAGATTATCAAATTTTGAAAGGAAGGGGACCATATACATTTCGAATTCATGGACAAAACTATCATAGAATAGGTTCATTGCTACCGGCTATCGGAAGTCGACCTAAATATGCATAGCTTTATATATATGATGCCGAGCATGAAATTGAAAATCGAATTGCATCTATTGGAGATAATTGTAATGCTACAGAATATGATTCAGAAACTGTGAAAAGTTTAAAGGAAATGTTAGATAAATACAACAAATATGTTAAGAAATTTCGATGCGTACGTGATTGGTATGAGAACAATAAGGATAAAGAGTTTAGTTTGCGCATTCTTGATGATAGAAATCATAAGGGTCAACAATATAATAAACCAAATTCAACAGAAATAGCTGCTCTGATGATTGATGATGAATTTTTTCCTTCATCTACTCGAGATGTTATTGTCAACGATAGAAAAAAAAGATATCAAAGAATTAGTGAGATTCATCCAGCATACATGCCATTGCAATATCCCTTATTATTCCCATATGGAGAAGATAGTTGACATAATTATATTGAAGGTAACAATACGAAAAGAAAAAGGAATAAAGTTTCAATGAAGGACTTCTACGCATTTAGGTTACAACAGCGTTGTCATGAAGGAACAACGTTGTTGAGAGGTGGAAAATTATTACAGCAATATATAGTTGATGCTTATGCGTCTGTTGAAGGGAATCGTCTTGGATGGATTCGTAATAATCAAAAAACTTTACGATGTGAGTTATATAAAGGCTTGCAGGATGCTGTTGACGATGGTGATAATGATGCTCACACAATTGGTAAAAAAATCATTTTGCCTTCATCCTTTACTGGAGGTCCACGATACATGATTCAAAACTATCAAGATGCTATGGCAATTTGTGCATGGGCCAGGCCTCCGGATTTATTCATTACTTTTACATAAAATCCTAATTGGAAAGAAATACATAATTTTTTATTGATTGCTGGTGGTCAAAGTGCATCTAATAGGCCTAATATTGTTGCCAGAGTTTTCACTTAAAACTTATGCAGCTTCTTGATGATTTGATTAAATATAAATATTTTGGACGAGTAATTTCTGGTAGGTTATTGTCATTATTTGTTGATATGTGTTTTGTATATTGTTATATGTTTCTATTTAAAAGTTTAATTTTTCCATTTGTAGATCTATCTGTGGTAGAATTTCAAAAACGAGAATTACCACATTCTCATATCCTTATTACATTGGAAAGTTCAAAAAAAATAAAACTCGCAAAGGATATTGATAATTTAATTAGAGCTGAGCTTCTTGACATTAAAATGGAACCTTTACTTCATGATTTGGTAGTTACCCATATGATTCATGGACCATGTGGTACACATAATCCAAAATGTGTTTGCATGAAAAATAATAAATGTTCAAAAAAATTGCCTAAAATATTCAATGACCATACTATTATTGATGAAAAGGGATATGCAATTTACCGGAGACACAAATCAAGATCCTACACGGTAGATGGAAAGGATATTGACAACAGTTGGGTTGTGCCTTATAATGCAACTCTGCTACTGAAATATCAATCACATATTAATGTTGAAATATGCAATCATAGACGAGCAATAAAATATTTATTTAAATATGTGAATAAAGGATCTGATTTTGCAACAGCTATCATTCATCAAAATGTGGTCGAAAGATATGACGAGGTCAAATTATATTTAGATTCTAGATATATTGCAGCAGCTGAAGCTTCATGGAGGCTTTTTGAATTTAAAATAAATAAACGTCATCCTGCCGTTGAACGGTTGCAGTATCATCTTTTTGGTGAACAAATGGTTTTTTTTAGAGAAGATGGAACTGTTCAAGAAATAATGGAGTCTGAGCGAGCTAATAAAACAATGTTAACTGAATGGTTTACCATGAATCTTAAATTTCCTCATGCAAGAAACTATACTTATGTTGAGTTTCCAAATCATTTTGTTTGGAACAAAAAAAACTTATGTTGGAAGTAACGAAAAAGAAGGAAAGTGATAGGTAGATTACCTTATGCACATCCTGCCGCTGGTGAAAGATATTATTTCAGGATGTTGTTGACAATAGTGAAAGGAAGGATTAATTTTATTGATATGAGAATAATTGATGGTGTTGAACATGAAACTTATAAGGCAGCATGTATAGCACTTGGACTTCTTGATGATGATAATGAATGGAACTTAGCACTCCAAGAAGCGTCTAAGTGGGCTACGGCTAATCAACTTCGTCGCATGTTTTGCACGATGTTACTTTTTAACGAAGTTATGAATCCTCGAGAACTATGGGATTTACATTGGGAGGCCATGAGTGATGATTATGAAAGACGTTTGGAAAATTTGCATCCTGATTTAAAAATTGTACTCGGTAACGAACAATTAAGAGATTTTGCGCTTCATGATATAGATGTGATTTTGTCGTATAATAATAAAAGCTTGAGAGATTTTCCATTTATGCCGATACCCTCTCCTAGCAATTTAAACAAGAACAATAGATTGATATTTGAGGAGCTAAATTATGATACTTTTGAGTTGTCGAAAAAATCTATTGAATTGGAATGTGGTTTAAATGATGAACAAAGAAAAATCTTTGATGCGGTTATAAATTCGTGTGAAAAAAATATTAGAAGGCTATTTTTTGTGTATGGAGGTGATGCAACTGGCAAAACATACTTATGGAATGCAATTTTAGCGAAGTTGCGTAGTAAGAAACAAATCGTTCTTGCAGTTGCATCTTCTGGCATTGCTTCTTTGTTACTACTGGGAGGACGTACAGCACATTCAAGATTCAAAATTCCTATCGATCTTCATGAGTTTTCATCTTGCGCAATATCTCGCCAATCTAATCTTTCTTCTCTAATCAAAGAAACAACACTGATTATTTGGGATGAAGCTCCGATGATAAATCGCTTTGCATTTGAAGCCGTAGATCGAACTTTCAAAGATATTCTATCTAATATTAATCCACAATTTGAGAATAAACCATTTGGTGGAAAGACTGTTGTTCTTGGTGGTGATTTTCGACAGATTTTACCAGTCGTCCGTAAAGGTAGGAGACAACAAATTGTGTCCGCTACATTACATAAATCATATCTATGGGATCAATGTGAGCTGTTTATACTGACAAAAAATATGCGTGTTCATACGAATACGAGGTCAGAAGAAGACAACGAAAATTTTGCAAAATGGCTAATCGATATTGGTAATGGTGATGTTAAAGGAATTCAAATGGGCAACGATTGTGATGATAATTGGATAGAGATTCCGGATTCAATGTTATCTAATCACAGACTTGGAATTAGTGGATTAATAAATGAAATATATATAGATTTAAATGATAATTATCAAAATCCGCGGTATTTGGAATCAAGAGCAATACTTGCATGTAGAAATGAAGAAGTTGATGAAATTAATAGGAAAGTCATATCTCAAATTAGTGAAGAAAGTCGGATTTACTTGAGTGCAGACACGAAGGTTTCTGTTGCTGATGATTCTGCTTGCAATGATTTTTTACATACAATGAATTTTTAAATTCATTGATATGCTCTGGATTGCCTCCTCATTCGCTTGAGCTTAAAGTAAATACACCGATTATGCTACTTCGTAATTTAGATCAAAGTATTGGTTTATGTAATGGCACACGTCTTATCATTAAACAGTTAGGTGAAAGGGTCATAAAAGCAGAAATCATGACTGGTACAAATATTGGAAAATGTGTGGCAATCCCAAGAATAATTATGTCAAGTGATAATGAAGATCTCCCTTTCGTTCTTAAACGGCGTCAATTTCCCGTTCGTGTTGCTTATGCTATAACTATAAACAAAAGTCAAGGACAAACCTTGGGAAAAATTGGACTATATCTACGTACACCAGTTTTTTGTTATGGGCAATTGTATGTTGCATTCTCAAGAGCTAGATCCGCTTCATCCTTAAAAGTTTTTCTAGAAGAACAAATTGACATTCCAAAAAATTGTACACAAAATGTTGTTTATAAAGAAGTTCTACAGAGCGTTCTCACAAAGGTAAAGATACATAAGAACTATATACACAACAAATGAAATCGAGTATTAATCCCAATATTGGAAAGTATCGCTTTGATTTAAATATACTTTTACAATAAATTTATTTTTAAATCAGAGTGTTGCTTTCCAATATTGAATTAATACTCGATTTCATTTGTTGTATATATGTAGTTCTTACATTAAATTTTATATAATATATGCATTCACTTGATCTATTCATTTTTGTCAGATTTTTTTATATCGTGATGTTTATTGTTATTGATTTTTTTTTCTATTTTCTGTGTAGGATGGAAAAGAATAATTCAAATGATTGTGATGGAAATATATTCTTAAATGAAGAGTCTGTTCTTTTTGAAAATTTTGAAGATGAGGTCAATTATCAATATAGTAGTAATGAAGGTGGGGATGACAGTGATGGTGTTAATCTTACCATTGGGGAAATAAAAAATAAATGTATCAATGATAAGAAATCTCGGAAAAGAGAGCATGACGTTTTAAAAGGAGAGAAAACATTGAATAAACATGGGAAAAAAATTAAACCGGTTCATAAGTCAAAAAAAGGTATGAGCTCCTACAATATTATTTCAAATTTTATATTTTATTATATTTGAATTTTAATAAATTACTTATATTTTATTGTGCATGTCAGTTTCAGATTTGGAGGATCGTGACGACTGTGATATTGGTAATATTCAAGCTCATTGTGCAAGTGAAAACAAAGGAAAATTTGCAAGTAAAAGAGTAAAAGGATCATGGAGACAAAGTGAAAGTAGTAAAAAAGAAATTGCTCCTGTGACTCCTTTAAAGAAGGATTATAAAAACGGTATGTATATACCGATTATTTGTTTTATTTATTGTAAAAAAAAATTCGTTCTAATTTTACTAATGTATTTTCTTATACTAAAAGACGAAGAAACCAGTAGCCAACATGAAAACAAAAGAAAGAAAGAGAAGAATCTATCGACTTTGATTTCTGATGAATCTTATCCAGAAAGTAAGAAGAAAATGCTACCTACACCTTTAGAGATCACCGTTTTTGAAAAAATTATAGAACGAGGTAAATTGTATAATATTAAGGTACGTATCACGCGATTGTGGTATGGTCGATTGTATGCAAAGTCATCAAACTCGCTTACATTTGTGGCTAGAGACGAACAAGTGAGTTGTTGTTTACAACAGCAGTTATCTTTTCAACGTAAAATTTATTATTTAAATATTAATTTTACGACTTTATGCAGGGCGCTGAACGAGAGGTGTTAGTTGATGATTTATATGCTGACAAATGGAAAAACATAATATTCGTTGATAAAGTATACGTGATAAAAAATGTTGTGACTTTGATAACCGGTAAATCTATTAAAGTTTTGGAAAACAGATGGCAATATCATTGACAAGACAATCAGCGGTTGATGAAGTTTCTGTGAAAGAAATATCGGCTGGCCGTACTTACCATTTTAAAAAGTTGTGCAAAATACGCGATCTTGCGCGTAAGCCTGAATGTGTTTATGGTAAGATAATATGTACTCATAACCGTTAAGCTTTTTAATTTTTACTATAAGTCATTACAACATTTATATATTCATGACTTTTTATATTCATTATGTGAATTGCAGATATAGTAGGATATGTCGTTGATGTGAGCCATGAACGTATAATCTCTTTAAAGTCTGGAGGTACAAGTAAATTAGTTGAAGTATCACTCATGGATGATGGTTGTTACGAGAAACCGGTCACTTTAACGATCTGGGAGAATTTTCTGACAAAGCACATGGGTATTTTTGGGGAAGGATACACTGATAGTTTCTTAATTGCCGCGATAGGTGTGCGTGCAAAAGAATTCAGAGGTAAATTTTTTACTTGTACCCATATAATTTTTGTTATTTTAAAAATAAAATTAAAGTTTAGTGGTTATCAATAGTTATTAAGTTTTTACAAGTGTAGCACTATTAATATGGTAAATGATACAATTATAGGAAGTTACATGTTAGAAACAACAGGCTTTACGAAAATGAGATTTAAAGCAGATGATATTCCCGAAGCAGAACGGCTGATGAGATGGTAGTATATCATATATTTATTATATTTCGAGTATATATTTTTACATTTGTTAAAGGTAATGTTGATAAGAGTGTTATGCTTTTAGGGTTCGATTTGATCTGCCAACAAAGCAAATTGGGTATTCGAGACAAGTAGGAAGCAGCAGCAATAATGCAAATCAGATGGTAGAAATGTGTACCATTGAACATCTAATCAATGAAACAAGAATTTGTCCTCCACCTAATACGGTATGAAATGATAATTTATATGTAATATATATGATATATAATTTAATATTAATATGTATTTAGCATATAATCTAAAGTAAGTTATATTTTTATATTTTTGTTTTATTAAAAGGGTTTGTTTATCTCTATTTTTCTATATAGGTTCTGGATTCACAATTATTTACATCTTTCCCGATGAACCATGCTATGATGTATGTTCTCAATGCAAGCGAAGTGTAAAGGTTCAGCCTGGGCAAAATTATACTTGCATTTATTCGGATTGCGGGCATATGGGGTCGGATTCTAGGAAAATGTATTTTTTAAAGAAAACCTTATAGGTTGCTGAATAAAATTAATACATATTATTTGATCAATATATACATATTGTAGGTACCGAATTAAAGCAAGAATTGAGGACAAAACTGATGAAACAAATATTGTAGCTTTTGATCAGCATGCTCAGACACTTCTCCATTATCCATTGGATGATATGATGCAACTTTATTCATCGGTATGAAATAGATTGTTAAAATAATTTCAAATGCAACATAATAATCAATGTATGTCTAACAATTTTTTTTCGTTGATGCAGAGTAAAGATTCGTATGACTATGAGAAACATCTTGATAAGTGTGCATCTATTGCATATAAGATAAAGATAAGAGTGACTAATAATAATCATAAATTTATCCAAAGTGGAGGATTTACCGTCAATAGTTTGGAAAGGGTTGTCTGCCAACTTTATAAAGCCCCAGCTTTGGAGCCAACTGGAGAAGATGATGGTGAAGATTAGTACTAAGATTAGGGTATTTATATAATGATGTTTAATTAAGTATTATCGCTTCCGGTATTTCAGTATGATATTGTATAATTATGTGTGGAGTTGTGGTTATTATAAGGGTGTTTATGAGAAACCTTTTATCATCAATCACATTTAGCAGCTGTTGCATTATTATAAGCTTAGAAAGTTCCAATGGTATATCCCAATAAAGAAAGAAAGAGTAACAGAAATTTATAAGCAATTCTCAACACATAGAAATTATTACAAGTAGAGTAAAGACAATAAACATTGAAAAATATATAAATACAGATTGACGAAGTAATTTAGAAACCCATGCGATTATCTTGCCCATGACCGAATTCAAGTTCGATTCTCTAAAAAGTTGGATCAAAGAATTGTGAGAAATCAAAACCAATCCTTTAAACCACATCCTCTCATCTAGCAAGCAAATAATAATTATTAACTTTTCTTTTACTATCCTTGCGATGAGCATCACTACGCTTACCATCATTACGAGTAATCCAAAGAAAGATTAATCCAAAAACAAGGTATCATCAGTATCCCAACAACAAAAGAAAGGGACAAACAATGAAGAATCAAAAAAACTAGAGTAGACATGATTTGAAAATTCTAAATAATTACTTACCTTTTCTAGAGGAGATAAAAATATTTATAAAGTTGGATTTATCTCACCTGCCGAGATTGAGAAGAATGAAGCAAAGAGTTTCTTTTTTTTCTTTGATTAGGAAACTGGGTAGCACGAAGAATGCTGCAAAAATCAAAAATCAAGTTTTATTAAGCCGAAGAGAATAAAAATTAGTTCTTAGAGTCAAAAATGTCAGCTTTGAGGATTTTCTTTGCGGATTCTGAAATTCTGAAGTTTAATTTTGCATTTTTGATTTTAGCGTCAAAAAATTGTTAAGAAAAAGTATAGATCTAATGATTTATAAAGCAGGAGAAATCACAAAAAGCCTCAAGGTTGGACATTTGGTTGCTTAGAAGAGAGATCGTTAAGAGCAGAGACTGAATCTGATAATCACAATACTAGAGACGAAAAAAAATTTAGCAAGCCGAGTGTTTTTGCTCATTTTATGCTTACCTATATAGTTCCCAAGGTTGAAAAGCTTAGATCTCTAAAATACTCTTGAAAAATAATGAATTTTTTTAAGATCTGAGGTTAGGGTGAGGCGAAACGGACGAAAAAATGAGAGATGAATGATATCAGTATGGAGAGATCAGATCTACTAAAATGATTTTTGAAGACGGGTGGAATTTTGTAATTTGGTTGCTTAGAAGAGAGATCGTTAAGAGTAGAGACTGGATCTGATAATCATAATACTGGAGACGAAAAAAATTTAGCAAGCCAAGTATTTTTGCCCATTTTATGCTTACCTATATAGTTACCAAGATTGAAAAGCTCAGATGTCTCAAAATACTCTTGAAAAATAATGAAAAATTTTAAGATATGAAGTTGGGGTGGGGCGAAACGGACGAAGAAAAGGAGAGATGAGTGATATCGGTGTGGAGAGATCAGATCTACTAAAAAGATTTTTGAAGACTGGTGGAAATTTGTAAACTTTGGAGTTGGAATGGGGCGAAGACCATGAAGAAAAAGATAGATGAAGATATTTTCTGCCTCTAGGTTTTTCTACGGGAACCCTAATTCCCGCGATGTATATATATCCCTTTTAAGGGTCATGGTGTATGGGCTAAAGCCCACTTAATATTTTTCTTAATAAAATTCAGCTGGGTCTACTCCCGATTTAATTTTAAAAAAATATAAATTGGAAGACCGTTTGAGAAAAAAAGAGCTTCTTTATTTATCAAAATTTTGATTAAAACCTTTTTAATGGCAAGAAAGTGAAGATTGTAATGATTTACAAATAAAATGGTGGAAAGGAGAAGAAAATTGAGATATTGGGTTATTTTTTCATTTAAGAGAAAAAGTGAGAAATAGAGAGAGAGCGGATATTTTTCTCTCTCTTCCGCCTCTCTCGATCTATTTAATAAACCCTAAATCTCTTCATATGTATGTATAACCCATATTTGGGCGTTGATGTATTGGGCCTGGCTCACAAAATCTATTATTTTTTAATAAAATAACCGGGCTTTCCCAGTTTCGTTAAAAAAAGCCAAGAAAGTGAAGAGGAAACTAATTAAGACTAAAAACTCTATAATTTTATATCGGTTCTGGATTTTATAGTTAATACCACAGTTTCTTAGATGTTTCTCGATAAACTATGTTATGTATATTCTAAATGCAAGCGAAGTATAATGGTGCAGTCTGGACAAAATTATACTTGCTTTTATTCATATTGCGGGCATATAGGGTGATGATAATTTATAATATACTTTTTAATCAATAATAGCATGCGACTCTGAGTTTTTAATTTCAGGATGAGCATAAAGTTCTATCAGAATGCATTTAAAACTCTGTATTATGGGAGAATATAATTACACAATATCATATTCCAAAACCATCAATTAAACAATTAGTTATAATAAATATCTAATGGCGTATGCAAACTAGAATTAATTCGTAACTCCATATCTCCACTTAAACAATATCTTTGAAGTGTGTGTTTTTGTGTCTTCAGAGTTGTCTTATCTCCACATGGTTGTTATATACAACTAACAACTATTACATTATTATAACCCTAAAAAGTTTCAATAGTCTATCCAAATAAGGAAAGAAAAAGTAACAGAATTTTACAAGTAATGATCAGCACAGAGAAATTATTACAAGTAGAGTAAAGATAACAAACGCTGAAAAACATAAATCCATAAATGGATCTAAGTATTGGTATTTCTGGAATTTCATTTTTTCCAATAAAAAATATATAAAATTGTATGACAACAAAATATGGTTAATAGTTCCTTTATTATTCTAAAATCTTCTAACACATTTTTTTAATGAAAATCATGAAAAATTTTGAAATTGTGTTTGTTCTGTTAAATTTTCCATTTGAAAAAATTTGTAACAAATCCATTAAACAATATTTTTGATATCGTGTGTTTTTGTGCCTTAAAAGTTACCTATCTCCAAACGATTGTTGTCCTCTTTTGTCTGTGAAGGAAACTTCTCGGTATTTATCAATATACTTTTTGAAAAAAATTTCTATAGTTCAAATTAGAACCTTAGTATACTAGCTTGAACCCCTCAATTCATCAAAATACATTATCATTCATAGCATAACTATCTTATACTTAGGATTCCATTAAGTAATCGCTAAAATAAAGCTAATTCATCTTAACATTTTAAAACAAATCATGTACTTATGATAAATGGATCTGAAAATATGTTCCACGCATAAAATATACTTAAAAACTTATGATTGCAATATCCCAAAAAAAGTAAAATAAGATAGAAAGAAAATTCATATTATAGATAAGATATCAGCAACACCACCAACAACTAGAACACTCAATCATTGAGTGGTGTGGGTTCTCCAATACAAAGTTGTCAAACAATAATCATTAAGTTCTTCATATATAAAAAGAAGAAATATCTTTTGATTGTCCAAAGGTCTGCAAGATAGCCGTAATGGTCATAGATTCATCGTCTTTCTTCTCATCTAAACCTCCATAAATCTCCTTTGATTCTGGCGACGGTGGCGGTGGAGGAGGCGGTGAATAAGAAACGCGGTCATTGGAAAAACCCAGATAATGAAAATTGTTTCTCGCCCCTTCAGATCCATTGAACGATATCGAAGAGAGACTGTCATTCACGATCAACTCCTCCGATGGCGGCGGTGGAGGAGGCGGTGAATAAGAAGCATGGGAATTGGAAAAACCCGAGTAATGAACAAAATTGGTCCTTGCCCATTCAGGCCCACTGAACGATATCGAATAGAGATCGTAAGCTATAGCGGCACCCTCAGCCGTGTCGAATGTGCCTAACCAGTGCCTTTTTTGGGTGTGTGGGTTTCGGATTTCTGCTGAATATCGTCCCCAATTACGTTTGCGGACGCCTAAGTATCCGGTGGAGCCTCGGGTTGTTCTTCTCTGTGGTTGGTTTTGGTTGGGAAGTTGCATTTGTGAGAGGTGATCTTCCATTTGGCTACCGGATATGAGAGTGAAGATGGTAAGGGTTATGAGGTGATCAATCTATATATAGGTTACAAAGTAGAATATACAGTAATTTAGATTGGGGTTTTCTTATGTAAATGTGTCTTAGTTGAAATATAGAAAAATCTTCAATATATAAGTGATGATGTGGATTGCATTAATTTAGATTATGGTTTTGTTAGATGATCGAATATTTGGTATAGTTGAAAGGCTAAAGTTTTGGTATGGCATTAGCATATGAACGAATTTTTATGGTTCTTAACTAAGAACAGTAGAGTTCTAAATGTCGTTTGCATTTAAATTTAGGGTTTTGGAAAAGCAGTTGTACATTCATGTTTAAATTGTGTTTTACTAGGTTTTTGTGTATGTCTTCTTCTAGGAAAACAATAATTCTTAATTGCTGAATGAAACAAATTATTAGCATGCCTCAGATTAATTTTAAATTGGTTTATGTTACACATTGCCTATGCATATAGAGGATCTTTTTAGTTACTAAGTAAAAATCTATAGAAATATATGATTTAGAATTCTATTTCCATGAGAACCCCCTCTCGCCCAATTTATTTGTTTACTCAAAAAATTTAGATTCCAAAATTTCAAGATCATCTTGAAAACTCTTAATCGAACTTTACACTTTTAAACAAATTTTAGATTTATCACTAACTAAGTTTACTTAATGCGTTCTAGCTTATCATTTTTCCAAAAGAGATATTGACTTATAAGATTCAACATATTTTGCAGCTGCATGCCTTCATAACAAATGGGTACCATTCTGTTGTGTTTAGTTTAGATGAGTTATGTTATCAGCTATCTGGAAAGGGTCATACTTGTGCATCTCTGTAGTCAGATCTTAATGTATACTGCATATTTTATTGTTATCGAGGAATTTGTCCAACTCCGAATAGATTGTGAAAGCGTTGTTCAGGACAACGATTGGATAGATGATGCGTGATTGATCAGATGATTGTCTGTATAATATCATATAAAGAAATATGAAGAAAATTGTATGATGGGATAGATGGAGCTATATATTTCCAATGCACCATAATTGCATTTCCTGTTTTCACGGTTGAAGCACGTTTGGTTGTCTTCTTTTTCACCAGACAATATCAAGGATTGTCTTTTCAAAATATTTTTTATTTAATTTACTCAAATTACGATGCTATTAAATCAGTCAAATCATACATTTGTCAAAATATACCTTATTGAAAACTGTTTATATGCAGAGTGCAATAATGATATGAGCTGTAAATGTATATATTTCATCTTTCCAATCATGTATTTTTTCTTCATTCCTGTTTATACATGATATGATATCGAAATAGTCAATTAGACTAAAACATAACTCGACTTTAATTTTTCTTTTTAACAGAGAATGCATTAATTGTTTTTATCTCTTTATTCCTTTATCACCTCATGTAGTCAAAAGAACTTTATTGCAAAATTCACCACTTGGTTGCTATGATAAATAATACTTGCTTTTCTGGAATCAGATTTTGATGTATACTGCATATTTTATTACCATCGAGAAATCTGTCCAACTTCGAATAGACTGTGAAAGCGATGTTGGAGACAACGATTGGATAGATAATGCATGATTGGACAGATAATTGTTTGTATAATATCATAAATAGAAATATGAAGAAAAATGCATGATGGGACAGATAAAGCTATGCATTTCTAATTCACCATAGTTGCATTCCCTGCTTTCACGGTTGAAGCACGTTTGGTTCTCTTCTTTATCACTAGGCAAAATATCAAGGATTATCTTTTCTAAATATTTTTATTTAATTTGCTCAAATTGCGATACTATCAAATCAGTCAAATCATACATTTGTCAAAATATATTTTATTGAAAACCGTTTATATACAGAGTGTATTAATGATATGAGTTGAATGCATATATTTCATCTGTCTAATCATGCATTTTTTCTTTATGCCTATTTATACATGATATGACATCGAAAATATTCGTTTAGACTAGAGCATATTTCGGTTTTCTTTTCTCTTTTTAACGGAGAATGCATTAATTCATGATGCCTATTTATATTTTATTGAAAATCGTCCTAACATAAAGAGATTATCATAAGTAGAGCAAAAACAACTAATGCATAGAGAAAACACATAAATGTTGGATAAAAAGTTATCGGGACTATCCATACTTGATTTTTCGATTTATAAGATATAAGATAAAACTATTACATGTTAGAAAGTTCATATAAATCATAAACTGGGTATCGTAATATTATAACTTGATGTAAATTTTATGAGTTACCTAGAAAGTCATTTTAAAATAACTCTACTTTTTCAAACATTCTTATTAACAAATACAACTAACTCTTTCTGTGATATAGTTATGATGATGCGTGATTGATTAGATGATTGTTTGTATAATATCATATATAGAAATATGAAGAAAAATGTATGATGAGATAGATGGAGCAATGTAATTCCAATGCACCATAATTGCATTTTCTGTTTTCACGGTTGAAGCATATTTGGTTGTCTTCTTTTTCACTAGACAATATCAAGGATTGTCTTTTCCAAATATTTTTTTATTTAATTTACTCAAATTACGATGCTATTAAATCAGTCAAATCATACATTTGTCAAAACATACCTTATTGAAAACTGTTTATATGCAGAGTGCAATAATGATACGAGCTGTAGATGTATATATTTCATCTGTCCAATCATGTATTTTTCTTCATTCCTGTTTATACATGATATGATATCGAAATAGTCATTTAGATTAAAGCATAACTCGACTTTAATTTTTCTTTTTAACAGAGAATGCATTAATTGTTTTTATCTCTTTATTCCTTTATCACTTCATGTAGTCAAAAGAACTTTGTTGCAAAATTCACTACCTGGTTGCTATGACAAATAATACTTGCTTTTCTGGAATCAGATTTTGATGTATACTGCATATTTTATTACTATCGAGAAATCTGTCCAACTTCGAATAGATTGTGAAAGCGATGTTGGAGACAACGATTGGATAGATAATGCATGATTGGACAGATAATTGTTTGTATAATATCATAAATAGAAATATGAAGAAAAATGCATGATGGGACAGATAAAGCTATGTATTTCCAATTCACCATAATTGCATTCCCTGATTTCATGGTTGAAGCACGTTTGGTTCTTTTCTTTATCATTAGGCAATATCAAGGATTATCTTTTCTAAATATTTTTATATAATTTACTCAAATTACGATACTATCAAATCAGACAAATCATACATTTGTCAAAATATATTTTATTGAAAACCGTTTATATACAGAGTGTGTTAATGATATGAGTTGAATGCATAAATTTCATCCGTCTAATCAAGCATTTTTTCTTTATGCCTATTTATACATGATATGACATCGAAAATAGTCGTTTAGACTAGAGCATATTTCGGTTTTCTTTTCTCTTTTTAATGGAGAATGCATTAATTCTTGACGCTTATTTATATTTTATTGAAAACCGTCCTAAACATAGAGAGGTTATCATAAGTAGAGCAAAAACAACTAATGCACAGAGAAAACACATAAGTGTTGGATAAAAAGTTGTCGGGACTATCCATACTTGATTTTTCGATTTATAAGATATAAGATAAAAGTATTACATGCTAGAAAGTTCATATAAATCATAAACTGGGTATCGTAATATTATAACTTGATGTAACTTTTATGAGTTACCTAGAAAGTCATTTTAAAATAACTCTGCTTTTTCGAATATTCCTATTAACAAATACAATCAATTCTTTCTGTGATATAGTTATGATGATGCATGATTGATCAGATGATTGTTTGTATAATATCATATATAGAAATATGAAGAAAAATGTATGATGAGATAGATGGAGCTATGTATTTCCAATGCACCATAATTGCATTTTCTGTTTTCACGGTTGAAGCATGTTTGGTTGTCTTCTTTTTCACTAGACAATATCGAGGATTGTCTTTTCAAAATATTTTTTATTTAATTTACTCAAATTACGATGCCATTAAATCAGTCAAACCATACATTTGTCAAAATATGTCTTATTGAAAACTGTTTATATGCAGAGTACAATAATGATATGAGCTGTAAATGTATATATTTCATCTGTCCAATCATGTATTTTTTCTTCATTCCTGTTTATACATGATATGACATTGAAATAGTCATTTAGACTAAAGTATAACTGGACTTTAATTTTTCTTTTTAACAGAGAATGCATTAATTGTTTTTATCTCTTTATTCCCTTATTACCTCATGTATTCAAAAGAACTTTGTTGCAAAATTCACCACTTGGTTGCTATGACAAATAATACTTGCTTTTCTGGAATCAGATTTTGATGTATACTGCATATTTTATTACTATTAAGAAAGCCGTCCAACTTCGAATAGATTGTGAAAGCAATGTTGGAGACAACGTTTGGATAGATAATGCATGATTGGATAGATAATTATTTGTATAATATCATAAAAAGAAATATGAAGAAAAATGCATGATGGGACAGATAAAGCTATGCATTTCCAGTTCACCATAATTGCATTCCCTGATTTCACGGTTGAAGCACGTTTGGTTCTCTTCTTTATCATTAGGCAATATCAAGGATTATCTTTTCTAAATATTTTTTTACTTAAATTACGATACTATCAAATCAGACAAATCATACATTTGTCAAAATATATTTTATTGAAAACCGTTTATATACAGAGTGTATTAATGATATGAGTTGAATGCATATATTTCATCCGTCTAATCAAGCATTTTTTCTTTATGCCTATTTATACATGATATGACATCGAAAATAGTCGTTTAGACTAGAGCATATTTCGGTTTTCTTTTCTCTTTTTAACGGAGAATGCATTAATTTTTTATGCCTATTTATATTTTATTGAAAACCGTCCTCAACATAGAGAGGTTATCATAAGTAGAGCAAAAACAACTAATGCATAAAGAAAACACATAAGTGTTGAATAAAAAGTTGTCGGGACTATCCATACTTGATTTTTCGATTTATAAGATATAAGATAAAAATATTACATATCAGAGAGTTCATATAAATCATAAACTGGGTATCGTAATATTATAAGTTAATGTAACTTTTATGAGTTACCTAGAAAGCCGCTTTAAAATAACTCTACTTTTTCAAAGATTCCTATTAACAAATACAACCAACTCTTTCTGTGCTATAGTTATACTTCTATCTATATATATGGGAGGTAATTTTAGTTATTGCCACTTCAAAGTTCAACAACTTAACGGATATTATTGTAAGTCAATTTTTATTATACTTGAATAAAATTTAAAGGTTTTTTTATTTTTTACTCGACTGCCTTCTTAGTCGATTATGTCTCTATGCTAGAGTTTGAAATGAAGAGTTTAAAATTCTCTTAAGTTTCATAAAAAAATATCCCACTGACTTTGGATGCATAGTTTTTTTCTTCTAGAGTTCAATTTTGATATTATAAAAACATTATGCTTATTTAAATGTTTTTATTTAAGTTCATGTATGGTACTTTGTGTTGTTTTTTTATATCGTTCATTTAATTTCTTTGAAGTAATATCCATTTTGATATTTTTTTGTTATTTGCCTATACAACTCATTTTTATTTCTTTGAGATAACAATATTTACTTAGTTGAGTATACTTGCTGAAACGAAGAACAATAATAAATCAATACTATATATATATATATATATATATATATATATATATATGATTTCAACTACATAGCAGTATCTAAAATCAGTTTAATGGAATATTAATACAATAATATGGATTCAGATATACGATTAGTATTGCATTGAATGGATCTAACCATTGGGCTCCCTGGAATGTCATCTCCATCAACCGGAAATGTAAGTTCTCTTCCATATATAGAATTGTATAACGGTAGAGTATAATTAACAATTTCTGTATTATTCTATAATTTTCTAATACTATTTTTATAAAAATCATGAAATATGTTAAGCTCAACTTTATTATATTAAAATTTCTACTAGAAAGAAAAAAATTTAATAACAAAAAAAATCTTAACTATATATAACTTCAAATTTTTAATTTCAGGATGGGCATAAGGATGTACTCAGAATGCAATTAGAATTGTGCATTACAAAAAAATATACTGCTAAATGGACAGCGAGAGTTGATATTGTCAATTTTAGTATATTATGCTTTATGTTTCGTAATTTCATAACCAATGGATACCATCCAGTTGGATTTAGTTTAGGTGGGATATGCTATCAGTTGTCTGAAAATCATAGTTATATTTCTTTGCGATCGGACCTTGATGTCTTATGCATGTTTTATTGCTATCAAGGAACATGTCCGGTCCGAATATATCGTGAAAGTGATGTTCGTAAGAATGACCATCATTGCACATTTATCACTCCGTCTTATGAAGTGTTCGAGCATGCAATAACTGTCGCTTCTTTAATGCGTGGAGATTATCCTTGATGTAAAAGTATTTTTCTATGTATAATGAAATTATAAAATCAAGATGTAATATCGCAAAGTTTAAGTGATATTTATCTATCATTTTTGATCATATCAGTTATAAGTTATTTTTATACAATTATGTAAACTTTAGTTATATGAATATTTTATAAATTCTTGCAATCATTATACTTATGATACCTTACTTGCTATATAATATTTGTTGTTAATAAGAAATTAAAAATAATAAGTCTAAAAGAAAATAAAAATCAATAATCCAAACAATATATATTCATTTATTCTAAATATTAAGTTATATACTGAATAGAAAGTATAACATTGATTGGAATGATGATTGTGTGTACAATATCATATATAGATATATGAAGAAAAATGAATGATGGGATAGATGAATCCAGCATTTCTAACTCACCATAACTGCTTTCCCTATTTTTGCGGTTGATACGCATTTGATTGTATTCTCTACTATTAGACAACATCAAGTATTATCTTTTCCAAATATTTTTATTTGATTTACTCAAGTTACGATGCTATCAAATCAGTCAAATTATACATTTACCAGAATATACTTTATTGAAAATCTTTCGCATGTATAGTGCAATTATGATATGATCTATAAATACATATATTTCATCCGTCCAATCATGCGTTTTTGCATATATATATATATATATATATATATATATTATAAAATGAAGAAAAATGCATGATTGGACACATGAAGCCAGCATTTCCAGTTCACCCTAATTGCATTCCATTTTTTCGCGGCTGAAGTACTTTTTGTTGTCTTTTCTATCACCAGACAACATAAAGTAATGTCTTTTCCAAATATTTTTATTTAATTTACTCAACTTACGATACTATCAAACCAGTCAAATTATATTTTATCAGAATACATTTTATTGAGAATTTCACATGTATAGTGCAATTATGATATGAGCTATAAATGCATATATTTCATCCATCCAATTATGTGTATTTTCTTCATGCATATTTATATATGATATGACATTAAAATGAAAAAAATACATGATAAGACCACATGCAGCTATACATTTCCAATTCACCATAATTGCATTCGCTACTTGCTAATTTTAAATTTCAAACTGACTTAGTGACTCTTATATATATATATATATATATAAACCATGATCATACATTTTCTCACAAACACTTGTGCCTGATTATTTCAAATACTCAAGTTGTCCATGATGAAGCTTAAGCTTAGTTCGTCGGTAATGAAGAAAGGCCATAAAAAAAGTAAGACGTCGACCGTTACCTCTCTCCCACAAGATATTCTCATCGAAATAGCCATGTAAGTCGTCTCCAAGTCCTCGTCTCCTCTCGATGATATTAAAAACCTACGTGCAACGTAAGCATTTATTACTTTTTATAATTTCAGAACTTACATATAAATTATCTAATATCGTTTTGTATGCATTTTAGATATAAGAGTTTTTACCGTGCCTCCAAAGATAAAATGGTTGGGCGCTCAATCTCGGTGATTAAGGAGTACTTGAGGATGTATTGGTGGGAAAAATGTGCATGTCTAATTTTGCTTCGAAACTGTGCAAATAGCGGCAATCTTGATGCCAACTTTATTCTTGGACTGGTAAATAATTTGATTTAATACATATCTTCCTATATATATATAAATTGTCTAATTCATCGATGTTGGGTTTTTCTTTAAACCTATAGGAAGAGATATACAATTTAGGAAGGATGGCTTTGGGTATGGAGCATCTCAAGACAGCAATGACTGGTGGCCATTTTGCAGCGGCATATGTGGTCGGGATCATACTGTTTTTTGATGCATATACACGGGCACACGCCATGGAAATTCTGAACAAGGTTTCTTGCGGCGATCTTTTATACGCTGGTCATGAAGTTAAAGAGTGCATGAGATCGGGAAATCCGATAATAAACAAATGCAGAAGAGATGCTTTGCGGATTACGAATAAAAGTTGGACGAGGATGATGCTGAATATGGAACCGAGATCTCCCTGCAAGGATAAGCTGTGTGGAAGGGTTGTGAAGGAAAAAAGTGATGGCTACTGGGTTGATAATGATCTACTTCCGAGGGCATTTTGCGGTCAGTTTTGTCGATGGATGGACGAGTGCTATAAATTCTTTGGAAATTAATGCCAATGGAAACATTGCTACCATCTCTTAACTGATTGTGTTTTCGATTTTTTTTTCAATTTTTAGGTTTCAGAAGTATGTGTCATATTTGCTGGGTAGGATGTTGAAATCTGTGATCACTTTGCAATGGTTCGTTTTTATAAGTAAGAAACCAACATCTCCTTTTGTTGCTAAATATAATTTTCATATCGTAACCGGTTTTAGTTTGCTGTTGAATGATAATAGTCTCAGCAGAAAACATTGAAATCGGAAATATTGGCGCCATTCATTTTTTGTTGTGTTCTTCATCACTAAATAACATCAAATATTATCTTTTTCAAATATTTTTATTTAATTTACTCAAGTTACAATGCTATCAAATCAGTCAAGTTATGTTTTGTCAAATCTACTTTATTGAAAACCGTTCAAATACAGAGTGAATTATGATAAGAGTAAGAGTTCAAAAAGTAACACATTATTAACAAACTAAAGTGATATATTAATTAATATTTTATTTTGCTATTACTTTTTTAACTCTTACTCTCCTATATAAGGTCACTTTATTAATTTTCCAAGTATTCCATTATATTAGGCCGCTGTGAGATTGTAAGTTTTTTCAGTTTGTTATTTAGTGTTGTTTTATTTTTTTTTTATGTAATACGGATATGGTGATGTACTTTATGAATATTTAGGACATGAATTTTTGCTTATATTATATATCTATTTCAATGAAATGGATGACTAATAAATATCATGTACCTTATTATGCTATCATCCATTAATGCCTTGCATGTCTTTTCAATTCAGAGAAGCAAAAAAACACATTCTTAATTCTTATTTAAAATAAAAATATAATTTATAGTCTCTTAAGTATCTATTAATCATTGAGTATAACCAAGATAAGTTGAGAGTACGAGAGACTAAATAGAATTTAAATTTTTACTTGAAAACTACTTCATCGTCTCATTTTTCTTTGATTCATGCTATCTCCACGCGTAGCGCGGGCACAATGCTAGTTTTTTTGTAAAGGCCTAATATTCTGTCTCCATTAAATTCTTCTCCACCAAAACTCAATATTTGGCGAAACACAAAAGAAGAAGAAGATATATTGTGTATTTACCCTCTGCCTTGATTTGTTTGGTCTGTAATTGGTAAATTCTTCTCCACCAAAACTATTATCTTTGGCCAAACACAAAAAAAAGATATCTTTGACATGAATTCTATGTGGGACATGAATTCTACCCTCGGCCAAACACAAAAAAGGTACATTTGACATGAATTCCTACATAAGGGTATCTGTTATTGTCACTCCAGCTAAACTTGTTTCATGACAGCCTCATCAATGATTTGCAACAAGTTTCTTTTTTCTTTTGGGCACAGGCCTCCGAGACCTAACCTATGCATACACAATACACACACAAGCACATATCACACATACATACATGGTATCCACGAATTTGTTCCGAAAACGTTAAATTATGGCCACTTTCCCTTTGGGTATCGAACCTCTCCACTCTTTCCAAAAAGGGAAGTGCCATAGCTTTTACCAAAGCTATTGCTCATTGGTTTTCCAACAAGTTTCGAACAAGAAGTTATGCCTACTTTCTTTCCCAACGCCAATTACAAAGGCATAAAAGGGAAAATCTCTCCTACTCGATCAAAAAATCAATAATCTGTCAAACTCTTTTCAATGACTGACATCGATCGTCTTGATTGACATATTCTGAAGTATGCACATACATAAAAGGGTTAGCTGTCAAAACCCCTAAGCAGGTTTTCCCGCTGAGAAAAAACCTTGGCCTCGAAACGGTTGTCAAAACCTCTCGGGAAAATTTCATGCAACATCTATATAGTTGCCTAGTATATCTAAATAGATCATAGAAATAGCATGCAACTGTATGTATATCACACAAAATAACTAGGTACGGCAGACAACTATACATATACTGCAGACATGGGTTGGGTTTTTGACAAGCACTTCGGGGATAAAGGGTTTTTGTCAAAGGCAAAACCCGCTTCGGGGTTTTTGACAATTTACCCCCATATAAAATCATGTGATTTAGATGCTTTTATGTTCTTGTATCAGCAAATTTAACGATTTACCAATAATAAATCATTTCAGATAACCAGATTAACAGTCGCATCATTTAAAGCCATGAAGGAGTCTATATAGACGATGTCGATCATCAAAAAGGGCAGTGGAAAATTGAGTTTGTGATTAATAAAAAGAGAGGAACTCTCCCATGATACACTACTTTCTCTTATATCATATACAGAATGTTAGATAAACCATTTCATGAAATTAACATTGGATATGCATTGGGAACATGAGTTGCTGAGTTTTGGTAGTTGAAAGCAACTCAAGGGACCCAACTGCTCAATCAAGTCACTAGCATAATTGATGATGCTCGATATTGGCGGCCCTGAAGATCAGGACACGTGGTGGATGGCGGGCCCTATAACTCAGAAAAAAAAGGTCCACAGAGACTGACCGGGCCTCCCCTGTACCCGACCTGCAATCACAAACTAGCCCTCCTCGGGGCTCCCTGCCGGTTGGCCTCCTCGGTCCCTCGGCTCGTCCTGGGCTGCCACAAGACCAAGTCTCCTCGGCCTTCTCGTTCGTTCCCGAGCCTCTTGGCCGAGACCGTCTTCCTCGGTTCTCCGACCAGCTCCACCGCTCACGGGCGTAACCGCCGCTCCGCGAATCTCGCCATGCGCGGATTCTCCGCCAGCAACATCCCACGTTCCATGTCTTCACGATCCCCATTTATGGACGATCCGCTCTCTACGCGGGCGTGATATCGGGAGCGCAACTACCGGCGAGATTCTCGTGCCTGCTGCTGCGTGCCTCCACCACTATATAAACCCTCATCATAGAAGGATCAAGAAAGCCATTTTTACTCCACTTAGTCGTTACGCTGCTCGGATCTAGCACTAACTTGATCGTCGGAGGGTCCTCGGTGGCATCAAACCACCCCGGGACTTCTTCGCAGGTACTCGGCGTCAAACGCCTCCAATCACCGAATCTCCTCAAAACCCATTGGGACCCACACACATCAGGGATCCCCTCCAGAATCCAACGGAAGATCGACGGAAGACAACATCTGAAGGAGATTTGAAAAGGACCTCCATCAATAATGCATCATAATATCTATGAAGCAAAGAAGAAGACAATCAATGGAGGAAGAGAGATGCAGCATCTCTTTCTGATCCATTGAGTGAAGTAAAATAGGTGGATGGGTGAAGGAGAGCTATCTGATTTCTACACCTTTCATTTGCTTGGTATTTGCTCCTAATGTTTGTTGGGTACACTCATTAGTCATTAGAATCTCAGATATTGCCCTTTCCCTTTCTCTTCAACTCAATCCATATCCATTCCTCAAAGACATCCATAGTTTAATGGCTTATTTCATCCGGCTTGTTCAAAATCCTCTGTGCTCAAAACCAATCACCAAACATTCGGAAGTTTTATTCGGTTACATAGGAACCTTTCCTTATGGTATCTTGTACATTAAATATCGAGTCATATACCCCTTAGTGTATGTGAGAGAGAGAGAGGGGGAGAGAGGGATTTGGTAAACACGGTGCTTGCCATTCTCAGCCATTGGATCATCTCTTTAACCCCATACAACCACGGGCCCTATGTTATACACTAATCTCGACCGTCTAATTTCCATAGTAAAGAGAAAAAATAGCAGGAGAGCCGGATCAGGAAAAGAGGGGTCAATTTAAAGTAAAGAGTATGGCAATGTGAGAGTCACACGACCGCTTAATTTTCTAACAAGTGTATCAACATAACATGCGGGAAGGTCTTGTGTGACAAAACAAGAGAGTGGGAAGAGGGAGGGGTTCGTGATGGGTTTTATTCGTTGGAGCTTCATGGCAAGTTAGATAAACCATAAGTTGATTTTGGTGAAAATAAGCCTAATCTAATTATAAGTTCTAGTGCACAACTTTTCCTATCCTAGGAGAAAAAAAGGCCCAAAATCAAGACCTGTCCCCTTCTCTGTCTAAGCGTTATTTGACACTCAAAAATCAATTTGTTTTGAGTGTGAAAGAGGATGAAGATTATGAGACAATGAAAACAAACAAACAATTATTAATATCATTTTACAATTGTAATGAAAGTGACTAAATTTTTTGCTAATGGGACACCCAAGCCAGTTATGCTCTGTGAATCCATAGTGCATGGTTTTTGCATTTTTCTAATTAGGTTTAGTAAATAATTTTTAAATTTGAATAACATCCTGTGGAAAATCTACATGTACGATAAAGTAACATCACATCGATATGATCAAATGATGGGCATCTACTAATTAAAAAGGTGTACAGTCTAAATAGATATTTTTGTTAAAAATCCACATGTGTGAACATGGGTTTCACGTTTTTTTTCAATTTTGAACGAATATAGTGCATCAGATTTAAAATATTTCTAAGGCAAAATTAGCTCCTTATTGTTATGATGCTCATTATTTAGTAAAACGAATATTATGTATATCTATAAGATATGAGGAAGCACTTTCATTTATTTTCCGATCTTATTACAGCTCTATTTCCATCCGATCTGAGTTTTCAAACAAGTGTAATCAGAGAAGTTGAAAACAAAATGATGCAAAATATTAAGGTTTTCGTTCTAGTACCAAGTAATTTAAAAAATTAATATTGACATGACAGTCATATTGCAGAATACCGTTTAATTCATAACAATGTCTATTTGAATTTTACGCCACCTAATTTTATGAGATTAATTTAAGACCCAAACCTTCTTTTACTTTTCCTCCTATATATCTGTAAGTAGAGAATTTCATGACTATATTTTTTAATCTAGAACTATAAATACTATTTTCAATCAAAGTTTAACCCTAATCACTTGAGTAGTGCTCATAAATAGGAGGTGGGACTAGCTAGCATCGAGAGAGAACAGGGGAAAGCAAGTTGCCAGGTGCTTGATCAATTAGCTTTTGCTTTCACAATGGATGCTTTCTCCTCCTCCTCCTCCTCCTTCCTCTCAACCTCCCATCACCTCCTCATTCAAGCTCCCCACTCACCATTAATGGCTCTCCCCCTTGCTACGCCGATCTCCGCCGTCAGCACCGAAGAGAAACCGCCCCAAACAATACAAAAGAAGAAGCCCACCACCAGCACTGCGAAACCGAAACAACAGCCACTGGAAGAGAAGAGGATGAAGACGGTGTCGACGAACGGTACCGATAGTATCAAGCCTCGGCCTCGGCCTCGGCCAGAGCCGTCTCTGGCCGCCACATTCTGCAACGCCCTCGACGACATTATCAACAACTTCATCGACCCTCCCGTCCTCCGCCCCTCGGTGGACCCCCGCCATGTCCTCTCCTCCAACTTCTCCCCCGTCCCCGAACTCCCCCCTACCCAGTGCGTCCTCCTCCGCGGCCGCATCCCTCCTGCCCTCGCCGGCGGGGCTTACATCCGCAACGGGCCCAACCCCCAGTACCTCCCCCGCGGTCCCCACCACCTCTTCGACGGCGACGGTAAGAATTTAAAGTGCCGATGGTATGATTATTAGTTATCAATCAATTAATTTTACATGGAGCCTTGTATGACTGATATGATGGATCTCATATATAACTGATATGCTGCTGGTATTAATTATGATTAGGTATGCTTCACTCCCTCCTCCTCCCTCCGTCGCCTTCCTCCCCACCCGTCCTCTCCTCCCGCTTCGTTCACACCTACAAGTTCAACCTCGAGCTTGCCGCCGGCGCCCCGGTCTTCCCCAACGTCTTCGCCGCCTTCCATGGCTTCCCCGGGATAGCCCGTGGGGCCGTCGCCGCCGCTCGAGTCCTCACCGGCCAGATGGACCCCGCCCAGGGCGTCGGGCTCGCCAACACCAGCCTGCTGTACTTCAACAACCAGCTGTACGCCCTCGGCGAGTCTGACCTCCCTTACAGAATCCAGCTTTCTCCATCCACAGCAGACCTGTCCACGGATGGCCGTTGCGATTTCGACGGCAAGCTCTTCATGGGGATGACGGCACACCCGAAAAAGGACCCCGTGACGGGCGAGCTGTTCGCGTTCCGTTACGGCCCAGTCCCGCCTTATGTAAACTACTTCCGATTCGATGCCGACGGTGTAAAAGGCCCCGATGTTCCGTTGTTTTCGGTTACGCAGCCGTCCTTCTTACACGACTTTGCCATCACCGCCAACTATGCGGTTTTCCCGGACATTCAAATCGTGATGCAGCCGATGGAGATGGTGCTGGGTGGAGGCTCGCCTGTGGGGTCGGATAAGGGGAAAGTGCCGCGTGTCGGTTTATTACCGAAATACGCAGACTCCGAGTCGGAGATGCGGTGGTTCGAGGTGCCAGGATTCAACATAATGCATGCGCTGAACGCGTGGGAAGAAGAAGGAGGCAATGTGGTGGTGCTTGTGGCGCCTAATGTGATTTCGATCGAGCACGCGCTCGAAAGAACAGAGCTCGTACACAGCTGCGTCGAGACGGTGAGGATTGATCTTAGGACTGGCACCGTTTCGAGAACTCCGCTGTCTGCAGACAATCTAGACTTCGGAGTCATAAACCCGAAATACACGGGACGAAAAAATCGATACGGGTATCTTGGGATCGGGAATCCGATGCCTAAGATCGGTGGAGTGGCGAAGCTGGACTTTGAGAAAGCAGGGAGCGGAGATTGCACGGTGGCGAGGCGGGAGTTTGGCGAAGGGTGTTTCGGAGGAGAGCCGTTCTTCGTGGCGAATGACGAAGACGGGGATGAGGATGACGGGTATGTCGTCTCGTATGTGCACGACGAGGTAAAAGATGAGTCGAGGTTTGTGGTGATGGATGCAAAGTCGCCAGAGCTGGAGATTGTGGCGGAGGTGCTGCTGCCGCGGCGAGTGCCGTATGGGTTTCATGGGTTGTTTGTTACGCAGGCCGAGCTTCAGTCCCAGACGCTCTAAGTTAAAACCTGTGAACAAATAAATAATGGTAAATATTTGATTGCAATATACATGTATATACAAGAATTTTGAACCAGTTCCCGATTGAGGTTCTATAATTTTAGGCAAGTTGCAACATGATTTATGATGATTATACGGACTAAAGTTGCATTAAGAAATTTGAAATTGAGATCCTTTGCATTCATGAAAAATCAAACTTTATCACCTATCCGTTTTGTTTGCATGTGCAAAAATTAGTTTAGGCCCCATAACTTACTATAAAATATAAACTAATTACATTCTAAGCCCATTTGTATTTACAAAAATTAGTTTAGGTTCCTAACTTTTTATAAAATGTAAATTAATCTCATTCTAAGATCTAACATAGAAATAAATATATATTCATCAAAATTAGGTTAGGTCTGAAATATTCCCACTTCTATTTTTTGTGTATGTGCAAAAATTAGGTTAGGCCCCTAACTTCCTATAAAATGTAAATTAATTCCATTGTAAGCTCATATCTATGTAAAAATTAGTTTAGGTTCCTAACTTTATATAAAATGTAAACTAATCTCATTCTAAAATTATTTGTACATGCAAAAATTAATTTAGATTCCTAATTCTCTATATAATGTAAACTAATCTCATTCTAAGCACCAGTATAGGCATAATATTCACCAAAATTAGGCGAGGTCTGTAATTCTCTTCAAATATTAAATTGACCACATCATAGTCCCATTACAATATATAAATAATATTAATAGGATAAAAAAATAATATCGGTCCCTAGATATTTTGATAATACACTTGGTATTTTGAGAACTTAATTGTTGTCACGACCCAAAATTGGCACGTGATGGTCCTAATACTGCGCAACGTCTCCAGGCGTAGTGCAGTAAAAGAAAGCCAAAACCCAGAAATCTAAACCATCAAAGAAATAAGAAAGTGATAATAGTATTTTCAAAACCTTTGAAATCACAACCCAAATTCTTTAAAGTCTCACTTTTATTCCTTAAAATTTTGGCAGCACCTCCTTTGTAAAATAAGCCCCCAAAATGGGTACAACATGAATATAAAGTAAAGCATCCCAAACGGGAGCAAAATCCACGCCCAACGGCGGAAAACAAACACCACAACAGATATACGACGCCGTAGCGAAGAAAGTGACGATATAAATAAAACTGCATAAAAACCTCCAAGTCACAAAATAATATACAATATCGTCCTCACACCAAGTCACTAAGTCATACATAATACTGGTAGATGGAGAGTATATGGATACAACGAATATACAATACAATATCGGATAACCACAAAACCCACCTGGGCAAAACTGCACACTGTCAGGCGAAGTGGTATCCGCAGCCAAAAGATGATACGATGGATGGAAATAGCCTGCCTCTGACTATCCTGAGGAACACTTGCAAACACTGTGGCACAACGGGGGTGAGTTGCCAACTCGTGAATAGTAAATAATATATGCAAGTAATCGCGAGTATGCACATACAGCGCGAATCTAACAAACATTTAATATCAATGAATGGTCATATATAATGCAAAAATCATGAAAAGTACACTAGCAGGTACAATTAATACATGAAGCAATAATATGACGATATGAAGGTAACAGTCATGTAAGGTACTCTATCAGGTACTACAAGTACATGAAGAATGATATGAATAAAGATATGTAAATGCAACAATTATGGAAGGTACCCTAACAGGTACACTAATGCATGAAGCAGTGCATAAACAATAAATGTATAGCATGGAATGAAACATGTCATTTCCACGGAATTCTGATATCGTGGTAGGATCAGCATCCATCAAGACAATCCAAATCCCAATTCTTCAAATCAGCCCCCAAATTGGCTCTCATATCATATAAGTCTCACAAATCCTGAATGTACACTATCCAGTAGATCTCACATATCCCATATGTACAATAACAAGTATATCTCACATATCTCGAACGTACAACATCAAGTATATCTCACATATCCCGAATGTACAATATCAAGTAGATCTCACATATCCCGGATGTACAATATCAAGTAGATCTCACATATCCCGTATGTACAATATCAAGTATATCTCACATATCTCGAATGTACAATATCAAGTAGATCTCACATATCCCGTATGTACAACATCAAGTATATCTCACATATCTCGAATGTACAATATCAAGTAGATCTCACATATCCTGTATGTACAATATCAAGTATATCTCACATATCTCGAATGTACAACATCAAGTAGATCTCACCGTATGTACAATATCAAGTATATCTCACATATCTCCTGTAATCAATATCAAATAAATTCTCAAATGTCCTAAATCCAATGTCAATGAGTCCTTTACATTCTAGGTATATTTGCATGAATAAATATGATGATGTATATAATTAATGTCAATACACATATATTAGCGTCCCATTCCACTAATATTGGTGTAAGGGCATATATAACAGCGGCTCAATCCCCTGTTATATATACAACGGAGTAAAAAGAATATCATGAAACCAATGTGTCAAGTATCGACACAGAAATGCTGATCTATCAGGTGCTGTCTCCATGACTGGCCCCCTGATAGGTACGTATCATACGCTATCCCGAAAGCTCGAGTGCCTAGCTCTGACCCTCGCCTCTCGACGTATCAATACGTACATGACTCCCGTCGGTATCCCCATGATAACCGCCGAGTCATTGGTAATATCACTGGAAAGTATGGTTCCCCCACTAACTCATCTCCTCACTGAGATTCTTGCTCCGGGGTACCTCCGGGCCCCACCATGTACCCGCAGACGGTGCCTCCCGCTCCTCGAATCGGCTATATAATCAGAACCGAAAAATCTCATGGTGGATGCTGTAATATCATATCAAGGGAAACCGGGTTTTTCAAATAATGCATAATTTCATGAACTCCCATGGTTTCCAAATCCAGAAAATATCATGAAAAATCCATATCTCAATGCGAAAATCCATGAATAAAGTATATGCAATATAAAACTGTAATGTAAGCGTATAAAGGAAAATCCGCTAATTAACTGCAACCAGTTAATATAAATATCATGTGGTTCCTAATATCTCCAATTCTTAATAATACATCAATAAGGGTAAATACGTAGCTATAATCAGATATATGTGAACACATGAAGGTATAGTAGAAAATATAGGTATCTACCTATTTGTGATGATGTGATATACCCACCAGGTATAAGTAAAGTATGAAAAGCAAAGTACACCTGTAGTTATGTCCTTAGGTGTGTATGTACCTATCACTAATGGTACTATACCCTATAGGTAAACAGGTAACTAGCATATCAAAGCATATGTGTAAGCATGTAGGTATACAGGTATGCTATATGTCATATACGATAAGAAATATGAATCAATGTCCCAATGTCCCTAACCAAGCAATATCATATCTATAAGTGGGTTGTGCGTGACATGGCAATTATTGACGGTGTGTGTAGCATACAATTAGTGCTCGTGCAACATGAGTCGTCAATAATAGTGCAGTGTCCTAAGGATACTAGTCCAAGCACAATACTAACTAAGTAATAGGGTAAAAGCGCAATTTTAAACATGACATTGAATATGCGACAAAGTTAATATCTTTAGCCCAGACGCATAACGCCATGCGAGCGATTCCGCTGTAGATGTTAAATCTACTCACCAACGCGCCTGGCTAAGTGTAGCTAACCACCAGTTTTCCCATTGTAGCTGTGTCCGTAGTCCCCGCCTGCTAACCTACAACAGTAAGACAATAAAACAAGTGTATATTAATAATAACCCTAAAACACGTACACACTATATTTACCCGATACAACAACGCAAAACATACTCTCAAGTGTTCGTATTGTGGCTAACGTGCGCAGCGACACGACGAAAACAACTTAAGAGTAAAACCACACAAACTACACGCTCCGTGTCATATAACGTTTCGCGCGAACACAAAACACTAGAAACTATCTAGGTGATCCCAGATTTCGTATACAGTGAAAACTAAACAAACAAACAAGACCAAAAATACCCAAACCACAGCATAGAGCTACCCTCAAAAACCAAAACCCTAACTCAAACCCACGGCCGATTGTTTCCCCCAATCAGAGCAAAACTCTGTTTGAATTTCAAAAATTCATAAATCGAAGCAATGCTTCAAATCCCGTGCGCTGCGTGCAATGCGCCACGTGTCAGAAGTTGATACGTCAGCGCAGCGTCCAAGGCAGCGCGCCCAATCAGAGCAAAGCTCTATTTAAAACAAAAATTAAAGGAAGCAACACTTCAGTTGCGCAAGCGCAGTTGCGCAAGCGCTGCGCTACGCGACACGTGTCAACGCAGTTGCGCAAGCGCAGTTGCGCTGCGTTGTGCGCTGCATGACACGTGTCAAGCGCTGGTGCATCTGCGCCAAACAGAATTAAAATTCCAGTAAGATTTTTCTGTTCTTGTTAAAACAAGAAGATTGTTTTCTGTAAAACAGAAGCCCTTGGATCAAAGATCCAACGGTGGGGAAAATTCCCCAAATCACTGAGAGAATGATCTCTTTAACAAATTTAACAAATTAATGGGCACTATATAAAGGCCCCTAGACCCCAATTCAAAACAGAGAGGAGAAGATCATAAAAGAACTTCAACAAAACAGAGCTCAGAAGAATTTTGAGAAGAACTCAAGAAAAAGAAAAAGAAAAAGGTAAAAACCTTTATAAAAGAGAAGAATTTCTTCTGAATAGATCATTGATCTAAGAACAAGATCAATGATCATCAATAAAAAAATTAATAATAACAGTGCCTTGCACTTTCTTATGAACCATTGGTTCTGGAATCTTAAAGATTCTTTTCTTAAATCCAAAATTGGATCAAGTTATTGAAACAGTGCCTTGCACTTACAAAAACTGCACTGTTGCGCTCCTGGGTTGGCGCAAGCCACCAGGGAGCGCCACGTGTCAGCATCATAACCACTTGCGCTATGCGCTTTTAAAAATAGAGCATTGCTCTTTAAAGTTGACGCAACTCATCAGAGCGTGCCACGTGTCACAGCGCAACAGCGCAGCGCACTGGCACAGCGCACTGCGCTTGCGTGACACGTGTCACCTCCACAAGCGCTTGCGCTCATTAATCGGCACAAAGCGCCTGACAAGCTACTGCCAGATAATTAATGCACTGCATTATTTACAAAAGGGCCAAGCCCAATTAAAAAAGGCCTAACAGGCCAAATTAAATGCAATTCATTATTTTAAAGAAGTGCAGAGCCCAAACAGATGCTCTGCATCATTCATAAAAGAGACAGAGCCCAAATCAGAAAGGCCTAGCAGGCCAAAAGAAAATGCCCTGCTGGGGTAAAGCCCTAGTAAAGGCCTAAAAGGCCAAATGCAAATAAAAATATTGAATATTCTTAAATGGACTTAGCCCAATCATGGCCGTAAGTCCTCAGATTAAATTGACTGAGCACGACTGCTCTCTTAAATCAATTTACATCCAGTTCAAGGGTACATCTCTGAACTCCTCTGACACCTATCGTTGTAATCCTTCAACGACATCAGAGAGGTGACGGGTCCCGACAACCACACATCCATACGAACTGTGGGGTCCTTAAACTCATGGACTTATGCGTCCTTAAACCAAAATATGGATTGCGGGGTCCTTAAACCCGTGGACTAATGCGTCCTTAAACACACCCAGACGGACTGTGGGGTCCTTAAACCCATGGACTTATGCGTCCTTAAACTAACGGACTAATGCGTCCTTAAACACATCCATATGGACTATGGGATCCTTAAACCCATGGACTTATGCGTCCTTAAACTAACATCCGTCCTCAAAACGGGAACAGTGGACCACCATGTCCCTAAACTGGAACATGGACCACCATGTCCCTAAACTGGCAATGGACCGCAATGTCTTTAATCTACCTATGTACCACTGCGTCCCTAAACTGGAACAATAGAGCCCTCAAATGCTCTTTTGTCGGATCTAAACGATCCCGTTTAAGTTGATTTTAGCCTCAAATATGGCTAACGCATCCTTAAACATTCAAACATGCTTTAGTCCCAAATTGGACTATAAGATCCCCAATTAACTTCGGTTCAAGGGTACATCTTCGAACTCCTCTGACACCTGTCGTTGTAATCCTTCAACGTCGACAGAGAGGTGACGGGTCCCGGTGGCCATATACATTAAATGGACCACTACGTCCCTAAACTGGAACACTAGAGCCCCTAAATGCTCTTTCCGTTGTAGGGTTCCTAGGCACTCAAAAGAGGTCTCACAAGGCATCAACCATGCCAATTTAAATTTTACGGGTGCCGAGAAACCCTAATATGGATCGTTAACTAGATTTTAGGCGAAAACAAATGCGAGCAAACAACTTTACTCTAAAGTGAACGGAAATACAAACTTTGTAGATCCGGTGCTCCACCTCCATAGCTCCGCAATGAAGCCCCCTCGCTGTCCAAATGGAAACCCGGGCTCTAACGTCGGCTTCATCGGAGAAATGGGCGGGCAAGGTCGTCGGCTTCGTGCCGAAGATGATCTACGTCGAGGCATCACAAGATCAAGCTCCCACTCCACCAAGTCATGAAACTTATGAAGAAAACACCTTATACTACTTGGCAAGAGGTAGAGGATGAAGAAATAGGAGGTGGGTTCACTTTAGAATTGGATTTCTCACTCATTTGCTCAAGTTTCCATTGTTGTAGCAAGCTTTCTTCATATTCAAGATGAAGATGAAGATGATGAATATTATGATAAGAAATTAAAAGAATAGAAAAGAATAATCATTCTTATCATAATCAAACCATAGTCAAGTGTAGAGAGCTAACTAGAGTTTATGTGAGTGGTTAGGGTTAAAGAAGAAGACAAAATGGTCACTTGGTCAAAAGCTTCATGAAGCTTCAACAAGCTTCATGAAAGAAAGAATGAAAGAAAACCATTTTGTTTTTTCTCTTTATGCTTTTATTTTCCAAAACTAATAAATAAATAAATGAATAAGTAATCATAACCCTAACCATTCATATAACCATGGTTCAATCTTTACACTTAACCAATTTTGCATGTATCATCAAACATGATACAAACTTGTGCACAAAATTATATCGCATATACAATGTGCACAACCGAGTGAGAAAATCCATCTTAAGTGAACCAATACTAGTCAATGCAAAGTAATATATCAAATATATAATTATGCATTAAATCGTTAAATCAATATTTGATTTAACGATCCGGTCATATCGCATATAACCGACTAATATCCAATGTATCGGCTTATCGAATCAATCCTTGATTCAATAACTAGGTTATATCGCATATAACCAATCGATACATTCATCGCGAGAATGAAATACGATATCACATACACGCATTATTCTCGGTCCTGCACATATCTCATATGCGCTCCTATTTCGTTTCGCTTGAGCTAGGAAACCTCTGTGTAGGACTCTAAAGACTCGTCAATACGCCGGCAGCAGGTGATGATCATATCAAACACCCACAAGCCGCAAGCGGTCTGCTAAACGTAACGGCCACCTGGGTATTGAGCGATCAGAAGATCGACGAGCAAGCCCGCTCACACTCCTGTGAGTCCAACCAGTAACACTTACCGTACAGTCCGGTCTGATCGTCTGATATGTCGCATATCTCGCCTAGGGGTGGTAAACGTCAGACCCCAATAGCTTGATAAGTCGTGTCGATATGAGGTCTATAACATTTCGAGAAACTACTGGTAACACTTACCAGTAAATCTCAGCAACCCTGGCCAGGGATTTCCTGTTATAGCCAATCGAACACAGCGCAACATCAACCCCCTATACCGGGAGAGACGAATCCCCTCCTATCGCTCATTGGCTCCATGTGATTCGGGACTGTACCCAAAAACCACCGTTTTGTACGCCCTCTTGGACGTGGTAAGGTGGAAATCAAAGCACAGTGGGAACCACACAAGACTCTATGACGATCTCGGGTCAACAGACTACTCTGTACCAGTGTCACCAGAGAACTGCCATCTGACGTAAGGTATAATACCATCTGGGAGTTCTCGGCGAGTCCGTCCAGTGTACGCAGTCTCCACTGAGCACCCGTATATCATCTCCGATGTCAAACACCAATGGATATGGGATCATCCATCGCCCATCTGTATGGGTCGAGAAGGTATATGCTAGTCTACTCTGGTATATCGATGCCCCGTCTCGATATACCCACGACTAGGGACTTTGAAGGATGTACTCATGGACTACCCTTTCCCCACTGGTATGATCCGCATCATAGTCCAGGTAGTCAAGTACACATCCTAAGGGCTTTACCAACATGTAACAGAGAGACAATCAGTATACACGTTAAGGTAAAGATCAACCAGATAGCATACTATCATGTCGAGCAAGAAAGTCCTCCCTATATATGTCCCAGCATCCACTACAATATACATCCTATGTATAGTAATGGCCTCTAGGGCATACATATAACTAACAATCTCCCACTTGCACTAGGGCCATCTGATAGCAGTGGTTGTAGTATCTCATACTCAACCATCCCATAAAAGTCTCTCTCTGGGAAAAGGCCTTTGTGAGTGGATCCGCCGTGTTGTCCTCTGGGTCTACTCTCCTAACCTCGATCTCCTTGGAGATCAACCATCTCCATGATCAGGTGATACTGCCTTAGAATATATCTGGATCACTGATGGGACGGACGTTCCTTGGCATAAGACACAACTCCATTGTCACACAATGGGAAGAACTAAGTTCATCTCATGAACAAATATACATCCAGACTGCCTCTTTGGTAGCATCTTAAGTAGCGATGTATCGAGCCTTTATCTTCTAGTATGCCACGGTATCTAGCTTGGAACTCTTCCAACATACCGTCCTTTTACTGAGGGTAAAGACAATACCTGTGACTGACTTTCAGTCGTCCTTATCACCCTGGAACCCTTCCAGTGATTCTCCTCAAGATCGATTGATACCATCTCAATACAACTAGTGAGAATCCTAACATCCATTTAGATCTATCTCATAGATCCAAAACCCAGGATTTAGTAGGTATCACTTTGATCCTATGTGGAGAATCATTGTGATAAGCGGAGATTGATCGAGCGTAGCATAAGAAACTCCATCCCTATCAAGAGCATGTCATCCACGTACTCTACGAGGATCGTCACTATACTCCCTACTACCTTTTTGTTTATACAAGGTTCATCTACCATTTTGATGATGTCAAACTCTTTGACTAACACATCAAAACAGACGTTCCAACTCCGCGATGTCTGTTTTATCACATAAAACATCTTGCACACGTTTCCGCTGCTCCCACTGTCTACGAGGCCCTCTGGCTGTGTACTTATAGACGCTCTCTTATAAAACATCATTTAGAAAAGCCGTCATGACACCCAACCACCAGATATCGTAGTCATGGTATGTAGCCGTGGCAAGTAGGATCTGGATGGACTTAAGCATAGCCACTGGAAAAAGGTTTCATCATTATCCACGCCTGGTCAATGACGAAAAGCTTTAACAAGTCTAGTTTTGAAAGTCTCAACTTTTCCATCTACACCAAGTAATCTTCTCAAGATATACTTGCTCCTGACGGGGATTTAACCCTTCAGATATAGCAACCAAAGTCCATACTTTGTTGGTGTATAAGGATTCCATCTCAGATCGCTAAGCATCCAGCCATTCTTACAGAGTCCCTACTCTCGATGGCCTGCTCGAAACTAGTTGGGTCATCATCTCATGATGCAATCCTCGCTCCCACTGTCATAGAGTAACCGAAGTATCTCTCAGGCGGTTTCCAGTTCTACATAACAGACCTTGCCTCGAGCTTGTCCGGATTTTGCTTTTAGACATAGCCCGGACAACCCCAAATCTTAACTAACTTAAGACATGGGCTCTTCCCTTTCCATATCACATATGAAGTAGTAGGCAACTGATTTGATTCGAACCCTATTCAATAGGTATGCATCTTCTCAAGTGCATAACTCCCAAAAAGGAAATAGGTAACTCAGTAGTACTCATCATAGAGCACATCTTATCATATAGGGTGTGATTGCTCCGCCCCAATATACCATCGTGCTATGGTGTATACGGAGGAGTAATGCTGAGAGAGAATCTCATTCTCCTTTAGAATAGTCCAGGAATTCTATGCACAAGTATTCTCCTCCTTGATCTCATCAAAGGACATAATACTTATACCCGTATATTGGTTCTCTTCTTCTAACTTATATTCCGTGAATATCTCAAAAGGTTCGGACTTGTGTTTCAACAGGAACATATGTCTGAATCTTGAGAGATCATCAGAGAATGTAATGAAGTACAAAGAACTGGTCTTGGCATGTGTAGACAGGGGACCTTCATACATCAACATGTATCATCCCAAGAGTTCACTAACTCTTTCTCTGTTTCCAATAAACAGAGCTGGTGTCATTATATTTCTGTGACATGACTGGCAAGTTTCACAAGATGTAGATTCAAACTGATTTAAATATGCATCTTCATGTAACTTCAGCTAGTCGGGTCGCATTGATATGACCTAGTCTACAATGCCTCAAGAAGGATTCGTTCATTTCTGAACTCTTCCTCTTTTGTGTGTTCAGTATACTAAAGAACTGTAGTTTGATTTAGAACATCAATGCTTTTAGATAACATGCCTGAACCGATCAACTTTTGATATAGGAAATGTTCAAAACATTATCCAGCAATACAAAATTATATCCTTTCTTTACTAATAAAGAGACAGATATGATTTTGTATATCAGGTTCGGTGTCTAATAGCATTTGTTCAGAATCAATGTATTGGTAATACAGGGTGACAGTGACCAACAGACTTGGCTGCAACACTTGCCCCGTTTTCTGCCTCATGAAACTTATCACTCGTTCTCAGTTCTCTATCTAGCTGTAGCCCTATGTAACAGATTACATATCTGGGATCCTGATCTGGTCCAGGTAGCGACCATATCACGCCTTAATCAAGATAATAATACGGATGAATTGACCGAACCCGCTTGTTATACTGAGCCGGGGAACGTTGGTCCCGCTCCAACTTATAAATGTTATAAGACAAAGCAGGAAATTGGGGATTACCAGAATTCCCGTGCCGCCCAAACGAAGAGAGTGCATGCTGATGCATCATCTTCGGGTGTGTTCGTTACAAAGAACTGTTTCTCTGTATCCTCTACGTCCTGGGTATGTGAGAGAGAGAGAAGAAAACACTCAGCGTGCGCTCTTGCAAGAATAGATTGGTTATAATTTTATCTAATCAGGATGGCTCCCACTGCTTTTTATCAAATCTTCCTTCAAACCCTAGCCGGGATTAATTACACACTACAAGTTCGCCAATTTTTCAGCCAGGCCAGTGTGGGTACTTTGAGGGAGGTCCCCCGTGCTTTCGCACGAACCTAATTAATGTAAACCTCGTTTTCCCAGAGGCGTAATCTCGTCAACACCTTTCTAGACACCTACTTGATCGGCTAATTGTAATGTGTAAAACTCTTCCAGGAGTAACTCTTACTCATAGCGGGTATCGGGATCCAACTATCTCATAGAAGGTATGCAATCTCATTGCAAATTTCAACACTTGAAATTCCCGATAATTTTGCCCCTAGCGTCCTGTGACCTTGACGGAGGCCAAACTACCCATAGTCCGCTAGTCAAGTTCAACCCGTTATTTCCTGATTGAATTAAACCCACCCGCACGACCCTTGACGGAGGCCAAACAACGCCGTACGAATACCCTAATCCAATCGCATCATATGCTAGCAGATAAGCACTAGTTAGCTACCGTACACTACGCCTTGACGGAGGCCAAACTACCGCAGCACGAATACTAACTAGTACTTATCTGAAATGACGGAGGGCTACGACAGGTTTTTCTGAAAACCTATTGCGTAATGAACTTGATATCGTTGTAGAATCAAATAATTTTGAAATGGAGTGTTTTTGAGGCTTTTCTAGTTTTGCTAAAGGAGTCACTCCCGGTGAAGGGATCGTCGGTCCTTTCCTCATCGAATAAGGTGCGGGATATATTATATATATCACTGTGCAAAGCAAAAACTCTCAAAAGCAATCAAAAGACAAACCGAGTGTGTAGCATCTGCCAGTTATTGCTAAAGGAGTCACTCCCGGTGAAGGGATCTCGGTCCTTCCCTCATCGAATAAGGTGCAGGATATATCACATATACCGCTGTGCAAAGCAAGAACTGTAGCTACCTGTTTTATTTTTGAAATTCGATTCTACAACATCTTAGGTTTCTTTTATTTCATTAATCTCATTAATGAAGTCCTATCATTTAAATACCTAAACATCACAGATAAATACGACGTACACTTATGCCATCCGCATTCGCCTCGATGTCCCCTCGTGCACCGTTAGGTTAGGTAACTAACGACAGAGCGGGGCAGGGCTAGCGCGGGTGTAAAACATAAGTAACGTCTATATAATATATCATATATACTATATACTGTATCTATCACAGAGCATCACATGATCATATCATAGATATCGCAGCAGAAGAATCATATGAAATATTGGATATACTAGGACGTCTGTGTTTTCAATACGAGCCAGTATAAAACACGGATTCCACGGTCGTGATGAATAGCCAAACCCACACCCCTAGACCCCTACGAGAGCGGCAAGCAACCCTACCAATTCTGGAGTTAGGAGACCCGGACTGGACTCCTCGAGTTGGTCTCCCACTGGACTCCAGAACCCGGTTACTTGTGCTCTCCTCCTTGGGTCTATCCTAGTGCGGAAAAGTAAATAATATACAAAAGGAGACATCTTCCGCAACCTGGAAGTGCCCCAATAAAAGAATATTACATACAAGTTTTTACATGAATGAAAATGAAAAACACTCATCTCACATAAAAAACCCCGGCTATTCAAACACGACTATCCAATATAACATATCCAGCAACACATAACATCACATGTCATCAACGTAAGTAAACATGCGTATCCCAATTGTCGTTGACATATAGCAACGAAACCGGCGATATCACATATTACACTTACGGTCACAGAAAAGAAAGTGTAAAACTACAACAGTTGGAATCTGCAACCTCTTTAGACATCGCATGCCCATTCAAATGAATTCCTTAGACATCGCATGCCTAACAATTATAAACCCCGCATTTTAGTCTCATTATCGAAAACATTTTTCAATATCAAGTCGGGCAATTCAACAAGATTCCCGACATCCTGATCGAATGCTCGTCGCAAACTTCAGTAGACGGCCGCACCCCCGATACCGTCGACGAAGTGCACTAAGGCGGAACACCGCTGCCGCGAGCACCCGAACAGATGCTTTCGGCGGCGGGGTTCTCCTACAGTCACTTGGTCGGGGCTATGGAGTGAGGCTGTCTATTAAGTTTACCCGGCGAGTATCCGCGTACGCTACGTGATTGCGACGGACTTTTGATCACATCAAAATTCCGCGGCAACCGATCAAGTGAGACTAAAGTGCTATGTTTATAACATTCATTCAGTTATCTCATAACTACTTGTGAATTCCAATTATTGTATCACATTCCGAATAAGATAGAAAATGTTAAACTTTCCGATCGAACAATCGAACACCCAAGTTTTCCCGAAACAGCTCAACTCATGAAATAAGTTCAAAGACATTCACTTCGTGCCTCAGTACCAACGGTCCAGCCGTAGAAGGGTCAAGCCAACGCCTCACATGTGGCACGCCGTACTGCCCCAAACCCGAAGGTTCAAAGGGCAGTTCAAGACGGTCACATAATCGAGTTAAGGTTTGTTGTCTTCTAGAGGGTCCATCGCGTTACTTGCACTACTTAGAACGTCTTTAAACAAGGGAAAAATCCAACACTTGGAAATTTCCCAACAGGGGAAAAATTGGGTATTTCTATCCGGTCGAACTTTTTAACATATTCAAAAATTATACGGAAGCCACATAGACAAAATCAGATAATCCGATCGAATCATCGAATCCCCAAAACAACCCCAGAAAATTCAACTCTTGAATAAAAATTAAAAATTCCCAGAAAACTCAGCTCCTGAAAAGATGAATTACTGTGCAAAGAATGATGGAAGATCCTATTACTTGGCCGCGGAACCGCCGCAGAAGCCATGCTTCTGCCGCGGTTCCGCCGCACATACAGTATATCATTTAGTCGTTTTTGCACCGTAATTCATAGAATTCCCTGCTGAATTTTTAAAGATTTTTTAATCTGGAAAAAACCCAGTTTTTGAAAAAAGTCTAGAGAGCGTGAAATTTTAGGGTTTCGGGTTCGTTCGGGTTTCAAACTTCGTCTAGGCATCGCCTAAGGCTCTAGCTAGGCTCTGATACCACTGTAGGGTTCCTAGGCACTCAAAAGAGGTCTCACAAGGTATCAACCATGCCAATTTAAATTTTACGGGTGCCGAGAAACCCTAATATGGATCGTTAACTAGATTTTAGGCGAAAACAAATGCGAGCAAACAACTTTACTCTAAAGTGAACGGAAATACAACCTTTGTAGATCCGGTGCTCCACCTCCATAGCTCCGCAATGAAGTCCCCTCGCTGTCCAAATGGAAACCCGGGCTCTAGCGTCGGCTTCATCGGAGAAATGGGCGGGCAAGGTCGTCGGCTTCGTGCCGAAGATGATCTACGTCGAGGCATCACAAGATCAAGCTCCCACTCCACCAAGTCATGAAACTTGTGAAGAAAACACCCTATACTACTTGGCAAGAGGTAGAGGATGAAGAAATAGGAGGTGGGTTCACTTTAGAATTGGATTTCTCACTCATTTGCTCAAGTTGCCATTGTTGTAGCAAGCTTTCTTCATATTCAAGATGAAGATGAAGATGATGAATATTATGATAAGAAATTAAAAGAATAGAAAAGAATAATCATTCTTATCATAATCAAACCATAGTCAAGTGTAGAGAGCTAACTAGAGTTTATGTGAGTGATTAGGGTTAAAGAAGAAGACAAAATGGTCACTTGGTCAAAAGCTTCATGAAGCTTCAACAAGCTTCATGAAAGAAAGAATGAAAGAAAACCATTTTGTTTTTTCTCTTTATGCTTTTATTTTCCAAAACTAATAAATAAATAAATGAATAAGTAATCATAACCCTAACCATTCATATAACCATGGTTCAATCTTTACACTTAACCAATTTTGCATGTATCATCAAACATGATACAAACTTGTGCACAAAATTATATCGCATATACAATGTGCACAACCGAGTGAGAAAATCCATCTTAAGTGAACCAATACTAGTCAATGCAAAGTAATATATCAAATATATAATTATGCATTAAATCGTTAAATCAATATTTGATTTAACGATCCGGTCATATCGCATATAACCGACTAATATCCAATGTATCGGCTTATCGAATCAATCCTTGATTCGATAACTAGGTTATATCGCATATAACCAATCGATACATTCATCGCGAGAATGAAATACGATATCACATACACGCATTATTCTCGGTCCTGCACATATCTCATATGCGCTCCTATTTCGTTTCGCTTGAGCCAGGAAACCTCTGTGTAGGACTCTAAAGACTCGTCAATACGCCGGCAGCAGGTGATGATCATATCAAACACCCACAAGCCGCAAGCGGTCTGCTAAACGTATCGGCCACCCGGGTATTGAGCGATCAGAAGATCGACGAGCAAGCCCGCTCACACTCCTGTGAATCCAACCAGTAACACTTACCGTACAGTCCGGTCTGATCGTCTGATATGTCGCATATCTCTCCTAGGGGTGGTAAACGTCAGACCCTAATAGCTTGATAAGTCGTGTCGATATGAGGTCTATAACATTTCGAGAAACTACTGGTAACACTTACCAGTAAATCTCAGCAACCCTGGCCAAGGATTTCCTGTTATAGCCAATCGAACACAGCGCAACATTAACCCCCTATACCGGGAGAGACGAATCCCCTCCTATCGCTCATTGCCTCCATGTGATTCGGGACTGTACCCAAAAACCACCGTTTTGTACGCCTTCTTGGACGTGGTAAGGTGGAAATCAAAGCACAGTGGGAACCACACAAGACTCTATGACGATCTCGGGTCAACAGACTACTCTGTACCAGTGTCACCAGAGAACTGCCATCTGACGTAAGGTATAATACCATCTGGGAGTTCTCGGCGAGTCCGTCCAGTGTACCCAGTCTCCACTGAGCACCCGTATATCATCTCTGATGTCAAACACCAATGGATATAGGATCATCCATCGCCCATCTGTATGGGTCGAGAAGGTATACGCTAGTCTACTCTGATATATCGATGCCCCGTCTCGATATACCCACGACTAGGGACTTTGAAGGATGTACTCATGGACTACCCTGTCCCCACTGGTATGATCCGCATCATAGTCCAGGTAGTCAAGTGCACATCCTAAGGGCTTTACCAACATATAACAGAGAGACAATCAGTGTATACGTTAAGGTAAAGATCAACCAGATAGCATACTATCATGTCGAGCAAGAAAGTCCTCCCTATATATGTCCCAGCATCCACTACAATATACATCCTATGTATAGTAATGGCCTCTAGGGCATACATATAACTAACATCCGTTAAGTTGATCTTAGTCTCAAATCAGACTAACGTATCCTTAACGAACGTTTAAGTTGATCTTAGCCTCAATATGGCTAACGTATCCTTATACTAAAAACCAAACCCAAATCTAAGTAACTACGGATTTGGACTAATCCACGTCCTACGGGCGACGGTATAACTTAGTCTCCGTATACAATCCACGGGCATCCACAAACAAAACAAATACACATGACACGAAGTTAAATTTCTGGAGAAGGAGAAAGTTGTTACCGCGATGCGGTAGCGTAATTAACTGCAGGGGCTTGCGCCTGCAGGGAAGAGCGTCCCCACAATCAAAAACCCCTCAAGCGAGGGGGAATCTGACGAAGTCTGCTACATCGGCCGCATCCGTCTAAACCTCCGATACACGGTGCCATAAATCAACTTGGCATCTTCGGAAAGGTGGACGGATAGCACCAATTAGCATCTGCCACGAATTTCAGGCATAGATGTCTTCACGTCGTCGCCGTCTTTCTGAAGGGAACACCGATCTCGCCGGAATCCTCATCAGACGTCGCCGGCCTTGGACGGTGGGATGAGGCTCGTGTCTCAGGTGGTGCTCCAGGGTCACTAGTACATCACTACAATATTGTTTAGTTTTCTAGTATGTTCTCGGGATCACAGCAGGTCATAGATATCGCAAATAGACACTAAAATACGATATATTGCACAAAACTAACCATACCTTATCCAAACTGAAAATAACTAGCCACAAAGCACAAAAAACTAAAATAAAGAACAGATAAGGATCATTACCTATCCTCAAGAACACAAGAACCAAGCTTTCCTAGCTCCAAGGTACTCAAATCAAGACTTGGGGTATTTTTTTATGATTTATTATGGAATTTTGGAGATTTTATGAGCTTGAATTGAAGTAAATGGTGAGAGAAAAGCACAAGGGCAGAAGAGAGAGGGAGGGCTCGGCCAAGGAGGAGAGGGTGGGGGTTTAGTGAGGAATTACCTAGCAACTTCTTATGATAAATGCTCATTAATGCATTCACACACACACTTGCACGCATGCATGCACCTCTTCTCTATTTCATTCCTTTTCTTTTAAATTTAAAACAAAACCCATACAAATATCTAGATACTATGTGAAGGGTTTATTAACTCAAACTTAATTTTTTGAAAAGAAGACTTAAGAGAAAATTTCCCAAAATGTAAATACCGCAATAAAATAATATTAAAAATTGGGAAAAATTCAATTTGGACCAAAACGTCCTATATAACCCTAAAGCTTGCGCACTAGCTTTATTTTAGCTAAACTAAGTGCTGGATATTCTATATGGTCGTTTGATCACAGTCGGTATGAAACAGAAAATACCGACAATTTTACCCAAAAACGGAAACATTCACATAACGATTTCTAAAACGTTACAATTGTATTTTTTTCTTTTTCTTTTGTTTTTTCTCTTTCATTTTTTTCATTTTACAGATTTTAGCATGGCAACAAAGTTGAAAATTATTTAATCTGCTCCCCCACGCAATGCGTGGGCACAAAATCCAAAGTCAAGAATAATCATATTAATTTCAAATTTTATTTTTATATTATCCGTAAGTTATAAATATGAAATCCAAAGTAAAAAATAATCATATTAATTTCATGATTTTAAATTGTAAAAGCAAAAAAAAAAAGAGGAAATTTAACAATTTTTAAGTTTCGCGCTTTTCACGTTCTATAAAATGCAAAATATTGAGAAACGGGAAAAAAATTATTTTTGGATAGATCACGATCTGTAAGTGTTATATCTAGCAAAATGTAGAGAACCGGACAAAACAAAAGGTATTGAGATTTTTGAAATTTTCATAATTTCCGTGTTGCAAAATATTGTAAATTTGAAGAATTTTTTTTAATTGTTTAAAATTCGCTATTTTCGTGTGTTATATAGCATGAAAAATATTGATAATATGAAGGAAGTAGAAAACTTTAATATGTTTGAAAATATCACGCTTTTCGTGTGCCAACCAAAATATTAAAAACCCGAATAACAAAATAAAATTTTGAGATTTTTATAAATTACCCAATTTTGGATTCAAAATATTGTAAACTTGAAAATAAATAATTTTTAGATTTTTGTAAATTTCACGTTTATTATGTGCTATAGAATGCAAAATATTTAAAAACCCGAATAAGATAGAAAAATTTGAGATTTTTAAAAAATTAATGTACCATGCATGATACTGAAAAAAGAATGAAAACATAAAATTTTGAAATTTCCATGCCTTATATCATAAAAAAATATTGAATAACCGATAAAAATTAATTTTTTTCTTAAATAGTTCATGATTTTCTTCTATTACAGCAAATAAAATATTGGAAACTAAAATTTTTGAGATCATTAAATTTCACTATATTTATACTATACCACGTGCAAAATGTTGAAAATTCAAAAAAAACAAAAAAATGAATTTTTGGACATTACGTGATTCTCATGTATTATAACAATCAAAATATTGAAAAACCAGAATTTTTTTAAGATTTTAATAAATTTCATGATTTATGTATGTCATATCAAGAAAAATATTGAAAATATGAAGAAAATGCCAAAATATCTGAAAGTTGATCTTTCATATATTTTTGATATAAAGTTTATAAATATGAGATATTTACATCTTACAAGTGTTATAATAGTAAATTTTGAAATTAATATGATTATTTTTTACTTTGGATTCCATGCTTGCGTGGGGGCCATTGCAAGTGTTATATAAAATGCAATGTTGAAAATGATTAACCAAAGAAGGAAAATAGCCATGTGAATGTTGAGAAGGACATTTCTATGAATTCTCTCACAAGACGTGGGTGGTTCCCACCCATGTATCTCTCCTGTCGAGAGATTATTCTATGTGTCGGCCGTATATATTCGGATAAGAGAAAGAAAAAATAGAAATATAGGCTTCACATGCTGTCCGAAACTCTCTCCTCTCTCTCACCGTCTACTCCGGTGACCGAATAATTTCTCCCTCCTGTCAGAAGTATTAACTTGAATATGGCCATGTGAACATTCACACATACATATTCCTTCAAAAAAGGTTGTTTGGTTGCAAGTATTTTCATGGATTTGAGATAAATTGGATGAAAAAATGCCTCAAGTACAAAATCTAACCGAATTTTGAAATCCATGTTTGCCTGTAAGGATTTAGAATCCTTTGGATTTGCAAAACATGGATTTCTAATTCTCTCTCCGTAATTCATATTTTTGATCCACGCTCGGTTGGTTTTTTTTTTAAAAATTATTTTGAACATTTAAAACTTCCATATTTCTGTAAAAGACACATAAAACTCAGTATTTCTTAAAAAACACCTAAATATCACCGTTATGCAAAAACAACGATTTCATTTGTATGCTGTTAATTGGCAGGGTTAGTTAACCCAACTAGAGTTAAACTCAATGCATTTAGACATGATCACCCTCCTTGAAGGAGCTTGTAACACCCTAATGCATTTATACGATATTTTTGGGTTATTTTCAAATCTTGCGACAACTTTTTATTTATTATTGTTTTTGAGTGTGGATAATGCATTTGATAACTGTGGTTAATATCCGACCCGACCCGCATATTTGAAACCCATCATGGTTCAAGATTACGTCATATTTTTGCCAGTACAGAGAATCCATACACATCTAAATTCTATACACTTATATAATATATTTGGTATCCGCATATCTTTTAATAATACAAATAATAACCAAATAATATATTTTCATATCTAGCATGGCATGTCATCGTACCCCATATCATATGGTTACACCCATGTAGCATGTTTATATCCAAATTGCTAAAACAGACTCGTTTGGACCGCTACGTGTATTTATGTAAATCCGTTCTTGGGGGTATGCATTTTTACTGACCGGCTATCGCATTATGGTTTTAACTTTTATGTGTCTTCTCTATATTTAAAAACTAGATTTTTAGAAGAAAGATGAATAATTTTCGGAGCAATTTTGATATTAGCTGTATAATCCTATAAAACATATTATAATATTTTTCTAAATTTAAACTAAACTAAGAGTTATTATAATTTATATAATATATATTTATATAACTAATTATATTACTACGAAAGTTTCTTTCTCTCTTTCTCAGCATCTCTTTCTGTCTCTCTCTATTCTCTCTCTCCTATATATATATTATAACCTAATAATTAATCTCACCAACTCTCTCTCTCTCTCTCTTTCTTTGCCTCGCCACGAGAAACTCGAACCCAAACCCTAGCTCATGCCTGCACCACCGTTGCCGCCGCTGATCACCTCACCCTCTCATCCTCGTTGACATCACCTCGTCATCTTCCTCACCTTCGCCTCCTCTCTTTCTCTCTCTATTCTCCGTCTCCGGCGAGGGGTTGGGGTTTCTTGAGTTGCTGTCGCGGTCGTCCGGATTGCAGGGTGCTTCAGATCACAACCCAAGAACCTCACTACCCCTCGTCGCCGACGGCAACCCACCATCATTGTCGTCACCTCGCCACTTCTCTTCTGTTCTCGCCATCTGATTTTAAGAGATTTTATAGATCAAAAATATAATTACCGCAATCAAGAACGGCGTCGCTTGGTAGCTGGCCGGTGAGTACGGGTCGGTCCACAGGGATGTTGTGAATTTCCTAGTTGTTCTTACGAGTTAATTCCGATGGTGTCTGATCTTATTGATTAAATATAAAAACTAAATTAATCTAGATCTAAATCTTGCTAGGGTTAGGTTTAGGGTACGTTTGGAAATGTAAATAAATCTCACCGCTTTCTATACCCAAATTAAGATCTATGAGGAGTTATGGTAATTATTAATAAAGGGGATTAGATCCATTCGGGAAGGTGTTCCTTCCTCTAGGTTCTTGTCCTTCCTTTATCAATCCTTACCTTAACCTCCATGGAAAACACGCGCTACCGGGCCTTTATACTACGGTATCACCGCTACCTCGTGGGATAGGGTGCCGTAGGGAGCGGTGTGTGCATGTATGCATGGAGTCCTATTGATTATATGTGATGAGCAAGAAAGAGATGAGAGATCTCATCTCTCAAAAGCCTTCCCCAAAGCTAACCCTAACAAGCGAGGAGACTACTGTAAGGTTTACCTAGCACCTTATGAAGGGTTTGGAAGCATCACATGTCTCAAAATTAAATTTTTCAAGGTGCTAAGTGAACACACAAAGAATCATTCCTAGAAAATTAGGGTTTCATAACTTAAACAACATCACAAGTAACAAAGGCTAGGGTTTTGAGAGTACAACCTTTGCAGCTCCCTACGCTAGACTCCTTGGCCACTTGAGGGTTGGAAAAGGGTTCGCTTGAGGTCTTTTGATGTCCATGACGATCCACCCGAAGCTCCTTTGTCCAAGCTTGCAACTTCACTTGATCAAGAGAAGAAAATGAAGCTAACACTCTTCACAAGTGGGCAAGACTTGTGTAGAATGGTGTTGTGGTGGCTTTTCTCACTTCAAAATCCTAACTTGGTGAGTGTTTTGCTCACTAGAGAAATCTAGAGAGCAAAAGAGCAAGGAGGAAGAAGATGATGGCTTTTGAAGAACAAGAGAAAAGATAATGTGTTATGAAAAATAGAAAATATAAACATATATATTTTCCACTCTTCATCTCAAACCATGGTTAAATAATAAAGATATTATTGAATTTGAGTTAAAACACAAAAGGAAAGTTAATCCATGGTTAAAAGGTGGGTGAGCAAGGTTAGGTCAAAGAAGAGTGTAGAAACAAAGCCATGAATTACCCTTTTTATTTTCTTTTGTTTTTAACACAAATACAAATAATAATCCATATATTAACACAAGGTGTGAGTCTTATATTGCCACCATCTTCTATGTATATACAACCATGAAGGATGACGTATGTATGTATGTGTGCATGCACATCCATATGTGCATGGACAAGAAAGAATGCATACATGTATGCATACATACAAAAATACAAGAAAGGATTTCTAGTGAGAAACTAATGGTCAAATGATAAATCAACACTTGATTTAGCAATCCGGCCATATCACATACGACCCAACCAAAAGCAAGCCGCCCGATTAATATACGGTATCTTATACGCGCATTTTAACCGGGTCCATGCGCATATCGCATACGCGCACCACAACGTTTCGCCTGGACTAGGTAACTCCTTTGTGGGACTCTAAGACTCGTCAATACGCCGGCAGTGGGTGATGATCATATCAAGCACCCCCAAGCCGCAAGTGGTCAGCTAAACGTAACGGCCACCCGGGTATTGAGCGATCAGAAGAAAACAAGCGAACCTGCTACAACTCCCGTCGAGCCAACCGGCAACACTACCGTACAGTCCGGTCTCTTCGTCAGATATGCTGCATATCGAGCCTAGGGATGGTCACGTCGACCCCAATAACTCAATAATTCGTGCCGGTGAATGGTCTATAACAGATCGAGAAACTACTGATAACACTTATCAGTAAATCTCAGCAGCCCTGGCCAGGGACTTACTGATATAACCAGCCGAGCACAGCACAGCATCAACTCCCAATACCGGGAGAGACGAAACCCCTCCTATCGCTCATCGCCTTCGTGTGTCTCGGGACTGTACCCAACGGCCACCTGTTTGCACGACTCAGTAGAGCCGTGGTAGGGTGGTAATCAAAGTACAGTGGGAGAGCACACAAGACTCTATGACGATCTCGGGTCTACAGACTAACCTGCACCAGTGTCACCTGAGAACTGCTATCCGACGATATATATTTTTCCATATAGGAGTTCTCAGTGAGTCCGTCCAGTGTACCCAGTCACCACTGAGCACCCGTATACGATCTCGATGTCAAACATCGATGAATGTGGGAACATTCATCGCCCATCATATGGGTCTAGTATCATATATGCTAGTCTACTCTGGTATATCGATGCCCCGTCTCGATATACCTACGACTAGGGACATTTCAGGATATGCTTATGAACTACAAATGTCCCACTAGTATGATCTCTATCATAATCACAGTAGTCAAGCCAATATCCTCAGGGCTTTATCAACATGTGTGAATGAATAAAAGCATGATCAAATCAACATGTCAGATAAAGAAGAACCAGATAGCATACTATCATGTCGAGCAAGAATGTACACTGAATATATATATACATGTACAGATACATCCACTATCATATAATGACCTCTAGGGCATACATATATCCAACAATCTCCCACTTGTACTAAGGCCAGTTATTGGCGTATCTTATACCCAACATCTCAAAAAGTCGCTCATGCTGCGGCTGAGGGAGGGCCTTGGTGAATGGATCCACGGCGTTATTCTTTGTGTCTACTCTCCTAATCTCGATCTCGCGGCGATCTACAATCTCCCGGATCAAATGAAAGCGCCTCAAGATGTGTCTGGACCGCTGATGGGACCTGGGCTCCTTGGCTAACGCCATAGCCCCATTATTATCACAATACAATGGTATTGGATCAATAATGGTTGGAACTACTCCTAGCTCCGAGACGAACTTCCTTATCCAGACGGCTTCCTTGGTAGCATCATTCGCAGCAATGTACTCAGCTTCTATCGTAGAGTCTGCAACGGTATCCTGTTTGGAACTCTTCCAACTTACCGCCCCTCCATTGAGGGTAAATGCAAACCCAGAGATAGATTTGTTGTCATCCTTATCGCTCTGGAAGCTCAAATCGGTAAAGGCCTCTATCTGGAGATCTCCATCACCATACACCAAGAACAATTCTTTAGTCCTTCGTAAGTACTTAAGAATGTTCTTCACAGTTATCCAGTGATTCTCCCTGGGTTGGATTGATACCTGCTTACAACACTAAGTGCATAAGCTACATCTGGGCGTGTACATAATATCGCATACATTATAGATCCTACTGCCGAAGCATAAGGTATAATACTCATGCGGGCTCTCTCTTCATCGGTCTTCAGGCAAGAGTCCTTGGAGAGAGTGACCCCATGGCAAGCGGGTAAGGCACCCCGCTTGGAGTCTTCCATACTAAATCTTTTTAGGATGGTGTTGATGTACCTGTTTTGGGACAATCCCAATAACCACTTGGATCTATCCCTATAGATCCTAATACCCAGAATGTATGTGGCATCACCCAGGTCCTTCATGGAGAACCTTAGTGATAAGAAAGATTTGACCGACTGTAGCATAGGATTATCATTTCCTATTAGAAGAATGTCATCCACGTACAATACGAGGAATGTGACAGCTCTTCCTACAACCTTCTTATAAACACAAGGTTCATCTGGATTTTTGATGAAATTAAACTCTTTGATAACATCATCGAAACAGATGTTCCAACTCTGTGATACCTGCTTTAACCCATATATGGATTTAAGAAATCTACATGCTTTCCCGCTGCTCCCACTGTCAATGAATCCCTCCGGCTGATCCATATAAACGCATTCTTCTAAATCTCCATTTAGAAATGTTGTTTTAACGTCCATCTGCCAGATTTCATAGTCGTAGTGAGCAGCAATAGCAAGTAGGATCTGAATGGATTTAAGCATGGCTACGGGCGAAAAAGTCTCGTCATAGTCCAAACCTGGTCTTTGACGAAAGCCCTTCGCCACAAGTCTTGCCTTATAAGTCTCTACCTGCCCATCTACACCAATCTTTCTTTTAAAGATCCATTTGCATCCCACAGGTTTTACCCTAGGGGGTACAACGTCCAAAGTCCAAACTTTGTTGGTGTACATAGACTCCATTTCGGATCTCATAGCATCCAGCCACTTCACAGAGTCTCCACTCGTGATAGCTTGCTGAAAACTGGTAGGATCATCATCCTCCATGATGCAGTCTTCTCTGTCACCATCAATGAGGAAACCGTAGTACCTCTCTGGTGGGCGAGAAGTCCTACCAGACGGAGTGGCCGAGGTTCCTCAGTTTCTATTGCAACAGCCGGTTCAACCAAGTCGTCATTTGTAGTTTGTGTCTCTAGAACCTCTTCTAGATCCACCACATTGCCATCATCTTTATCTGTGAAAAACTCTTTTTCTAAGAATGTAGCATACTGAGAAACAAACACCTTTTGTTCCTCCTTGTGGTAGAATAGATATCCATAAGAGTTCCTTGGATATCCCACAAAGTTACACATGACTGACCGTGTCTCAAGTTTGTCCGGATTCTGCTTTTTAACATAGGCCGGGCAACCCCAAATCTTAATTCTCTTAAGAGATGGTCTCTTCCCATGCCATATCTCATATGGCGTGGTAGATACGGCTTTGGTTGGAACCCTGTTCAGTAGAAACGCTGCAGTCTCCAATGCATGCCCCCAAAATAAGACGGGTAACTCAGCATCACTCATCAAGGAACGGACCATATCTAATAGGGTCCAATTCCGTCGTTCTGACACACCGTTGTGCTGTGGTGTGTAAGGAGGAGTGAGCTGAGAGAGAATCCCATTCTTTTTTTAGGAAGTTTGTGAATTCTGTACTGAGATACTCTCCACCTCGATCTGATCGAAGCATCTTGATACTCAAGCCGGTTTGTTTTTCTACTTCTTGTTTATATTCAATGAATTTCTCGAAAGCTTCGGACTTGTGCTTTAATAAAAATACATGACCGAATCTTGAGAAATTGTCAGTGAACGTAATGAAGTATGAAAAACCGCCTCTAGCCTGTGTAGACATTGGCCCGCATACATCACTATGTATGAGGCCTAGGAGCTCAGTAGCTCTTTCTCCGTGTCCGGTAAACGGAGTTTTGGTCATTTTACCCTTGATACAAGACTGGCAAGTCGCATAAGATTTATATTCAAAAGGGTTTAAATATCCATCTTTGTGTAACTTGTTTAGTCTTGTTTCGTTAATATGACCAAGTCTACAGTGCCAAAGAAAAGCTTCATTTAATTCTGAAAGTTTTCTTTTATTAGTGTGTTGTATACTGAAAACTGTATGTTGATTTAGGACATATATCCCGTTATTAAGCGTACCATACCCAACCAACATTTGATTCAGGTGAATGTTCATAACATTGTTCTGCAATACAAAATTATATCCTTCATTGTCTAACAAAGAAATGGATATTATATTACAAAGCATACTTAGTACAAAATAACATGGGTTCAAAACCAATATACACCTAGATGGCAACCCCAAGTGATACTCTCCCACTGCGACTGTATGTACATTGGAACCATTTCCAACACGGAGAGTATGGTCACCTGTCTTCAAAACCTTGCTATTTCTCAGCCCCTGCATAGAATTGCAAATGTGAGAACCTGAACTGGTATCCAATACCCAGGAAGCAGAGTTTATTGAAAAACAGTTTTCTGTCACAAACACACCTGAAGCAGAAGCATCCCCATGCTTATTCTTGAGATTTAAGTACTCCGTGCAGTTGCGCTTCCAATGTCCTGTCTTGTGGCAATGAAAACATTCCTCTCCAGCTTTGGACTTTTCCTTTCCCTTCACCTTTTTAACTCCACCCTTAGGATTGGTGGGCTTCTTCTTTTTCTTTCCCTTGGCCTTAGCCTTTGGGCGAGAAGAGGAAGACTGTCCAACAGTCATAACGGGAGTTTTTACTGATTTTATAGTGCTCTCTGCACTCCTTAACATATTAAGGAGTTCAGGTAGTTCCTTCTCCATGTTATGCATGTTGAAGTTCACTATGAATTGAGCAAAGGTGGAGGGGAGGGACTGCAGAATAATATTCGTATATTGTTCATTGTCCATCGTCCATCCAAGGTCCTCAAGCTCTTCTATAAGAGCTATCATCTTCAGAACATGGTCTCCTACTGGTGTGCCAGGGGCCATTCGCATCTGAAACAATTTCTTTGATGCTTCGTATCGTAATACACGAGATTGCTCTCCATACAACTCCTTTGTATGGAGCAATATGGCGTGAATGTCCATATTCTCGTGCTGCTTTTGATGTGTGTTATCCATCGATGCAAGCGCGAGGCATTTGGCCGTGGCACAGTCAGCGTCCCATGTCTTGCGGACTTCAATGTCTGCAACTAAGGATTTTGGACCTGGGACGGGCGGGGCTGAAGCCGTGAGGACATATGATACTTTATCATAAGTCAAGGCTATTTTCAGATTCCTCAGCCAGTCTTTATAATTGGTCCCATTGAGTTTGTTTTTATCTAGTAGAAGCTTGAGTCCAGTCATGGGTATCTGCCATTAAGAGAGAGAAAAGAATACACTCAGCGAAAGCTCTTGCATAGATCAGATTGGTTATTATCTTGTCTAATCGATATTTCCCACTGCTTTAATCGAGTTTTTCTTTCAAACCTTAAAAGGAAAACTAGCCAGGATTAATTACAGTCTACAACTTTGCTAACCGTTCAGCCAGGCCAGTGTCGGTACTTGAGGGAGGTTCCTCGTGCTTTCGCACGAACCTAATTAAAGTAAACCTCGTTTTCCCAGAGGCGTAGCCCCGTTAACACCTTTCTAGACACCTAATGAGTTAGCTAATTGTAAACTGCAAAACTCTCCTGGGAGCAACTATTGCCCACAGTGGGATCGGGATCCAACCATCACATGGAAGGTATGCAATCTCATTGCAAATTTCAACTATTGAAATTCCCGATGTGGTTTTTACCCGTAGTACTTATGACCTTAACTAAGGTCAACAAATCATAAGTACCAGTCAAGTTCTACCCGTCATTTCTTGATTAATTAGACCCACTCACATGACCCTTAACTATGGTCAACAAAGTCGCATGAATATCCTAATTAATCTGTATCATATGCAATATAGGAAGACATCACTTAGCTACCGTACACTACGCCTTAACTATAGTCAACAAACATAGCACGAATACTAAGTACTCTACTTCCTAAAATGATGGAAGGTTGCAGATGATTTTTTTAATAAAATCTTTAACGCTTTGAACTTGATATCGTTGTAGAATCAAATGGTTTTCAAAAGGAGTGGCTTAAACTCCGCAGTTTTGAAATGTAGCTTTTTCATAAAGAGCCGAGTGGTTTTAAAATCTGATTCTACAACATCTTTTTAGGTTTATTTTCTTTACATTAATCATATTAATGTAATCCCATCATTTAAGTCCTTAAGCCAATCACAGAAAAGAAACGAAAATAACACGTACGCTTATGCCATCCGCATTCGCCGCAATGTTCCGTTATGCACCGTTAGGTTACTTAACTAACGGCATACCGGGACGGGACTAGCGCGGGTGTAAAACATAAGCAACGTCTACTATATATCATATATATAATATATCATTCGTCTCAGATATCTCATTACAGAACACAGACAGCAGAAACATATATATAATGTGGGATATACTAGGACGTCCGTATTTAGTATTTAGCCAACAATAGAAAATACGGATTCCACAGTCGCGATGAATAGCCAAGCCCACACCCCTAGACCCCTGCGAGAGCGGCAAGCGACCCTACCAATTCTGGAGTTTAGGAGACCCGGTCTCGACTCCTCGAGATGGCCTCCCACTGAACCCCAGAACCCGGTCACTTGTGCTCCCCTCCTTGGGTCTATCCTAATGCGGAAAAGTAAATAATATACAACACTGGTGATATCAACCTCAACCCGGAAGTGCCCCAAATAAAAGAATATTACATTACATTTGAATTTTACATGAATGAAAAATAAAACTCTCATCTCACATAAAACCCCCCCGGCTATTCAATCACGACAATCCTGCACATCATATCTCAGCAACACATAATATCATATATCATCAACGTAAGTAAGTATGCGTACCCCGATTATCGTTGATGTATAGCAACGAAACCGGCGATATAGACATACTACACTTACGGTCACAGAAAAGAAAGTGTAAAACTGCAATATCTGGAATCCACATTCTTTTTAGACATCGTAAATGCGAAATATCACATATTTCGTATTTCATGTCTAGCTATATGAATTCCACACATTGCATCACATTCCAGATAAATAGACAGTATTAAAGTTTTCGAACGAATGATCAAATACCCAAAATTCCCTAAAGCTCAATACTTGAGCGGAGTTCAAAAATCCGGAGTGTGTCACAGTAGTAGCGGTCCAGCCGTAGAAGGGTCAAGCCAACGCCTCACATGTGGTACGCCGTACTGCCCCAAACCCTAAGGTTCAAAAGGCGGTTCAAGACGGTCACATAATCGAGTTAAGGTTTGTTGTCTTCTAGAGGGTCCACCACAAAACTTGCACGTATTTCCGAAAGATTTAAACCCCGTGAAAAGTGAGCAAATGATACTCGTTCGAACAATTCAATACTTTCTAATTTACCCGGAAAAGACACGAAATCAAAATTCTGATCGAATCACCGACTCCAAAACAATCTCCAGAACATATAACACTTAAACCAGATTAAAAATACCCAAAAATATCAACAAGCAGGTACAAATATCAGTGTACAAAAACGAGGCCTTAAAGCCTCTGTACGGCCGCGGAACCGCGGCCCAAGCAAGATTTGGCCGCGGTTCCGCGGTGGGAAGTACGGATTAGGGCTTCGTTTTTTACAACAATTCTTAGAATTCCCAGCTGAATTTTTTAAGGATTTTTAATACTGAAAAATCACAGTTTCAAAAAATTGTCCAGAGAGTGTCCCGAAAATCCGTATTTTGGTTCGATCGGAGTTTTAACTTCGTTAAAGTGTCGCCTAAAGTTCTAGGTCGGCTCTGATACCAATGTTAGGTTTACCTAGCACCTTATGAAGGGTTTGGAAGCATCACATGTCTCAAAATTAAATTTTTTAAGGTGCTAAGTGAACACACAAAGAATCATTCCTAGAAAATTAGGGTTTCATAACTTAAACAACATCACAAGTAACAAAGGCTAGGGTTTTGAGAGTACAACCTTTGCAGCTCCCTACGCTAGACTCCTTGGCCACTTGAGGGTTGGAAAAGGGTTCGCTTGAGGTCTTTTGATGTCCATGACGATCCACCCGAAGCTCCTTTGTCCAAGCTTGCAACTTCACTTGATCAAGAGAAGAAAATGAAGCTAACACTCTTCACAAGTGGGCAATACTTGTGTAGAATGGTGTTGTGGTGGCTTTTCTCACTTCAAAATCCTAACTTGGTGAGTGTTTTGCTCACTAGAGAAATCTAGAGAGCAAAAGAGCAAGGAGGAAGAAGATGATGGCTTTTGAAGAACAAGAGAAAAGATAATGTGTTATGAAAAATAGAAAATATAAACATATATATTTTCCACTCTTCATCTCAAACCATAGTTAAATAATAAAGATATTATTGAATTTGAGTTAAAACACAAAAGGAAAGTTAATCCATGGTTAAAAGGTGGGTGAGCAAGGTTAGGTCAAAGAAGAGTGTAGAAACAAAGCCATGAATTACCCTTTTTATTTTCTTTTGTTTTTAACACAAATACAAATAATAATCCATATATTAACACAAGATGTGAGTCTTATATTGCCACCATCTTCTATGTATATACAACCATGAAGGATGATGTATGTATGTATATGTGCATGCACATCCATATGTGCATGAACAAGAAAGAATGCATACATGCATGCATACATCCAAAAATACAAGAAATGATTTCTAGTGAGAAACTAATGGTCAAATGATAAATCAACACTTGATTTAGCAATCCGGCCATATCACATACGACCCAACCAAAAGCAAGCCGCCCGATTAATATACGGTATCTTATACGCGCATTTTAACCGGGTCCATGCGCCTATCGCATACGCGCACCACAACGTTTCGCCTGGACTAGGTAACTCCTTTGTGGGACTCTAAGACTCGTCAATACGCCGGCAGTGGGTGATGATCATATCAAGCACCCCCAAGCCGCAAGCGGTCAGCTAAACGTAACGGCCACCCGGGTATTGAGCGATCAGAAGAAAATAAGCGAACCTGCTACAACTCCCGTCGAGCCAACCGGCAACACTACCGTACAGTCCGGTCTCTTCGTCAGATATGCTGCATATCGAGCCTAGGGATGGTCACGTCGATCCCAATAACTCAATAAGTCGTGCCGGTGAATGGTCTATAACAGATCGAGAAACTACTGATAACACTTATCAGTAAATCTCAGCAGCCCTGGCCAGGGACTTACTGATATAACCAGTCGAGCACAGCACAGCATCAACTCCCAATACCGGGAGAGACGAAACCCCTCCTATCGCTCATCGCCTTCGTGTGTCTCGGGACTGTACCCAACGGCCACCTGTTTGCACGACTCAGTAGAGCCGTGGTAGGGTGGTAATCAAAGTACAGTGGGAGAGCACACAAGACTCTATGACGATCTCGGGTCTACAGACTAACCTGCACCAGTGTCCCCTGAGAACTGCTATCCGACGATAGATATAATTCCATATAGGAGTTCTCGGTGAGTCCGTCCAGTGTACCCAGTCACCACTGAGCACCCGTATACGATCTCGATGTCAAACATCGATGAATGTGGGAACATTCATCGCCCATCATATGGGTCTAGTATCATATACTCTAGTCTACTCTGATATATCGATGCCCTGTCTCGATATACCTACGACTAGGGACATTTCAGGATATGCTTATGAACTACAGATGTCCCACTAGTATGATCTCTATCATAATCACAGTAGTCAAGCCAATATCCTCAGGGCTTTATCAACATGTGTGAATGAATAAAAGCATGATCAAATCAACATGTCAGATAAAGAAGAACCAGATAGCATACTATCATGTCGAGCAAGAATGTACACTGAATATATATATACATGTACAGATACATCCACTATCATATAATGGCCTCTAGGGCATACATATATCCAACAACTACTCGCTCATTAGGGAATTGAAAAACATTCTATCTATTTAACTAGGGCAAGGAATTAAATCTAAACTAGGGCAACTAAATTAAAGCTACTTACTTTACAGATGGCTCTCTTCAAACATTTACACAAGGTTGTCAGATCTGAATAAATGAAATGAAAAGAGGTATCGATACTCTCCAAAAGAAATCTGAATTTTATTAATGAAAGGAGGCATACCTCAAAAGAGGTATTTGGGTTTTTATTTATAGGACATAGAAACCCTAGGGTTACAATTGACTCGCATATCTGCTATTACAAAAATACCTTCTAAGAAAAGACCTAGTCAACTATCGCGCACCGCCACAGAATTTCGCACCGACACGGGCACTGTATGGCCGCGGATCCGCGGCCAAAGCCCATGTATGGCCGCGGATCCGCGGCCAAGTAATGGGCCTGTGGGCTCATTTTTCCTGGGGTTGTTCTGTTGCATGTTGTCTTCAATTTTCTTCAGTTCATTTCTCAGATTGGCTTCTAGGTTTCTTCCAGATTTCCACAGTGAATAGTTGTAGTGGACTTTTACCGTTGCTTCGTAACGAAGTCTTGAATCTTGTGCTGCCTTCTATTTTGTGAACTGTTCTTCGTGTTGGCTTTATCAAGATTCTCTGTTTGTTGGTCGAAGTCTCACTTTTGCATCGTCTTTTGTCTTTTTCACTGTTTTTATTCCAAGAACCTGTAACCTGCAACTAAGTAGCAGACATGGGTCAAAAACACCTGTTTATTTGTAAACTGCATAAGAATGGGGAATATAATAATGCAATATTATGATGTGAACAAATACCCCCAAACTTATCTTTTGCTCGTCCTCGAGCAAACCTAGTTTTATTCTCAACAAAAACTTAACCTCACTTTCGCAGGGAATCGCGATTGCACTGAGCTCGTGCAACAAGCCGTTAAACCTCTAAGTGTCCCTAGTAGGAGGAGTGTTGTCTCCTGAGGGTTTTCAGCGGATACTACCCACAAAATCCTATCAATTTGGCTTATCAAATTTTATTCTCCAATTAGGTTTTCTAACAAGGAATTCTATTATCTTCGACTCATAAATTATCCACCCGTATTCTTCACGCTTGCTTATTATTTAACTTAAGATTATATATGTTCTGTAGACTTACTTAGCTTTCGGTATCTCTTAAGTTTTCCTTCTAAGGTTCCATTTCAACTTAGGAATTTTTATTATCTCTACTAAAGATACAAGTCCTATTCTTCATTCCTATCTTTTATCTAAATCCCAATCACATACCCCTACGTGTGTGTATATATCACCCTTACACTTGGAAATTCAAATCAAGCAATCACACTCTTGTCCGTTGTCCAAAGCACTTCTTAATAGGTGAACTTTTAGATGAATTTTGCTTACACATCCTTCATGCGACCGTTAATACTTCTTGAGGTACCAACGACCGATTACAAAATATGTTTGCACATTAAAGCGTAATTCCTAGTCTTGCAACACCTAAGGCTTTAGCAGTGACTCCCAAACCAGTTGGTCTAAGGCACTAGGTGATGAAGCACCCTCGCTAAATATTTTTTCTATTTTTTTTGCAGCCTTAAGTAATCACAAAAACCAGTGTTCATTTTTTTTATTATCTCTTTATTCACACTTGTATTTTTATTTTATTTTCCTCGTACTAAGAACTTTAGATAAGAGCATTTCAAGATCTCCTCTACTATTCCAAGTTTCAAGGTGCGTGTTTGTGCCATTTTTGTAGGGTATATATTTTCAGAATCTAGTCTTAAGCTTAGGAATTATTTTTCAAACTTATACTTTAATAAAAACATCAATACTCTTCCCTTATTTTAACTTAGCTCAAGAAGTGAACTCAAAATTTGCCTATTTCTAAATAAACTACAAAGACATATACTCTCTACCGTTAAATTTTAAGAAATGTTATTTTTAGGGTTTTTAATTTATAAAGTCTAGGATCTAGTTTTTCCTAGCTAGTCAACTTTTTTGTCAAACTCAAATCAATTATGCCCAAAATTGAATACTTTCATTTTTATAATTTTTCAAATTTTCAATTTTTTATGGGTTTTAAAATAAGTATGCAAATGCAAAAAATGTACATATAAATGCGAAAGAAGAAGGCTTACAGAAGATACCCCCAAATTTAAACTTGACAGTGTCCTCACTGTCATGCCACACCAAGAGGGTCAAAATGTCGGCACTCCCCTGTTTATTTATTTATAATTTTTTTTTGAATTTTTTTATTTAAGAGAAAAAGAAAACAAAAATATATATATACATATATACAAGAAGGTCCTCCCCGAACTAAACAAGGCCTTACATAAGCCAAAGGTTAGCACCAACCATTCAAAAATTTTATCGTGGTAATGGTAGAGTTGGTGAAAGAAGGGAGTGGAAAGAAGAGAAATGAGAAGCACACGAGACCGTGTGGAGATAGAAACGGTATACGGTCTCGGTGGAGGAGGAGAATGGCGGAAGAGAGAAAGAAGTGTGGTACGATCTTGAGGGTGTAAATTGAGTGAATAAATTAGCACAAGTTGTGATGACCGATGTGTTAAACCGATTGTGCTAATCTATCAACCCGTCGAGAAATGGGGTCAAATCCCTCAAGATTCGCAAGAAAGTATGGGTACGTCGAACTTGGTAAACCCTCATTTGAAAATGGAAACGCGATGGAGTCTTGCGTGGTCGAAACGATAGGAAGGACGAAAGGGAGTGATTTAGGGATAGTCTTATTCTCACCCAAGTAATCTGTCTCGAACTTGAAGGATTCCATCAATGGTTCGAAATGACTGTAAGCAACCGAGTCTGATGGTTCAACTAACTCATCTGAAAATGTAAAGGACTCAAACTCGGGAGGTGAGTTTTCAAAATCGTCCGAAAAAGTGAAACACTCGTAATCATTATCGTCTGTGAGAACTGTGTCAGATTCAAAGAGAAATTTTTCAAGCTCACAGTCTTCAAGCGTGATCTTTTGCGTGGTCGGAACGATGGAAAGGAGGGAGGATGATATAACAGTTAAAGGTTCAAGAGGATGAATTAGAAAATCCGACACATCAAACAAAAATGGTTCAACCTCAATATTATCCTCAATACTCTCCTCAATACTATCCTCATAATTCTCCTCAAAATGTAGCTTATCCATGCCATTATCATCAAAATCAAGACGCACATGAAGTTCGGGAGAAACATTTAATAACTCGGGATGATGAATTGGAGATAAAATTTCAGTCAAATTTACGGGTTCATCATCCAAAATATTCCCGGCGTCAATATCCTCAATCAAGTGAAAATCAATTTTCTTAGACACCTCATCAAAACATGGATATTTATCAATTCAGGTTCTAGAGTGGAGGTGTAAAGTTCAAAAGGATTCGGTGTGGTTTCACTCGAAAGGGATTCCTCACAATCTGGCAAATCAAGCACTACAAAGTCGCACAACTCATTTTTATCCTTAACTGATGAATCATTTGGGACACTTGTTTAAAAACCGGAGTTGTGGGGTTCAATTGGGTATGGGTAGGTTTGATTTGGAAGGGTGTAAAACTCACTCTCTCCTCTCAAATTCTCACTCTGTCCAATCTCCTCCTCATACATTGGAAAATTTGGAGCTAGTTGGAAACTAGCTACCGGTTCATTAGGTCGTATAAGGGCGGCTATGGACGCATCCACATTCCTCATCATTTTGTTTGTTGCTGTAATGTACATCTCCAATGACTGTTCTAGACTAGACATGGGTTGTGAAGGGGTTTCGGTAAAATATTCGAAATTGTTTGGATATGTGAAACTCCCAAATGGCTGTGTAGAAGCAATGTCTAGTGAAGGTGGGAAAGTCGGGTAGGACTGGTAGGAATTGGATGGTTGGATAGGAGTAGGATCAACATTTGGATAAAAAGGTGAATGGACTTGTTGATCCCTAGAATTGGATGTGTGGAGAGGAGTGAAAGATCGGTTACGAGATTGTTCAATGTGTTCAGCAATAGACATGGGTTTAGGAGGTACAATAGGACTCGAAAAAGTAGTATCAACGTACGAAGGTGGTGAAGGTTGACACGGTTGATACAAAGTGGATTGGAAAGTCGAACTGTTTCTCCTAGACGCTTCTATTCGATCTTTCAAAGAAATTTTGGGTATGGAGGGGTCGTCCTTAAATTGACTGAAACAATTCGCGTAAGAGGCAAAGTTAGGTTCAGGATACCAAAATTCGGCAAGAGATTTATGAGGTGGGGTACCCATGATGTAAGAAGGGGAAGAGAAAGAAGGTGGGTTGTGCAAGGAGTTCTTAGCGACAAAATTTGCAATTTTTTTTTAAAATTTTTTTTTCCTCTTTTTCCTTTTATTTGGAACTTTTTTGCAAAAAATATTTTCGATAAAGGGCTTAAACACACTTTCAATCAACCACAAATGCACAATCAGGCCTAGATCTAGGATCACCTAGGTCAGCTAGACAGCTCCTAACTGTTCCAAAGGGCTAGAAATAGGACCTCAAACCGCCTCTTCACCGCCAATTGCGGCCAGGTAAGTGCCAGGTGAGTGGTTGGCTCCCCACTACAAGTAGTGGTCCTAATTAAGTAACCACTCGCCTTAGACACACTTGCCTAGACATCGCAAAGTCAGGTTAGGATTAACGACCGATGCCTATAACTAGTCCTCTGTCCGATTGAGCGCGACGTCCTTAGGGCTGAGTCTAGTAATTATTAATTAAAAGATGGTCAATGCAATATGCCTTATGTGATTTCTGGGGTCCTGGGAAGGGTGATGAAATCCCCACCCAATCTGAATTGGTCTCAAGCCCCTTAAAGTCCGATCAAAATATGCAAAGCAGTAAATCACTTGCAATCAATTTTTTTTATTTTAAGCGCGACGCAAAGAATCCTGCACAAGATTTGTTATTTGGAAGGGGAAAGATTTTTTTTTTAAAACGCAAATAATCCTGCAGGAGATTTTACAGAAGATATATCGATATTAGCAGAGGAGAGAGAAAAATAACAAACATTAGGATTTTCGCGTGCTGACGTCAGCACCTTGCGGCGAATCCGCAGTCAGAGAGGGGGTCGCACGGCGGAAGGGCGGTGGAGGCAGCGGTTTAAGTCCCGAGACTTCTGTATCTCCTCTGTTAAGATTTTTACCTGTTTTTCAGATCTTTATTTTTCTGTTTTGATTTCTGGATTTTTCCAGATCCGAAGTTCTTCGTTGTTCCTGCAAAATTCAAATAGAAATACCCTTCACAAAATACAAAGATGATAAATTTTTATATATTTTTTTTGATTTTTCAGTTTTTTATGATTTTTTTAATTTAGATTAACCCGAAATTGCAAAAAGGAAATACTACGCCATCCCCGGCAACGGCGCCATTTGATTTAGAGGGATTTTACGATAAAAAATATATGTTACCGCAATCAAGAACGGCGTCGCTTGGTAGCTAGCCGGTGAGTACGGGTCGGTCCACAGGGATGTTGTGAATTTCCTAGTTGTTCTTACGAGTTAATTCCGATGGTGTCGGATCTTATTGATTAAATCTAAAAACTAAATTAATCTAGATCTAAATCTTGCTAGGGTTAGGTTTAGGATAGGTTTGGAAATGTAAATAAATCTCACCGCTTTCTATACCCAAATTAAGATATATGAGGAGTTATGGTAATTATTAATAAAGGGGATTAGATCCATTCGGGAAGGTGTTCCTTCCTCCAGGTTCTTGTCCTTCCTTTATCAATCCTTACCCTAACCTCCATGGAAAACACGCGCAACCGAACCTTTATACTACAGTATCACCGCTACCTCGTGGGATAGGGTGTCGTAGGGAGCGGTGTGTGCATGTATGTATGGAGTCCTATTGATTATATGTGATGAAAAAGAAAGGGATGATAGATCTCATCTCTCAAAAGCCTTCCCCAAAACTAACCCTAACAAGCGAGGAGACTACTCGCTCATTAGGGAATTGAAAAACATTCTATCTATCTAACTAGGGCAAGGAATTAAATCTAAACTAGGACAATTAAATTAAAGCTACTTACTTTACAGATGGCTCTCTCCAAACATTTACACAGGGTTGTCAGATCTGAATAGATGAAATGAAAAGAGGTATCGATGCTCTCCAAAAGAAATCTGAATTTTATTAATGAAAGGAGGCATACCTCAAAAGAGGTATTTGGGTTTCTATTTATAGGACATAGAAACCCTAGGGTTACAATTGACTCGCATATCTGCTATTACAAAAATACCCTCTAAGAAAAGACCTAGTCAACTATCGCGCACTGCCACAGAATTTCGCACCGACACGGGCACTGTATGGCCGCGGATCCGCGGCCAAAGCCCATGTATGGCCGCGGATCCGCGGCCAAGTAATGGGCTTGCGGGCTCATTTTTCCTGGGGTTGTTCTGTTGCATGTTGTCTTCAATTTTCTTCAGTTCTTTTCTCAGATTGGCTTCTAGGTTTCTTCCAGATTTCCACAGTGAATAGTTGTAGTGGACTTTTACCGTTTCTTCGTGATGAAGTCTTGAATCTTGTGCTGCCTTCTACTTTGTGAATTGTTCTTCGTGTAGGCTTTATCAAGATTCTCTGTTTGTTGGTCGAAGTCTCACTTTTGCATCGTCTTTTATCTTTTTCACTGTTTTTATTCCAAGAACCTGTAACCTGCAACTAAGTAGCAGACATGGATCAAAAGCACCTGTTTATTTGTAAACTGCATAAGAACGGGGAATATAATAATGCAATATTATGATGTGAACACCATCCCAGAACCCAAAACCAAGCAACCACCCCCATTTTTCTTTCTTCTTCTTCCTTCTCTTTCTCTCTTTATTTCTTTTCTTGGTATTCCGGCCGTCTCGCCGGAGTCGCACGTGTTAGTTATATGTATGCCCTAGAGGTCACTACTGTACATGCGATGTATATTGTAGTGGATGGTCGGACATATATATAGAGGACTTTCTTACTCGATATGATAGTATGCTATCTAGTTGCTCTTTATCTTAACATGTACACTAACTGTCTCTCTATTACATGTTGATAAAACCCTTATGATGAGTACTTGACTACCAGGATTATGATACATATCATACTAGTGGGGACATCGTAGTCGATAAGTACATCCTTCAAAATGTTCCTAGTCGTAGGAGTATCGAGACAGGGCATCGATACTCCAGAACAGACTAGCGTATGCGCTTTTCGACCCATATGATGGGCGATGGATGATCCCATATCCATTGGTATTTGACATCAGAGAAGGTATACGGGTGCTCAGTGGAGACTGGATACACTGAATGGACTCGCCGAGAACTCCTAAATGGTATTATACCTATCGTCGGATAGCAGTTCTCTGGTGACACCGGTACATGTTAGTCTGTAGACCCGAGATCGTTATAGAGTCTTGTATGATTCCCACTGTGCTTTGATTTCCACCATACCATGGTCAAGAGATCGTGCAAAAAGGTGGTTTTTAGGTACAGTCCCGAGTCACATGGAGGCAATGAGCGATAGGAGGGGTTTCGTCTCTCCCGGTATTGGGAGTTGATATTGCGCTATACTCGATTGGCCATAACATTAAATTCCTGGCCAGGGTTGCTGAGATTTACAGGTAAGTGATATCAGTAGTTTCTCGAACCGTTATGGACCTTGACTCGGCATGACTTATCAGGCTATTGTGGTCTGACGTTATACCACCCCCAGGCTATGATATGCGACATATCAGACGAAGAGACCGGACTGTACGGTAGTGTTACTGATTGGATTCGCAGGAGTTTGAGCAGGCTTGCTTGTTGATCTTCTGATCGCTCAATACCGGGGTGTCCATTACGTTTAGTAAACCGCTTGCGGTTTGTGGGTGTTTGATATGATCATCACCTACTGCCGGCGTATTGACGAGTCTTTAGAGTCCTACACAGAGGTTTCCTGGCTCAAGCGAAACGGAGTAGGGGCACATATGTGATATGTGCGGGACCGAGATTAATGCGTGTATGTGATACCGCATTCTATTCTCGCGATGTGTGACATGATTGGTTATATGTGATATAGCCGGGTTATTGGATCAAGTGTTGATTCGATAAGATGTTACATTTGATATTAGTCGGTTATGTTAGTTATATGTATGCCCTAGAGCCCATTACTATATATAGGATGTATATTGTAGTGGATGCTTGGACATATATAGGGTGGACTTTCTTGCTCGACATGATAGTATGCTATCTGGTTGATCTTTACCTTAACGTGTACACTGATTGTCTCTCTGTTACATGTTGGTAAAGCCCTTAGGATATGTACTTGACTACCTGGACTATGATGCAGATCATACTAGTAGGGACATGGTAGTCCATAAGTACATCCTTCAAGGTCCCTAGTCGTGGGTGTATCGAGACGGGGCATCGATATACCAGTGTAGACTAGCGTATACCTTTTCGACCCATACAGATGGGCGATGGATGATCCCATATCCATTGGTGTTTGACATCAGAGATGATATACGGGTGCTCAGTGGAGACTGGGTACACGGGACGGACTCGCCGAGAACTCCCAGATGGTATTATACCTTACGTCAGATGGCAGTTCTCTGGTGACACTGGTACAGAGTAGTCTGTTGACCCGAGATCGTCATAGAGTCTTGTGTGGTTCCCACTGTGCTTTGATTTCCACCTTACCACGTCCAAGAGGGCGTGCAAAACGGTGGTTTTTGGGTACAGTCCCGAGTCATATGGAGGCAATGAGCGATAGGAGGGGATTCGTCTCTCCCGGTATAGGGGGTTGATGTTGCGCTGTGTTCGATTGGCTATAACCGGAAATCCCTGGCCAGGGTTGCTGAGATTTACTGGTAAGTGTTACCTGTAGTTTCTCGAAATGTTATAGACTTCATATCGACACGACTTATCGAGCTATTGGGGTCTGACGTTTACCACCCCTAGGAGAGATATGCGACATATCAGACGACGAGACCGGACTGTACTGTAAGTGTTACTGGTTGGATTCACAGGAGTGTGAGCGGGCTTGCTCGTCAATCTTCTGATCGCTCAATACCCGGGTGGCCGTTACGTTTAGCAGACCGCTTGCGGCTTGTGGGTGTTTGATATGATCATCACCTGCTGCCGGCGTATTGACGAGTCTTTAGAGTCCTACACAGAGGTTTCCTGGCTCAAGCGAAATGAAATAGGAGCGCATATGAGATATGTGCGGGACCGAGAATAATGCGTGTATGTGATACCGTATTCTATTCTCGCGATGAATGTATCGATATGGTTGTATGCGATATAACCTAGTTATCGAATCAAGGATTGATTCGATAAGCCGATACATTGAATATTAGTCGGTCACATGCGATATGACCGGATCGTTAAATCAAGTGTTGATTTAATGATTTAATGCATAATTATATATTTGATATATTACTTTGCATTAACTAGTATTGGTTCACTTTAAATGGTTCTTCTCACTTGTTTGTGCACATTGTATATGTGATATATTTTTTGTGCACAAGTTTGTATCATGTTTGATGATGCATGCTAACTTGGGTTTGTGTAAAGATTAAACCATGGTTATATGAATGGTTAGGGTTTTGTTTTCTTATTCATTTATTTATTTATTTATTCTTTTTGGAAAATAATAAGCATAAAGAGAAAATGGTGGTTTTCTTTGTTTGTATATTGAAGCTTCATGAAGCTTTGAACAAGTCCACCATTTTTGTCTCATGCTTAACCCTAACCATTCCACTTAACCATGATTCATTCTCTACACTTGACCATGGTTGGTTTATGATAAGTATTCATTTATTTTCTATTTGGAAAATACTTATCATAACATATTCCTTCTTCTTCTTCTTCTTCACATGAAGAAAAGCTTGCTACCAACAATGGCATCTTGAGAAAAAGAGTGAGAAATCCAATTCTAAAGTGAACCCACCTCCTATTTCTTCATCCTCTACCTCTTGCCAAGTAGTATAGGGTGTTTTCTTCACAAGTTTCATGACTTGGTGAAGTGGGAGCTTGATCTTGTGATGCCTCGACGCAGATCATCTTCGGCATCGTAGTCGATGACCTAGCCCGCCCATTTCTCCGATGAAGCCGACGCTAGAGCCCGGGATTTGATTTGGACAGCAAGGAGACTTCATCATGGAGCTATGGAGGTGGAGAACCGGATCTACAAAGGTTGTATTTCCGTTCACTTAGTTAAGTTGTTAACTAGTTGCATGTTTCGCCTAAAACTCTAGTCAACGATCCGTATTAGGGTTTCTCGGCACTTGTAAAATTTGAAATTGGCATGGTTGATGCCTTGTGAGACCTCATTAGTGTGCCTAGAGAACCCTACAGGTTATATGTGATATAGCAGGATTATTAAATCAAGTGTTGATTTAATAATTTAAAGTATAATTATATATTTGATATATTACATTAGATTAACTAATATTATCTCACTTAAGTAATTCTTTTTCTCACATTTGATACACTTTACATATATGTGATATATGTATTGTTTTCTATTTGCATACATTATATATATGTGATATATATTATGTATCATGCTAGGTTACACTTGCAACATGTATGAATGAGACTTTTACCATGCTAGGGTTTAAGCTAGGGTTTTATTTGTTTTAAACAAATAAACCATTTGGATTTAGTCAAGGTTAAGCTTGGAGAAGCTTATAGAACATTGACCGAGTTCACTTGTTTGTCTAGCTTAAGATATTTGTTAACCCAACCTTTAACCTTAGACTATGGTTTATTCTCTACATGAGTTAGGCATGACACTAACTCACCATGGTTGCAATTCTAACCTCACTCTCTTATGAGTTTCTTTTCTTCTTCTTCTTTTTCAACAAAAGAAAAAGCTTGCTAGGTTTTTTACCAAGTGAAGATTTAGTGTGAGAAAAATAAATCTAAAGTGAGCCCACTTCCTACTTTATCATCCTCTAGTACTTGCCATTTAGTGTAGGGTGTTTGCTTCACTAATCTCACCATTAGTGAAGAGATAGCTTGGGTTAGTGTCTCTTCGACGTAGATCATCTTCGGCCTCGAAGACTTCGATGCAAGCATGTTCGTTTCTTCATGGGAGCCTCTCTAGAGTCCGGGAGTTCATGATCGCAGCGAAGGGACTACTACACGGAGCTATTGAAGTGAAGGACCGGTCTACAAAGGTTGTATTCCTTGTTCACTTTAGATGTAAACTGTTTGCATATTGTTTCGTCGGATTTTCTAGTAGCGATTCTAGGGTTAAGGTTTACCAGAACGGTAAATTTTTTAAATTGGCATGCATGATACCTCCCGAACACTGCTGCCGTGCTAGACAACCCAACAGTGGTATCAGAGACATGCTAGAAAATTAGACGGATTTTGTTAAGATTACGAAACCGAAATACTCTGAAACACCCGACACGAAAACTTAGTTTCTGTAGAATTTAAAAGGTCTTCAAATTTTTTTTTAAACAACAACAGAATATTGTATGAGATATGACATGAACACAGAGAAAATTTGAGGGGGTTTTGTGCAAATTGGGCCGGCCACATGCATGGAAAATCCGGCCTCGATTTTTTAGTGGAGTCAGGGCCTCAAATTTTTTGTGTGTTCCAATCTCTGGGTTTTGGTGTTTCAGGTGTTGTTTGTTTTTGCTAAATTTTCATGAGATGTTAACTTTCTGCAAAATCAACTCGGAGTGTTTCGTAATCGTAATCCTAACATGTATTCGGGTTATTTAGACGATGTTAAAAAGTTCGAACGGATATCAATAACCCAATTTTTCCCCGCTGGAAATTTTTCAAGAGTTGGATTTTTTCCGAGTTTAAAACTTTCAGAAAATTTTGCAAGCGATTCTGTGGACCCTCTAGAAGAACAAAACCCTAACTCGATTATGTGACCGTCAGAACCGCCATCAAACCCTATGGTTTGTGGTAGTTCAGCGGTGCCACATGTGAGGCATTAGTTGACCCTTCTACGGCTGGTTCATAGGAGTTGTGGCATGTTTCTGGGTACTTTTTGAACTCCGCTTAAGTGTTGAGCTTCACGGGAAATTTTGGGTGTTTGATTATTCGATCGAAAAGTTTAACTTCGTCTAGCTATCTGTGATTGTGATACAATATTTGGAATCCACAAATGGTTATGTGATAACTAGTTTGAATTTTATAAATCTAGCAGTTTAGTCTCATTTGATCGGTTGCCAAGGAATTTTGATATGGATCAAAAGTCCGTCGCAATTACATAGTGTACGCGGATACTCGCCGGGTAAGATTACTAGATAGCCACGCCCCATAGCCCCGACCAAGTGACTGTAGGAGAACCCCGTCGCCAAAAGCATCCGTTCGGGTGCTCGCGGCAGCGCTGTTCCGCCTTAGTGCACTTTGTCGACGACATCAAGGGGTGCGACCGTCTAATAAACTTTTCGACGAGCATTCGATCAGGTTATCGGGAATCTTGTTGAATTACCCGACAGGTTATTGGAAAGTGTTTTTAATATCGAGACTAAAATGCGGGGTTTATAACTGTTAGGCATGTGATGTCTAAGGAATTCATTTGGTTAGGCATGAAATCCAAAGTATGTGATATATTGGGTTTATGATGTCTAAGGTGGTTGCAGATTCCAACTGTTATAGTTTTTCACTTTGTTTTCTGCGACCGTAAGCGTAATATGTGGTGTATGCCGGTTTCGGTGCTATATGTCAACGACAACTGGGATACGTATATTTACTTACGTTGATGACATGTGATGTTATGTGTTGCTGTGATATGTTATATTGGATCATCGTGTTTTGAATAGCCGTTTTTTTTATGTGAGATTAGAGTTTTTCATTTTCATTCATGTAAAAGCTTGTATGTAATATTCTTTTATTAGGGCACTTCCGGGTTGAGGATGATGTCACTATTGATGTATATTATTTACTTTTCCGCATTAGTATAGACCCAATGCGGGGAGCATAAGTAACCGGGTTCTAGCGTCCAGTGGGAGACCATCTCGAGGAGTCAAGACCGGGTCTCCTAACTCTAGAATTGGAAGGGTTACTTGCCGCTCTCGTAGGGGTCTAGAGATATGGGTTTGTCTATTCATCACGACCGTGGAATCCGCGTTTTTACTGGCTTAAACAAAACACAGAATTCCTAGTATATCCAATATTTCATATGTGATTCTTATGCTGCTGATATTCTGTGATGTGATCACTTGATATGTTCTGAGACGAATGCTTATATTATATATATGAGATATAACAAATATTGCTGCTTTCGTTTCTTATGTGTTGCTTAGGAAGAATAACAGACGGGACTTCGTTAATGAGATTAATGAAAGGAAAAGAAAGCTAAAAGATGTTGTAGAAACTTGTTTATAAACCGGTAGCTCTAGTTCTTGCTTTGCATAGCGGTATTCCTTGTAGAATATCCTGCACCTTATTCGATAAGGAAAGAGCCTAGATCCCTTCACCGGGAGTGACCTCTTTAGCGAAACTAGTAGATGCTACAAACTCGGTTTATCTTTTGATTACTTCTATAGTTTTTGCTTTGCATAATGGTATTTGTGAAATATCCTGCACCTTATTCGATAAGGAAAGAGCCGAGATCCCTTCACCGGGAGTGACCTCTTTAGCAAAACTAGTAAAAACCTCAAAAACACTCCTTTTCAAAATCACTCGATTCTACGACGATATCAAGTTCATTACGCAAAAGGTTTTCTTAAAAACCTGTCGTAACCCTCCGTCATTTTAGGAAGTAGAGTACTTAGTATTCGTGCTATGTTTGTTGACCATAGTTAAGGCGTAGTGTGAGATAGCTAAGTGATGTCTTCCTATACAGCATATGATGCGATTAATTAGGACAGTCATATAACTTTGTTGACCATAGTTAAGGGTCATATGGGTGGGTCTAATTAATCAGGAAATGACGGGTAGTGCTTGACTAGTGCTTATGATTTGTTGACCATAGTTAAGATCATACGTCATTAGGGGTAAAATATTATCGGGAATTTCAAGTGTTGAAATTTGCAATGAGATTGCATACCTTCTATGAGATAGTTGGATCCCGATACCCACTGCGAGTAAGAGTTACTCCTGGGAGAGTTTTACACATTACAATTAGCCGATCAAGTAGGTGTCTAGAAAGGTGTTAACGGGGTTACGCCCCTGGGAAAACGAGGTTTATTTAATTAGGTCCGTGCGAAAGCACGGAGAACCTCCCTCAAAGTACCGACACTGGCCTGGCCGAAAGATTGGCGAACTTGTAAGGTGTAATTAATCCCGGCTAGTCTTACCTTTTAGGGTTTGAAGGTAAATTTGAATAAAACAGTGCGAGCCATCCTGATTAGATAAAACAATAACCAATCTAATCATGCAAGAGCGCACGCAGAGTGTTTTCTTCTCCCTCTCCTGGTAGCGACCATGTCACGCCTTAATCAAGATAATAAAATGGATGCATTGACCGAATCTGCTTATTATACTGAGTTAGGGAACGTTGGTTCCGCTCTATCTTATAACCGTTATAAGTCCCAGCAGGAAATAGGGGAATATCCGGATTCCCATGTCACCCAATAGAGGAATGAGCATGTTGATGCATATCTTTCGGGTGTGCTTGTTACCAAGAACTGTTTATCAATATCTTCTACGTCCTGGGTATGTGATACCGGAGCAGGATCCCACAAATGTAATATGTTACATGGGCTACAGAAATGTAGAGAACTGGAATTGGGTGATATGTTTCTAAGTGTTAGAGAATAATGCAATTGTTGCAGCCAAATTAGTTGGCAGATATCACCTTGTATTAGATACATTGATTCTGAACAAATGTTATTAGATACCGGACCTGCTATACAAAATTACATCATATTCTTTATTGAGATAAAGAAAGATATAATTCTGTATTGGAGGATAATGTTGTGAACATTTTTCTGAATCAAGAGTTGATTCGATCAGGCACGTTATATAATAGCATATACGTTCTAAATCAAACCACAGTTCAAAGTATATAGAACACACACAAGAGGAATAGTTCAGAAATGAACGAATCCTTCTTGAGACATTGTAGACTAGGTCATATCAATGCGACACGACCAGCTAAGTTACATAAGAATGAATATGAGAATCTGTTCGAATTTTCATCTTATGACACTTGCCAGTCTTGTCTCAAAGATAATATGATCAATACTCCGTTTACTGGAAACAGAGAAAGAGTCAGTTAACTCTTGGGACGCATACATGATGATGTATACGGTCCTTTGACTACAAATTCCAGGGTTGGTTCTTGCTACTTCATTATATTCATCGATTATCTCCTAAGATTCAGACATGTGTTCCTGTTGAAATATGAGTCTGAAACTTTTGAGAAATTCAAGGAATGTAAGCTTGAAGTTGAGAACCAGACGGGTGGAAGTATTAAAATCCGTCGATATGATCGAGGAGGAGAATACTTGCGCATGGAGTTCTTGGAGTTTCTAAAAGGAGAATGTGATTCTCTCTCAGCTTACTCCTTCGAGTACACCACAGCACAATGGTGTATCGGGATGGAGATATCGCACCCTATGAGATATAGCGCGTTTGTTCAGTTGATAAAACTGCACATTTGTTATTACATTTTTCCTACCATTTTCATATTAAAAAAGGACTTTATTATAATATATCATACATATAAGGGTTTATGTGTAAAAATACTATTTTCCATGTGTTGATATATTATAATTAGCATTTGGTAGGAAATTGTATGCAAATAATATCATTGACAAAATCTTAGTAGAAAAAAGTCTACTAAATATTTTTTGAGTTGTTGTGCAGAATTTTTCCAAGTTGTGCAGAATTTTTCAAGACTAGAATCAAGGAAATCAAGTTGTTGAAGAAGACCTGCCTAATTAAGGAATCAAAACTTGGAGACCAAGTCTGGCAGCAACCACGAGAAGATTTCAAAGATACAAAAGTTCCATAGAAGTCCACATGTCACATAGAGAAACATCCCAAAATTTGATCAAAGGCCGTGATTAAACGGCCGCGGATCCGCGGCCTTAGCCCCCTTGGGCCGCGGATCCGCGGCATGATGGAGGATATTGAAGCTGCGTTTTTTGGGGAAAAATCTCTACTACTATTTCCCTAATTTGGAAGCAAATGTTTCTGGCTTTGGACTATAAAAAGGGACCGAGAGCCTCTTGGAAAATTTATCAAGCCGACACGATCACGAAGTCCAAGACGGCTCACGCATCCAGGCTGGTCATCAACCGTTCGTCTACCTCCTTGGAAGAGATCGAGAAGCAACTAGAAATTGTAATCATTTTCTAAGGATTCAAGTGTAATGAATATTGTTGATTAATAAAGGTAGCTTTCTTTTTCTTATTCTATTTCTTCGTAGTTTAATTATGCAATTTCTTTCCATCTCTTTTTCTCCTAACATGCGCGAGTAATTCTCCGCTTGTTAGGGTTCGTAGGATTAGGGTAGGCTAATGGATGATGAACATCCCTAACCCTTTTTAAGTCTTATAAAGTTTATGAATTTTATCAAAAGAATCATTAACATCCTAATCGGGCGCGCTAACAATTCTTTGTTAGTCCCGACCGCGATTAGAGATTGTTTTGGTAAAGGCTAGATATGAACGGAGTTCCGTGTCGAGATAAGGGTTAAGAGTGGGATTCCTTTTCCCTCCAGAAACCCTAATCTACACGCATCACCGTCGTTCTAGTTTTAAATCTATTAAAGGATAAAAAGGGTAACTTTTAATTAATCGTCCATAACTACTAAATCCTAACGAACCCTACGAGCCCCCTTATTATATTAACTACATCCCTAAAATAATCTAGATTTATATTTTTGCATTAGTGCTTAACGTAAATTTAGAAACCTTTCCACAAAGTTCTTTATCCCTCCTCTCTTTGTCAACACATCTAAAGTAAGAGTAAAAGATTCAACGTTTCCCAGAGGACGACCCGTACTCATCTCGGTCTAGCTACGCGCGACACCGTTATTGATTGCGGTTAAACTACAAACACACTTTTTACACATCAATCAAATGGCGCCGTTGCCGGGGATACGTGCGTAATTTTTTATTTTTACTATTTGTGTTGAATTCTTAGACGATTTATATCATTATTAACACAAAACTGCAAATTGCATATTTAACGATTTGTGCGTGAATTTTGCAAGGAGATCTGGAGTCACAGAATTGAGGAAAACAGAAGACAAAGACATTCATCGAGATCCAGAGGAGCACAGAGGGCCACAGAGAAATTTTCATCAACTGAACCACCTACCACGCGGCGGAACCGCGGCATTAGCAAGTATCTGCGGCGGAACCGCGGCTTGACAAAGGGATCTAGGGTTCAAACTCCACTGGTATCTTTCTCAACTCTTTCTCTCTCCTCTCAAATCCAATAAAATCTATTTTCTGCAGGATTATTTGCAAAATAGCGCCGCTCAAAAATCTTTTTGCAAAAGTTTTGTGATTGGTTTTGTTTTGCATATTTTAATAAGGACTCTAAGGGGCAAAGACCAAATCAAGATTAGGTGGGGATTTCATCACCCTTCCTAAGCCCCACAAATCACAAACCGAGCATCTAGATCAACCCTTCATTAATTTAAAAAATATCTAGACCAGACTCTAAGGACTGTCGCGCTCAATAAGGATAGAGGAAGGTCGTGGGTAATCTATCGTTTATCCGCATTACTTTTGTAGTGCCTAGGCAAGTGTGAAAAAAGGGTAGTGGTTTTTAATTAGGCCCATTACTGTGGTTCCTTCCTACTCACCTGGCACTTACCTGGCTACATGGGTAGTAAAGAGGCGGAAGAGGATTGATCCTGCGGCTTGTCCTTTGGAAGTCTAGGAGCGGTCTAGAGACTGACCTAGGTAACCTTAGTTCTAAGGTTATTTGTGCATTTTTGTGTGATTTGTCTTGAGTCCCACTTTTTCAAAACAGACCAATTTTAAAGCACACACACGCTGCCACTTGCACTAAACCCGCTTAGTGCATGCTCGGCTGGACACGGGATCCTAGTGCCCGTCTTGTCCGCGTTCCTGCTATCGACACCGAAGTCGGTACTTCTTCATCTTCTTTTCCCCCACTACACACCACGACCGAGATGGACGGCACTCCCTCAGAATATAACACCACGCTGCCACCGCCCGTAGGTGCGCAGAATCCACCTCGCATCTCTTTCCAAGAAAGATGCTATCCTATCCGTGGTTCCCTTCCTACTTGTCTATCCATTCCACCAACTAACGGGGATAATTTCGAAATTAAACCCCACTACATCAATCTGCTGCCCAAATTTCACGGGCTTGAGTCGGAAGACGCATATGTTTTCATTACCAAATTCGAAAACGTATGCGCAATGATGGGTACTTCACAATTGACTGTCGATGCTATGCGCTTGCGTCTTCTCCCATTCACATTGTGCGACTTGGAAGAAAAATGGCTTTATAATACTGCCGCATACTCTATCACTAATTGGGATGAATTCGTTATAGCATTTCTTAAGAAGTTTAACCCAAACCATAAGACTGCCCGTGTTAGAAGCGAGATCAACCAGTTCACCCAGCTTCCCAATGAACCATTTTGGAAGTGCTTTGAACGTTTCAAAGATCTGCTTGTCCAATGTCCTCATCATGGAATCAATAGATGGGATTTATACCGAATAATATATGAGGGCATTAATCCAGCGACAAAGCAGATGCTTGAAACAAATTGTCAATGCAATTTCATGTCTAAAGACGATGGTGAAGCTTGGAAATATCTGGAAGACCTTGCTGAACACACTTTGCAGTGGGAAAGCGTAAGACCACCTTCTTCTAAGGGAAGTATTCATCAGCTCGATATTTCTATCACAGTAAAAGCCTAAATGGCAGCGATACAGAAGAAACTCGACATTATTGAGAACAAATTCTCATCATTCTCCCTAAATCAGGTCACGCTTCCTAAGACCGTCTGTGGTTGCTGTTCGGATCCTTCACACTTAACGGAAGAATGTCCTATGAATGAATCGTTTCAAGCTAATGCTGCTTTTCAGCAGCGACCTAGAAACGATCCTTATTCTTCCACGTACACTCAAGGATGGAGGAATCATCTTAACTTTGCTTGGAATCAAAACCAATTAAGCAATTATCAAAGACCTCCTCCACAGCAACCACAACCACAGAATCAGCCCCCCTTTCAGTCACAAAATTTCTAAAATCCGGCCAACACTTCTACATCACAACTGGCCGGTACTGACAACTCTTCACTTGCATAAACTTTGGATATGTTCATGAAACATTCCATGCAATTGTCGGCTGAGATGAAGTCTTCTATTGATACCGTAACGAAAAACTCCGCCTCCCATGGTGAGAGTATTAAATCATTAGAAAACCAAATCGCACAGTTAAACGCCGCAATGAGTGCGAGAGAAAAAGGGAAACTCCCATCTCAACCCCTACCGAATCCCGGCCATTCACAAAATCATAATGTGAATGTCGTTACTACGTTGAGATCGGGAAAAGTGCTGAATAACCGAGTGGGTGAGCAATGTGATGATGTTAGTGACACCAATGATACCCCAGCTTCTACTTCCTCCCCTAATTCGTCTAGTCTCCCACCTTCACCCGAGCCTATTCTCCGTTTTCCCCAAGGCTCGAATCCTTCGCCCATTTCCTCGAATCTACCTAAAATGATCCCCAATCCAATTCTGGGATCCTCTCCATCCCCACAATCCTCTCCAATGTTGGACCAAACCCTTATTGATAAAGCACCTTATCCAAACAGGTTAAGAGGCAACAGACTAAGTCCACAAATGGAGAAGATTGTGGAAGTTTTTAAGCAAGTTAACTTAAACATTCCTCTCCTAGATGCTATTCAACAAGTTCCGTCATATGCGAAAATCCTAAAGGACTTGTGCACTAGGAAGAGAAAAGTTCAAGTACCTAAAAAAGTTTTCCTTGTGAGTAATGTGAGCACTGCTTTTACACAACAACTACCCAAGAAACGAAAGGACCCCGGAAGTCCTACAATTTCTATTTCCATTGGGGGTAAAAATATCAATCGTGCTCTACTCGATTTAGGTGCTAGTGTTAACTTGCTTCCATATTCTGTTTATGAGCAATTAGGGATCGGAGAGTTAAAACCTGCGCATTGCACTCTTCAGATGGCCGATCGATCTATCACCCAACCTAGGGGTGAGCTAGAGGATGTGTTAATCAAAGTCGGGGAATTCATATTCCCTGTGGACTTTATCGTTATAGATACACAACCTATGGCAAACCCACGCAATCAAATCCTGGTGATACTCGATCGACCCTTTTTGGCCACTTCCAGTAATCAATTGTAGAAACGGCTTTATGACCCTATCCTTTGGAAAGAAGTCAATTGAGCTTAACATTTACAAGTTGGGAAGTGAACCCTCCGAACCTTATACTCATGTGTGTTCTGTCGAATTAATAGATGTCGAAAGCAGCGAATTTGATCAACCTCATAATTCTGACTCTTTTCATATGTTGTTGCTTGACACAGACTCTTCCACCGAGTTTTCCCGGTCAACATCTAACACTGATGAGGAACTTTTTATAGAGTCTGACGATCACCCCATTTTTTCTGATGACATTATTCTTAGGGGTATCGACGAAAGTTTTGAGGAAATTTTCGCTGATGAACTCGCATTTTTACAAGACACGGGTGTTGAGATGAATCAACTCCAAGACAAAGAGATTAAACCTCCACCCCTTCTTCTGGACAATCATGATAATGCGAGTAATCCATCATTACTATCACCGTGTCGTCTCTCCAAATTGAGACGCAATCCTTTTCCATTACACCTCTTATCACCTCCCCACTTCTTCTTGTCGAAAGGTGACATATTCTTCCACCAACCTTGGTGCTTCATCGATAAAATTTTTGAATGGTTGGTGTTGACCTTCGGTCTTTGCAAAGCTTGGCATTGACCAATAATCTTGACCCCCTCGTGTGATTTTAAAAGATTAAAATTGTTTAACTCAAGTTTTGGGGGGGGGTTGGTATATTTTGGCTCTTGAAAGAAAATGATTTTTACAACATTGTGAGCCAAAAATAAGTTTGGGGGAGGATTTTCACTTTCATATATTCTTGCCCCCATTAATAATTTCCTCCCAAGTCTACAGGTTTTTGAGCTTAACGGATGACATCAGTGAGGACACTGCTATAAACAGGTTTGGGGGAGGTTTGTGCTTATTTACACATCAATTTGCATCATACTTTGCATAAGCACAACATTTTCAAAAATTAAAAAAAAAAATTTGTAACAAAGGGTAGAAAGTGAAAAATTACATCCAAAAGATAGGAATAGTTTAAGAAAACCAAGAAAATTAGAAGTTTTCTTAAACAAACTAGTAATAAGTAGTTATGAGCTGTTGTCCCAAGGATTAGTAAGATGAAGGAAGTCACTAATCTGAGGATAAAAATAAGTCTGAAAAATAGTTTCTATTCTGAAAGCCAAATATTTGAATGTTGATACCCTACTATATGCACTTACACACGTCTTGAAACTCGGGATAGTAGAGGATACCTTGAAATGCTCTTGTCTAAAAGCCAAAGTATGAAGAAAATAATAAATGAAGAAAATATAAAAATGGTGAAAAGAAAAAAAAATGAACACTGGTTTTGTTATCGCCAAGGCAGCAATAAAAAAATATAGCGAGGGTGCTTCATCACCTAGTGCCCTAAGGCCAACTGGTCTGGGAGTCACTGCTAAGCCTTAGGTGGTGCAAGACAAGGAAAATATTATCACCTAATCAGCAAGCACATGAGTAATCGGTCGGTTAGTACCTAAAGAAGTATTAACGGTCGCATGAAAATGTGTGAGCAAATCCATAAATGTTCATCAAATTAAAAAGTACTAAGGTAGATGGACAAGAGCATGATAGCTTGAATTGAATTCTCCGAGTGTAGGGATGTTCTATTCACACAAGTAGGGGTATATGATCGATGTTTGGATGAAAGGTAGGAATGAAGAATAAAGACGATGTTTTATTGAGAGATAATGTGATTTCTAATATCTTTTCATGACTATTAAGATAGGGCACATAACAACTGAAAAGCTAGTGTAGTTGGAAACTCTTATTTTCAAAGTCTTTCTTTTATGGTTCTTATTTTTATATGTAAATTTCACCCTCTCTCTTTTGTTATAGAATTTTGTGGGTGTAATCCGCTGAAAACACTCAGGAGACAACACTCCTCCTACTAGGGACACCTAGAGGTTTAACGGCTTGTTGCACGTGCTCAGTGCAATCGTGTTTGCCTACGAAAGTGTGCTTAGTTTTCTCCTTTCTTTTTTCTCCTTCTCTTGAATAAACTAGTTTGCTCGGGACGATCAAAGATAAGTTTGGGGGTATTTTTTCAGTTGATAAAACTGCACATTTGTTATTACATTTTTCCTACCATTTTCATATTTAAAAATGACTTTATTATAATATATCATACATATGAGGGTTTATGTGTAAAAATACTATTTTCCATGTGTTGATATACTATAATTAGCATTTGGTAGAAAATTGTATGCAAATAATATCATTGATCAAATCCTAATAGAACAAAGTCTACTAAATATTATTTGAGTTGTTGTGCAGAATTTTTCCAAGTTGTGCAGAATTTTTCAAGACTAGAATCAAGGAAATCAAGTTGTTGAAGAAGACCTGCCTAATTAAGGAATCAAAACTTGGAGACCAAGTCTGGCAGCAACCACGAGAAGATTTCAAAGATACAAAAGTTCCATAGAAGTCCACATGTCACATAGAGAAACATCCTAAAATTTGATCAAGGGCCGTGATTAAACGGCCGTGGATCCGCGGCCTTAGCCCCTTTGGGCCGCGGATCCGCGGCATGATGGAGGATATTGAAGCTGCGTTTTTTGGGGAAAAATCTCTACTACTATTTCCCTAATTTGGAAGCAAATGTTTCTGGCTTTAGACTATAAAAAGAGACCGAGAGTCTCTTGGAAAATTTATCAAGCCGACGCGATCACGAAGTCCAAGACGGCTCACGCATCCAGGCTGGTCATCAACTGTTCGTCTACCTCCTCGGAAGAGATCGAGAAGCAACTAGAAATTGTAATCATTTTCTAAGAATTCAAGTGTAATGAATATTGTTGATTAATAAAGATAGCTTTCTTTTTCTTATTCTATTTCTTCGTAGTTTAATTATGCAATTTCTTTCCATCTCTTTTTCTCCCAACATGCGCGAGTAATTCTCCGCTTGTTAGGGTTCGTAGGATTAGGATAGGCTAATGGATGATGAACATCCCTAACCCTTTTTAAGTCTTATAAAGTTTATGAATTTTATCAAAAGAATCATTAACATTCTAATCGGGCGCGCTAACAATTCTTTGTTAGTCCCGACCGCGATTAGAGATTGGATTAATGATTGTTTTGGTAAAGGCTAGATATGAACGGAGTTCCGTGTCGAGATAAGGGTTAAGAGTGGGATTCCTTTTCTCTCCAGAAACCCTAATCTACACGCATCACCGTCGTTCTAGTTTTAAATCTATTAAAGGATAAAAGGGTAACTTTTAATTAATCGTCCATAACTACTAAATCCTAACGAACCCTACAAGCCCCCTTATTATATTAACTACATCCCTAAAATAATCTAGATCTATATTTTTGCATTAGTGCTTAACGTAGATCTAGAAACCTTTCCACAAAATTCTTTATCTCTCCTCTCTTTCTCAACACATCTAAAGTAAGAGTAAAAGATTCAATGTTTCCCAGTGGACGACCCGTACTCATCTCGGTCTAGCTACGCGCGACACCGTTATTGATTGCGGTTAAACTACAAACACACTTTTTCGAACCAATCAGCGCTCTATGATGAGTACTACTGAGTTACCTGTTTTCTTTTGGTGTTATGCATTTGAGAAGCTGCATACCTATTGAATGGGGTTCCGTCAAAATCAGGGCCTACCACTACATATGAGATATGGTGTGGGAAGAGACCATGTCTTAAACGAGTTAAGATATGGGGTTGTCTGGCCTATATTGAAAAGAAAAATCCGGACAAGCTCGAGGCAAGGTTATGACTGTATAAGTTTGATAGGATATCCCGAGCATTTGCAAGGGAATATCTTCTACCACTCTGAGGAGCAAAAGGTGTTTTGTTTCTCAGCATGCTACCTTTTTAGAAAAGGAATTTCTTGTGAAGAAATTTGTTGTCATGAGGTAGAACTGGAAGGAGTTCCAGCTAGAGAAACTAACAGTTGACGATTTAGTGAAACCAAAGGATTCAATAGTCTCCAACGAACCTCAGCCTCTTCGCGAATTTGGTAGGGTTCCTCATCCACTTGAGAGATACTACGGTCTTCTCGGTGACAGTGGGAGCGAGGAATGCATCATGGTAGATGATGGCCTAACCAGGTTCGGGCAGGCCATCACGAGTGGAGACTCTGTGAAATGGCTGGATGCTATGCGATCAAAGATGGAATCTATGTACACCAACAAAGTATGACTTTGAATGTTGCACCTGAAGGGATAAAACCTACTGGGAGCAAATGGATCGTGAGAAGATTCTTGGCATAAATGGAAAAGTTGAGACTTTCAAAACTATGCTTAAGTCCTTAAGGATCAATGCGCGCATCGCGGAGTTGGAATATCTGTTTTGATTTGGCAGTCAAAGAGTTTGACTTCATCAAAATAGTAGATAAACCTTGTATATAAAAGAAAGTTGTAGAGAGTAAGGTTGTCTTCCACGTATTGTACGTAGATGACATACTCTTGAAAGGAAATGGTTTCCTATGCTACACTCGGTCTAGCTCCTCTTATCACAAGGATTCTCAATAGATGATCTGGACGATACCTATTACATCTTGTGGATTATGATATATGGTGATAGATCTATGTGGATATTGGGAGTGTCCCAAATCCAGGTATATTAACATCGTACTAAACATTTAGTATGGACGATTCTAAGCGCGGTGGTTCTTCCATTTACTCAGGATCACTCTCTCCAAAAAGAAGTCTTTCAAGACTGATTTGGAGAGAGCTCGCGTACAAGGGATATCCTATGCTTCGGTAGTAGGTTCTATCAGAGTATGCGATATTATGTACCAGACCAGATATAGATGACTCATAGGTGTAGTGATTAGGAATCAATCGGATCTTAGGAGAATCACTGGAAAGCCGTGGAGGATATTCTTAAGTACTTGAGAAGCACTAAAAGAAAGTTCTTGGTTCCAGCTTCCAGAGTGATAAGCTTGACTGAAAGTCGGTCACAGGCATTTTCTTTACTCTCAGTGAAGGAATGGTAAGTTGGAAGAGTTCCAAGCTAGATACCGTGACATACTAGATGATAAAGGCTAAATACATTGCTATCAATGATGCTGCCAAAGTGGCTGTCTGGGCATTTCTTGTTCATGAGATGAACAAGGTTCCTACCATTGAGCGTCCAATAACTGTTCTTATGACAACAATTGAGTTGTGGTTTTGGCCTAGGAACACCGGTCCCATCAGCGTTCCAGACATATTCTGAGGCAAGTATCACCTGATCAGGAAGATGGTTGATCTCCAAGGGATCCAGGTGGGGAGAGTAGACATGAAGGATAACACAGCGGATCCACTCACAAAGGCCTTACCCATAAAAAGGCTTCTATGGGATGGTTGAGTATGCGATACTACAAACACTGCTATATTGTTGGGTATTGGATACTACAACAAATGGCCTTAGTGTAAGTGGGAGATTGTTAGTTATATATATGCCCTAGAGGCCATTACTGTACATGCGATGTATATTGTAGTGGATGCTTGAACATATATAGAGAGGACTTTCTTGCTCGATATGATAGTATGCTATCTGGTTGCTCTTTATCTTAACATGTACACTAATTGTCTCTCTATTACATGTTGATAAAGCCCTTAAGATGAGTACTTGACTACCAGGATTATGATGCAAATCATACTAGTGGGGACAGCGTAGTCGATAAGTACATTCTTCAAAATGTTCCTAGTCGTGGGAGTATCGAGACAGGGCATCGATACTTCAGAGCAGACTAGCGTATGCGCTTCTCGACCCATATGATGGGCGATGGATGATCCCATATCCATTGGTGTTTGATATCAGAGAAGGTGTACGGGTGCTCAGTGGAGATTGGGTACACTGAACGGACTCGCCGAGAACTCCTAGATGGTATTATACCTATCGTCGGATAGCAGTTCTCTGGTGACACTGGTACATGTTAGTCTGTAGACCCGAGATCGTCATAGAGTCTTGTGTGATTCCCACTGTGCTTTGATTTCCACCATACCACGGTCAAGAGATCGTGCAAAAAGGTGGTTTTTGGGTACAGTCCCGAGTCACATGGAGGCAATGAGCGATATGAGAGATTTCGTCTCTCCCGGTATTGGGAGTTGATGTTGCGTTATGCTCGATTGGCCATAACAGAAAATCCCTGGTTAGGATTGCTGAGATTTACTGGTAAGTGTTATCAGTAGTTTCTTTTATCGTTATGGACCTTGCATCGGCATGACTTATCAGGCTATTGGGGTCCGACGTTATACCACCCCCAGGCTATGGTATGAGACATATCAAATGAAGAGACTGGACTGTACGGTAGTGTTACTAATTGGATTCCCAGGAGTTTGAGCAGGCTTGCTTGTTGATCTTCTGATCGCTCAATACCCGGGTGGCCGTTACGTTTAGCAGACCGCTTGCGCCTTGTGGGTGTTTGATATGATCATCACCTACTGCCGGCGTATTGACGAGTCTTTAGAGTCCTACACAGAGGTTTCCCGACTCAAGTAAAATGGAGTAGGAGCACATATGTGATATGTGCGGGACCGAGATTAATGCGTGTATGTAATACCGCATTCTATTCTCGCGATGTGTGATATGATTGGTTATATGTGATATAGCCGGGTTATCGGATCAAGTGTTGATTCGATAAGATATTACATTTGATATTAGTCGGTTATATGTGATATAGCCGGATTATTAAATCAAGAGTTGATTTAATAATTTAATGTATAATTATATATTTGATATATTATATTACATTAATTAATATTAGCCCACTCAAGTAATTCTTTTTGTCACATTTGATACACTTTACATATATGTGATATATGTATTGTTTTCTATTTGCATACATTATATATATGTGATATATATTATGTATGATGCTAGGTTACACTTGCAACATGTATGAATGAGACTTTTACCATGATAGGGTTTAAGCTAGGGTTTTATTTGTTTTAAGAAAATAAAACATTTGGATTTAGTCACGGTTAAGCTTGGAGAAACTTGTAGAACATTGACCAAGTCCAATTATTTGTCTAGCTTAAGATATTTGTTAACCCAACGTTTAACCTTAGACTATGGTTTATTCTCTACATGAGTTAGGTATGACACTAACTCACCATGGTTGCAGTTCTAAGCTCACTCTCTCATGAGTTTCCTTTCTTCTTCTTCTTCAACAAAAGAAAAAGCTTGCTAGGTTTTTTCCAAGTGAAGATTTAGTGTGAGAAAAATAAATCTAAAGTGAGCTCACTTCCTACTTCATCATCCTCTACTACTTGCCATTTAGTATAGGGTGTTTGCTTCACTAATCTCACTATTAGTCAAGAGATAGCTTGGGTTAGTGTCTCCTCGACGTAGATCATTTCCGGCCTCGAAGACTTCGATGCAAGCATGTTCGTTTCTTCATGGGAGCCTCTCTAGAGTCCGGGAGTTTGTGATCGCAGCGAAGGGACTACTATACGGAGTTATTGAAGTGAAGGACCGGTCTATAAAGGTTGTATTCCTTATTCACTTTAGATGTATAGTGTTTGCATATTGTTTCGTCGGATTTTCTAGTAGCGATTTTAGGGTTAGGGTTTACGAGAACGGCAAATTTTTAAAATTGGCATGGATGATGCCTCCCAAAAACTTGCTGCCGTGCTAGGCAACCTAACAACACGCGTCGCCAACAATCTGGACGATCTAGTCACCGTGATCATCTAGCCCAGTCATCACGTCACGTCATTGCTCAGCTAGGTCCAATCCTGTGCGTGTAAGTTTGCATCGCGACGTTATCCCGATATCGAACGTAGCATCTGTATCTCGACGTGAGATCCGATCATGCAAGTTTTAACTTGAAACATGCTGTATTATTATATATCTATATCTATATGAATAAGATAGTGTATGCGTTTTATTATTCAACAAATATTACCGATTTACAGTTTTACGGTATCCGTTCGTATCCGTACTGATAATTGTTTATCTAGTTGCATGCCGGAATATCATGATATCATTATACTATTGCATCAGTACAACATGTTATCTAGTTTGTATCAGATATGATAATGGATGTATAATGGTTATTACAGATATCAATTGTGTTTACCGTATTCCAATATTGATTACAGTTTCACATTGGGTAATTACTTGATACATATACATTACATGATATGTTCACGACACACTACCTGACTTGTTACTTAGATCTAGTTACTAATGCCAACAATACCGACGTGTTGTCCTGACGGACGTAACTTGTTGTCTGCATAGACGAGAACTGTACTTACTTGATCCTGTGTTGGCATTAAATTCATATCGTTAATACCTGACTTGAACACAAACCTGAGGGAAAAGGGAAAATCAAGAATGTGACCGAAACGTAACTCAAGAGGATATTATTACTTGTTTGCCGTTTTCCCGGGCGTTACGAAATAAATACTTGTTTGCCGTTTTTCCGGACGTTATGGAATAAATACGTGTTTGCTGTTTTTCCGGACGTTACGGAATAAATACTGTTACCGTGGTCCCGTGGGGAATGAACGGGATATATATTGTTGGGTTACGATGAGAATTATATTAATTGATTTCAAACACTTTTAGAATAGATAACCTAGAAGCACAAATCTAGGATACACAGCACACACCCATACATATACATATCTCACTGTTTATATCGGTACTTATTATTTATATTCATATTTAATCATATCATTATATCCTGGTTATTACTATTATTTTGATATTATGACGCACTGACATCTGGATTTTGCATGGCCCAGTTCCTCTACCTTTATCGCAGGCAGATCAAGAGTACTTTAGCAATCAAGCTGAGCAATGAAGAATTGAACGTGTATTATTAAAGATATTTAGTTTAGTTTATTTCCACAGTTTTATTTCTTTTGATGTGAGCCCATATTAGGATATGATTCAGATACTGTTTATTGGATCTTGATTCGTTTCCGCTTTATACATTTTTCTTGATTTTATTTATTGTGGTAAATGGACATGTAATAGCTAGATTATATTCTTTTCTGTTCTTGATATCTGATAGACAGCCGTAATGTGACCGTGGAAGGATGATTCCTAGACACATGTAGTATGGTTAGCTCTGTAACGTGTCGTGGTTTACGTATCTTGGGAAGCGGGGCGTGACAGAGTTGCTCTCTCATATCCCTAAACTCCTCATTCAATATAGGACCTAAAAACCCATGTCCTCTCCTCTCACCAACGACGATCCGAGGAAGAAGACCCAAAAAAGTTTTCTCATCTCTTCTCAACTGAACCTTATCCCCAAATAAAAACAATACGACCCTCAATTTCTCAAATCTGAGTTATTGTCGACCCAAATCTTAGGCAACAATATTAACTTTCTTACTTCCCCATTCCTTACTTTTCATTCACTGTATTTTTTGTGTAAAAATTTACAATTTTAGGCTTTAATTTCTCGATTTCAAATCTAATGTTTTTGCGTAAAAAAAGGAAATTTTGGGTGTTAATGTACGGAAGATTATAGAAGGAATATTAATTGAAATCTTTGGGACAATTTTTGGTATTGATGTAGAAACTGTGTTTGCCTCCTTGTATTCACCCTCCTTTAGCAAGTGTGCAAGCTTGCTAGCATATCACAAAAGCATAGTTTTTTATTAGCTTATGAAGAACCCATAATTAAGCAAGACAAAAATGGCAGGCAGAAAGGGGCTTGGAGTAGCCTGGTGGTGGGGTTGCTGGAATATGGGGGAGGAGACCTGGGTTCGAATTGGGTGGGTGGCTAATTTATTCCGCCTATTATCTCAAAAAAATAGGAGGTAGAGGTATTTGAAAGAGAAAGATAAATATGAAACCACTGATCAATCAATAATAATTTTTCTCTTGGTGGGTGCCACTTACTCCACCTATTATCTCAAAAAAATAGCATGTAGAGATATTTGAAAAAGATAGAGAAATATGAAACCTACTCAATTAAACATAAACCAAAAAAATATTGAAAGTTTCATCTTGTGGGTTATATATAAAGGGTCATATTGTATTTTGATCAATCAATAAGAATTTTTCTCTTTTTCCAAATCTATGATTTCTAATATGGCATCAGAGCATTCCTTACCCTAATCGTTGGTTGATCCTCTTTGGTCTCATTATTGATCTTCTTCATTGGCACGTTTGTTTTCACTAGATCTTGTTGCCACCGTTGTTCTCTTCGTCCTCGCCATCGTTGTCAAAGCCATCGACGAGATCTCGGGATCGAATTTGATTTTTTTATTTTGTGATAAAACCATCGAAGCCATCACCCAACTTCAATTGCCCAACCTTTAGCCAAGCCAAATGCTTAATGTTCTCTGTTTGATCTTTGGGTTCTTTGATTGAATCTTCACAGCACATCCTTGCTTCATATTTTTTTAATCAATCAAAACTTTCTCCAACAACAACAGAGCCCTAGATCCCGTAACGACTCTGAAATTCCTGTACAGAAATTTCTTGTTATTGTACAGAAAAAGGTATTACAGCCTGTGTAAGAGTTATAAGTTAAATTTGTTTAATAAAAATAAGAAACAACGTGTGGCTTACTGGTAAAGCCTCTACACTGCTGCGACATAGCCTGTGCGTTCGAATCCTATCAGACCCAATTATTTTTTAAGATTTTTCTTTTTAAATTTTTGGAAGCCCAAGAGTTGCACGTGCAATTCACGGAAACGAAGGTTTCAGAAAAATCAAACATGTGTAAAAAGAAGTAAACGCAGATTAATGCACGTGGCACAAAGCTCGAGGCAAGCCATTAAAATCCGACCGCCCATTCTTCCCAAATGGCCGGCGCCGACGGTCGATATAGCCCCAAATCCCCCCGTGCTTTGTACACTCGTCTCTTCAACTCCCCTCAACCCCACTTCACTGTTTGATTTTCCTGCAATCAAACAGAGACTCTTCAATTCACCATTTAACACCATTTTAATTCATTTAATCCAAAATTTTAATTCCCAAACCCTAATACTTCACTATAAATACCACCTCATGCCTTAGCTCTCCTCCATTCTGTAATTTCTATAAAAAATTCTCTTAAACTCTCTAAGTATTAAGTGGAGTTAAGCATCCAAATGGAGGAGCAAACCAAACTTGACGACTGAAGACTTTCCGACGACACCCGAAAGCTTCTTTTCTCTCTTGTTAACCACCTAAACCCGTAAGTCCCTTCATCTCTCTCCCTTTCCATCTCAAAACAATTTTTTAAAACAAATCGACAAAAGTGGAGTAATCTCCGATATAATCTTCTTTTTGATATTTGTAATCCACATGATAAGCAAATTAGATCAAACTAACATCCTATACTAATCTTAATCTTATTCACATCATTTAGTTTTTAGTTTAACCAAAATTTTCATGTGAAACGATCAAATAACAAACTTTTCATTAAAATACCATGAAATTTAATATAACCATATTTTCAATAACTAGTGTATAAACCTTTAGATCATTCATGAGGTAACGAACTACCCCACATGCAAACTATGGTTTTATAGCATGGTATTCTAAGTTTATGGGTAATTTAAAGAAGAAGTTTTTTCATTAAAATACCACACCTTTTCAAAACGGGTTTCTTTTAATCGGTATTTTTGTAATCCTTGGCAATTACGCCTCTACAACCCTCGTCAGGGGACCCGATAATGGATGGTGCGGATTATTGCACATCCTTGGGATAGTAGAGCGAGATGCAGAACTCCTCACGGAGTATTCGGTCTCGAAAGGAAATAAAAAAATACGGTTTTTAAGAAAAGCGACTTTTCTAAATAAAAACCTAAGTTTTGGAAAATTATATAAAACTATGAATTCGTATTTTCAATAAAAACATATTATGAAATTATATTTTTTAAAATGAAAAGTTAGAATTCTTAATAAAATACCACCAAGTTTTCAAAAGTAGTAGTTTTCACAAAAATACTATAAACTTTCAAAAAGCTAAGTTTTATCACCAAAACACCACAACAATTAAAATACATGTTCATGAAAACCCTAAATATTATAAATCACCATCGAGGTTATTTTTAAACAATATTAATAGGTATTTTTCATAAAACCCCCTCGAGATATGCAAACAATATTTTAAGAACTCTAGAATTAATATAGATTTAAGCGGTATCATTTCTCTTGAGTCTCGGGGAGCCGGAGAAAGTGAGTGCTTGCCTATTCAGGTTGGACAACTTAACGGAGTTATCAAATGGCAATTGTCTTGGAAAAAGACACAAATCCTGCCGTCCATGTGCAGCAGTTGCCGATTTCTTCCGAACATAAGATTTTTAACAATTTAAATCAATTCCTATGAAAAAGACATGAACTCGAATCCAAACTCAAATCTAAACTTGAACTCGAACTCGAACATAAACTTGAACTCTAACTTAACTCGAGTCTAAACTCGAATATGAACTCGAACTCAAACTACTCGAACCAACTTGACTCGAACCAAGATTGCAATTGTCATTACTCGCATATTACTCGACTCACTCGACTACATTCTACACCTTTTGCAATCTATGGTTTCGATCAAGACATGCTAATCAATCAATCAAATCAATTAAGTATATTAGCCAGTTGTAATATATTATATTCGGGGTGTTTGGGATAGTTTCTTATGTGAATCCAACAGAGCTTCAGGAGTCTCATATTAACATCTTTTTTATTTTACTCGAATATCACTCGGGTTGGCTCATCCACAATCTAAAGCCTCGATACTAACACATGAAATAGGCCCGTGTTTCCTTACTCCTGGGGCCCCACTCTTAAGCTTGCGAATTCTTCTACGGCTGCGTTGACATTCACACATTGAACTTAACGTTAACATAGTGACCATATAGAGATCTATAGAACATATTTACCCATGATCATATACTCATACTCGTCATATAAATATTCTACAATTGTCATTTTCTTATTCTTAGTTATCCTTGGGACTTACCGAGCGCTATTTCGCCGACGGGCATTCCACCCACTTTTCTTCTCTTGGAATGTTCGTGAGATACGGTCGATACGGAGGAAGGGAAAGCCACAGAGGAAGACTACAACCAGATCGCTATTCAGGGCTAGATCAGCTTCACTTTCTTCAGTTTATGTATGCCAATTGTTTAGGCATTTTCCTTATTGTATTTACTTTCCATCATAAACTCGTGTATTTGTAAATATTGGAAGTTGAATGTAAATAAAGATATTTGTTGAAAAATTTTACAGTCTCCATTTATTCTTGTATCGTGTATTATTGTTTCAATACGCTTAGTATATTTATTTAGGGAATGACTTTCTCTGGATAAATATGCCGCGGGCTTGCCACGTTACCGTTTCCATCTACTGGAAAGCGGGGTGTGACAGGTCCTTTTTTACCCCTTACAACAGAGCCACCAAATCAATCAGAGCCAAGCCACTTCTGAGCCGAATTAAGCCGAGCTAAGCCGACCCACTTCTGAGCCGATCATCCGAGCCGATTCGATTAGACCGAGCCAAGCTTATTTTTGAGGCATTTTTTGAACCGTTTTAGCTGTTTTTCAAGCCAATTTCAATTTTCATTGAGTTATGGATATGCGAGAACCCTATTTGTTTCCCCAAATTGACACTCTTCTCACCGAGTCCGTAGATTATACTGGATAGGCTCTTACAATATAATTTTCGAGCTTTGGCATTATGGGGCTGCATTGATGGCACACTTGTTTGTCCCCCTTCCACCATCACCACACATATGCCCGAGACTACTTCCACCGACACTTCAGGCATCTGCATTCTCACTCATGATTGTTGGATGCAGACGGATTGATAGATTATGGCATATATTGTACGTTCGGTGGCGATTCCAATTCGTCTGTCTATTGGATGCCTGACCACCTCTCATCAGCAGTGGATTACTTTTAGCCGCATGTTTGTTCAGACAAGTGCCGCTCGTGAGTTCCAACTGCATTAGGCCCTTCAGGATGCTCAACAGGGGGATCATTCTGTTCAGGACTTTCACTCTCTCCTATCAGGTTATTGGGAGGAATTACATTTGATGGAGGTTCAAATTTCATCTTCATTATGCGATGCCGCTATCGAGTACTATAAGCAATATGATTGTCGGCATTTGTATCAATTTGTTATGTGTCTCAAACAAGAGTTAGAAGGACTACGCAGTCAGATACTTCATCGTATTCTCTTGCTCAGTCTTGAGGCTGCAGTTGCCGAGTTCATCTCCGAAGAGACTCGCCTCCAGATGTTAACATCTAGTTCTCATGATATGAGCTCATCTGTTGCACCGCTGGCTACTGTTTTGGTTGTACAGACCAGACCCGCCAGACTCGTCACAGTACACTATTGCCTTCTCCTTCTCCTAGTACCGAACGAGTTTGTAACTATGGAAAGAAACTTAGACATCATATCTCTTAGTGCTTCCAGTTTAAGTACAAATCGACGAATGCTCAAACTCGTTCAGATGCTCGCTATCGCAATCGCCCTCCAGCAGTAGCAACTTTTGTATCTTCAACAGTTTCTTATACCACATCAGCAGCCCTTACTACAACTTCATCAAGGTGCGCTTGGTAGGAGATAATCTAGATGGTAATTTTAAATTGCCATGAAATATTACCATGCTTATTTATGTGTAAAAGACATTCCCGGGAATATAAGATTACCATGGTAATCAAATGACCACATTTCATGATAATCTTATTCCTCTCAAAACATGTGTCTATCCTTGATTACCAAGAAATACTCCCGTCTAACATGAATAAGTCATGACCATCTGTCATCGGTCTCTCTTGCCACCCGTCGGCCGATCGGCCTTACCGCCCATCGTTGTCGTCTGCCGGCTGACCCGCTGCCAATCGGCTAGTCACCGACTTTCCGTCGGCTGGCTAGCCGCTGATGGGACGCTCGCTGCCAACCAGCTGTAGTTTGTCGCCAGCTGGTCACCGGTCACCGTCGATCTTTCGCTAGCCGGCATGCTGCCGGTCAGGCGTTCGCTGTCCGCCGGCCGTAGTTCGTCGCCGGCCGACCTTGCCTCCCATTGCCGACCGCTCGCCGGCCCGTCGCCGATCGGCCGTTCGTCGCCGGTTGGTCTTCGTCATTCGTCGGCCGACCATAGTTCGTCGCCGGGCAACCCCGCCTCCCATTATCAGCCGCTCGCCGGCCCACCGCCGATTGGATATTGGTCGTCGGCCTCGCCGCCATTCATCGGCCCTGCTCCGGTCTCACCGCCGCTTGACGATTGTGCATACATATATTATCAGGAATGATTAAATTGTACCAAGCATGTTAATGCAAGATTCTTTGGAATTAGATGCCCGATCGTCCCATTTCTGGGAATGTGAGGATTTCCGGTAATCATCCATTCCATGTACCAAGCACAACCTCAGGCTCATTCCCCCGCACAGATAGAAGAGATTGCAAATATTGTTGCACGGAGTCTTAGCGTCAGTGGAGCTCCTGCATCTTTTACCTACACTGCCTCAACTGCTAATTCTGGTATTTCTATTCCTTAGATATTTGACTCCGGTGTCTCACATCATATGAGTTTTGATAAATCATTTTCACAAACCGCTTTACTATTTCTATGTCATACATACATACTGCTAATAGCTCGTCACTTGCAGTAAATCAATATGATGAGATCACATTTACCACTCACTCTCCTGGTAATCTTACTCTTTTATCTGTATTACATATGCCCAAATTGACAATGAATTTTTTATTTGTTAGTCAGATTGCTGATTCTGGTTGTACCATCACTTTCTCATCCACTTCTTGTATTGTGCAGAATTCGAGCATCGGTCAGAAAATTGGGGCGGGTCATAGAGTCAATGGACTGTATCAGTCGGATTATCTTGACTTGACTACCTTGAATAAAACTATAGCTGGCTTAGCTTCTTTCAATCTATGGCGTCATCGTTTAGGTCACATTTTGAGTTCTCGTCTTAAGTCTTTATCCGAGCCTGAAGTCTTAGGGTCCTTTTGTATTAATACTTTAAATAATTGGGTTGGATATGTTTGGCAAAACAAACTGCTTTATCTTTCATGTCTCATAATAAAACTTCATTAGAATCTTTTGATTTGATTCATTCTGATATTTGGGGACTTGCTCCGGTGGTGTCCATATCTGGTTATCGATATTATGCTTGCTTTATAAATGATTACTCTCATTATTCTTGGATTTATCTTATGCATGCCAGATTTGAGATTACTTCCATTTATACTGAATTTACGAATATGACTTTTACTCAGTTTCAGAAACGAATTAAAATTTGTAGATCTGACAATGCTTGTTGATTGGATGCGAAAAGTGTTTGTATGTGTTTTGTAAATAACCGCAATCAAGACGGTGTCGTAAATAGCTAGCTGCGATGAGTACGGGTCATCCGCAGGGAAACGGTGAACTTCTTTTCTTGCTTTAGACGAGTTAATAAAAGAGATGAGAGATTGTTGTCGTTTTATTTTAATATGGATATAAAATTTATAATAGAAAGGCTTGTAGGGTTTATAGGACTTAGTAGTTAATGGATAAATGTTTAGAAATATCTCTTTTGATCTTTTAATAGTTTAAAATTTAAAGAGATAGCGATGGATGTGGATTAGGGGTCCCTGGAGGGAACTAGGGTTTCCCACTACTACCTTTTATCCTTCCATTGATCTCTATCAATCTTAAGCCTTTAACAAAACAAGTGTTTAACTAATCTCAAATCGTGGTCGTGACTATCAATAAATTGATAGCGCGCCCGATAAGAGAGTTAACATTTATTTTGCTAAAATTTATAAACATTAAAATGTCAAAAGAAGTTAAAACATGTATCATCCATTATTCTCCCTATCCTACAAAGCCTAGCAAGCAAGAAATTACTCGCTCATGATTAGTAGCGATTTAGAAGAATGAAGATGAATGAAGTCATATTAGAAGTGCAGAAAGTAATATAGAAAAATTAATGCGTAAAAGTAATGCAGAAAAAGTAAATGCGTAAAATAAATGTGGAAAGTAAATGCAAAAAGAAATAAAACAAAAACTGCCTTCATTAATTAACTATTGCATTACAAATTTTTCTTGTTCAAAAGTAGATTATAAGAACCCTAGTTTTGCTCGTAGATCTCTCAATTGAACTTTGAGTTTGGGATCTTCAATTGTTGAATTATTGGATGATTTTGGAATGCACGGCTCTCGGTTCTTTATATAGTTTCTAAAACTAGAAACCCTAGATGCCATATGTGAGTAGATATAGATACGATCTTGCCCCAAAAATCCCAGATCCAACGGCCATCATCAGACCGTGGAACGGCCGCCCAAACCCACGATTGACCGCGGATCCACCCCCTCCTGATGGAATTGGGACTTGAGATTTTTTCTGGCTTTTGTGTCGATATTTATAGATTCCTTTGATATATAGATTCTGAAAATATTGCTCTGAGTCTCTGCCGTTGCTAGATTCCTCGATTTGCTTCTAAAATTTTGCAGATTCGGTTTCGATATCCCGATTTGACTTGGATCTCCTTCATAGATTTCATACCTGAGCTAATACCTACATAATATCTCAAATCATAGTGTTAGTAGCATTTGGTATTTTAGAGATATTATTCCAATCATTTATATGATATAATAATTTAAGGATATTGATTAGGAATATTTGATATGATATGCATAATTTAATTACTAATATTTCATTTAGCTATTATATGCATATATTTTCCCTAATTATATTAATTATAAATGAAGAAACATATAATAATAATTTTTACAAATAAACCAATATATGTTCTTTATTTACAATTAACACCTTTTATTTATTAATAATAGTAGGGAAATGTTCATACAAATATGCAATATATTTGACTAATCAAATACCCCCGAACTTATTTTTGATCGTCCCGAACAAACTATTTATTAAAAAGAAAAAGAAAAAGAAAAACCTAGCATACTTTCGTAGGCAATACGATTGCACTTAGCTCGTGCAATAACCTTTTAAATCTCTAGGTGTCCCTAATAGGAGGAGTGTTGTCTCCTGAGGGTTTTCAGCGAATTTCACCCACAAAATCCCATAATAAAAGAAAGAAGATGAAAGCTACATACAAAGATAAGGAACATAGAAAAAAACATGAAAATAAGTATTTCAAACTATACTAGATTTTTAATTGTTATGAGCCCTATCTTAATTGTCTTGAAAAGATGTCAGAAATCACATCATCTCTCAATAAAATATTGTCTGTAGTCTTCCTCCCTATCTCTCCTCCAAACATCGATCATATACCCCTACATGTGTATAAAAGAAAACATCCCTATATTTGGAGAATTCAATTCAAGCTATCAAACTCTTCATCCATATACCTTAGTACTTTTTAGTCGGTGATGCTTAATATGGATTTGCTCACACATTCTTCATGCGGCCGTTAATACTTCTTGAGGTACTAACCAATCGATTACCAAATGTGCTCACTTATTTAAGGCGCAATTAGCAATATTCTAGTTTTGCAACGCCTAAGGCTTAGCAGTAGCTTCCAAACCAGTTGGTCTAAGGCACTAGGTGATAAAGCATTCTCGTTATATTTTTTTATGCTGCCTTAAGTAATTACAAAACCAATGTTCATTTTTCTTCACCATTTATATTTTTTGTTTATTTATACTTTTTTCCTTCATACTAAGGCTTTTAGATAAGAGCATTTCAAGGTATTCTCTCCTATCCCATATTTCAAGATGTGTGTAAGTGCATATAGTAGGGTATCAATGTTCAGAAGTTTGGATTCAAGAATAGGAACTATTTTTCAGACTTATTTCTATTATCAGATTAGTGATTTCCTTCATCTTACTAACCCTTTGGATAACAGTTCATGACTACCTATTACTAGCTTCGTTTTAAACATATAATTTTCTTGTATTTCTTAAATCTCTTCCTATCTTTTATATGTATTTTTCACTTTCTAATTTTTATTTTCAAAAAAAATTTCATTCATTTTTCATTTTTTTATATAGTGCCTAGTGCCAAATGATATTTCAGTAAATACAAACCTTTCCCCCAAATCTGTTTGCAGCAGTGTCCTCACTGATGTTGTTCTTTGAGCGCATAAACCTGTAGACTTGGGAGTAAAATAATAGGGGCAAAAAATAGTTAAATAAAAAACCATCCCAAACTTGTTCTTTGGCACGCACAGATATTCAGTTATATATTTTTTTGCACACCTCCATTCTTAGATGAAACAGTGTTACCGAAATATGGAGGTGAGGCCGAGGAAAATTAGTCATGATAAAGCGGCTCCTGCAAGAATAGGAGCTCCTCCGATGGGTCAACGGAAAAGTACAATTTTAGTCTATACTCATTTACTTTGAAAATGGAACCGTTTTTAATATTTTCTACATCCACTGCACCGTGTGGGTATACATACCATACCACAAAAGGTCATTTCTAACGAGATCTTAGCTTAGCCGGATGAAGATGGAGATGAGAATCGTAAAGAAGGACTTATTGTTTCGGTGTGAAAGTTTTTCTCAAAAGGTTTTTGTCGTGGAACGCTTTTATCCGGTTCTTTACTATAATTGCATTATCATAGGCTTCATCGCGAGGTTCGTTTAGCTCATTTAATTTCAGCTTCTTATAGCTGCTAGCTTGATCAAAATTACAATTAAGCTCTTTAATGGCCCACATTGCTTTGTGTTCGATCTCGACAGGAAGGTGGTAAGCCTTCCCAAACACTAGTCGGTAAGGAGACATGCCAAGATCGGTCTTATATGCCGTACGAAATACCTAAAAAGCATCCGTCAATTTGGTGGACCAATCTTTACAGTTCTTAGAAACTGTTTTCTCCAAAATATATTTGATCTGTCTATTGAAGATCTCAGCTTGCCCGCTCGTTTGGAGATAATAGAGCGTAGAAAGCTTATGGTTGATTGAATATTTCCGCATCAAAGCCTTGAAAGACCGATTGCAGAAATGCGTCCCATTGTCGCTAATTATAGCGCGAGGGTGTCCGAATCGCGAAAAAATATTTTCTTTAACGAACTTAACAACAATCTTGTTGTCATTAGTACAACACGGTATGACTTCCACCCATTTAGAGACATAATCAACCGCTAATAAAATGTATAAATTCCAAAAAAAGTTGGGAAATGGGCCCATAAAATCAATTCCCCAAATATCAAATATCTCCACAACCAAGATAGTTTGGAGCGTGTAACATTTCAGAAAAATAAAATATTATTTTTCGGAATTTATATAATTGAATAATAAATATTACGAATATTTAATGTGTGGAGATTAGTTTTAAAGGTTATGGTATAATTAAATATAAATAAATTGGGAAATATTTGGAAATTTATGTTAATTATTTATTTTGAAAGAGATTATAAGAATGGAGCATTCATAGATTTCTTATAATTAATTATATTCTATATTAGTGCTAAACTCAATTAAATTTCATTAATCTTGCATTAAGCTTGATTTTTGCATCATGACATGCAACAAAACTTGTTTCATTTTTTGAACCATGGCATCTTGTTTTCTTTTATATGTATATTGGTTTTTAATTGTTTTTGGGTTTAAAAAGAAAAGATAAAGAAAAGAATAATGAATGTGGCATGGGGAGACAAGGAAGCATGGGCTTAGGGGGAGAGAGAGAGGGGGGGTGAGGGGTCTCATTGACCATGGCTTCATTCTTTACTTCATCTTCCCCATTCCCTTCTTCCTCATCTCCTGGCTGCCCTCTTCCCTCCACCTCCTCTACCTCCTCACCACAACACCATTTTCACATCAAAATATCATACTCCTTTCACAAAAATCATGCACAAGCTCACTACAAGCATGTGAGATCAAGAAAGTTTGGATTTTGAGCATTTGGGGCAACTCAAGAATTTTCTTGAGTTGCCAAATGAGGTAATTCTTTTACCATTAGTATATTAATTAAGTTTATATAACTTCTAGTTTAGTTTAGAATTAAATTATTGTGGTTTAGTGGTGTTTGAAAATTCCTAGATGGAGGTTAGGGTTTGATTTGAATTGGAATGATGCAAGTGAGTGTAATTAGTGACTACAACCCCTGTAGTGTTAGTTTTGTGAACTAAAACCAGAGATTTAAACCCAAGACTTGAACTTAGAAACCCCAATATCGGAAGTTTGTGGGAATTGCGATGTTATTTAGAGATCTGCTATGACCCGGGGCATCTGAAAAATATTTAGCGATTACAGAGAGTCATGCAGGCAACCTAGAAGCTGTTCCCAAGACCCGAGACCATATCTCCTTAACCTGGCTGCCAATTATTCATTTTTGGCCGCAAATGTCGGCCTTGGTATGGTGGAATCACCTCGTACTTGGTCCATGGCTTCATTTTAGTCAAATTAGACCTACCCCATGTGCATAATTGGCTAATTTCACCTGAAACAAAATCTGGAGGTGTTTTCTTGAGTTGTTGTTTAGGTTTTATGACTTTTAATGATTTGAACTTGGGTGTTTGTATTTTGTCTCGATCGATTGGCGTTCGTATATCGATGTCGAGGGTTATTTGGTTATTTTGCGTGAGTAGACCATAGGTTTTTACCTATGTGTGATACGTGTGCCGTTTTGGTTTTCGTGCGCGATTTCGGTTTACGATACTATGTGTTTGTATGTGTAGGCACCCTCACGTGGACTTTGAATAACAGGGAGGAGCATGGCGACATCGATTTCGGCAAGCAAGGATCAAGGTGAGTAGATATATATCTACGGGGGGAGTCGGGTGGATGGCGTATAGCACCCCCGCAGTTCGTAGTGTAACATATGATATGTTATATATATTTATATATGTGTTTTTGTGAAACATGGATTATTAGCAAGAAAGATTTTAGGAGAGTATGTGTTAGTTTTGACGTAATTGGACGAAACGTCTTTATAGTTCTTAATCGCGAACCCTAGAATAAGGTATACACACACACACATGCATACACGGGTTACGTTTTGGTGTATATGATATATATATATATATATGTGTGTGTGTGTGTGTGTGTGTGTGTGTGTGTGTGTGTGTGTAATAAGATATACACACACACACATGCACACACGGGTTATGTTTTGGTGTATATGATATATATATATATGTGTGTGTGTGTGTGTGTGTGTGGATGTGTTGCTATATATATATATATATATATATATATATATATATATAGACACACACACACACACATATACGTATACACGTATGATGAGGATAGTATATGATACTTGGAGATGAGTTGATTTGATTGGGCATGATGCCGTGAGATCGGTGATGTGACTTGGGTCGTATTATGAGATACGACATGATATTATAGAGGATCGTTGGGCGATGTGTTTTCATACACACGCGGATATATATATATATATATATATATATATATATATATATATATATATATATATATGTTGATGGTATCGTAGTGTACTAAACTTTAGATCAGTACCCCTAATTCAGGATATGATGATAATGATACCAGATAAATAATGAGTTTTATGTGATAATTGACCCGTACCCCGATTTGGGATGCCGTATGATGAATTTTTCCGTACGATGTATAAATATGATGATTGATCCACACTATCGACTCGAGCATGTCATATTATATGTTTGATCGTACGTGACGCTATTGAGGCGGGATCACCGACTACTATATATATCGACTCGGAATTAGGTGGTTTTCCTTACCCTTTTAATTAGTCTCTTAGCTTTATCCTGTAGTTTACTTAGTAGATGTTAGACTGGGCTCGAGTCATACTTATTTCCAAACTAACGAATCATGAGTGTTTTAAAGACAGGCCAAGAGATACTACGGATATTTCAAAGGACGTACTTTTTCTTAAAAATATCGTAGCCCCTATTTTCTAAACCCCACTATTCGTGTTATTTCAAATATCAAAACAGTATGACTCGTACATATAAGGTATATTCTTTATTGTTGCGTTTACTATTCGTTTTCCGTATACTCTTGCTATTCGCATCGCATTGCATGCTTAAATGTGTTATCGTAGTTATTATGAAACCCAGCTGTCAGGACACCGGCACCATTATCGATGATGCGTATGCTCCATGTACACTTACTTGCCGGCTCACACACAACATCATCGGTAATTTTCATGTCACGTACACATTAGAAAACACTACTTCATTAGTATAAATTGTTAGCTGATAGTTTCGATATGGTACTAGCGCGCTTGCTTTTATATGATAGCTTAGACATTGCATTTATTACCGTGATATCTCATGCATGTGTATTTTCATTTGTTATACAATATTAAGAGGCTTTATGCCGGTATTCACTGTTTATTGATTTTTGATTATGGGATTCGGATTTTTCATGAGATTTATGAATTTGGAGAAACCGCAAGGATTTTATAAACTTATTATCATTTTCAAAAGATAGAAATTGCGGTTTTCTCGTGATATGATGTGAGATATGTCCACCATGAGTTTTCTCGGCTCTTGAGCGGTATCATACACCCGATTCGAGGAGGAAGAGGAACCGTCTGCGGGTGCATGGTGGACCCGGTGCAGTCACGCTCGGTACTTCTCGGATTTCATCTAATTATGCAATAACAAAAACCTAGTAAGCAAAATAGCTTAAATTGGACGATTTAAAGGTGGCAATTTGTAAAATAGCAACTAGCTTATATTTTTACATGTCATAACATGTTAATCTACCCATCACAATCATAATCCTATGCTAGAAACCCTAATTTGCATTCAAAACTCTTTCTTAAATTTTCAATCTTGAAATTGGAATCTACTAATTAGCTAATTAAACTAATTTAAAGTAGCTTATCAAAAATTAAACACTTGGGTTAGGATTATACGTCCAAACCATGAGATCAAACTTAAGATCTAGCCTCCCAAAATGCTCTCTTTTCACAAAGATCCATGCTTGAATGGCCAAGGAATAATGGGTAAAACTTGGATTTGGGGTTTGTGTGAGTTTTTGATGGATTTTGATGCAAAATTGATGAAATTTGGAGGTGAAATGAGGTGTGAGTTTTTGGGCTGCAGCTAGGGGAAGGGCTCGGCCAGTGAAGGAAGGGAATGGGAAAAAAATGAGTGAGGAATTTGTTAGTCAACTCTCATACCTCAAGTACCCATACCTCTTTAATTAATATTTTATTTTTCCCTTCAATTTCTTTTCTCTTCTCAATTTGGTGTGGGGAAAAATGGGGAAGTGGGACAACTTAGGTTCGGACAGCCCATAAAAGGAGGGTGTGTGTGGGTGTGGGTGAGTGTGTAGATGTTTTCCCAAGTCAACATAACCCATTACTCAAGTCAACAAAGCCCAAGTTCATTTCTTTAATAAACCCCTCTTTAATTTTCTTTCTTCTCTTGACTTTTTCTTTAAGTGGGGAATTAGGGGCTGCTGTGGGAGAGGCTCGGCCAGTGAGGGATTGGGTGAGTGGTGGGTTTGGGTGAGTGAGTGAGTGAACAAATAAAAGATAAATACCACACCCCAATTTCCATTTACTTTATTTTTACCATTTAAGCCTTTTTCTTATGCATTTTCTAAAACCATCTTGGCAATTTCTTTTCATTTCAAAAACAATATTTTACATGTTAGTTTAATGTGGCATCATGCAAAAAATTTGCATCAACCCATTCCAATTTGTAATTATCCCTAATTAAATGAAATAGTGACGGCTTAAAATAATATTAAAATAATTAATTTCGAATTTTTTCAGCAAACTAGAAATTTTACAAGTGGCTCAATAAATACCAAATACTAGCAATTACATAGCTAGAATATGTATATTTAATTTTATATTAAAAGCTATTTATATCTTGGTTTTTACGGAAAACACCCATTATTTTACCGATTCTCCGAAATTTCACCTGAACGATTTTCAAAACGTTACAATCTTTCCCCCTTAAAGAAATTCGGTCCCCGAATTTAAATTAAAACTCCCCTAAATACAAAAACATTTCAGCAAAATGATCAAGTCGTCGAGGCTCCGAAATCATACATACATAAAACACATCGTAGCGCAATGCATGCGCATGAAAAACGGGTATATAAACCAGAATCAAAACTCTGTCAAGCATCCCGCAATCATCGGAGTTATAGTGAAGACACCAATGTCAAGATCCAATATGAAAACCAATATGATATTCATCATTAAAACATCTGGAAGTAATGCATGCCAAACCTTTTTCAGATCGCTGTGCGATGTGTGTATCACTGCACAGTGGCAGACGTCCATTATGAGAAAATAACTATATATATATATATCCCTTGTTTAACATACACATCCTGCCGATTTGAAAACAATTTAGAAGGGTTTCCTTTGTAAAAAGTTTCGTGTCATCACGGACACGTAGGTAAATACTGAGACTATAGCTCCTCTTTGGAAATCCCTTCGATGACTATCAATGCATGCAAAATATATTCAGGTACTGTCCTCTGACTAGTCCTGCTCAGCTACTAAACAAATAGTAAATATCATAAAACATACTGCTCCAATAGAAATCAATCCCAAAATATGCATAAGGATGCCGCGTGCGTCTGGTGCACATGGAAATCGAAATCAATGAATGTCCCTACATGTGCACAGAACAAAAACTGAGTGCAACGGGAGTGCACGAAAACACCTGTCAAGGGCAACATGTGTGCCTGACAGCAAAACCAGGTGCATCTGATATGCACGAAGAATATTGATTTAGTGCATCTGGTGTGCACCTAAATCGCATCAAGCACATCAAGTATGCGCAAAATTCAAGTCAAATGCACAAGGTGCACGAAAACAAATATCGAATATCACAATCGAAATTGACGGCATACAACACATCTCAATCCAAATCCAAATCAGGTATACCGTGGTATAAAATCTCATAACCCTGTGCATCAGCGTGCACAAAATCGAATCAAAATACTAAAAGTGCATGAAAACTATGCCGAAAGAATAAGTTAAATCACATGCATACCATAGGTATGAAATCAAAATCAGTATCTCGAATGACATCAAATCGAAGTCAAGTGCAACTGTGGTGCACAAAATCTCAATCATGCAAATAAATCGCCCAAAATATCAAAATCAAAGATGACGGAAATAGCCCCGCTCTAGTACATCCTCTAAAGATCTCTAGCCAACTGTCATGGTCACTCATAACATGTCTCGTCGACGATGCCGAACTCTGGCCTACTGGGTGTTCGTCATATGACCGCTCTTGGGTCCAGGTCTTCTCGTTTAGTATTTCCAGAAAGATCTTTTCGGGGTCTCTCCCAATCTCGTTTCTTCCGAACTGCCCGGAAGTTATCATCTCTTACTAAATCTGTATCTGGTTCCGGAACGGCTGCATACTCATCGCGACTCCTCCTGGAAGATATATTCATGTACAACACCTCTGCATGTGTATTACGTCTCTGATGTCAGCGAAGTGGAACTTCATCTCGTCACGATCTCATACGAACCTCTTACTCCACTTTTCTCTAATTTCGACTGATTCAGACTCGTCTCCTCGTGGCTGCATGGACTGCGCTCCAACGGCTATACTCGTATCTGGAGTCTCCTAAGCAATGTATCCCATCACATGATATCCGAATGATGTCGAACTTTTCGATCGATTCGTCAAGGTTCCATAATCCACCAAGAGCTCAACATCTTGGGTACAGTTTAATAGTATCGAATATATGCCACAGCACCTATGGACCAATCATAGAAGGGAAAACCCAAGCCTCACTAATGGCACCGCTGAACTGCCGCAAACCCTAAAGTTCACCGGCGTTGCATGGTCATTAAATCGAGTTAGGGTTTCATTCTTCTAGAGGGTCCGTAGAATTACTTGCATTGTTTTCCGAGTACTTAAAACTTGGAAAATGGGTTCCTGACATTCGATCGTCTATATCAACTCTCAACGTATCAGCGTGAAGTCGTCTCTAGCTGGAATCAATCAATCTGATGATCTCGTATCGGGGTAGGCAATGCATCACATATCCTAGCCTTTCATCTTTGGTGACTAGCGATCTTCTATCGTATCTCGAAGTATAACTCGTGCGGCATTAGCTTCAAACATCTGGGGCAATATCTTTTCATTCGCCGAAATCACTGGCTCATTCGTCCGCACGCTGAAATAGTGCCTCAATCATCAAAATAATCTGTGCTTTGACGGTCATCACAATCTGCCTGGCCTCTATCAGTGGCCCAATCCTCTAGTGCTGATCTGCACGTCCGAGAAATCTTATAATGGCGATCCATCAAATGCTCATGGCGCGAAAACACAAAGAGGACGATATATCAAAGCAATCGTGTGTCCCTGGAATCACGCTTTGGTCAGTTCTCGTCCGTGACGAGCTCATGCTGACGCAACTCTAACCGTAGCTCTCTCTGCCTGTACAACCGTGATAACAAAACCATAAACTGGTACCGATGATGCTAGATCATAGGAAGGAATATAATACTGTGCAAGGAAATGTACATCCTAAGGCTTCTTAAGCGGAGTATCGTATCGTAAGTATGCCGCGGAACATACACACGGTACGTCACTCTACTTTAGTCACCTACTCCATCAACCAAGGGTCATCCTACACTCCGAAGGTAAAACCTAACGCTCTGATACCAATTTTGTCACGACCTGAAAAGTACCGAGCGTGACTGGCACTTAAATTACGAAACGTCTCGAGGCGTACGTAATCTAAGTAAGCCAAAACCCAGAAATCAAAACCAAAAGAAGCAGTAGAGTGAAGGAAAAATCAATTTAAAGTAAGTAGTTTTAATAGCATAAGCCGAATTATGCGCTTTAAAAAAATCAAGTCATTTCTAAAAATTTCGGCAGAGTTTCCTTTGTAAATACTGGCCCTAAACGGGGTACAACGTGAATAGTATATGAAATAATAAAAGGCATCCCCAAGCGGGAGTTAGCTCTTCGTCAATCGACGGTCACAACCACGCAAGCAAGATAATATACAACGCCGAAGGGCGATGATCAAAACTCAAAAGAAACTAAAATCAACATGAAAACCATAATAATACAACGCGCGACTCTAAGGTCGAAATAAATACAAGTCTGGTTTCTAATCAGAAATGAATATACATGTCTGGTTGATAGAGTTTACTAGATACAATAATGTAAATAAGGTACAAGGGTGGTCACGATACGAGTGAACCCACATACCAAAGCAAATCACCCGAAATGAAAGCAGTGTGCCAGCAAAACCGTCAAGAAACCTGTACGGCAAAACCTGCAAGAACTGTGGCACAACGGGGGTGAGTTGCCAACTCGTGAGTAGAAAATATCACAGAGAAGAAATCGCATGAATGACGCTATCCTATATCATATCAAGTAATATCCTCAATAAATATCCTGATACATCTAAATACAAGTGCGGTGCCATGTGCTCGTGTCAGTGCCTCAGATAGTAACATATCAGATATATGATGTATGAATGCATTACAAATGGAAACAGAATACATCATGAATGAGACAACTGTTTTCTTTATCTAATGAGATCCCTGTATGTATATAAATCGTGTATCATCAATGAAATCAACAGAGAAATCGGTGTCAAGCATCGACACAAAAAAATATAAATCTCAGTATCTCAATATCAAATCTCAATATCTCTATATCTGAAATCTCAATATCTCAAATCTCAATATCTCGGGCTCCGTCTGTCCGGATCAGCCCATATCATCTAATCACACGACCACGGTCGGTATCCTCCGGATATCCACCGTGCCAAACAATCATCGGTAGGCAGTCTGCCCCTTCCAGGCTCATCATCCTCCATGAAATCACTCTCGCCCCGGGGCACCATACCGGGTCCACCATGTACCCGAGACAGTTCATACTACTCCTCGAAACGGGTCTCGAAATCCAACAGCTATCATGAAAACTCATGGTGGACAACTCATACATCACGAGAAAACCGCAATTTGCATTTTAAAAAGAGAGAGAGAGAGAGAGAAGTTTATATATATTCTTGCGGTTTTCCCCCAAATCCCGAAATCTCATGAAAATCTGAAATCCAAAATCAAGAGTAAGTAAACAGTGAATATCGGCATAAATCTCCATAATACTGCATGACCAATGAATATATGAATGCATCTGATATCATGCAATAGTTAAACTAGCATATGAGAGCTATAACATATCGCAACTATCAACTAGCAAGCTATGTCAATGAATAGTATTTTCTAAAGTGTACGCGACATGGCAATTACCGATGATGATGTGTGTGAGCCGGCAAGCAGGTGTACGTGGAACATACGCATCATCGGTAATGGTGCTGGTGTCCTGACAGCAGGGTTTCATGATAATTACAGATAACATATGTACAAGCATGCAATGCGATGAAACATCATGAATATACAGAAAGTGATGTAGTAACAGCAACACTGAAAAATATACCTACCCAAAATACGAGTCATACAGTTTGGTATTTAAAATACTCACGATTCTCCACTTTGAAAATGAGTATGACTCGAGCCCAGTCAAAAGGGAAAGGAAATCCACCTAAGTCTGAGTCGATCTGTATATATATCTAGTAGTCGGTGATCTCGCCTCAAAAGTATCACGTACAATACAATAAATAATATGACATCCTCGAGTCAAGAGTGCGGATCTAACATCATAACTATATCTCGTACGGTAAATCTATCGTACGGCCTCCCAAATCTGGGTACGGTTCAAATATCATATTTATCTCATTACTCATCTGGTATCCTTATCATCACATATCGTGAACAGGAGGGTACTGATCTAAGTCTAGTACAATACTAATATCATCAACATATATATACGCGTATGTGTGAATATACATCGCCCACCAATCCGCTAATATCATGTCGTATCCCCTAATACGAACCAAACACATCACCGATCTCATAGCACCATGCCTAATCTCATCGACTCATCTCTAAATACCATATAATATCCTCATCACCCATGCATATGAATACGAATATATATGCCATCCTCAATATGCACAAGGAAGTAAATGTATGCGAGTGTGTGTATGTGCGTAAATGCAAATCTTTACTCTAGGGTTTAGTGACTAAGAAATCAACTAAAGTCCTTTCTTCAATTCTCGCTAACACTAAACCCATAATCTCCTAAAGCTTTTTTCATTTGCTAAGGTTCATATCTCACAATAGCGTATAAATGTACATCAATATCACATCACATCATTTCTCACAACTTTGCGGGGGTGCTATACGCCATCCACCCGACTTCCCCCGTTAATATAATCTAATCACCTCGATCTTGCTTGATGGAGTCGATGACGCCACGCTCATCCTCGTCGTCTCGAATTCCACATAGGGCACCTACATATCATATATAACATCGTAAGGAAATCACGCACGAAAACCAAAATGTTGCACGAATCACCCATAGGTCAAAACCTATGGTCTACTTATACAAAAGGACCAAATAACCCTCGACATCGGCGTACAAAAGCCGATTGATCGAGAAAAACCCAAACGTACCATTCATTGTCTCACCATACACTAAATATATATATGAAATAGGGTTTAAATCATCAAAACTTCAAATTCGCTTTAAAAGCTATTTTTCCGAAACTCTAGTAAACAACAATTGCCAATTTAGTTCAAATCTAGTTGTTTTTAACAATTCTAGTGGCCATAATACTCATTAAACATCTTCAATAAGTCATACAAACCATTTCCATAATTTAATCTCATAAATTTTCATTAAACCCAAAATTCTAGTTTGCAAATTTATCCAATTTTAACAATTTCATAGTAAAAATGCACAAACAACAATTTAGCTTGGTTTTGCATGATCTAAAGTATTAAACTATAACTTATAATGTTAATAATGTCATGAATACCCTCACTGGATTTTTTTCTCAATTATTTATATATTTTACAAAAACCTAGTTTACAACAATTAAGCAATTTGGACAATTTAATTGTAACAAATTTACAATTTAATAACTAGACTACAATTTGCATAACTTAAGATATTAAACCATAAATTGTAACCTTAATGATGTGCTAAAACCTTAACTAGATTTTAATTTCATCTAATTATGCAATAACAAAAACCTAGTAAGCAAAATAGCTTAAATTGGACGATTTAAAAGTAGCAATTTGTAATATAGCAACTAGCTTAGATTTGTGCATGTCATAACATGTTAATCTACCCATCACAACCATAATCCTATGCTAGAAACCCTAATTTGCATTCAAAACTCTTTCTTAAATTTTCAATCTTGAAATTGGAATCAACTAATTAGCTCATTAAACTAATTTAAAGTAGCTTATCAAAAATTAAACACTTGGGTTAGGATTATACCTCCAAACCATGAGATCAAACTTAAGATCTAACCTTCCAAAATGCTCTCTTTTCACAAAGATCAATGCTTGAATGGCCAAGAAATAATGGGTAAAACTTGGATTTGGGGTTTGTGTGAGTTTTTGATGGATTTTAATGCAAAATTGATGAAATTTGGAGGTGAAATGAGGTGTGAGTTTTTGGGCTGTTTAATGCAAAATTGATGAAATTTGGAGGTGAAATGAGGTGTGAGTTTTTGGGCTGTAGCTAGGGGAAGGGCTCGGCCAGTGAAGGAAGGGAATGGGAAAAAAAATGAGTGAGGAATTTGGTAGTCAACTCCCATACCTCAAGTACCCATACCTCTTTAATTAATATTTTCTTTTTCCCTTCAATTTCTTTTCTCTTCTCAATTTGGTGTGGGGAAAAATGAGGAAGTGGGACAGCTTGGGTTCTGCCAGCCCATGAAGGGAGGGTGTGTGTGGGTATGGGTGAGTGTGTAGATGTTTTCCCAAGTCAACATAACCCATTTCTCAAGTCAACAAAGCCCAAGTTTATTTCTTTAATAAACCCCTCTTTAATTTTCTTATTTCTCTTAACTTTTTCTTTAAGTGGGGAATTAGGGGCTGCTGTGGGAGAGGCTTGGCCAGTGAGGGATTGGGTGAGTGGTGGGTTTGGATGAGTGAGTGAGTGAACAAATAAAAGATAAACACCACACCCCAATTTCCATTTACTTTATTTTCACCATTTAAACCTTTTTCTTATGCATTTTCTAAAACCATCTTGGCAACTTCTTTTCATTTCAAAAATAATATTTTACATGTTAGTTTAATGTGGCATCATGCAAAAAATTTGCATCAACCGATTCCAATTTGTAACTATCCCTAATTATATGTATTAGTGATGGCTTAAAATAATATTAAAATAATTAAATTCAGAATTTTTTTCAGTAAACTAGAAATTTTACAAGTGGCTCAATAAACACCAAATACTAGCAATTACATAGCTAGAATATATATATATATGTTTAATTTTATATTAAAAGTTATTTATATCTTGGTTTTTACGGAAAACACCCATTATTTTACCGATTCTCCGAAATTTCACCTGAACGATTTTCAAAACGTTACAGGTGCGGTACCCCGGGGTAAGATGGTCGCAGATGATGGCGTTGAGCCCGGCAGGGGAGCACTGCCGACCGGTTATTTATGACGCGGCGGATATCCGGAGGATACCGACGTAGTCGTGAGATATGATGATTTGGGCCAGTCCGGATTGCCGGATCCCGGGGCCAGTCCGGATTGCCGGAGCCCGAGATATTGAGACACAGAGATATTGATATTTTATGATATGGGCCAGTCCAGATTGCCGGAGCCCGAAATATTGAGATATTGGGATATATATTTTGTGTCGATGCTTGACACTGATTCTCTGTTTATTTCGTTGATGATACTTCGATTTTTATACAGAAATCTCACTGAGCTATGAAATCAATTTTCTCATTCAGTTGCATTCTGTTTTCACACATTCATACATCATATATGTATTATGTTGCTACCTGAGGCACTGACACGAGCACTTGGTATTACACTTCTGTTAGATGTTTACCTAGCCATTATCAGATGTTTCAGGTTATATATTTTATGAATATTATGGTATGACCTAGGATAGAGTCATACATGCGATTTCTGCTCGGTGATATTTTCTACTCACGAGTTGGCAACTTACCCCTGTTGTGCCACAGTTTCTTGCAGGTTTTGCCGTACAAGTTTCCTTGGCGGCTTTGCTGGCATACTACTTCATTCCGGGTGATTGCTTTGGTAGGTGGGTTCACTCGGATCGTGACCACCTTTGTACCTTATTTATATTCAGTTGTATCTAGTAACTCCATCAACCAGACTTGTATTATTTCATAGACTTAGAAGACCAGTTGTATATTCTTTCGACCTTAGAGTCGCGCTTGTATTATTATGGTTTCCCTGGTTTTCTTGAGGATGTTGGTGTTTCCTTCTGAGTTTTGATCCTCGTCCTTCGGTGTTGTATATTATATTGCATTGCGTGGTTGTGTCCGTCAATTGGCGAAGAGCTAGCTCCCACTTGGGGATGCCTTTATTCACTTGTATATTATGCATGTTTGTACCCGTTTGGGGCCAGTTTTTACAAAGGAAACTCTGTCGGAATTTTTGGAAAAGACTTGATGTTTAAAAATGCTTACTACGGCTTATTTTGTTAAAACACTTGCTTAAAAAACTAAGTTTTCCTTCACTGCTTATTTTAAAATGGTTTAGATTTCTGGGCTTTTGGCTTACTTGAATTAGGTGGGGTCCTATAGACTTCATATGATTCAAGTGCCAGTCACGTGCTATTTTGGGTCGTGACAGAGCGGCATCTCATTTCTCCGTGAAATCCAACTCATGTGTTGACACCGTGAACAAGTTTTGCAATAATCATATGCATCTTTGAATAACGTTGGCCAATAAAAACCACATTGCAAAACTTTCTCCGTCGTTTTCCTTGGACCAAAGTGGCCGCCACATGCCTGATCATGGCAGAAAGACAATACACTCTTGAATTCATTATTAGGGACACATCGGCGAATGATCTGATTGGGACAATATTTAAACAAATAGGGTTCGTCCCAGTAAAAGTGTTTTACTTGGGATAGAAATCTGTGATTGTCTTGTTTTGACCATTCGCAGGATAGAAGTCCCATTGCTAAATAATTCACAATATCCGCGAACCAAGATTCGCAGGATATGGTCAAGAGCTGTTCGTCTAGAAAGGAATCGTTTATTGGTAAGGTCAACGTTGGCGAAAAAGAAAGTTGTGAAAAATGGTCGGCTACAACGTTTTCACATCCACTCTTGTCTCGTATTACAAGATCAAATTCTTGTAAAAGAAGAATCCAACATATTAGCTTAAACTTAGCATCCTTCTTTAATAAAAGATGCCTTAAAGCGGAATGATCGGTGTAAACTGGAGAGCCAATTAAGTAAGGCCTAAATTTTTCTAATGCAAATACAACTGCCAAGAGTTCTTTCTCGATGGTTATATAATTTATTTGGGTATCGTTCATGCTCCTACTTGCATAGTAAATTACATGTGGTATCTTATCAATGTGATGTCCTAAGACTGCACTAATAGCAAAATCAGATGCATCACACATAAGCTCCAAAGGGTGATTCCAGTCTGGAGATGACAGAACGGTGGCTATAGTGAGGGAACGTTTAAGCGAATTAAAAGCAGCCACGCAATCCGAGTCGAAGTGAAATGTTGTATTCTTAGCCAAGAGAAGAGTTAAGGGTCTAGAAATTTTGCTAAAATCCTTAATCAATCGTCTATAAAATCCGGCATGACCAAGAAAGGATCGTATACTTTTGACGCATTTAGGAGGAGGAAGGTTGGAAATAACATCTATTTTAGCTTTGTCTATCTCAATGCCTTTTCGTGAAATGATATGCCTTAAGACAATACCTTCTTGGACCATGAAATGACATTTTTTCTAATTCAAAGTTAAATTCTTATCCTTATAACGGGTTAGAACAGCGTTAAAATGACGTAAGCATTCCTAAAAAAAGTCCCCAAATATGGAGAAATTATCCATAAATATCTCCAGAAAATTCTCGACCATTTCCGAGAATGTTCCTATCATACACCTCTGAAATGTAGCGGGAGCATTGCATAACCCAAAGGGTATGCGTCTATAAGCAAAATTACCGAAAGGACAAGTAAAAGTTATCTTATCTTGATTCTTTTCGGTAATGAGAATCTGGTTATAACTTGAGTATCCTTCCAAGAAACGGTAGTACTCATGCCTGGCTAATCGTTCCAACATCTGGTCAATGAAAGGTAGAGGGAAGTGATCTTTCCTCGTTGCGGCATTGAGTTTTCTATAATCAATATAGACCCGCTACCCAGTTTGGGTGCGAATTTTAATCAACTCATTAGCCTCATTAGTTATGACCGTGATGCCAAACTTTTAGGGAATACATGAATAGGACTTACCCATTGGCTATCAGATATTGGGTAAATTATACAATTATCTAGGTATTTGACGATTTCTTTCTTTACCACCTCTTTCATGACAGGATTCAACCGTCTTTATGGGTCTCGGACTGGTTTGGCTTCATCCATCAAATGTGTATGATTTTCAACAATCAAGAGACTAATCCCTTTGATATCCGCCATTGTCCAACCAAAAGCTTTCCGATTCGATCTCAAGCCCGACAAAAGAGATCTATCTTGCTCTAAAGCTAGAGAAACTGATATGATAATGGGTAAAGACTCATTCTCACATAGATATGCATATTTAAGATGAGATGGCAGTGGCTTGAGATCTAGTGTCAGCGGAGAGACAATAGAAGGTAAGATAAGGGGATGATACTCGGTTTCCAAAAGAGGTTCATAACCAGCGTAAGAGATTGACTCAGAAAGCTCGACTAACTTTTGCGACAATTCAAAGGATTCGGACTCGGGGGTGGACTTGTTGACAGAAGGGTCCTCGCTCGTATAAATAGCTGGATCAAACAATAACGTACTAGTGGCGTCGAGATCATTATCGTAAAGCTCCTCAAAATCGCCATTGTCGGAAGCTATCTCGTTGACAGAACACGTATTAATTATATGAGCAGAAGGTTCGGAGGGTTGACTTCCTATCTTAAAAATATTAAGTTCAATTATCATCTTCCCAAAAGATAGGTTCATGGAACCATTACGACAATTGATAACAGCATTGGAAGTTGCTAGAAAAGGTCGATAAAAAATCACCGGGATTTGGTTCCGTGGGTTCGCCATAGGCTATGTATCTAAAACTATAAAGTCCACAGGGAATATAAATTCCCCGACTTTTATCAACACGTCCTCTAGCTCACCCATAGGGTGGGTGATAGATCGATCGGCCATCTGGAAAGTGCAGTGCGTGGGTTTTAACTCTCCTATGCCTAATTGCTCATAAACAGAATACGGGAGAAAGTTAACACTAGAACCTAGATCGAGTAGAGCGCGATTGATATTTTTACCCCCAATAGTTATTGAAATTGTAGGACAGCCGAAGTCCTTAAAAGTGAATGTTAGCACCACCACTGGGTTTTACTAGCATCAAGCATGCCATTTAAAAAATTTTGGGGTGCTAATTAACACTAAACAAGAATCGAAAATAGATGATTATGGTTTAATTATGATATAACAAAAACTATACTAAGAGAAAGGTGGCTACAACATTTGTAGACCGTATCCTTCTCTTCTCAAGCTTCGTGTAGTAGTCCACGCGACTCCACTAGGCTCCACTTGAAGTTGGATCGAGCTTCCTCTGCGATCTTCGTGCCGAAGATGATCCACCCAAAGCTCCGCTAATTCAAGCTACCTCTTCACTAAACTCTTTAGTGAAGGAAACACACTATACCAAAATGCTAATTTAGTACAGGATGGTGAAGTAGGGGTGTTGTTTGCTCACTAGGGTTCTCACAAGCTTAAGAATTCACAACTCATGTGAGGGATTGAGCTTAGAGGTGGAGGTGAAGAAAATGGAAAGAGCTAGAGTGCAAATGAGCTCATGAAAATGGCTAAGGTGAAAATGAACCAACTAAAGAATGGCTTAAAACCCCACATTATTGAAGCAACCAATATCCATCAATATAGAATTGTAACCATGCTTCAATAGTGTAGGATGATGAGTAAAAAACTCATCAAGCCATGCTTTGCACCATACCACAAAAGTCTCCCCATTTTTCCACCTCATTTTCTATGTTCACAAAATAGAAAATCAACCATGCTTCATATAATATATATATATATATATATATATATATATATATATATATATATATATCACACATATATATTAATATATATAAAGATAAGCAAATAATTAGTGAGCAATAATATTAGTTAATATATAATTATATCAAATATAAATATATATCATATTATTAAATCAACACTTGATTTAATAATCCGGTTATATCACATATAACCGACTAATATCATTTATCAGTATATCACATTATCAAATCAACACTTGATTCAATAATCCGGTTATATCACATATAACCTAACTGATATCAAATAACCGCCAGATTAGAATACGGTATCATATACTCGTATTTAATCAGGCCCCCGCACATATCAACATGTGTGCCCTACTTCGTTTCACTTGAACTAGGAAACTTCTGTGTGGGACTCTAAACACTCATCAATACGCCAGCAGTAGGTAATGATCACATCAGTTACCTACAAGCCGTCAGCGGTACTAGCTGGACGTAACGGCTACCCAGGTATTGAGCGAATAGAAGATCAACAAGCAAGCTTGTCCAAACTTCCATGAAGCCTACAAGTAACACTTACCATACAGTCCGGTCTCTTCGTTTGATATGTCGCATATCGAGTCTGGGGGTAGAATCGTCACACCCCAATAACTTGATAAGTCATGTCGATGTGTGGCCTATAACGGTACGAGAAACTACTGATAACACTTACCAGTAAATCTCATCAACATACCTGACCAGGGACTTTCTGTTATAGCCAATCGAGCATAGCGCAAAATCAACTCCCTATACCGGGAGAGACGAAACTCCTCCTATCGCTCATTGTCTCCATGTGACTCGGTACTGTACCAAAAATCCACAAGTTTGCATGACTCCTTTGAGCCGTGATAGGGAGGAAATCAAAGCATAGTGAGAACCACACAAGACTCTATGACGATCTCAGGTCTACAGACTAATCTGTACCAGTGTCACTAGAGAACTGCTATCTGACGATAGGTATAGTACCATCTAGGAGTTCTTGTCGAGTCATGTTCGGTGTACCCATTCTCTAATGAGCACATGCGTACAATCTTTGATGTCAAACACCAATGGATATGGGATCAACCATCGCCTCATACCGGGTCAAGAAACGTACACACTAGTCTACTCAGGAATATTGATGCCCTGTCTCGATATTCCCTCGACTAGGAATAATTGAAGGATGTACTTGTGGACTACCCAGGTCCCAGTAGTATGATCCGCATCATAGTCCTAGTAGTCAAGCCAACATCCTAAGGGCTTTATCAACATGTATATGGGAGACAGTATAATAATACCAGTGAACATGTTAAGATAAAGGCAACCAGATAGCATACTATCATGTCAAGCAAGAAGTCCTCTATATATATGTCCAAGCATCCACTATATCATACAATAATGGCCTCTAGGGCATACATAATCCTAACAATCTCCCACTTGCACTAAGGCCAGTTGTTGTAGTATCTCATACCCACATCCTAAAAAGTCTCTCGAATTGTATCTGGGGGAGGGCCTTCGTGAGTGGATCCGCTGTGTTATCTTTCGTGTCAACTCTCCTGACCTCAATCTCCCGGCGATCTACTATCTCCCTGATCAGGTGATACCGCCTAAGAATATGTCTGGATCTCTGATGGGACCAGGGTGTTGGGGTCAAAATTTGTACCCCTGTTGACCGGGTCAAAGTCAAGGTCAACCCCAAGCCAGGTGGGCCCACGCCCAGATCAAGTGGGCCCATGCCCAGGTCGAGTCCGAACATGAAGCGGCCGGCCCTCCTCCATGCCAAAATAAAAAGTCATGTAATAAATAATTTTGATGTAATTTTTTATGCATGAATGTAAGCAAAATGGGCATAAAGCCAAATTTTTGTAAAGCCCATGGCTTATTTGCAAAAAGAAATAGCACATGAGGCATGAGATTTTGCAAAATGCCATTTTGTAAAGCCCAAGGGGCTATATGTAAAGTGTATAGCATATAAAGGCAATGATAATGAAAATATCTCAACAACTTTTTCTCTCTCCCAAAAAAGAATCCAGATATGTGATCTTTTTTCTTCCTCAAGCTTCTAAAACCTTCTTCTTTCTATTGAATTAAATCAAGAGTTTTACTCTTCCTTTTCCAAAACTAAATAGTTTTTCATCACGAAACCCACAAAGGAGAGCTTGGATCTTCCATCAGATCTTAAAAAGGAGAGATTTTTAAAATCTCACCCCACCTGTTTTTCAAGATCCGGCCAATAAAAGAGAAAGAAGGAGACCCATCTCCAAAGACCCCACTTTGGGGGAAGATCCAGGGCTCAAGGGAGAAGCCCCTTCATCAGCTCCAAAAATAGCTTAGGAGTTTAACTCCTCAAAACACACACACACACACACACACACAAAATAGTAAGTATATTCTTTCTGGGAGTACAACTCCCAGTGAAGGGACCAACTCCATTTTTGCGCCCAAGCGCCCAAAGCGCTAGCGTCCTTGCGCTCAAAGCGCTAGCGCCCAAAGCACTAGCGCCTGAGCGCCCACATGCTTGGCACGTGAGGCGCTAGCGCCCAAAGCGCTAGCTGTCACGACCTAAAGTTCGGCCCGTGACCGGCACTTAACCACGTGACGTCTACAGGCGTTACGCGACTAAGTAAGCCGAAACGCAGAAATCAAAACCATTAAAAGTATTGAGTGTTTAAAATATTTATTAGAACATTTGTTAAAATATTTAGAAAACTTTAAGTTGTTTAGTAAAATTCTTTAAAGTTCAAGTTATTATCTTAAAAATTTTGGCAGCATTTCCTTTGTAAAAACTAGCCCCGAAATCGGGTACAAGACAATATATGAGTAAAATGATACACAATAAAAAATAAGCATCCCAAACGGGAGCAATCACGCCCAACGGCGGAAAAAATCACCACAATGATAATATACGACGCCGTAGCGAAGAATGAGTAAAAATATAAAACTGCATAAATAAAGTCGGCTCACAACGAGCTCAACACCAGAGTACAAAATAATATACATCGTTCTCATAACTGGTCTCTAAGTCAATACATAAGTAGTAGATGGAGAATACTAGATACAATGATGTATACAACTGAAAAATAAACAAATACCGCATAAAAACCCACCTATCAGCAAAAGGCTAGCACGCCAACTGCAGTGGTATCTGTGTCAAAGGATGCAAGAAAACAGCCTGCCGCGACTACTCCGAAGAGCAACCTGCAAACACTGTGGCACAACGGGGGTGAGTTGCCAACTCATGAATAGTATATAACATATAAAGGTAATTGCGAGTATGCACGTGCTGCGATACTCTAACCTATACCAACAGATAATATCTATATGGTGAACTAGATGAGCAATAGTCATGCAACAAGTGCGATCTAATAACATCTCTATATGATTAGCAGAGTATGCAATAGTCGTGCATAGCATATGCAATCTAACAACATCTATATAGAGTGAGCAGGTATGCAATAATCGTGCATGTCATATGTACTCAATCAGGCACTACAGATATAGGATGAGATGTAAAATACTGAATGCTGAGCATGAGAATAAATAATATCAACACGGAATGTCAACGTGGAAATAATCGGTGTCCATCAATACACCCAAATCCCAGTAAAACTCAGGCGCCTTCATCCTTATCGGCCCTCAAATCCTGTAAATCTCATAGAATTGTGAGTGCCCAACATCGGCACTCGAAATAGCATAAAATTTTCGTGTCCAGCATCGACACACAAATCCTCAAGTATCGGGCTCCGTCAGTCGGATCGGCCCACGGGCTCCGTCTGCGGAATCGGCCCCCGGCCCCGGCAGTACGGATCGTCCCGTACCCATCTATCGACTCTGGTCAGTATCCTACGGATAAGCGCCAGGTCCAACCAATCACCGGTAGGTAGTGGTCCCACTGCCAGGATCATCGCCTACTGCACGACAGATCCGTTCTCGCCCCGGGGTACCATACCGGGTCCACCATGTACCCGCAATCGGCCTCGTCCAGCTCCTCGATTCGGGTTCACATGTCACACGTCTCAGAACCGAGAAAACGTATGGTGGATGCACTGAAATATCATATCAAGGGAAACCGGGTTTTTAAAACAGTGCGTATTTTCTTAAAATAATACCCCGGTTCCCAAATCTAGAAATCACATAAATCTAAACTCAATGCGTAAATCACTCAACGCGTAAATCCATGCAATGTGTCGTATGACACTAAGAGTAAAAGAAAGGGAAAACCGCTCTTTTTAAAAGATCCAGTTTTGAAAATGTCCCAAGCGGTCCCTTAGTTTTTAAATCATGTCAATATCATCCATGTATACAACATATGTATGTATATAGGTATGGATGTGCAATTGGATATATATATATATATATACGCAATGTGAGTGTAGCAATGTACATGTGCACTAATATGGATATACGAGGTATATGTGCACAAGTGTAGATATATCAATGATATGTATGCACTAAGATGAATATAAAGGGTGCATGTGCGCAGGTAGTGATATATCAATGAAGGTATGCACAAAAGTGAGTATACAGTGTGCATGGTATGAAAATAAATATATGCCAATATGCGGTAAGTCATAACAATCATCAATGAAGCGAAAATCAAGACGATATGTAATTCATAGCAATCCTATAATGTGAGTGTCATGTCAATCACTAACGGTGTGAGTGTAACATACCAATAGTGCTCGTGCAGCTTGAACCGTTAGTGACAGTGCAGTGTTCTACACTACCAGTTCTATATGCAACAAGAAAGTATGCTACTATAGTATGTCTATATGCACACATACGACTAAAATATCCTATTACGCCCTGACGCTTAACGCCATACGGGCGATTTCCTCATAGATGTTAAATCTACTCATCTGGTCGCGTGCTACACATAGCCGACCACCTGCTTCCCTTTCTTTGCGGCGTCCGACGTACTCGCCTGCGAACCGTGAATTTACATAAAGAATCCATATATATAAGCAAAATTCTACAAAGCGCGATATCGAAATCAAACGAGAAACCCACGTCGTGAACTAAACGCGCGTGTGTATGATACGCTGAAACGTGTGTATACGCGTCTAAAACCATCCCGACACGTCGCGACACGCTGGATCACAGGACCCACTCACGTATCGTGCAAACTAAATGTATTAGAAAAACGATATAGCGTCCCAGATTTTGATACAGGTGAGATCTTACAAAATTGCACATGCCAAAACACTATAATATGTAGCAGACTACCCTAGCCAAAACCCCAGAACCCAATTCCCCCATCTGGCCGCAAATTGCGGCCAAAACGTTTAAATTGGCGGCCAAACAGTGGAGGTAGGAGTTCGTGCTTGGTGTGTGTGGTCTATACCTAGTGTATATACTCCAGTTAACTCAGATTTTCTCTGAAGGAGCCGGGTCACAAGCAGATCACAGAGAGGCCAAGTTTTGCTTAAAAACGATATATTTTGCACAAAATGAAACCCTAGGGTATTTTGGTGAAATCTGGGGTTTACCTAGGTTTAAGTGGCCCGAACAACACTTAACTAAGTTAGTCTAACCAATAAAATCATCCCCTAACCAAAAGTCCACAACAAACACCATATTTAGCACAAAAACTCACTTTTCTCCCTAACCGAAGCTAATTCTACATAAACTTAGCAAACTAGGAAGTAGGTTTAAGAAATATACCCCACTCTCGACCCTAGGAAGCAGGAGAAAGGAGGAGAAGAAGATTTGGTGCTGCTGTTGCTGCTGGAGCTGCTGCTGCTGCTGTTGCTGTTGCTCACTGCTGCTGCTGCTGCCTGCTTGCTGCTGCTGCTTGGGCTGATGTTGTTGCTGCTGCTGAGGCTGCTGGGGCTGCTGCTGTCGTAGTGTGTGTGTGTGTGTGTGAGTGAGAGAATGAGAGAAGTGAGAACAAAATGAGAGGCAAGGAAATGATAGCTCAAAGTATCAACCCCCCCTCTCTCTTCATTTAATGCAAGCATGGCACTTGCCATGATGCCCACTCTCTCTCTCTCTCTCCCCCCAAGTCCACCAAATTCAAATCATTTTCCCTTTTCATTTTTAAAAAAAAAACACAAACTTAATTAAAACCCAATAACTTAATTCAATTTAAAATTATCTTAAGGAAAAATGGTTAGTTCACCATGGTTGCTAATCATGGTCTAACCCCATTTTAACCCTAGCTTACATACACAAGTGTGTGCAAGCCTAGGAAAATTCTAATAAAATATTCATTAAATTTGATAAAATATTTGAAAATCAATTTGGTAAATTTTTTTATTAAAAACCATATATTAAAGTATAATTAGCCACTAAACACATCCTAAGGTGTTACAATCTTCCCTCTTTAAAAAAATTCGTCCCCGAATTTAAAAATATAAAGCTGCGCATACCTTCAAAGAGATGAGGGAATTTCTTCCGTATCTCGCCCTCGGCCTCCCAAGTGATTTCTTCACCATTCGGGCTGCGCCAAAGCACTTTCACTAATGGCAAGACCTTCGATCGAAGTTTCTTCACCTGCCGGTCCAATATCACGACTGGCTACTCGGTGAACGAAAGATCACGCTCGAGCTGAACGGTCTGATGTTGAATCATGTGCGAAGGGTCATATAGGTCTCTGCGAAGCATCGACACGTGTATTACGGGGTGAACATCTGGTAAGTCGGGTGGAAGAGCCAAATGATATGCTACTGCGCCTTCACGCTCGAGGATCTCGAAGGGACCTATGAATCTGGGGCTAAGCTTCCCCTTCCGTCCAAACCTCATCACTCCTTTCATCGGAGAGACCCTCAGAAAAACAAGATCTCCTACTGCGAACTCTAGTCTGCGGTGGCATCGGTCAGCATACGATCTCTGCCTGCTCTGAGCTGTCCTCATCCTGTCTCGAATCAGCTGTATCTTCTCGATCGTCTCCTGTACGATCTGTGGCCCCAAAATACTGCTCTCACTGAGCTCTGTCCAACAAAAGGGCAATCTACATCTCCTCCCATACAAAGCCTCGAAAAGTGCCATCTGAATAGTATCCTGGAAACTATTGTTGTAGGAAAACTCTACAAAGGGTAAATGATGATCCCAGCTACCACCAAAGTCTAAAACGCATGCTCGGAGCATGTCCTCGAGAGTCTGAATAGTCCGCTCTGACTGGCCGTCGGTCTGCGGATGAAATGCCGTGCTGAAACTCAAGCGGGTGCCCAAAGCCTCCTGAAGCCTCTGCCATAGTCGGCTGGTAAACTGGGTGCCTCGGTCGTACACGATACACGTCGGGACTCCATGCAGTCGTACAATCTCGTCGATGTATATCTGGGCATACTGAGCAAATCCGAAAGTCGTTTTCACCGGCAGGAAGTGAGCCGCTTTCGTCAAACGATCTACGATCACCCAAATGGAGTCATACCCTCGTCTAGTCCTGGGTAGACCTACGATGAAGTCCATCGAAATCTGTTCCCATTTCCACTCCGGAATGGGTAACGGCTGTAGCTCTCCCGCTGGCCTCTGGTGCTCGGCCTTGACTTGCTGACTAGTCATGCATCTCGACACGAAGTCTGCGATGTCCCTCTTCATTCCGTCCCACCATTAAACATCTCTCATATCATGGTACATCTTGGTGGAACCCGGATGAACACTGTACACCGATCGATGTGCCTCCTCAAGAATCTCACGCCGCAGTCCCTCAGCATCTGGTACGCACAGTCTAGCCCCAAATCGCAGTATCCCCTGATCATCGATCACGAACTCAGAAAATCTGCCTTGTCCAATCTGTGCCATGATCTCTGAACAACGGTCATCACTGTGTTGTGCCTCATGTATACGGTCAAGCAACTGTGGGCGTGCACGAACATGCGCAAGCTGTCTCCCGATCGGCGTGAACTCGAACTGCACTCGGCTGTCGCATAATATCTGCCAATCTGCCGACGACTGCCTCTGCACTACGCTCAAACAAGATAGACTGCCCTCGGGCCTCCTGCTCAAAGCATCCGCCACTACATTTGCCTTGCCCGGGTGATACAAGATCTCGCAATCGTAGTCCTTTACTAGTTCCATCCAACGACGCTGTCGGAGATTCAGGTCTCACTGTTGAAATATATACTTTAAACTCTTGTGATCAGTGAATATCTGGCATGACTCGCCGTATAGGTAATGTCACTAGATCTTAAGTGCAAATACCACTCAGCCATCTCCAAATCATGAGTGGGGTAGTTCTGTTCATGTCTCTTCAACTGCCGTGAAGCATACGCGATCACCCAGTCATGCTGCATCAATACGCACCCTAGCCCTACTCGTGAAGCGTCACAATAGACCATAAATCCACCTGATCCTGAAGGCAATGATAACACCGGTGCCGTAGTCATACAAGTCCGTAGCTGCTGAAAGCTATGCTCGCACTCCTCCGTCCAATCGAAAGGAACTCCCTTCTGGGTCAACCCGGTCAAAGGTGCGGCAATACGGGAGAAGTCCTGCACAAATCGCCTGTAGTATCCGGCCAGTCCTAGAAAGCTGCGGATCTCCGTAACTGATGCGGGTCTGGGCCAACTCCGAACGGCCTCGATCTTCTTCGGGTCCACACATATACCGTCTCGTGTAATCACGTGACCCAAGAAGTCTACGCTGTCAAGCCAAAACGCGCACTTGGAGAATTTTACGAAAAGCTGGTACTCCCTCAAAGTCTGCAGTGTGATCCGCAGGTGCTGCTCGTGCTCCTCTCGGCTCCTGGAATACACCAATATATCGTCAATGAATACGATGATGAACAAGTCCAAATACAGCCTGAATATACGGTTCATCAAGTCCATGAATGCTGCTGGTGCTTTGGTGAGTCCGAATGAGATCACCAAAAACTCATAATGGCCGTAGCGCGTGCGGAAAGATGTCCTCGGTATATCCTCCTGTCAAACTCGCAGCTGATGGTATCCTGATCGCAAGTCGATCCTCAAAAAGTATCCTGCCCCCTGAAGCTGGTCGAACAAGTCGTCGATGCGTGGCAAAGGATATCTGTTCTGCACGGTAACCCTGTTCAGCCGGCGGTAGTCGATACACAAACGCAAACTACCGTCCTTCTTCTTGACAAACAGGACCGGAGCACCCCAAGGAGAAACACTGGGTCGAATAAGTCCCTTATCCAGCAAATCTTGCAACTGACCCTTCAACTCATTAAGCTCCGTCGGGGCCATCCGATAAGGCGATATAGAAATAGGCCCCGTGCCTGGAATCAAATCAATACAGAAAGAAATATCGCGCTCGGGCGGAAGCCCAGGAAGCTCGTTAGGGAAAACATCAGGGAACTCACATACAATCGGAATCTGGTCCAATAGAACATCTGTAGCTCTAGTATCGCAAACATAGGCTAGAAATCCCTGACATCCCTTCCTCAACAGCTATCCAGCACGAAGAGAAGAAATCAAACTGTGAGGGGCGACACCACGGCCCCCTGCACAACAACAGCCGACTCGCCGGGAAAACAAAACCAAACTGTCTTCTCGTGGCAGTCCACAGACACATAGCACGTGGCTAAGCAATCCATGCCCAAAAGGACGTCGAAGTCCAACATCTCAAGGAGGATCAAGTCGACAGGCAATTCTCTCTTGCCAATACGGACAATACAGGATCGGAACACGTGCCTAGCAACAAACGACTCTCCCACAGGAGTGGTCACAACAAGCGGCTGATCAAGCAAACCGGAATCTCTACCCAAACTCGGCACGAAGTGTGTGGAAACGTACGAGTGCGTGGATCCGGGATCAAACAACACGTGTGCGTCAACAGAACATACTGATAGGGTACCTAAGACCACAACATTGGACACCTGCGCGTTCTGATGCGTCAACGCGAAAACCCGCGCCTATCCTCCACCTGCGACTGGCGGTCCCCTACTAGCAACTGGCTGCACTCTGTCGGTAGCTGGCTGTCCTCTGCCTCGGCCACCTCGTCCTCTAGGAAAAAACCCTCCACGACCACGGCCTCTCTGTGCATGAGTCTGATGCGGAGCAACAGTAGGTACACAGGCAATGCCCTCTGGGGTGGTGAAGGTGGTAATATGACATGTGGTATTGCTGCCTCCCTCCGGGGTATCTCAGGACAATCTCGAACACGATGATAAGAACTCCCGCAGTAGAAACATCCCGACGATGACCGCTGACCCTCCTGGGGATAAGAGCTGAACAACCGGCCTCGCCCCAAATCTCTGCCACCTGCAAGACGTCTGTCACGGTGCCGAAAATGCTATCTCTGTGCTGATGTATCCGCACGAACTCTCTTTGGCTCTGGAACTACCGAAGTCTCAGCAAGGCGCTCCTCGACTAATAAGGTTGCGTCTACAGCTGCTGTATACGTCTCGCAATGCTGGGCGCTGATCGCAAGGAACAGTGGTGTAAGCAAGCCTCGGACAAATCTCTTGATTCACATCTCCTCAGTCGCCACTAGGTATGGGGCATAAACGGATAGCTCGGTGAACAATACATCGTACTCTGCCACTGTCATCTTTGGCATCTGGCGTAAGGACTCGAATCTGCGTACCCTAGAATCTCTGACACTCTGTGGAAGGAAGCGGGAAATGAATAACGTCACAAACTCTGTCCAGGTCATAGGAGGAAGACCTGCTGCTTTGCCCTACTCGACCGATTCACACCATTTCTGCGCAAGACCTTCCAGGCGAAAGCTCACGAACTCTATCCATCTCGCATCTGAGCATCTGAGGGAACGACATATCCGAGCCATCCTATCAATGAAAGACTGTGGGTCCTCGGCTGCATCGGTGCCTGTGAAGACCGGAGGCTTCAGCCTCATGAACTCTGATAGAGATACTGTAATCACCTCCGAGGCTGCAGGGGCAACTGCCTGTACTGTAGGTACCATCGCGGTCCCCGTGATGGGTGGAGCTACCTCTGGTCGCTGCGCTCGAAGCGTCTCAACTAGCGATTCTATCATCTGGCGCATCTCCTGCATATTGGATCCCATCATCTGGCGCATCTCCTGCATACCGGATCCCATCATTTGGTCTGTCGAAGGAGGAATAACCTGCTCTGGTACAACAGGGGTACAACCGGCTCTGTTATACAACCCAGAACAACGACAATTGGATTCATATTAGGTGTCTTAATCTTACCGTCTCGTGCCACCTTTAACACCTTCCGTACCAATCTACCCCTTAACCCCGTAGTGTTTTATTTGTATTGTTTTGTACTGTAAATTGTATTGAATGTATAATTGAAAGACTGACCGAAACCATGACATCAGTAAATGGATGTAACCGTAGAATCATGTAAATGGAATAACTGGAGAACCATGTAAATGGAATGTATATCCATGGTTCGGTTCGGTCAAGTCGTATAGATTGATAATTGGATTCATGGATTCATGTTGAAGATTGTAAATTGTAGATTGACTTGAATCATATTCAAGTCAGATTAATCGGACTCAAACCCGAGTCAGACAATTAGAAATGTAAATCGAAGTCTTGATTATTTCTTAAACCTATAATTGCTAGGGTCCTTAGGGTAATTTGTAAAACTTGAGGAGGTTTTATGTAAAAATGCTTTTTATATACTTTTCAAAATACACCTCAAGTATTCGTTATTCGTCTTTAGAGTTGTAGTGAAGGTGGATTTTATATTGGGATATTTCTAGTGAAAATATCCTAGTTTCATAAATAAAGGCATTTATTTGTAATATTGATTTATGTGGACTTTATGGTATTTTAATGTAAAATTGATTCTTGTGATTTTTAGAAAAAGGTGGAATATTTATATCTTAACAAAATAGATATTTTAATGATAAATATACATATATTCATAAAAAAATAATTTTAATAAATATTTTATATTCTAGAAATCTCATTTTCTTAAGATGTCGTATTTTAAATCTTTCGAGACCGAATGCTCCTTGCGGAGGTCTGAATCTCGCACTACTAAGCCCGAGGATGTGCGATAACCGCACCATCCCGAACGGGTTCCCCAAAGTGGGTTGTAGCGGCGCTTTGCAAAGATTGCAAATACTAAATCCTTTAGAAAACAGTTTTATGAAGTAAATGGTATTTATTTGTAAAGGTGCATATTTTCCGTATTTTATGTTCTAGATTCTCCTAAGTCAACTAGTCTATCCCTAATTGGTTCAGACGACAAGTTGTGAGATGCCTCAAATCGCCTCTTCACCGCCAATTGTGGCCAGGTAAGTACAAGTGAGGAAAGGCGGGATCCGCTAACGAATCACCGTGAGTCGGGCCTTTTAAAATTACCTTTCTCACTTGCCTAGCCTAAACACCACAAAGTCAGGTTTAGATAAACGACCTATGTCCACAACTTATCGTATTTTCATAATAAGTGGTATTTTTTAAAAAAGTGTATCAAAACTAAATCTTTAGAAATGGTTTAATTAAATATATGGTATTTAAATGAAAATGTTTATTTTCTCGTATTCTAGGTTCGCGGGGGTGTTGCATACGAGTGTGTGAGGAGGTAGGTCGTTACCTCGTGATCTACTTTAAATGTATAGCAAGTTTGATGGGGTTAAATGAAGGATTGAAACAATGTGGTATTTAAGTGAAAAATATGATAAATTGAAATAGCTATCATTTCATGTGATGAAACTTGTTCAAATTGTTTAATTAGTGTTTAATAGTCAACATAAGAATGTTTAAGTATGATTGTATTAGTGAGAAGTAGAATTTCATAGAAAACCGAATCGGAAATCGGATTTGTTCCGATTCCATCGGGTTTTGTAATTTCGTATTTTGAGAATGGAAAAAAGAGATAGAAAGGGACTTACGGGTTTTAGATTACTCAAGAGAGTGAGAGGGAACTAGAGGGATCGTCGGTGTATTGCGTCGTCGCCGATAGTTCCTAAAAAGGTCGCCGGAAGTTCCGTCGGAATTTCGTCGGAGCTTCGCCTTGAGCTTGTTTTCAAAGTACACGATCTTTGGAAAAATTTTGAGAGAGCGGGCACAGGATTTTGGGGTGAGAGGGTAGTGTGTAGGGTTGTTATTTATAGGGTTAGGCTAGGGTTAGGGTAGATGAAAAGTTTAAAATAAAAATGTGATAAAATGTAATAAAAATGTATTAAAAGTGGAGTAATTGGGGTTTTTAAAGAGCTCTGGAAATGGTCTGAGGCTGAAATTTTGCAGGTGCATAGGGAATATGAAAAGACACAACTTTCATGTTGGGGTCGTCGCCGGAATCGTCCGACTCGGACGTGACTCGGTCTAAGGACGGAGTCAGACCGAGTCAAGGCCGATTTGGCCGATTCCCAGCAGAGTCAGGCGGCCGGGATCCCCCCCGACGGTTCATCTAACTCCTATAAATGTTATATCTTTGGGTGTAGTGGGGTTTTTGTGAGATATGCTCGTGTAAACTCTTGGTATTCTAAAGGTTTTAAAAAAATCAATATTAAAAATAATATGGGGTATGGGATTTGAACTCTGGTGACTTGGTTCAGCAGTGCAAGGTATTACCAATGAACTATAAGCTCCTTCTTGTAATTATGGAGCTAATTAATTACTTAAAATAATAACAGTAAATGTAAATACCCCAAGTATACATTAATTTTAAAGCAAATTTTTGTACACTAAAAATGGAGTTGTTACATTCTTTTAACTTGTAATTAAAAAGCAAAATAATTACTTATAACTTGTGCTCAGGCTAAAATACCCCTTTATAGATTTTTTGAATTTTTTTTGTAAAAACTTGTATTGGAAATTTGGGGTGGTTACATTCTACCCTCCTTATAAAAATTTCGTCCTCGAAATTTGTAAAAGGAAAGTGTAACAGTTTCAAGGAAAGTCTGGTGATGGGAGTATAGATAGTGTATAAAAATAACAAAGTGATACAAGGGTGAAAAAGGCTTATCGGTGTTACCTTGACCTATAGTCTCGGCTTTTACGGCTTCTAATGTGAATGTCTGTCGCCGTGGTACATTCCTTCTAGCTGGAGGCACATTCTTCCTTTGGGGCTTGTTTCTCTGCTCTCTAGGCATGTCCCTCATTGCTTGTTGGAATTGGCGAGTAGGCCGTACAGGTGGTGGAGCAGGTGTTAGTTATGTATATGCCCTAGAGGCCATTGTTGTACATGTGATATATATTATATTGGATGCTTGGATATATATAGAGAGGACTTTCTTGCTCGTCATGATCGGATGCTATTTGGTTTCACATTATCTTAACATGTTGACTTGTATTGGTTTACTGTCTTACTCTCACATGTTGATAAAGCCCTTAGAATTTGTACTCGACTACTGGGACTATGATGAGATCACACTAGTGGGGCCACGGTAGTCGATGAGTACATCCTATAACTGTTCCTAGTCGAGGGTGTGTCAAGACAGGGCATCGATACACCAGAGTAGACTAGCATATACGCATCTTGACCCATATGATGGGCGATGGATGATCCCATATCCATCGGTGTTTGACATCAAGGATGGTGTACGGGTGCTCAGTGGAGACTGGGTACACTGGAAGGACTCGCCGAGAACTCCCAGATGGTGATATACCACACGTCAGATGGCAGTTCTCTGGTGACACTGGTACAGGGTAGTCTGTAGACCCGAGATCGTCATGGAGTCTTGTGTGATTCCCACTGTGCTTTGATTTCCACCTTACCACGTCCAAGAGGGTGTGCAAAACGGTGGCTTTTGGGTACAGTCCCGAATCACATGGAGGCAATGAGCAATAGGAGGGGATTCGTCTCTCCCGGTATAGGGAGTTGATGTTGTGCTGTGATCGATTGGCTATAACTGGAAGTCCCTGGCCAGGGATAATATAGAGATTTACTGGTAAGTGTTACCAGTAGTTTCTCGACCCGTTATGAGCCTCACATCGACACGACTTATCGATTACTGGGGTCTGACGTATACCACCCCTAGACTAGATATGCAACATATCAGACGAAGAGACCGGACTGTACGGGAGTGTTACTGATTGGATTCACAGGAGAATGTACAGGCTAGCTTATTGATCTTCTGATCGCTCAATACCTGGGTGGCTGTTACGTTTAGCTGACCGCTTGCAGCTTGTGGGTGTTTGATATGATCATCACCTGCTACCGACGTATTGACGATTCTTTAGAGTCCTACACAGAGGTTTCTTGACTCAGGCAAAACGGAGTAGGGGCACATATGTGATATGTGCACGACCAAGAATAATGCGATATGAGATACCGTATTATATTCTCGCGATATTTAGATATGAGCCGGGTCATCGGATCAAGTGTTGATTCAATGAATCGGTACATGATATATTAGTCGGTTATATTCGATACAGCCGGATTGTCGAATCAAGTGTTGATTCGATAATTTAATGTATAATATTATATATGATATATTGCATTACATTATCTAATATTGGCTCACTTTATTATTTCATTTTCTCACCTGGTAATACATTGATATATATGCGATATATGTTAATTGTATTATTTTCTTTTGTTACAAATATATAATATATATGTGATATATATTATTGTAACATAATATGATTACTAATGAAACATGTTTAGTGGAGATTGAACAAGGTTAGGGTTTGAATTGGGTTAGTTCTTTCATGCACCTTCTAGAAGGTTTTTCTTTTTTCTTGGTTAAAATATTATGGTTGATATTTTCTTATGACTCATTCTTTAACTCAACCCAAACTCTAGCCTTAGTTAATTCTCTATATGGTTTAGCCTAGTCATGGTTGACCATGGTTACATTATTAATCATATATCATTTCATTATTCATCACAAAAGGATTAATGCATTATTTCTTCTTCTTCTTCAACCTTGAGCTTTGAGAAAGCTTACTAGGTTTCCATTTTGTGATATTTAAGTGTGAGAATTTGATATAAAAGGAAAGCATAAATACTACTCCATCTTCCTCATCTAATCTAGCCAATTAGATTAGGGTGTTCACCTCATTAGAGAGAGAGAGCTTGAGTTACAGAAACTTCGACGTAGATCATCGGAGAAAAGGAACACTATAAGCTAGCATGGATCGTTTGAGTCGTGGAGCCTCTCTTGAGTCCGGGAGATCGAGGATCGCGGTGAAGGGACTTTTACTCGGAGCTTATGAAGAGAAGGAGCGGACTACAAAGGTTGTACGTAGTTGTAAAGATGTTTACTTGCTTGTTAAACCCTAATTATCTAGCAAAGATCCCGGCTTTGGGTTGTTCGGCACGTCGAAATTTTAATTCGGGCATGGTTGATGCCTTATAGACCTTTGTATGACTGCCTAGGAACCTTACAGTGGTATCAGAGCCAAGCTAGAGCGTTAGGCGACGTGTATACGAAGTTAAAACTCCGATCGAACCCTGAAATACCGATTTTGACCCCCTCTCTGGACAATTTTTAAAAATGTGATTTTTTCTGCATTAAAAGTACTTAAAATTATCAATAGGGAAATATAAGCATTACTGTGAAAAACGAGACAATAAGATGTACAAACCGCCGCGGAACCGCAGCACTACCACGCTTGCGCCGCGGATCCGCGGCCGTACAGAAGACTTATTGACTCGTTTTGGCACAGTAATATCCGTAGGTGATTAAGTATATTTCTGGGTATTTTTAATCTGACTCAAGTGTTGAGTGTTCTGGGGATTATTTTGAATTCGTTGATTCGATCGGAAAATTTAATTTCGTTCTTTTTCCGGATAATTTAGAAACTGTTAAAATGTTCGAACGGATATCATTAACTCACTTTTTCCCGGTACGAAAAACTTTCAAGTGTTGAATTTTTCTCGAGTTTAAATTTTTCGGAAAAACGTGCAAGTAACGCGGTGGTCCCTCTAGAAGAACACAAACCTTAACTCGATTATGTGACCGTCTGAACCGCCTCTAAACCTTAGGGTTTGGGGCAGTACGGCGTGCCACATGTGAGGCGTTGGCTTGACCCTTCTACGGCTAGACCATCGGTACTGTGACATATTCTGGGATTTTTTGAACTCCGCTCAAGTGTTGAGCTATTTAGGAAATCTTGGGTATTTGATTATCCGATCGGAAAGTTTAATACTGTCTATTTATCTGGAATGTGATACAATATGTGGAATTCATATAGTTAGGCATGAAATGCGAAGTATGTGATATTTCGGATTTATGATGTCTAAAGTGATTGTGGATTCCAAATGTTGTAGTTTTACAATTTCTTTTCTGTGACCGTAAGTGTAGTATGTAGTTGTATTGCCGGTTTTCGTTACTATACATCAATGACGATCGGTGTATGCATACTTACTTACGTTGATGATATGAGATATTATGTGTTGCTGTGATATGTTATATTGGATCGTCGTGTTCTGAATAGCCAGGGGTTTTATGTGAGATGAGGGTTTTTATTTTCATTCATGTAAAATTTATTTGTATGTAATATTCTTTTATTGGGGCACTTCCGGGATGAGGTTGATGTCACCAGTGTATATTATTTACTTTTCCGCATTAGGTAGACCCAAGGAGGGGAGCACAAGTAACCGGGTTCTAGGGTCCAGTGGGAGGCCATCTCGAGGAGTCGAGACCGGGTCTCCTAACCCTAGAATTAGCAGTGTTACTTGCCGCTCTCGTAGGGGTCTATGGATGTGGGTTTGGCTATTCATCGTGACCGTGGAATCCATGTTTTATACCGGCTCGTATTAAAAACACAGACATCCTAGTATATCCAATATTTCATATATGTTCTTCTGCTGCAATGTTCTGTGATGAGATCATATTACTGCTTGAGACGAATACTTATACTATATATATATACTGATATATAAATATTACTGCTTTCGTTTTTTCTGTGATGCTTAGGAAGCATAAGCTGATGGGATTTATTAATGAGATTAATAAAAAGAAAAGAAACCTAAAAGATGTTATAGAATCAAAACTTTATAAAAAGGGTAGCTACAGTTTTGCTTTACATACCGGTATATATGATATACCCTGCACCTTATTCGATGAGGAAAGAGTCGAAATCCCTTCACCGGGAGTGACCTCTTTAGCTAAACTGGCAGATGCTACAAACTCGCGGTTTAGTTTTTGACAGCTTATATAGTTCTTGCTTTGCACAGCGGTATATATGATATATCCTACACCTTATTCGATGGGGAAAGAGCCGAGATCCCTTCACCGGGAGTGACCTCTTTAGCGAAACTAGAAAAGCCTCAAAAACACTCCTTTTCAAAATCACTGGATTCTACGACGATATCAAGTTCATTACGCTCATGGTTTTCTGAAAAACCTGCGTAGCCCTCCGTCATTTCAGATAGACATTACTTAGTATTCGTGCTACGTTTGTTGGCCTGCGTCAAGGCGTAGTGTGCGGTAGCTAACTAATACTTGTCTGTAACATGAGATGTGATTGGATTAGGGTAGTCGAACGACTTTGTTGGCCTGCGTCAAGGGTCGTACGGGTAGGTTTAATTCAATCAAGAAATGTACGGGTTGAACTTGACTAGTGGACTATGGTTTATTGGCCTGCGTCAAGGTCATAGAACGCTAGGGGTAAAAATATTATCGGGAATTTCAAGTGTTGAAATTTGCAATGAGATTGCATACCTCCTATGAGATAGTTGGATCCCGATACCCACTGCGAGTAAGAGTTACTCCTGGGAGAGTTTTACACAGGATAATTAGCCGATCAAGTAGGTGTCTAGAAAGGTGTTAACGGGGTTATGCCTATGGGAAAACGAGGTTTATTTTAATTAGGTCCGTGCAAAAGCACGGGGAACCTCCCTCAAGTACCGACACCGATCTGGCTGAAAGATTGACGAAATTGTAGGGTGTAATTAATCCCGGCTAATCTTACCTTTTAGGGTTTGAAGGAAGATTTGATAAAAATAGTGGGAGACATCCTGATTAGATAAGATAATAACCAATCTAATCTTGCAAGAGCATACGCTAAAGTGTTTTCTTCTCTCTCTCTCTCCAGGTAGTGACCATGTCAGGCCATAATCAAGATAATAATATGGATGTATCGACTGAACCCGCTTATTATACTGAGCAAGGGAACGTTGGTCCCGTTCTTTCTTATAAGAGTTATAAGACTGAACAGGGAATAGGAGAATATCTGGATTCTCATGCCGCCCAAACAGAGAACATGCATGTTGATGCACCTTCTTCGGGTGTATTAGTTATTGAGAACTGTTTCTCAGTTCACCCTACGTCCTGGGTATTAGATACCGGATCAGGATCCCACATATGTAAATTGTTACATGGGCTACGTAAAGGCAGAGAACTGGGAAAAGGTGATCATTCCGTTCAAGTAGGGAATGGTGCAAGTATTGCAGCCAAAGCAGTTGGCGAATATCACCTAGTATTACCAAGTCGTAATACACTGATTCTGAATGAGTGCTATTATATACTGAATATGATGTGCAACATTATATCAGTTTCTTTATTAAGTAAAGAAGGATATAATTTTATAGTAAAGGATAATGTTATGAATATATTCCTAGATCAAAAGTTGATTGCATCAGGCCCGTTACATAATGGCATATTCATTTTCTATCAAAATACAGTCCTCAATATACAAAACACACACAAGAGGAAGAGTTCAGAAATGAACGAATCCTTCTTGTGGCATTGTACACTTGGTCATATCAATGCGACACGACTAGCTAAGTTACATAAGGATGGATATTTGAATCCGTTCGAATTATCATCTTATGATACTTGTCATTCATGTCTCAAAGGCAAAATGACCAAAGCTCCGTTTAGTGGACACGGAGAAAGAGTTACGGAACTCTTAGGACTGGTACATAGTGATGTATGCGGTCCTATGTCTACACATGCTAGGAACGGTTCTTCCTACTTCATTACATTCACTGACGATCTCTCTAGATTCGGACATGTGTTCCTGATGAAACACAAGTTTGAAGCTTTTGAGAAATTCAGAGAATATAAGCACGAAGTAGAGAATCAAACGGGCAAAATTATTAAGATCCTTCGATCTGATCGAGGAGTTGAATACTTAAGCAATGAGTTCCTAGATTATCTAAAAGAGAATGGGATTCTCTCTCAGCTTACTCCTCCTTATACACCACAGCACAACGGTGTATCGGAGCGGAGGAATCGCACCCTATTAGATATGGTGCGCTCTATGATGAGCACAGCTGAGTTGCCTATTTCCTTCTGGGGATATGCACTGGAGACAGCTGCAGACCTATTGAATATGGTTCCCACCAAATCTGTGCCAGCCACTCCATATGAGATATGGAAAGGAAAGAGACCATATCTTAATTATGTTAGGGTATGGGGTTGTCCGGCATATGTGAAAACACAAAATCCGGACAAGCTCGGGGCAAGGTCTATTCTGTGCAAGTTTATTGGATATCCTAAACATTCGCGCGGGTATATCTTCTACCACACCGAAGAACAAATGGTGTTTGTTTCTCGACACGCCACCTTTTTAGAAAAGGAATTTCTTGCAAAAGAGATTAGTGGCTCTGAGGTAGAACTGGAAGAAGTTCTAGCAACACAAACTACAACAAAAGATTTAGTGGAACCAGAGGATTCAGTAGTACCCGACGAACCCCAGCCTCTCCGCCGATCTAGTAGGGTTTCTCATCCACCTGAGAGATACTACGGTTTTCTCATTGATGGTAGAAGCGGGGATTGCATCATGGAAGATGATGACCCGACTAGTTTTGAGCAGGCTATCATGAGTGGTGACTCTGTGAAATGGCTGGATGCAATGCGATCTGAGATGGAATCCATGTACACCAACAAAGTATGGACTTTGGAAAATGCTCCTGAAGGGGTAAAACCCATTGGGAGCAAGTGGATCTTTAAAAAGAAAATTAGTGTAGATGGAAAAGTTGAGACTTTCAAAGCTAGACTTGTTGCAAAGGGTTTTCGTCAACGACCAGGTGTGGATTATGACGAAACCTTTTCTCCAGTGGCTATGCTTAAGTCCATCCGGATCTTACTTGCCATTGCTGCATACCATGACTACGAAATCTGGCAAATGGATGTTAAGACCACCTTTCTAAACGGTGATTTAGAAGAGTGCGTGTACATGACTCAGCCAGAGGGCTTCGTAGATAGTGGGAGCAGCGGAAAGGTGTGCAAGCTGCTTAAATCCATTTATGGGTTAAAGCAAGCATCGCGGAGTTGGAACATCTGTTTTGATGTTGTAGTCAAAGAGTTTGACTTCATCAAAAATATAGATGAACCTTGTATTTATAAGAAGGTTGCAGAGAGTAAGGTTGTATTCCTCGTATTGTACGTAGATGACATACTCTTGATAGGAAATGATGTTCCTATGTTGCAATCAGTCAAGCTCTTCTTATCACAAAGATTCTCAATGAAAGATCTAGGTGATGCCTCCTGCATATTGGGAATCATAATCTATAGAGATAGATCTAAACGGATACTGGGATTGTCCCAATCCAGGTACATTGACACCATACAAAAGAGGTTTAGTATGGAAGAATCCAAGCGTGGAAACCAACCCACGATCTCTGGACTCACTCTCTCTAAAGAGATGTCTCCCAAGACTGATTTGGAGAGAGCTCGCATGCAAGGGATACCCTATGCTTCGGCGGTAGGCTCTATCATGTATGTGATGCTATGTACCAGACCCGATGTAGCATACTCACTAAGTGTAGTAAGTCAGTATCAAGCAGATCCTGGAGAGAGTCACTGGACAGCTGTGAAGAACATTCTCAAGTACTTGCGAAGGACTAAAGAGATGTTCTTGGTGTATGGTAATGGAGAACTCCAGGTGGAGTCCTTTACCGATTCCAGCTTCCAAAGTGATAAGGACGGCTCTAAGTCGCACTCGGGATTTGTCTTTACCCTCAATAGAGGGACGGTATGTTGGAAGAGTTCCAAATAGGATACCGTTGCAGACTCGACGATGGAGGATGAATACATCGCTGCCAACGATGCTGCCAAAGAGGCCGTCTGGTTAAAGAAGTTCATTAGTGAACTTGGTGTGGTTCCATCCATTGAGCATCCAATACCTCTGTATTGCGATAACAATGGAGCTGTGGCTTTAGCCAAGGAACCCAGGTCCCATCAAAAGTCCAGACATATTCTGAGGCGATATCACCTGATCAGGGAGATAGTTGATCGCCGGGAGATCGAGGTCAGGAGAGTAGATACGAAGGACAACACTGCGGATCCACTCACGAAGACCATTCCACAGATACAGTTTGAGAGATTATTCGGGATGCTAGGTATGAGATACTACAACAGCTGGCCTTAGTGCAAGTGGGAGATTGTTAGTTATGTATATGCCCTAGAGGCCATTGTTGTACATATGATGTATATTATAATCGATGCTTGGATATATATAGAGAGGACTTTCTTGCTCGTCATGATAGGATGCTATTTGGTTTCACTTTATCTTAACATGTTGACTTGTATTGGTTTACTGTCTTACTCTCACATGCTGATAAAACCCTTAGGATCTGTACTCGACTACTGGGACTATGATGAGATCATACTAGTGGGGCCACGGTAGTCGATGAGTACATCCTATAACTCTTCCTAGTCGAGGGTGTGTCGAGACAGGGCATCGATACACCAGAGTATACTAGCGTATAAGCATCTTGACCCATATGATGGGCGATGGATGATCCCATATCCATCGGTGTTTGACATCAAGGATGGTGTACGGGTGTTCAGTGGAGACCGGGTACACTGGAAGGACTCGCCGAGAACTCCCAGATGGTGATATACCACACGTCAGATGGCAGTTCTCCGGTGACACTGGTACAGGGTAGTCTGTAGACCCGAGATCGTCATGGAGTCTTGTGTGATTCCCACTGTGCTTTGATTTCCACCTTACCACATCCAAGAGGGCGTACAAAATGGTGGCTTTTGGGTACAGTCCCGAATCACATGGAGGCAATGAGCGATAGGAGGGGATTCGTCTCTCCCGGTATAGGGAGTTGATGTTATGCTGTGATCGATTAGCTATAACTGGAAGTCCCTGGCCAGGGATGATATAGAGATTTACTGGTAAGTGTTACCAGTAGTTTCTCGACCCGTTATGAGCCTCACATCGACACGACTTATCGGTTACTGGGGTCTGACGTATACCACCCCTAGACTAGATATGCAACATATTAGACGAAGAGACCGGACTGTACGGGAGTGTTACTGATTGGATTTACAGGAGAATGTACAGGATAGTTTGTTGATCTTCTGATCGCTCAATACATGGGTGACTGTTACCTTTAGCTGACCGCTTACAGCTTGTGGGTGTTTGATATGATCATCACCTGCTACCGGCGTATTGACGATTCTTTAGAGTCCTACACAGAGGTTTCTTGACTCAGGCAAAACGGAGTAGGGGCACATAAGTGATATGTGCACGACCGAGAATAATGCGATATGAGATACCGTATTATATTCTCGCGATATTTAGATATGAGCCGGGTCATCGGATCAAGTGTTGATCTGATGAATCGGTACATGATATGTTAGTCGGTTATATTCGATATAGCCGGATTGTCGGATCAAGTGTTGATTCGATAATTTAATGTATAATAATATATATGATATATTGCATTACATTATCTAATATTGGCTCACTTTATTATTTCATTTTCTCACCGGGTAATACATTGATATATATGCGATATATGTTAATTGTATTATTTTCTTTTGTTATAAATATATAATATATATGTGATATATATTATTGTAACATAATATGATTACTAATGAAACATGTTTAGTGGAGATTAAACAAGATTAGGGTTTGAATTGGGTTAGTTTTTTCATGCACCTTCTAGAAGGTTTTTCTTTTGTCTTGGTTAAGATATTATGGTTGATATTTTCTTATGACTCATTCTTTAACTCAACCCAAACCCTAGCCTTAGTTAATTCTCTACATGGGTTAGCCTAGTCATGGTTGACCATGGTTACATTATTAATCATATATCATTTCATTATTCATCACAAAAGGATTAATGCATTATTTCTTCTTCTTCTTCAACGTTGAGCTTTGAGAAAACTTACTAGGTTTCCATTTTGTGATGTTTAAGTATGAGAATTTGATATAAAAGGAAAGCATAAATACTACTCCATCATCCTCATCTAATCTAGCCAATTAGATTAGGGTGTTCACCTCATTAGAGAGAGAGAGCTTGAGTTACAGAAATATCGACGTAGATCATCGGAGAAAAGGAACACTACAAGCTAGCATGGATCGTTCGAGTCATGGATCCTCTCTTGAGTCCGGGAGATCGAGGATCGTGGCGAACGGACTTCTACTCGGAGCTTATGAAGCGAAGGAGCGGACTACAAAGGTTGTAATCCCTCACACTTAATTGTAAAGATGTAATTATCTAGCAAAGATCCCGGCTTTGGGTTGTTCGGCACGTCTAAATTTTAATTCGGGCATGGTTGATGCCTTATAGACCTTTGTATGAATGCCTAGGAACCCTACAGCAGGTAGTGCAGGACGAGTTGCAAGAGCCTGGATAGCTGGCCGCTGCGGGTAGTTGGTAGGTGTGTGAGCTGAGTTGTATCTATATGGACAGGTCTCAATTCTGTGATTGGATGCGCCACAAATTTGACACAGGCCTTTTGCGCGTCTACAGTCCTTCCACAAGTGTCCCTTTCTATGGCAGTAGTGGCAAATTTCTTCAATTCTCCTGGGTTCAAACGATGGCCTGGAAGGGGCTCCTCCTGCCATTTGATTGGCAGGGCGTTTCAAACTGGCAGATTGAGGTCTGTCCCTCGCCTTTATTACTGCTTCATAACTGCGGGCAGCTTCCAAAGCATCCTCATGAGTCAGAAATTTCCCTGTAGTTAGTGCAGCCTGAATTTCCGTGTCCAAACCTTGTTGAAAGCGACGGGATCTGATCTCGTCCATCGGTATCAAGTGTGCCGCGAATCGGCTTAGCATGGTGAATTCAGCGTCGTACTCATCTACTGACTTGTCCCACATCGAAACTTGTTGTAGATGAATGAACTGCTGCTCCATGGCAAACCTGGCAGTCACAGGGAAGTATTTCGTGTCGAACTTCTCGCGAAAAGTCTTCCATTCAATAGGCTGTACAAGACGGCTTTCTTCCTCCTTCCACCAGTTGCGAGCATTGTCCGTGAGCTGCAGTTTCGCCACACGGACCCAAGCTATGTCTGGCACTTGTGCTGCCGCCAGATCATCTTCTATACTTTGTACCCATTCCTCAGCTTCAAGTGGGCTTCCCTTTCTGGAGAACTGCTTGGGATGTAAAGCCATGAATTGCTTTACCCCAGGTGCGTCAGTCTCGTGACGGTTCCGGAGTTGTTGTTGTCCCTCAAGAAGGTTGCGGATCACCTCAAGAAGCACTGTTTGCTCGGTGGGTGGCGTAGGAACAGCATGAACGATTGGTTGTGGAGGTGGAGGTGTGTTGTTGACGTTGGTGCTGGTGTTGTTCAGGGAATCCATAACCTTGAAAAAGATTTGGGTTAGGACATATTCAAGTACATGAAATGATAAGATTCAAGGAATATGAAATTGTAAGATTCAAGGAACATGAATTGTAAAGAATGTTTTAGTTGCTGGTTCTTGTGTTATATTGCTTAGGTTGTTCACGCAGAACAGAACTGCATGATAGGGTTTCATACAGCTCTGACCTGCATGGGCTACCAACAAAACCTGTCACGCCCGCTTCCCATTCTACAGCGAAGGGGACGCGACTGGCCCGCTACGTATTTACTCAGAAACAAATACGCTAAGCGTAACTAAGGCATGATAGGGTTTCATACAGCTCTAACCTGCATGGGCTACCAACAAAACCTGTCACGCCCCGCTTCCTATTCTACGGCGAAGGGGATGCGACTGGCCCGCTACGTATTTACTCAGAAGCAAATACGCTAAGCGTAACTAAGCAATATAAAAGAAAATACACAAGACGCAAGGTATAATAAAAACAGCAACTTTTATTTATTAACATTCTTTTTTATAATGCATGAAAAGGAAATACAACTGAAATAAAAATGATGCCTAAATAATGGCATGACAGGAAATGAAAAGTACTGAATGGAAAATGTACAATGAAACTAGAGCTCTGGTTCTTCAGCAAACTGATCCAAGTCTTCTGCAGATGGCTCGATCTCTGTCGGGTTCAAACCACCTGAAGTCATTCAAAGAAGAAAGAAATAGAATGTCATCAGTGAACAGATCGCTCGGTAAGTCCCAAAGATAATGGAGAAGTAGAAAAGAAGAAAGAGAGAGAGAGTAGCTTTTAATGTTGTATTATATTGTTGTAATGTTGTATTAACGTTGTTGTTTGTAGCTTGGTACAGAAGAATGCCAGTGTATACGAGAGGGGTCTCAGTATGCTCGAGACCAGGGAAAATGGAAGTACAAGGCTCCGTTATACAACCCGGAACAACGGCAATTGGATTCATGTTAGGTGTCTTAATCTTACCGTCTCGTGCCACCTTTAACACCTTCCGTACCAATCTACCCCTTAAACCCCGTAGTGTTTTATTTGTATTGTTTTGTACTGTAAATTGTATTGAATGTATAATTGAAAGACTGACCGAAACCATGACATCAGTAAACGGATGTAATCATAGAATCATATAAATGGAATAACTGGAGAACCATGTAAATGGAATGTATATCCATGGTTCGGTTCAGTCAAGTCGTATAGATTGATAATTGGATTCATGGATTCATATTGAAGATTGTAAATTGTAGATTGACTTGAATCATATTCAAGTCAGATTAATCAGACTCAAACCTGAGTCAGACAATTAGAAATGTAAATCGAAATATTGATTATTTCTTAAACCTATAATTGCTAGGGTCCTTAGGGTAATTTGTAAAACTTGAGGGGGTTTTATGTAAAAATGCTTTTTATATACTTTTCAAAATACACCTCAAGTATTCATTATTCGTCTTTAGAGTTGTAGTGAAGGTGGATTTTATATTGGGATATTTCTAGTGAAAATATCCTAGTTTCATAAATAAAGGTATTTATTTGTAATATTGATTTATGTGGAATTTATGGTATTTTAATGTAAAATTGATTCTTGTGATTTTTAGAAAAAGGTGGAATATTTATATCTTAACAAAATAGATATTTTAATGATAAATATACATATATTTATACAAAAATAATTTTAATAAATATTTTATATTCTAGAAATCTCATTTTCCTAAGATGTCGTATTTTAAATCTTTCGAGACCGAATGCTCCTTGCGGAGGTCTGAATCTCGCACTACTAAGCCCGAGGATGTGCGATAACTGCACCATCCCGAACGGGTTCCCCAAAGTGGGTTGTAGCGACGCTTTACAAAGATTGTAAGTACTAAATCCTTTAGAAAATGCTTTTATGAAGTAAATGGTATTTATTTGTAAAGGTGTATATTTTCCGTATTGTATGTTCTAGATTCTCCTAAGTCAACTAGTCTATCCTTAATTGGTCCAGACGACAAGTTGTGAGATGCCTCAAATCGCCTCTTCACCGCCAATTGTGGCCAGGTAAGTACAAGTGAGGAAAGAAGGGATCCGCTCACGAATCACCGTGGGTCGGGCCTTTTAAAGTTACCTTTCTCACTTGCCTAGCCTAGACACCACAAACTCAGATTTAGATAAACGACCGATGTCCACAACTTATCGTATTTTCATAATAAGTGGTACTTTTTTAAAAAGTGTATCAAAACTAAATCTTTAGAAATGGTTTTATTAAATATATGGTATTTAAATGAAAATGTTTATTTCTCGTATTCTAGGTTCTCGGGGGTGTTGCATACGAGTGTGTGAGGAGGTAGGTCGTTACCTCGTGATCTACTTTAAATGTATAGCAAGTTTGATGGGGTTAAATGAAGGATTGAAACAGTGTGGTATTTAAGTGAAAATACGATAAATTGAAATAGCTATCATTTCATATGATGAAACTTGTTCAAATTGTTTAATTAGTGTTTAATAGTCAACATAAGGATGTTTAAGTATGATTGTATTAGTGAGAAGTGGAATTTCATAGAAAACCGAATCGGAAATTGGATTTGTTCCGATTCCGTCGGGTTTTGTAATTTCGTATTTTGAGAATGGAAAAAAGAGATAGAAAGGGACTTACGGGTTTTAGATTACTCAAGAGAGTGAGAGGGAACTAGAGAGATCGTCGGTGTGTTGCGTCGTCGCCGATAGTTCCTAAGATGATCGCCGGAAGTTCCGCCGGAATTTCGTCGGAGCTTCGCCTTGATCTTGTTTTCAAAGTACACGATCTTTAGAAAATTTTTGAGAGAGTAGGCTCAGGATTTTGGGGTGAGAGGGTAGTGTGTAGAGTTGGTATTTATAGGGTTAGGCTAGGGTTAGGGTAGATGAAAAGTTTAAAATAAAAATGTGATAAAATGTAATAAAAATGTATTAAAAGTGGAGTAATTGGGGTTTTTAAAGAGCGCTGAAAATAGTCTGAGGCTGAAATTTTGCTGGTGCATAGGGAATATGAAAAGACACAACTTTCATGTTGGGGTTATCGCCGGAATCGGCCGACTCGGCCGTGACTCGGTCTGAGGACTGAGTCAGACCGAGTGTAGGCCAATTTGGCCGATTCCCGGCTGAGTCAGGCGGCCGGGATCCCCCCCCGACGGTTCATCTAACTCCTGGAAATATTACATCTTTGGGTGTAGTGGGGTTTTTGTGAGATATGCACGTGTAAACTCTTGGTATTCTAAAGGTTTTAAAAAAATCAATATTAAAAATAATGTAGGGTATGGGATTTGAACTCTGGTGGCTTAGTTCAGTAGTGCAAGGTATTACCAATGAGCTACAAGCACCTTCTTGTAATTATGGAGCTAATTAATTACTTAAAATAATAACAGTAAATGTAAATACCCCAAGTATACATTAATTTTAAAGCAAATTTTTGTACACTAAAAATGGAGTTGTTACATTCTTTTAACTTGTAATTAAAAAGCAAAATAATTACTTATAACTTGTGCTCAGGCTAAAATACCCCTTTATGGATTTTTTGAATTTTTTTTGTAAAATCTTGTATTGGAAATTTGGGGTTGTTACACTGGGCTAACTCCGCCAGCTCCCATGGTGGAAATCAATGTTGCTGTTCCAACCGGGAATAGCTTTGAACTGTTTAGGAGGGTTCGCAAGAACGCTCCGATGGCCGTGCTGAAGAGATCTCCTCCACCTACGGAGATTACTACAGAAAAGAAGCCGGAGCAGCCCCCTCAGCGGCTGTCCTCCAAAATTTACAAAGTCTGGCGACAGGTCCAGGAATCGGTGATTGACCAGGACTACTCTCGCTGATCAAAGAAGCTTAAAACTCGACAAGGAGAAAACCATCCTGTCAAGCCACAAAAGGCAACAGCCTCCTGGGTGCCCACTGCAACGGCCCCCTCGACTTTAACTGCTCACAAGAGAAGGAGGCCAGAGAAAGCCCCTGTGAACGCGGCAAACCGCAAGGATGTTGAATCTAAACGCCCCAAGTCCGGGGGCATGGTAATACATACCGTTTATATGGCTTCCGGAAAAGAGAAAAGTCGTGCTTACACGGGTCATCGACCCACTTACCCGATCGATAACGAAGGCTCAGGAACAACAGCAGCAGAAACTCCAGGAGATGTTGACTACAATGGCCGTACTCACTGGGCCAAAAGAAAATCCAGAGACCTCAGAGCAGCGTCGGGAGCAAGAAACTGATACTGAATTCCTCCGAAGAATGCTCGAGAGGAAAGAAAAAGAGGCCGCGGAACAGGCAACCAACATAAAACGAATGGCTCTTTTGTTCTAAGACACGGCCAGGATGATGTTACAGCCGGAACCACGAGCTGAAGACCCCCCGATCATCGTTGAAGACGACAGAGGGGAGACATCGAACCCTCCTCAGGCTCTTCAGCAGCCAAAGAGGAGACCATTTCCAAGGCCGCTCTGGATGATTGCATTGCTCAGCAAATACGAGCTCACCAGGCAAACGAAGCGGCTGGACATATCGTTAAGACTGGACGACCTTATCCAGGCTGGTCTGACCAAATAAGGTACCCGCCGGGATATACGATCCCTAAATTCCATGTATATAAAAGGACGGGGAATCCACATCATCATGTCGCTCAATTCAGAGCCTTGTGCGGCAATACCGTGGGTGATGATAAACTTCTGCTCCGCCAGTTTGTTGGTAGCTTGTCGGAGACGATATTAGAGTGGTATTCGGAGCTTCCAAACGATCTGTCTAAACCTTTGCAGAGTTGGAGCTACTATTCACCCAGCGTTTCGCGAGTGCTAGTGAACGCACCCCAATAACGGCATTGATCAATGCCAGGGTGAAACCTGGGGAGACATGGGTTCAATACGCAATACGATGGCAGAATTTATGGTCGAAATGCGAGCAGCGCATCGAAGAAGCACCGGCAGTGGGCATGTTCGTGGGTACTCTTAACCCTCAAGCGACCATTTTCCAATTCATAATGTTCTTCAAGCTGACCATGTTCCAGGCATTGATCGACAAACTGGCCCAGATGGACCAGATGGGTCATAGACTGTCTCCTCCAAAGCCGGAGCCGCGGAACGAAAAGGCTAAACGGAAGGCGACATTCGTTGCGAATACTCAACAGCAGCCCAGTGGCCCAAAACTAACTGATCGCCTAGACGAGAGGCGGCAATTCTTTAATGAGAAGATGAACCGCCCTTATTCGTTTCCCCGGGACAAAATGAAGAGATTGTTCGACCTGGCAGTGCGCAACAGGCTCATCAATCTGCCGAATCCAAAACGACCGTTGCAACCCGGCAAGGCTAATAGTCCCAATTATTGCCCCTACCATCAAACAGTAAGCCATCCAATTGAAGATCGCTTCGTCTTCAAGGGCTGGATTGAAGACCAATACCAACAGGGCAAGTTTGCGCTGTCCAAGAATTGGAAGGTGAACCCACCACAGCCACACGCTCCCAAGAAGACGGACACACCGGGGGCATCATGCTCTTTTGTTGAAGAAGCTCCATGGGAGGTCGTTCTTTCAGTTAAGACTAAAAGAATGCTGAAGGACCTCCAAACATGTCCGGCGATTCGGTGGAAAAACCCACTGGAACCTGAGATCATCGAGGGAATGCTGAAACCGCGCCCAACTCCAAAAATTGGTGGTGATAGTCAAAGTGCTCACACCTAGCCGTCAAAATCTTCGAAGAAGAAGAAGAAATCCAAGAAGCTCGTGAAGCCTGGTGACAGGCGCACGGACCTTCAAAAGCAGATTGACGCTCTGGAAGAGTATAACCAGAAGGCGCGGACTCTAGTCACACTCCAAGAATTCCTCAGTCACGTCCTTAAGGACGGAGATGATGGAGAAGACTCGTCGGATGAATCTGAAGATTACGTAGCAAGTTGCTTTGTGATCTCTCACTCGTCGATAAACGATGAAGAAGCTCCTTACACAGAGAAACCGGGGGCAGGTCTTGAGCCGAAACTTCTAGGGCCATCAGACGAAATGATTGATGTATTCCTGAACGAAGCTCTTCTTAAAAGCAAAGCTGCTCGAGAGCGTGAGATGGCCATATTCGAAAAAGCCAAACGCCGGCGACTGGATGAAAGGGTTGAAACACTCCCGCCAGATCAAAGTACATCCGTCGCAAATAAAAGTAGGTTCAAGACGAGGAAGAGGTTCGCCATAGCCATATCGATAGGAATGAAGCTGCCACCCTCCGAAGGGAACGCTCTTGGTGAAGCGGAAACACATCCTAGCTACTACTTATATCATCGAAAGATTGCGCACCCCACCGAAGAGTGCAACGCTTTTAAAAGCTGGTGGCAAGGGTATATTGCTCACCGACAGCATTTCAAGCGGATGAAACACAAAACTCATCGGGAGCAAAGAAATACGACCGAGGAGCATAAAAGAACTACCAGCAACTGTCGCATGGTCAACGCTGGGGGATCGCAAGTTCTCACCTTCGGGAGCGACTCTGACGAAGAAATGACTCTTGGCCCTCTCTTCAAAGAATCCACGTCGGGAAAAGAGGAAGAACCGAAGAACTGCGAGAACATTCAGCTGCGCAATCGCACGCTGCCTGAAAAGAATCTCGGACCCACCAACCAGGCTTCAAACAAAAAGGATAAAGGAAAAAGAAAAGGTCCCTGAGGACATCGCCCTAGAAGATCAAGTCGTCAAAGAGCTGACAGCCAAGGACCCGCCAAAGAAAAACAAGGTGGAATACAACGTTCTGGCACACTTGAGGAAGATACCCTTGCAGCTCAGCATTCTCGACGCCCTTCTGCTATCAAAAGAAGCAAGAGATTCTTTGATCAAGGCACTGCGAGAGTCCGGGAAATTCCAAGCTTTCTTCGCCGAAGAAAAGATGAAGGACGAGCTGGAAGAAGTGCACACGGCCGATATCACCTTCGGCGATGAAGATCTCCTCCTCGGAAAGTGTGAGCATAACCGTCCCCTTTATGTCTCCGGATACTGTCATGACATCAAGATAGGTAAAATCCTGGCCGACAATGGGTCCTGCGTCAATCTCCTCAATGTAAGAGTGTTGAAGGAAATCTGCATGAGCGTTCAACATCTCGCTCGGGATAAGATCACTATCTCCGGGTTTGACTCCCAGTCATTACGGACGCTTGGGTCTGTAATATTGACACTACGCTTTGGGCTGCTTGTCACGGACATTAAGTTTCATGTCATTGACGCCAAGATATGCTATAATACTTTGCCCGGCAGGCCTTGGTTACACGAGTAAAACATTATCCCTTCTATACAACATCAGTGTATGAAGTATTTCAAGGATGGTCTCGAGTATACCGTAACCGGGGAGTTGAACCCATTCTCCGTGAGTGAAGTCCGAAAGTACGAGGATGCAAAATACTTCTTACCAGATTTTGAGGACACGGAAAGATGTCACAAACCGAAGAACAAAGCTATCACCACTATTCCGGTCTTCGGGAGTGATATCGAGGAGGAAGAAGAGATAGTTTATTCAGGGCCGCCCTAATGCAACAACCCGGGACCGTCCACCCCTATGTTGATCTTCGGCAGCGACTCGGAAGATGAGGTCAACGCTATATTTTCCGCTCGGCCGTCAATACAAGCCTTCGCTGGCGATAATCAGAGTTTGCAAATTACCATGATTCCACAAGAATATTACAAAGATCTCGACGCACGTGAAACTTATAGTGTGCAGGAACTGCAAACATTCTACGTCCCTCCCAGGCGAAGAGATGAAAAGACGATCCTATTCTACAGATCCACGAAAACCAAAGTGGAGAAAGAAATTTGGCATGGTGCGGATTCTACACTTGACAGGCTCCAGCCCATCCGTCTGCCTATATATTACACGGAAGGCTTGAAAAGGCTATTGAAGCACCAAGGGGTACCCTTCAGACAGACTACTCGACAAGCTCGATTCTACAACAGGATTTGGGACGTCCTCGGAACTCAGCGAAAGTTGCCCAACGGGAAAATGGAAACGGTCGGGCTTAGATATGTCCAATCCAAGAAACGGGAATGAGTTCATGGTAGCTACGTCATACATGACTTCGATGAAGAAGGAGACGCCCTGTTAGAAGACCCTAACCCTGAACCAAAACAAGATCCTACCATCAAAATGCCGAGTCCGTCATTTGAAGAACGGATGGACAAGCTAATAAGGGAAGCGGGGAAAAAGGTTCGGGATGACCATAACCGTAAAATGGCCATTTACAAGAAAGCCAGGATGCAGCGCCTCCTTCAGCAGGCCGTGGAGAATGACAATGCTCCTCGTCGTCGGCCCGTCATACAAAAGACCCGGCGCAGAGGCAAAAATAAATCAAAGAACGAAAAAAACGTTCGACAGCAGCCAAGAGGGTCTAAGAAGCCACGCGAGCAAGAGTCGAGCAGCCGGGATCCGTCCCTTATAAAGAAGATGGGTCGGGAATATTCTTTTCCCCAAGATAAGACAAAGAAGATATTCAATCTCGTCGTAAAGTATCAGATGATGACACTCCCGAAGTCTAAGCACCCCGAGCAAGCGAACGGGGTATCTCACCCAGACTATTGCTCTTACCACCAAGCAATAGGGCATCCCCTCGAAAATTGCTTCACCTTCAAGAACTCGGTTGAAGACCAATATCAACAAGGCAGGTTCGCTCTATCCAGCAGCTGGAAGGTAATCCTGCCACAGAAGCATGAACCAAAAGCGACGTGTATAACGAGAGTAGAACCAGATCAACATCGATCTTTGAAACAATCTCGTACCTGCCACGTGATAACACTGTCAGAAGAAGAGCCTGAGAATATGGATGACCTCCCCTGGTGCTTCGAAAACGATGATGACGAGGTAATCTCAGAGTTTCCACTGGTGCCGAAAGAGCTGGAAGATGTGATACATACTACTGCAGATAACCTCAAGAAAATTGATTTGGGGACGGCAAGTGACCCGCGACCGACATTCATCGGTGAGCTGTTGTCTGAAGAAAGGGTGGCTACGCTAAAGAACGTGCTCATGCAGCATAGAGATTGCTTCGCATAGAACTATTTCGAGATGCCAGGACTAGATCTAGAGATTGCTGTACACAAATTGGCAATATCTCCGGACGTCAAGCCGATCAAACAAGCACCGAGAAGAATGCTGCTCGAGCTTGAGATGAGCATCAACACCGAGGTCAAGAAACTAATCGACTCTGGTTTTATCCAAGAGGTTCAATATCCTGATTGGATCGTCAACATCGTTCCGGTGATGAAGAAAAATGGGACGGTGCGCATATGTGTGGACTTTCAGGATCTCAACAAAGCTTGCCTAAAGGACGACTTTCCAGTACCAGTCACTGAGCTGATGATAGATAACACATCTACTCACGAAGTCTTCTCCTTCATGAACGGATCATCAGGATACAATCAGATAAAGATGCATCCCGAGGACCAGAAGCACACTGCTTTTCGGACCCCTTTGGGCATATTTTGCTACAAGGTGATGCCTTTCGGTCTAAAGAACGCCGGTGCCACCTATCAGAGGGCCATGATGAAGATTTTCGATGACCTCATACATGAAATCGTCGAATGCTATATCGACGACCTCGTGGTTAAAAGCAAATCATACGAGGAACATTTAGAGTATCTGAAGATCGTGTTTCAGCGCCTTCGGTAATACAACTTGAAGATGAACCCTCTCAAATGCGTGTTCGGAGTTTCCTCGGGCAAATTCCTAGGATTCATCGTCCGACACCGAGGCATCGAGATAGATCCGTCAAAGATTAAAGCGATTATGGAAATGCCTCCGCCAAGAACACTCAAACAGCTGCGGTCACTCCAAGGAAAGCTCGTGTATATCCGGCGATTTATAGCCAATCTCTCAGGCAAGTGCCGTCCTTACAATCACCTAATGAAGAAGGAAACCCCATTCGTTTAGGATCGCAAATGCCAAAGCGCACTAGACGAAATCAAGCAATATCTGCAGAATCCGCCTGTATTGGCCGCTCCCGTTAAAGGAAAACCTCTCGTCTTGTATACGACTGCCCTCGAAGGTTCCTTATGCGCGTTGTGGGCATAAGAGAACGACTAAGGGAAAAAGAGAGCCCTTTATTATCTAAGTCGAGTTCTCCTGGGGGCAGAAAGCAATTACTCTCCCATTAAAAAACACTGCCTGGCGTTGATCTTCGCGATAACGAAGCTCAGACACTGTGCATTGGCACATGAGGTCCATCTCGTATCAAAGGTAGATCATCTCAAGTATTTGATGCCAAAGGCCATATTGACGGGGCGGCTCGCTAAATGGGCCCTGCTCTTGAAGAAGTTCTCGATAGCTTATCAACCCCTTAAGGCGGTGAAAGGCCAGGCCATCGCCGACTTCCTCGCTGAGCATCCAATACCAGCCGACTCTCCCTTGAACTGCGAATTGCCGGGCGAACACGCGTTTGACACGATCGACGGGGAAAGAAGAGAGAATGATACCTGGTGGGAACTCTATTTTGACGGAGTAGCTTCCGTGAAGAAGCACAAACAAAGCACCCCAATAATCAAATCAGGGGTAGGCCTCATCTTCGTAACTCCACAAGAAAGGATAATGCACTTTGCCTTCTCCTTAACAGAGCCGAGGACGAACAATGAAGCCGAATATGAAGCTTTGATAGCAGGTCTCGAGATCACTATCGACATGGGAATTGAATACCTCCTCATATACGGAGACTCCCAACTGGTCGTTAGTCAAGTAAACGATGACTATCAAACGTGCAAGCCAGAGTTGGTGAAGTATGGTGAGAAAGTACAACAACTGCAGACTCAAATTCCTTCCTACACCTTGGAAAGCATACTGTGTGCAGAAAATAGCAAGACGGATGCGTTAGCCAAGCTTGCTAAAGAATTGGCCGAAGAAAACCTCGATGACGTGAGGATCATTGTGCAGAGCCGTCGGGTTCTTGCACCGGCAAAAATATCTCCGGAGTCGTCCGAAGAAAAGGGAGCGACCGAGCAAATAGCTCTGCAAATAAAAGACCAGGAAAAGGCTGAGAATTGGAGAGAAGTCCTTTTAGACTACTTCAAATCCCGTCGAACACCCGAAGATGCATCCTCGAGACATCAACTCACGAAACGAGCTCTTTCTTTTGCCTTCGTCAATGATACTCTGTATAAGAGGTCATTTGATTCTCTGTGGTTAAGATGCCTGGGACCTGAAGAAGCAAAGAGACTCGTTCAAGAAACTCACGACGGACTTTGCGGTTCTCACCAAGCCGGCCCGAAGATGAAGCTGAAAATCAAAATGATGGGCTACTATTGGCCCACGATGATCCAGGACTGCCTCGAATACGCGAAGCAATGCCACTCATGCCAAATTCACGGGGACTTCATCCATCAGCATCCAAATCCACTACATCCAACGGTGGCTAGCTGGCGGTTTGAAATGTGGGGAACTGACATAATCGGTCCCATCGAACCAGTATCGTCCAGAGGACATCGATTCATTTTGGCGACAACTGATTACTTCTCAAAGTGGGAAGAAGCAGTACCGCTAAGGGAAGTGAAGACGGAGAATATCCTCCATTTCTTCAAGACACACGTCATTTATTGGTTTGGCACTCCGCGACGGATTATCTCCGATAACGGGCCAGTCTATAGAAGCCACAAGATCAGCCGCTTTGCACAACGGCATAACATAGACTGGAGATATTCATCGGTCTATAATCCCCGAGCTAACGGTCTAGCTGAGGCTTTTAACAAGACCCTGACGAATATCGTGAAAAAGACGGTGTCTCGAAATAAGAGGGACTGGCACGAGAGACTGCATGAAGCTCTCTGGGCGTATCGAACTACGTTCAAAACGGCCATGAACACAACGCCGTATGCATTGGTGTTCGGGACAGAAGCAGTACTCCCCCTCGAGATAGAGTTACCCTCTCTACGAATGGCGGTTCACTATGAGCTAACAGACGAAGAAAATGCTCACCTTCGGCTTGAGGAGCTAGACGCCCTTGATGAAACTCGTCTCATGGCACAACAAAATCTGGAGGCTTATAAAGCAAAGATGATGCGCTCATATGAAAAATTGACTAGGCCGAGAACATTCCGCCAAGGCGAACTTGTGCTAGTGGTCAAGAGACCCATGATCCCTAATCGTACCAAGTGAGGGAAGTTCAAGCCGAACTATGAAGGCCCATATATCATAGACAAAGTTTACCAGAGTGGACTTACCTACTCATGGACATGCATGGTGAAAGACCTTTCAGGCCAATAAACGATCGCTTCCTAAAAAAATACTACGCCTGACGAGTCATGGCCTAGGTCAATGATAGATGACGATGCCTATGTCCGCTCGCTATCTTCCTAAGCCTAAACTCTATAAGTAGTAGCCGGTTTGCGGACCAAAACGTCCTTAAATTAATGATGGACCACTATGTCCTAAAACTGGCTGTTGACCGAGATGTCGATAAACTACTGTGGACTGCAGCATCCCAATGCTGACACAAAAAAAATAATAAAAGAAAAAAAAGGAAAAAAACGGTATGTCCATAAGCAAAAAGGGCACGGATGAAAACCCGAAAGGGCTCCGTGAGTAAAAACAGCAGGGCTACCGGCGATTTTTGTGAAAACCCGAAAGGGCGCAATCTCGTTAAAAGACACTTGCAAGGTCCTCTCGACCTTGTGAGGAGAAACCACCTGTGTGAGATCCTTATGACTCACAAGAGAGCAACACACTTAGGGATCCCCACGGTTCCTAAGGAGAAATTACACTTGCAAGATCCTCACGACTCGTAAGGAGAACCCTCTTATGAGACCCTCACGGCTCATAAGATTCAAAAGTCTTAAACTACAGTGATTTGAACCTGTTCTTAAGCGGCCACCACAACCTCCAATACTGCCTTACAAGCGGCTTAATACTGACCCTTGTATACAATCCACGGGCGCGAATAAACATTTCCCTAACAAAGTCCCATCCGTGACTAGGGATATGTTTGCACAGTGAACCCCCCTTGTAAGCCCTCTCGACTTATAAGGAGAAAGCACCCTTGTAAGATCCTTACGACTTATAAGAGACCACACACTTAGAAATCCTCACGATCCCTAAGAAGAAAACGCACCTACGAGATCCTCACGACTCGTAGGGAGAAATACCTTTATGAGACCTTTACGGCTCATGAAGTCAAAAGCCTTAGTCGACAGGATCCTAACCTTGTCTACTAAGCCACCTTTGTTCGACATCGATGGAGGCAAATGATGATCCGCTCCTGAAAATATCCCAGTTGTAGCGGTGCTGATGCCAAAATCGGTGTCTAATTCCAAGCTTGTAGCAAAAATCCAGCGAGCCACACATGCATACAAAATAGCCGAAATGATGGGGCAACTTGCAACAAATCAGCAAGTAAAAATGTATGCATACAAAAATAGCCGAAATTATTGGGCAACTCACAATAAAAAAAACAACAGCGAGTAAAAATAAAACAAATAGCCGAAATGATTGGGCACCGCGAAAAATAGCCCAAATATTGGGCAATCGCGACCTTCGCAATATAATAGCTGAAATGATAGAGCATCGCGAAAAGAAATTAAAAAAAATAAATTTATGCCCTCTAGGTGATATCACGTCGATCCCTGTATATGATCCAGGGGCGCAAACGAAGAAGGAATCACACATTCCCTCCCCAGGCTCCATCAGAAGAAGAAGCCAAATCTCAATGGTTCACAAACAGCCTGGAGATCATCTCAACGTTCGTCTCGGTACAATAGACGCAACATCAAGTAAAGCGGAACCGCGGCAATTCCCAGTTCCATGACTCGGCGGTGCACAGATGACCGAGAGTCAAACCCCGACTCCATGAAATGCGGAAAAAGTTAGCCCTTCCTGGTTGCGTGGAACACGGCCTATGTCAATCCTGACCCCGTGGGAAACGTCCAGAGTGGAGCCTGGTACTCGCAGAACACGGCTATGTCAATCAGACCCCGTGGGAAGTATCCGGAGCAAATTCCTGGTTTCGTGGAACGCGGCCTATGTCAATCCTGACCCCATAGGAAACGTCCAGAGAGGATCCTGGTCCTCGCAGAACATGGCGATGTCAATCAGACCCCATGGGAAGCATCCAGAGCAAATTCCTGGTCACGTGGAACACGGCATATGTCAATCCTGACCCCATGGGAAATGTCCAGAGCGGAGCCTGGTCCTCGCAGAACACAGCTATGTCAATCAGACCCCGTGGGAAGCATCCAGAGCAAATTCCTGGTCACGTGGAACACGGCCTATGTCAATCCTGACCCCGTGGGAAACATCCAAAGCGGAGCCTGGTCCTCGCAGAACACGGCTATGTCAATTAGACCCCGTGGGAAGCATCCAGAGCAAATTCCTGGTTTCGTGGAACGCGGCCTATGTCAATCCTGACCCCGTGGGAAACGTCCAGAGCGGATCCTGGTCCTTGCAGAACATGGCTATGTCAATCAGACCCCGTGGGAAGCATCCAGAGCAAATTCCTGGTTACGTGGAATGCGGCCTATGTCAATCCTGACCCCGTGAGAAACGTCCAGAGTAGAGCCTGGTCCTCGCAGAACACGGCTATGTCAATCAGACCCCGTGGGAAGCATCCAGAGCAAATTCCTGGTCACGTGGAACACGGCCTATGTCAATCCTGACCCCGTGGGAAACGTACAGAGCGGAGCCTGGTCCTCGCAGAACACGGCTATGTCAATCAGACCCCATGGGAAGCATCCAGAGCAAATTCCTGGTTATGTGGAACGCGGCCTATGTCAATCCTAACCCCGTGAGAAACGTCCAGAGCGGAGCCTGGTCCTCGCAGAACACGGCTATGTCAATCAGACCCGTGGGAAGCATCCAGAGCAAATTCCTGGTCATGTGGAACATGGCCTATGTCAATCCTGACCCCGTGGGAAACGTCCAGAGCAGAGCCTGGTCCTCGTAGAACACGGCTATGTCAATCAGACCCCGTGGGAAGCATCCAGAGCAAATTCCTGGTTACGTGGAACGCGGCATATGTCAATCCTGACCGCGTGGGAAACGTCCATAGTGGAGCCTGGTCCTCGCAGAACACGGCTATGTCAATCAGACCCCGTGGGAAGCATCCAGAGCAAATTCCTGGTCACGTGGAACACGGCCTATGTCAATTCTGACCTCGTGGGAAACGTCCAGAGTGGAGCCTGGTCCTCGCAGAACATGGCTATGTCAATCAGACCCCGTGGGAAGCATCTAGAGTAAATTCCTGGTCACGTGGAACATGTCCTATGTCAATTCTGACCCCGTAGGAAACGTCCAGAGCGGAGCCTGGTCCTCGTAGAACACGGCTATGTCAATCAGACCCCGTGGGAAGCATCCAGAGCAAATTCCTGGTCACGTGGAACACGGCCTATGTCAATCCTGACCCCGTGGGAATCGTCTAGAGCGGATCCTGGTCCTCGCAGAACACGGCTATGTCAATCCTGACCCCGTGGGAAGCATCCAAAGCGGAGCTTGGTCCTCGCAGAACACGGCCTATGTCAATCCTGACCCCATGGGAAGCATCCAGAACAAATCCTGGTCCCATAGAACACGGCTAAAGTCAATCTTGACCCCGTGGGAAATGGCCAGAGCAACTCCTGACTCCGTGAAATGCGGATAATGTCAATCTCGTCCATCACTTACAGGTCCTCACGACTTGTAAGGGAGAAAACTCTTTTGTGAGATCCTTACGACTCTCAGAAGAAAACACACTTAGGAATCCTCACGATTCCTAAGGAGAAGTTACACCTACGGGATCCTCTCGACCTGTAGGGAGAAAATTCTTTATGAGACCCCCATAGCTCATAAAGTTGAAAAGTCTTAGGTGGCAGATCTTAACCCTGAAACCTAAGCCATCGCTGTCCTACAGAGAAATAAAAATAGATTATCCACATAATGCATTTACTGAAAGGGACACACCATCATGAAGCAAAATATGTCTTTTATTCATGAATCAAAATGAATACAAAGTACAATTTATGAAAGAATAAAAGAAAAATATACTCTCATTCAGGAGTATGTACAAAAGAAGAATAAAAAAATATACAATTCTTCAAGCCGGCGGACGATTCAGTAGATTTGCCAGTTCACCCCTTTTTCGCAGGGCCTCGGCCGCATGATTCATTATCGTCAAAAGACGGGCCTCCGCTTGAGCCTGTTGGGTCTGGTATGAGGCAAGCCGGCCTTCAAGCTCTTTTTCAGTAACCTTATGGGCTTCGACTATTTCACGAGTAAAAACGGCGGCCTTATCAATGGCTACCACCTCCTTGATAACCTCTTGAAGCACCCGCCAAAGTTCATATGCCCTAGTGGTCTTAGCCGTAAGATTGGCTTGAAGCTCCCTCAGCGCTTTGGAAGCCGGCTCCCTCTCCGAAAACTTGCGGCTGAGCCTCTTCTCGCATGATATCATGTTCGCGGCGCACCTCTCAATCAGCCCCTGTAAGCTCGCCTTCGTGGCCACAACCTCTAAAAGAAGGCGTGTACATTCAAGAACATGCAAGCAAGCCTCCACCTGCCGACAAAACTCAACCCAAACTTGCACCAAGGTTTCACTATGATAGGTGGCAAGAAATGGAAGAGAGCCGTTGGCTTCAGCGGTAAACGCTTCGGCCGTGATCAGACTGCCAGCACTAAGGTCTTCAATTAGGGCTGACAGGGAGTGGAGGCTTAACTTTTCCATCTGTTCTGAGGCACGTAGAGCGTAGGGGCCGAGTGGCATGATGATGCGAGACTCCAGCGTGGTAAGAACTGGAAAAGCTGTTAAGATTTATAAACAGTCAGCGAGACTTGTAAGCAAAGAGTAGATGGGACAACGTTGAGACTTTACTTACCCACGGTCATGCAAGAAGGGTCTGAAGGCTCCCCAGGCACGTCAAGAATCTCACCCTCATCATCCGCTTCCAGAACTGTAGAAGACATCAATGTCATTATATGAAATAATGATAACACCGTAAGGAGAGGGCAAATGGCACTAACCTTGCCCAGAAGAGAGGACGATGCATTGAGGAGATATCGCCTGCGGAGCGGCCATCTCCAACAGGCGCTGAAAAAACTTCCTAGGAGACAGATCGGCAATAGACGCCGCCAATCCGCGCAATTCTGAAAAGATAGAAGGGTTCAGATAATGGAGAGATTATTGATGTAAAATATAGAAGGCTGCCTTCGATGCTTCTCCCATTCTGGGCTGGAAGGATAGCAGCTTCGGCGGCCTCCTCCGTGCCCCTAGGCAAATCATCAGGGACCTGGGCCAGTGTAACGACTTTCGAGCGAGGAGCAGTGGCCGCCACTGCAGGCTCCAGCGGAAGGACAGTAGCCTCGACTATCTGTCCCCTAATCTCCGGGCCGCCCCCAGAAAGATCCATTGAATCGGCGACCAACAAAGATGCCTCTCCCGGGGGAGCAAGCACTTGGGGAGCAGGAATCACCGAAGGAAGCTCCATCTCAGGAGCAACGGTTGCATCGACCCCCTCCATACAGATTAGCGTTTCATTGGGGATATTGGCGGTGTCTACAGTCAAAGCATGACTTGAACTCAGATCCTCCGCCATCGCCGAAGTCCCTGCAAAGTTTGTACGAGGATAAGTATATATATATATATATGTATATGAGCAATACAAAATATTACAAAGAGATACATGAACATACCGATGCGCAAAGGAGCCTCTAATATGGCTTTTTCGAGCCGACGCTCCTTCCTGAGGAGGTATGTCCGCCGAGGTTCGAGAGTAGACTCGTGGCCACCGGTCCACAATGAAAGTGCGTCTTCGGCGTCGACTGAAACAGCCTGCTTAAGGGCCCTCTCACCCCACTCTTCCAAAGGGCCTATAAATAGCCGCCGTATCGATGGAGGGTCTTCGTAAAAAATGACGGCAGGATAAGGCCTCTTCGGGATCCTTACGTTCTCGGATTCATCTTGTGAGCGTCTTATAGCCTCAGCCAATTGTGCGGCTTCCTCGGCAGATGAACCCGGGAAAAGTAGACCACCATCTGATTCCTGCATGGCTAGTGATTCGTCTTGGAGGATAGGATCGGATTCCACTAAGGAGTCAAGTAGATTGGTGACCTTCCTCCGCCTCTTAGACCCAGAACTAACCGCCGAAGACGATCGCTTCCTTCCTCTTGGTACGGCGTTGACCCACTTCGCTTTCAATGTCCTTGCTCGGCGGTGCTACCGATGACGACACGGCCATTGCTGATGCCGCAGCTGATGACACTGCTACCGGCGCCCTATTGGCCCTTGATTGAGCTCTAGTACGCAGTGGCATACCAGCTGTGGGAGTTAAATCCACTTCTGTCGCCTCCAGAATAAGCACGACGCTCGTATCTCTCAAGGGAGGGCGAACCACTGCACGCGGTTGCGGCGGAACTCCCGTGGCTTGGATCGGAGTGGGAGCCCTATATCCGAGGAGCACCCTCCTCTCCTCGGCAATTATTGGACTGACTCGGTGGAGGTACCAGCCCGTGAATGACCCCACACATCGAGGAATATGATCAGCTTCAGGAATCACGAAGCGGGAGCCAGTGTTCAGCCGCATGAAGTGATGAGCGGCGTCACGAACAACTTCTGACGACGGGCTGGGCTCCACTACAAATGCCTCAAAAGGGATGCCCTGGTCATATCCGAGTTGCCGAGCAAAGCGGTGTGGGTTGTACCGCATAAAAAGGACTCCACCGTTCTGACGAAATACCAGATAACCTGGTCTGATCGAATATAGATGCATGGCTTCCCTGGGCTTCAGAGAAGGTACCCCCTCTTTCGACGAGTCACATAGCTGTTGAACCGGTCCTGAGAGAGCAGAAAGGACTCGGTCGTTGAATACCATCCCGCCTGTATTGGCATAGGGATTAACCAATATGCGAATAGACCCAGACTGAGTTGTGTCAGGAGCAGAAGCGTCCACCAGCCGAATGAGTCGCGGAAAAGTGTAAGCGTCATAAAAACTGGGTCTTTGGTGCGTAGCAAATGCCCCCAGCACATGCATCTCAATTCAGGACGTAAAGTAATGAAGAGAGAAGTTTACCACATCTACGCTTGGGGTTGAGCTATTAGCCGTAGCGCTTAGCCCGTGATACAGATGCACCATCCCCGCAATACCCACAGCTAGTCGCGTCCCCTCGGCGATGCGATGAGCGGGGTAAATAACCGAGGCTCTCATGAAACGACGGTGCATAAGAATGGCGAACCAACTAAGCCAGACACTGATGAAGCCCACGAAGAAAGTCTCCTCGTCCATACCAGGAGCTGCGATTGACTCGAAAGATACCGCTTACATGATGGGAATGTAGAACCGAGGCAAGTCCTCTTCTTTAGTCGGCCGCTTATTTAAATCAAACCCAAAGGGGTCGTTGATATTCGCGAACTTTGAAGCCGTCTTTGACAGGACATCTTCGCGAAGGAAGCAGACGATAAAGATTTTAAAAGTGACGCCTTGCTCCTCTAACTCTGTGAATAGCTTCTCAAAAATACTCAGGGTCTTGATCAAACTTGAGCGCTTGTGGCGGACGGCATTCTCGGTCGATAAGCCATCAAGCATGGCAGGCTCGGTTTCGAAGACATACTCATCGGGAGGCAGTAATTCTTCATAAAGTGTCCCCCTGACCGGCAACCCTGAGATCTCGCAAAATTCTTCCAGAGAAATTGAAACTTCGCGGTCCCCTAGAAAGAAGGTGTTGGTGGAAAGATTCCATTGGTTTAAGAAGGCCTTAACCCACCAGACATGGAAAGACTGATAGTGGAAAAGAGACGCATATATCGCCTGATAGAGTCTGACCCTCTGCAGTCGCGCACGATGGGCAGACAGGATATAATGGGCCCAGAGAAGGTAGCCCGTGGGATGTCGAGGGGTAAGCCCTATCTTGTAAATCTGTCCCCATGGCCGGGCTTCGCCTTGGAAAATGCGGCGCCCTAAAATGTCTATAGCCGACACAGGATGGTTCGGAATACCAGTTGTTGACGGCTCAAGATGTCCCATAGGAGTCCAATTCAGCATCTCCACAGTAAAGGCGGTCCGTGGATGATCCATCGGTAGGGATGGATAGGTAGGCTCTGTCGGTATCTCGCAAAGGAAACCGCGGCGACCGTGAATGATGTGACCGTACCAGGTCCCCCATAAAAGTAGATTGGTGCAATTCGGGTCATGAGCCCTGATCGTCGTCATCACCTCTTCGTCAGATGGTAACTGAGGAAAGGAAGCCTCCGAGCGGGTGAAAGGGAAGTATGGAACAGAAGTCATTGTGCCTGAAATAAAAGAAGGGGAAACTGTTAAGTGAAGCTAACATGTGTATGTATATATGTTTATAAATGTGTGTGTGTGTGTGTGTGTATGAAAAGACAGTGGAAGAAAGCGACAGAGGACTTATTTTATGGGACCATTGGTTACAAAACATATGGGTCTCACAAAATCAAGATGGCGGCTCACTAATAATGAGGCCAAGCAATCATCATGAGAATAAAGAGAAGATTCTCAATGAATTCAAATGACTCTACACATTCCCCCAAAAAGAGAAACCTATCTTGGACTCTGGGAAAATCAAGCAGAACAGGGGAATTAAATTCCCAGAAAACTCTACTGCAATTCATTTTTTTTTGCAAAGAACAACTCCGGGCAAGAAAACCCCAAGAAGTTCTCTGGGAAGAACTGAGTTCTTTAGAGGAATTAAATTCCTTTTGAATAGAGGAATTAAATTCCCAGAAAATATTTTTCAGAGCGAAAGCTCTTTAGAATGGAATTAAATTCCAGAGAGGAGATAAGCATCACCATCGATCCTTGAAGATCAGAGAAGCCCTAAGAGATTTATTATTTAAAGATTGAGTAGTTTTCTTTTTAAAAGAACTTTAAAAAAATAGATTCTTGTTAAAGGGAAAAACCCTTGGTGTGGATTTGAAATCCAAATTTCTACAAGGAGTTCCTCACCCATTCAAGATTCTCACATAAAAAGAGAAAATCTTTGTTGATAGAGTTAAACTCAGGAAGTATTTTGAATCATAGAACTAAGCTCTGGGAACGAGAATTAAATTCTTAAAGGAAAAACAAGCAAGGAAGAAGATGGAAAAAGTGGAGGCGCTTCTGAAAGGACTCTTGCATTTATAGGATGTGATGGGTGTAAGTCGACGTTAGACACCCCACATTATGCGGGGAGGCGGAATAGGTAAAACAATCATTTTTTTAAACTAATATCGACTAACTTTACGGATCTTTGCTAAACCCTAACTAACAACTATATAGAAGTGATTAGCTACTATGATAGATGATTATACCTAATGATTCAAGTCCTTCTTGTCATTGTAGTTCACCTCCTCGTTGGCCTCCTCGTTGTGATAGAAGATCCACCCAAAAGCTACTTCTCCAAGCTTTAACCTCTCACTTGAGGTAACTAGGTGACTATGAGTGCTAATCAAGGTAACCGAGAGGATATAGAAGAGGATTAGGGATCTATTAGTCTTGCTAACCCTTGGGATCTCAACACATGAGAGGATTAGGGTTAGGGTTGAAGAGAGAGAGCTTGAGGAGAGAGAATGTGTGAGTGAGAATGAATAAATATCTTAAGTCATTTGGATATATAATGAAGCATCAAAATATCTAGAAATAATATCTCAAAATATCAACCATGCTTCATTAATTACTTTGAGGTGAATCACCTCATGACTTATGATGTAATTAATGCAAATCACACATCATCTCCTCCACCTCATTAAGCTTAATTCATAAATGAATTAAAGCATAATGAGTCACCTTTCTTCTAGAACCTTCTCGAGTAATTACGAGAACGCCCCTCCTATCCGTGAAAATACGGAAAAACTGAGACTGTATAAATCCAATAATCCAATACTAGAACCTGGATTAAACTAAAGCCCGCTAGTAAAAACTGTCCGAACATCGTACGTGCATAAATGCATGTATGTGTCCGAACCCTGTCGTAAAACCATACGACCTCTATATCGTTTCGCCTGAAGCAGGGAAACTCTCTGTGTGGGACTCTAAAGACTCGACACTACGCTGGCAGTGGGTTTAACCATAGGCCGCAAGCGGTACTAGCTGTACGTAACGGTCCCCAGGTAGATGTCGATAAGAAGGCCGATGAGAAAATCCATTCGAACTCTTACTGAGCCTGATGTGACAATCTCGTACAGTCCGGTCTGTTCGTCTAAGACTATCGCATATCAGGCCTAGGGGCGGAAAGCGTCAGTCCCCTAAAAGTGTCGGAGTGAAGCCCATTACACCTTGAGAAGCTACTGGAAAACTTACCAGTAAATCTCGTTTGCCCTGGCCAGGGACTTTGCGTAGTGGCTTTCCAAACACAGCGCGATATCAACTCCCAATACCGGGAGAGACGAATCCTATCTAACCGCCACTGCCTCCAAGTGCTTCGGGACTACACCCAACGGCTACCTGTTTGCACGACTCCTTTGAGCCGTGGTAAGGTAGCAATCTAAGAACAGTGGGAACACACTCGAGACGAAGCAGCAGTGTCAAGTCTGCGGACTATGTTGTACTCATGTCACCTGGGAACTGTTAACTGACGACGGGTATAATACCAACCAACAGTTCCCTGCGAGTCCTGTCCGGTGTACCCGTAGCTCAACGAACACCTGTATACTATCTCCAGTACAACATACTAATGGCTGTGGGACAGACCATTTCCCCTGCTGGGATGAGAAGCGTATACACTAGTCTACTCCGGAGTATCGATGCCCTGTCTCGATAATCCTACGACTAGGGACCTGAAAAAGGATGTGCTTGTAGACTACCCAGCCCCCACTAGTGTGACTGCCATCGCAACGCTGGTAGTCAAGCAAGATCCTAAGGGCTCTATCAATATGTATTCGCGATATGCTAACATATACATATATTAAGATAGACCTAAACCAAGTAGCATACTACTATGTTGAGCGAGACTGTTAATATAACTGTGAATATCCCAAGCTTCCATTAAGTAATATACAAACTAGTATGATACAATAATGGCCCCTAAGGCATATACACTAACAATCTCCCATTTGCACTAGGGCCATATACTGGCATATCGAAGACCTATCATCTCGAGTAGCCTCTCAAACTGAATCTGAGGTAAGGCCTTTGTGAATGGATCTGCAGTGTTCTCCTCTGTAGCAACTCTCCGGACCTCGATCTCCTGGCGATCTATGATCTCCCTGATCAGATGATACCGCCTTAAGATGTGTCTGGACTTCTGATGGGACCTGGGTTCCTTCGCTAAAGCTATAGTTCTGTTGTTGTCACAATACAGCGGTATTGGATCAGCAATTGTAAGAACCACCTGAAGTTCCGTTAGGAACTTCTTCATCCAGACTACTTCTTTTGCGGAATCGCAAGCAGCGATATATTCCGCTTCCATCGTCGAGTCAGCAACGGTGTCCTTCTTGGAACACTTCTAGCACACCGCCCCTCCATTGAGGGTAAATACATAACCTAACATGGACTTGGAGTCATCCTTGTCACTCTGGAAGCTGGAGTCAGCAAAAGCCTCGATCTGGAGGTCTTTTCCGCCGTAAACTAAGAACATATCCTTAGTCCTTCTCGGGTACTTGAGAGTGTTCTTTACTGCTATCCAGTGTTTCTCCCCTGGGTCTGACTGATACCAGCTTACCACGCTCAGTGCGTAAGCTACATCTGGTCTGGTGCACAACATCGCATACATTATAGAGCCTACCGCAGAAGCGTAGGGTATAACTGACATGCGATCCCTTTCCGAATCAGTCTTGGGAGATATTTCTTTGGATAGGGTGATTCCGTGACAAGCCGGTAAATTACCGTGCTTAGAATCTTCCATACTGAATCTTTTCAGTATAGTGTTGATATACCTGGACTGCGACAGTCCCAACATCCTCTTAGATCTATCACGAGATCTGGATCCCCAGAATGTAAGAGGCATCACCCAGGTCTTTCATGAAGAACCTGTGTGACAAGAATCTTTTGACAGATTGTAGCATAGGAATGCCATTTCCTATCAATAGAATGTCATCCACGTATAAGACGAGGAATACGACAGTTCGTGCTACAATTTTACTATATATACATGGTTCATCTGGATTTTTGATAAAGTCATATACTTTGACCGTTTCATCAAAACAGATGTTCCAACTCCGCGACGCCTGCTTTAGTCCATAAATGGACTTAAGCAACTTGAACACTTTCCCGCTGCTCCCACTCTGATTGAAACCTTCTGGCTGATCCATATAGACGCACTCTTCTAAATTACCATTTAGAAAAGCCGTCTTTACGTCCATCTGCCAGATCTCATAATCATGGAAGGCGGCAATGGCAAGAAGGATCCGAATGGATTTGAGCATAGCCACTGGAGAAAAAGTTTCGTCATAGTCCAAACCAGGTCTTTGACGAAAACCCTTTGTAACAAGTCTAGCCTTATAGGTTTCCACCTGTCCATCTACACCAATCTTTTTCTTGAAGATCCATTTGCATCCTATGGGTTTTACCCCATCTGGAGCAAAGTCCATACTTTGTTGGTGTACATGGACTCCATCTCGGTCCGCATTGCATCCAGCCATCTTACCGAGTTGCCGCTCTGGATGGCCTGCTGGAAGCTAGTAGGTTCATCATTATCAATGACGCAATCCTCTCTATCCCCATCTATGAGAAAACCGTAGTATCTCTCAGGCAGATGAGACGGCCTACTACTCCTGCGAAGGGGTGCGGGAATGTCATGTTCTTCTTGAACTACTGGTTCTACCAAACTTTCAGTAGTAGTTTGTGATTCTGGAATTTCTTCCAGTTCTATTGCGCTCCCACTTGTTTCCTTTTCTAAAAACTGCTGTTCTAGAAAATGGGCATTATGAGAAACACAAACCTTTTGTTCCTCTGCATAATAGAAGAAATACCCCTTAGAGTTTTTTGGATATCCCACAAACTTATACTGTACTGATCGTGCCTCGAGTTTGTCCGCATGCTGCTTTTTACCAAAAGCTGGACATCCCCATATCTTCAGATACTGAAGATAGGGTTTCTTCCCACTCCACATCTGATATAGTGTGGTGGGCACAGTCTTGGTAGGAACCCTGTTCAAAAGATATGCAGCTGATTCTAGTGCATAACCCCAGAAAGATCGCGGTAACTCAGCATTACTCATCATGGAACGTACCATATCCAATAGGGTTCGGTTCCGTCTCTCCGATACACCGTTATGCTGTGGAGTGTATGGAGGAGTAAGCTGAGAGAGAATTCCTTTCTCTTTTAGGTAACCCAGGAACTCGGCACTTAAGTATTCACCACCTCGATCAGATCTCAGTGTCTTGATACTTTTGCCGGTTTGGTTTTCTACTTTATTCTTATATTCTTGGAATTTCTCAAAAGCCTCGGATTTATGTTTCATTAAGAAAATGAATCCGTACCTAGAGTAATCATCCGTAAAAGTAATGAAATAGGAAAAACCGCCTCTTGCATGTGTAGACATTGGACCACATACATCGCTGTGTATGAGTCCTAAGAGCTCGCTCGCTCTTACTCCATGTCCAGTGAATGGATTCTTTGTCATCTTTCCTTTGAGACACAATTGACTGTTGGAGATAGTGCACTCAGAGTCAATTATTGGATTACAGGCACGTGATTGCAATGATTGAGGGAGGACCTATCCCGGTAGGACAGTCTTACTCGAGATGATAGTATGCTATCTGGTTTATCTTTATCATCGTGTACTGCTTTAGGTGACCTTACGAGTCGCTATTACACGTTGATAGAGCCCCTAGGATTCTTGCTTGACTACCAGCAGTATGAGGGCGATCATATACGTGAGAGCTGGAGTCTATAAGCACATCCTTAATTGGTCCCTAGTCGTGGGAGTTTTGAGACTGGGCATCGATACTCCATTAGTAGACTAGTGTATACATTCGAGACCCCGACGAGGGGCGGGGGCCGGTCTCACAAGCCATTGGTGTCAGTTGGTTCACCTAAGATGTATACAGGTGCTCATTGGGTTATGAGTATACCGGACAGGACTCGCCGGGAACCTGCTAGTTGGGATTATACCAGACGTCAGATAGCAGTTCCCTGGTGACATGTGTACATGTTAGTTCATCGACCTAAGATCGTCATTTGTCTCGTGTGAGTTCCCACTGTACTTTGATTACTACCCTACCACGGCTCAAAGGAGTCGTGCAAACAGGTTTTAGTTGGGTACAGTCCCGAGCCACATGGAGGCAGTGAGCGGATCTGCAGGGGTTCGTCTCTCCCGGTATTGGGGGTGAGGTCGCGCTGTGTCTAGGAGAGCCATTACACAAAGCCCTCGGCCGAGGCAGGAGATTTACTGGTAGGTATTCCAGTAGTATCTCAGGGTGTTCTGGGCTATACTCCGACACGACTTGTACCGCTTTTGGGGGTCTGACTTTTACCAACCCCCTAGGCCCGTCATGCGATACTCATAGACGAACGGACCGGACTGTACGGATATTGTCACTGACAAGCTCAGTAGGGTGTCAGGATGAGTTCGCTCATCGACGTCCCTTTTGGTCAATAGCTGGTGGCCCGTTACGTATGGCTAATACCTCTGACGTGCTAGTGGTTAAATCCACAGCCATAGTATTGACGAGTCTTTAGAGTCCACCACACACTCAGTTACTCAAGTTTCGGGCAAAACGCTGTAGAGGCCGTATGGAGATATAGCAGGGTTCGATCAGATACGTGCGGTATTGCACGGATCGTGATCGGACGGTTTTTACTAGCCGGCTTTGGCTTAAGCCGGATCCTAGTATTAGATAGTGTAGATATTGTTTCTTTGCATTTATATTCAGTGGGAATACAAATGCGGGCATGTATATGAAGTAGCAGGGTTTTCCTGTAATTTATTACGGGATCAGTTTTCTGAAGTTGCCAGTTTGCATTCCGTTCCGGCCAGTTTTCCTTTGTTCCTTCACGGCCGGATTTTTCCGATGGAGGGGGTTATTTGCAGTTTTGCAAATAACTTATTGTGGAGGGTTTTCTTGCACTTTGTAGCTTCATGATTGTTCTCTCATGATGAGATTCTTTATTGGTCTTTTCCTTTGCTTTTTGGAGATTAGAATGGATTGGAGTTGATTAGGAGTTGATGTGAGGTTTGCTTTGGATGTGGTCACTTCTTACTTTTCCTACACTCACCTCCCTTCATGTTTGATGTTTTTTTCCCTCCACCATTTCCTTGAGAGGGGCCGGCCACATGAGTGAGAGAGAGAGGATTTTTTTTGGTGAGGGTGGAAAATTATTCTCATTCTCATTTTGTATCAAAGTTCACAAGCTTTCTCCAAAGTTCTTCCTCCACCTCCATCATCTTCAAAGGCAACTTCATAAACCCCAAAGAGACAAGTTCTACACTACACCTACAGCAAATCTTGGATGCATCGGCTATCCAACTTCGCGCCCGAGTTGCCTCGGTCCAGAGGTGGGAGCCCGTAAAAGAATCCGACTACGTGGTGCCCTTTCCGACGAGGAGGTGACGGACGGAGATTCCGCGGGAGATCGGAGTGGAGACGAAGACCGGAGGACACGGATCGCTCGGTATAGCTTCTACCCCATTCTCTTGATTGCTAGGATTAGGTTAATGGTTACGATCCGGGTTTTATTGTCCGCGGTAGCACCAGTTTAAAAGTTAAGAAAATTTTTGATTCCGCAGTTTGGCCTCGAGTAGAAGGCCGGGGCGCTGTCGTGGCGCAACATGGTATCAGAGCCATGCCATTAACCTAGTCTAGCTTTGTCTAATGTGTTTTACATTTCCGATCGAACAAAATTCCAAAAACCCGCGTTTTCTTCACATCAGTTTCTGTTGAAATTTTTTGAAGTCCAAAATTTTTTCAGGTTGTAAAATAGTGATGTACTGGAAGTTCTAAGCACTCTGTAGAAATTCGACACAGTAACTCGACTACTGAAGCGCGGAACCGCGGCCAAACCCCCCTTTTGGCCGCGGTTCCGCCGCACAATGATGTCCTTGCTGTATCAAATTTCTGTAGTCGCTTTCAGGGTTGAAAATAGGGGTTTTGGAATATTATTTTTGGGCCCAGAATTTCTTGATGTGCTACAGTAATACTTGGGGGCCCACTTGATAAAATTTGATCGATCGGATATTTTAAACACATTATTTTACAGTATTTACATTATATCTGCGACCGTGAATGTCACTCGATCGGTAAATCCTGTCTAACTGCTATAGCCCGGTTAGACGGATTTGCGAACGTGACATTCACGTTGATGTTCTGTGATTGTGCTGTGTTGTTGCGGATCGGTCGTGGGGATAGCCTGGTTGCAGTATTAGTACAGTTTTGTTTTATATGTACATTTGATATTGCGGGGCGAGCGTCCGACATATGGACTGCCGTCTCTGCCTGTTTGTATTATTCTTTTGGGGCACGACCAGGTTGCGGTCGATGTACCCGTTGTATGTATATTTTGCTTTCTGTACTAGGATTGCCCCGCGGAGGGGTGCACGGATAGCCGGGTTCTAGAGGGCAACGAGCCCGCATCTCATGGCATTGAGATGGAGGTGGCTTTACTCTAGAATTGGCAGGCTGTTCGCCGCACTCGTAGGGGGTACAGGTTGACCCAGGAGGGGTGCCCAAGTTACCAGATTCCGTGAAGTGCTGGGTGGTCCATTCACGTTGCTGAAGGGGGCTGCCTCGCTTCAGGTTTTAGCGGGTGACTTGCCGCGCCCGTAGGGGTCTAGGATTTTTATTGCACAGGCTATCCACACGACCAGGGGAACGTCGGGATTCAGTAGCGGCTCTATGAAACCCGGGATCCCAGATATCTGTATTGTTCTGTAATGCTGGTTATATTTCTGTGATGTTGCATTTTATCACGCCTTGAGCGAAAATTATCTATTATATATATAATAGTAGATGTTGTATATGTTTTGCATCCGCGCTAGTCCAGTCCCCGCTCTGTCGTTAGTTAAGTAACCTAACGGGTGATGACGGGACCCAGTGGCGAATGCGGATGGCATATACGTACATCATTATTTTCGTCTTTTATGGTGTGATCAATTGATGGGACTGCGTTGATTCGGATCAATGCAAGATAAACAAACCTATTCTGATGTTGTTGGAACATTTTTTTCAAAAAGCTGTTATTGCAAGGGCGTTCTCTTTTGTTTTGCATCGTGGTATTCGGTTGGAATATCCTGCTCCTCAGTCGACGAGGCAAGGGCCGAGATCCCTTCACCGGGAGTCACCCCTTGGACAGAAGTTTGCGTCAGGGCAATAAATTCACTATAGTCGTTTACTTTTGCTTTGCATCGTGGTATTCAGTTGGAATATCCTGCACCTCATTATACAGGGAAAGAGCCGAGATCCCTTCACCGGGAGTGACCTCTTTAGCAAATGGTTGTCGTCACTATATTTTTATAAAAAACTATGCAGTTCCTTCAACGATATCAAGTTCATTACGTTAAAAGTTTTTCGCCAAAAACTAGACGTAGCCCTCCATCATTTCTTACAAGTATTACTTAGTATTCGTGCTGCGTTTGTTGACTGTGTCAAAGCGTAGTGTGCAGTAGCTAAGTAGTGTTTGTTTGTAGCATATTAATGGGATTGGTTAGGACAGTCGTTCGGCCTTGTTGACTGTGTCAAGGGCTCGTACGGGTTGGTTTAATGCAATCCAGGATAATGACGGGTTGAACTTGATTAGGACTCTTTGATTTGTTGACTGTGTCAAGGTCACTTGGGTCCTAGGGGTAAAAATCACATTGGGAGTTTCTAAAGAAACTGAAACTTGCCATGCATGCGCATACCTTCTGGAGTGTGGTGACGTGAGTGGATTCCGTCACGTTGTCATGCGATGATAGTTGGATCCCGATTCCCACTGATGAGTTGGTTTACTCCTCGGGTGATCCCGACTAATTCTTCTTTCAGGTTTGGGGAAGAATTTGACGTTACAGTGGGAGGTTTCCAGATTAGATAAAGTGATAATCATTCTGATCTAGGTTAGAGTGCACGCTGAGTGTTTCTTTTCTCTCTCTCTTTGGCAGCGACCATTGACCCGACCCTAGACTATGACTCAGTGACCAAGTTGACCGAACCTTCTTAACACTGGCTTTTGGATTGTCAGAGTTGCAAACCTCATTGCCACTCCTATTTTCACCCTTTTCTCCAGGACACCCCGTATTACTATGAACGTCCACTTCCATTGGACAAAACCATCGTATGGTTATATACGAACTCGAAGGTTTTTATTCGAGGATGGTTTCCGGTTCTGGAGAAAACGAATAGGACTATTCAGTTGTCTTTTCCTTTTACCTTCTCTCAGGTTTCGGGTACTCCTTGGTTTAGGAGATAGTACACCTATTACGCATATTGGATAGTCTTCTTCCAAACCATAGGCAGGTGCCGACCGGTAGGGAATGAAGAAAACCAATTAGCCTAAACGGTGTACAGAAGGTATTAAGTTAAGACAATGAAAGGGATTAGTAAGAGGGCAAAGTAAATTGCGACTGATATTCACGACCAAACCAAGTATTTCTTCGCCAATCCTAAATCACCTTTGTATTTCTCCAGGACACTCCGTATCACTACGAAGATCCCAAGTTTATTGGATAATCTATCGTATGGTTATATACGAACTCGAAAGGAACTTGTTCCAGTTCGGGGATGGATCCTGGTTCAGGAGAAATAGGAATAAGGTTCATTCGGTTGTCTTTTATCTTCACCTTCTCTCGCATTGCGAGTGCTCCTAGGATTAGGACAGTACGCCCATTATGCTTATTGGATAGTCTTCTTCCAAACCATAGGCTGGTGCTGAACGGTAGGGAAGGAAGAAAACCATTTGGCCTAAAGGGGTGTACAGAAGGTAATGACTAAAGACATATAAAGGGATTTGAAAAGATGACAAAGAATTATACGGTTACAGTTGTGAATCTGGATAATGGAAGAAGCGTTACTATGAATACCGGGATACCCCATCGAAACATTTCAATGTTTCAATTTCACTGTATACTGTTAAAAGAAAACTGATTTCCCAATTAGACACTTGCTCCAGGGTATGTATTTACCAGGTTTGATTCTCACATCTGAATGGCTTTACAGATGATGAGTGGGAGTAAGTTATTGGGAATTAGGTGATCATCCTCATTATATCGGAATTCGTTGTAATTGGTGATATTTGAGGAAGTCACCTGGGTTGTTTGCCGGACGGCAAATATTTGGTTTTGAATATCCGTTGTTATGCACCAATTTCAAATTGATATATCTGTACGTCTATTTTTATAGAGTGAGATATACCTTTTGAAATTATGTCTATGACATTTACCTATATCAGTGGATGGTTAGGTAAGGAGCATTGAACAGTGGTGTAATTCTTCATAACCATAGTACAGTTTTCAACCGACGACACACAGTGAATGAGTTGTTAGACTCAGGGACTTATACAGAGTATTGTATATTGTCCAGTGTCCATTAGGACAGAGGGGTTGGTCCCCGTACTATATTCTGTTTACTTTTAACTTCTCTAGTTCTTAGACATGTGTTTCGTAGAAACACAGGGTCTGAGTTTTGAGGAGTTATTGGTATAAGAATAGAGTAGAGAACCAGGTATTGCAAGTATCGGGATTCTTCAAGGTGATCGAAGATGTAGATACTTGTGTATGGTATTCAGTTGATAGTAATGATTAAGAGAACTAGCTTCTCTTTTAGGTTACTCATAATTGGAAGCATTCCTAAGTTGAGTAACGCTGATCGGCCTCCTTCCATTTAGTTGACATGCACTGGAGACAGCTGCATGATTTGAATCTGGTTCAATTAAATCAGTGCCTCTGTTTCTATATTGGATATAGAACAGTTCATATCTTGATATTGTTAAGGTACGGGGAGTTGTCCGGCTTATGCTTAAAACCAGACTCTGGATAACTCAAGGCACGTTTCTGTAATGGCTGTTTGTGGGTTGACCCAGGCTATGACGAGGGTTGACTTTCTACCATCTGGAAGATCAATAGTGATATTGTTCTTGACTCGCCATATTTTAAAAAGAAATGGATTTTTTCAGAAAAACAGTAGTGGGAGTATGGTAGAACTGGAAGTGATTCCAGAACCGCAAACGATTACTGAAAATTTGATAAGAACCTAAAGATTCAACCTGGTTTGACATTCCATTAGCCACTCCGCAGATGTAGTGGGTAACCTTAGGCACCCGAGAGGTACTTTGGTATGCTCAAGGACGGTGGCAGGGAGGTTCTTGTTTACCCAGACTTGCCATTGCTGTTGTTCCAGACTGTGAGACCCGGCAGGAGGATGAGTATAGCGTCATTCTAAACTGGCTTTAGAAGTGTACGTCTATATGACTCTGCCAGAGGGTTGTCGTAGTCAGTGGGAGCAACGGAAGCACAGTGGGCAAGAGGCTTATGTCTATTTATAGACTTAAGCAGATATAGCGGAGATAGATCATCTATTTCTGATGTGACAGTCATAGGTTTGATTTCATCAGAATAGGGGATGGATCTGTTAAGAAGGTAGTAGGGTGTGATGTCCTGGTATTTGGATGACATACACATAGTAGGAAGTAATATTCCTATACTACGATCGGTTATTCTTTGGTTTTCACATAGTGGTTTCTCCACAAAGGACTTGGATATTATATCAGACATTCTGGTTACTGGATCTATAGTTTTAGATCTAGATTTGGGTGGTTTCCCAATCTGGGTACTTAGACAGCATTGTATAAGTATTTAGAATGGACGACTCCTGGCACGGTAGTGTACCTGCAGGTGATGGAGTCACCCTCTCTAAAGGCGTCTTACAGACTAAAGGGGAGAGGGATGTGCATGATTGGCAGATCACTTGCTTAGGCAATTGAGTCAATCATGAGATGTCAAGTACCACACCAGATGTTGTTCTTGCACTAGATGCAATAAGTTGATATTAATCCAATCCTGGAGAAAAAATCGGAAGCAGCTTTAGAACATAAGTGAATGTTCTAGGGATTTGATAACGGCTGCCTCCTTTAGGAGACGGTTATTATTCCAGGCTTCCAAGGTGACATGGATGGCAGAGTGGCTGTCAGAGTTATAGTTTTCCCTCTGACGAGGGGCAGTATTTTGGACAGGTGGTCCAGGTGGATACTGAGGGAAAGGCATGGCGCAGGATACTGATTAAGTTCAGTTGACGATACAGTCTAAGAAGTTTGGATTTGGAGTTCATTTATGAGCTAGGTCCCATCAGACATCCAGACACATTCTAAGACAGGTATTACTCATTTTGGGAGATGGCTTTCTCCGCGAACTTGAGATATAGAGAGACATAGAAAGAAACATCACAGCGGATCCACTCACTGAGGCTATTTCTCGAACGTAATAGTTTCGCGAACGAGCTTTGTGAGACTGACTAGTAGAGGAGTTGGGTGTTCGGTATCACACGGGCTGTGAGTATGCGACATCGCAATAATTAGCCTTGAGTGCAAGTGGGAGATTGTTGGAGATAGTGCCCTCAGAGTCACTTATTGGATTACAGGCACGTGATTGCAATGATTGAGGGAGGACCTATCCCGGTAGGACAGTCTTACTCGAGATGATAGTATGCTATCTGGTTTATCTTTATCATCGTGTACTGCTTTAGGTGACCTTACGAGTCGCTATTGCACGTTGATAGAGCCCCTAGGATTCTTGCTTGACTACCAGCAGTATGAGGGCGATCATATACGTGAGAGCTGGAGTCTATAAGCACATCCTTAATTGGTCCCTAGTCGTGGGAGTTTCGAGACTGGGCATCGATACTCCATTAGTAGACTAGTGTATACATTCGAGACCCCGACGAGGGGCGGTGGCCGGTCTCACAAGCCATTGGTGTCAGTTGGTTCACCTAAGATGTATACAGGTGCTCATTGGGTTATGAGTACACCGGACAGGACTCGCCGGGAACCTGCTAGTTGGGATTATACCAGACGTCAGATAGCAGTTCCCTGGTGACATGTGTACAGGTTAGTTCATCGACCTGAGATCGTCATTTGTCTCGTGTGAGTTCCCACTGTACTTTGATTACTACCCTACCACGGCTCAAAGGAGTCGTGCAAACAGGTTTTAGTTGGGTACAGTCCCGAGCCACATGGAGGCAGTGAGCGGATCTGCAGGGGTTCCTCTCTCCCGGTATTGGGGGTGAGGTCGCGCTGTGTCTAGGAGAGCCATTACACAAAGCCCTCGGCCGAGGCAGGAGATTTACTGGTAGGTATTCCAGTAGTATCTCAGGGTGTTCTGGGCTATACTCCGACACGACTTGTACCGCTTTTGGGGGTCTGACTTTTACCAACCCCCTAGGCCCGCCATGCGATACTCATAGACGAACGGACCGGACTGTACGTATATTATCACTGACAGGCTCAGTAGGGTGTCAGGATGAGTTCGCTCATCGACGTCCCTTTTGGTCAATAGCTGGTGGCCCGTCACGTATGGCTAATACCTCTGACGTGCTAGTGGTTAAATCCACAGCCATAATATTGACGAGTCTTTAGAGTCCACCACACACTCAGTTACTCAAGTTTCGGGCGAAACGCTGTAGAGGCCGTATGGAGATATGGCAGGGTTCGATCAGATACGTGCGGTATTGCACGGATCGTGATCGGACGGTTTTTACCAGCCGGCTTTGGCTTAAGCCGGATCCTAGTATTAGATAGTGTAGATATTGTTTCTTTGCATTTATATTCAGTGGGAATACAAATGCGGGCATGTATATGAAGTAGTGGGGTTTTCCTGTAATTTATTACGGGATCAGTTTTCTGAAGTTGCCAGTTTGCATTCCGTTCCGGCCAGTTTTCCTTTGTTCCTTCACGGCCGGATTTTTCCGATGGAGGGGGTTATTTGCAGTTTTGCAAATAACTTATTGTGGAGGGTTTTCTTGCACTTTGTGGCTTCATGATTGTTCTCTCATGATGAGATTCTTTATTGGTCTTTTCCTTTGCTTTTTGGTGATTAGAATGGATTGGAGTTGATTAGGAGTTGATGTGAGGTTTTCTTTGGATGTGGTCACCTCTTACTTTTCCTACACTCACCTCCCTTCATGTTTGATGTTTTTTTCCCTCCACCATTTCCTTGAGAGGGGCCGGCCACATGAGTGAGAGAGAGAGGATTTTTTTTGGTGAGGGTGGAAAATTATTCTCATTCTCATTTTGTATCAAAGTTCACAAGCTTTCTCCAAAGTTCTTCCTCCACCTCCATCATCTTCAAAGGCAACTTCATAAACCCCAAAGAGACAAGTTCTACACTACACCTACAGCAAATCTTGGACGCGTCGGCTAGCCAACTTCGCGTCCGAGTTGCCTCGGTCCAGAGGTGGGAGCCCGTAAAAGAATCCGGCTACGTGGTGCCCTTTCCGACGAGGAGATGACGGACGGAGATTCGGCGGGAGATCGGAGTGGAGACGAAGACCGGAGGACACGGATCGCTCGGTATAGCTTCTACCCCATTCTCTTGATTGCTAGGATTAGGTTAATGGTTACGATCCGGGTTTTATTGTCCGCGGTAGCACCAGTTTAAAAGTTAAGAAAAATTTTGATTCCGCATTTTGGCCTCGAGTAGAAGGCCGGGGCGCTGCCGTGGCGCAACAATTGACGAGTTGCATAAGATTGATATTCGAACGGATCCAAATATCCTTCTCTGTGTAACTTAGTTAACCTTGTCTCATTGATGTGACCTAGTCTACAATACCATAAGAAAGCCTTATTTATATCTGGAGACTTTCTTTTTAGTGTGTTCTGGACATTGAAAATCTGTAATTGGTTTAACACGTATATACCGTTATCTAGTGTACCGGACCCAATCAAACCATGATTAAGGTGGATGTTAACAACATCGCTTACAAACGTGAAATCGTAACCTTCTTTTGATAACAACGATACTGATATGATATTACACGTTAAACTAGGTACACAAAAATAATTGCGCAAAACCAAAATATGTCCACTCGTCAATCCAAAGTGATAATCCCCTACGGACACAGCACCCACGCTAGCTCCGTTAGCAACCTGGAGGGTCATATCACCAACCTTCAGCACTCTATGGTTTCTCAGTGCCTGCAATGAATTGCATATATGAGATCCTGATCCGGTATCCAATACCCAGGAAGTAGAGTTGATTGACAGACAATTTTCAATTACAAACACACCTGAAGTTGAAGTCACAGCTTGTTTCGGGTCCTGGTTCTCGGCAATCCAAGCTTTGCAATCTTTCTTCCAATGGCCTTTCCTACGACAGTGGAAGCACTCGTCCTTTGCCACTACTGGCACCGCAACCTTTGCCTTTCCCTTAACTCCCACCTTACCAACACCACCTCTCGGTTTGGCAGCGGCCTTCTTCTTCCTTCCTTTAGCCCTTGCCTTGGACCGGGAAGAGGAAGCACCGCGAACAAACATAGTGGGTATTTCCCTTGCTTTCTGCAAGGTGTCCTCTGCACTCCTCAACATGTTAAGGAGTTCTGGAAGCTCAACTACCTTACCTTGAATGTTGAAATTCAAGATAAACTGGGCGTAGGTGGAAGGAAGGGACTGAAGAACCAAGTCTGTATATAGCTCGTTCTCTAATGTCGTCCCGAGGTCTGCGAGCTCTTCTATATAGCCAATCATCTTAAGGACATGTTCTCCTACAGATGACCCGACGGCCAGCCTCGACTGAAACAAGTTCTTCGAGGTCTCGTATCTAGCGATACGAGATTGCTCTCCATACAAATCCTTGGTGTGGAGAAATATGGATTCAAGATCCATATTCTCGTGCCTCCTCTGATGTTCATTATTCATAGAGGCAAGCACGATGCATTTCGCCTTCGCGCAATCAATCTCCCAGGTTTTGTGGATTTCCTTATCCGCGACACTGGATTCTGGACCAGGGACAGCAGGTGCCTTAGTAGTAAGGACATACCCCAATTTTTCATAAGTTATAGCCATCTTAACATTCCGGAACCAATCTTTATAGTTTGGCCCTGTCAAAATATTTTTATCTAATAGTAACTTAAGGCCTGTCATGTTCTGGGTTGCTGCAAAGAGAGAGAGAGGGAACACTTTAGCATGATGCTCTTGCAAGTTTAGAGTGGTTTTTAGTTTATCTAAACAGGATGGCTCCCACTGTTTCTCAAATCCCTCCTCAAACCAAAAAGGAAGAACTAGTCAGGACTATTCTCACCGTACGATTCTTGCTTAACCGTTCAGCCAGGACGGTGTTGGTACTTCGAGGGAGGTTTTACGACGCTTTCACGAAGTTCCTTAATTAAATAACCTCTTTTCTCTGGGGGCGTAGCCCCGCTGACACCTTTTTCGACACCTACTTGGTTTATAGCATTGATCGTTAAGTGACGAATCTCCTGATGAGTAGCGGATACTCACAGTAGGATCGGGATCCAAATATCATCGTATGATAAAACCGAAGGAATCCTACCAAAATTATCACACTCCAAATGGTATGCAACTCTTAGCAAATTTCAGTTTCTTAAGAAATTCCCGATATCAATTTTTGCCCTATGCTCTTATGACCTTGGCGTTGGTCAAAATGTCATAAGTCACATGTCAAGTTCTACCCATCATTATCTTGTTAATTTGAACCCATCCGTACATACCCCTGACGTTGGCCAAATGATAATACGACTGTCCCAAACTAACTCATCTATCTATGCAACAAATGAATACCCAGCAGCTACCAAACACTATGCCTTGGCATTGGTCAAAATACATAGATTGAATACTACTGAATACCCAAATGAAATGACGGAGGGCTACGAATGGTTTTGGCGAAACCGTGAATGTAGTGAACTTGATATGATCGAAGGAACCTGATAGATTTTAAAAGGAGTGGTTTAAGCTCCGCAATTTAAAAATATCTTCTGTTTTAAAATAACCGAGTGGTTTCTTTTAAACTGTTCCAACGATTCAACTTTGGTTTATTTTCTTTGCATTAATATAATGCGTCCTATCAATTAACCTATCATTGCAGAAAACAACGAAAATACAACGTCCTCTTATGCCATCCGCATTCGCCACTGGGTCCCGTCATTCACCCGTTAGGTTACTTAACTAACGACAGAGCGGGGGCTGGGCTAGCGCGGGTGCAAAACATAAGCGACGCTTAATAGATATCATATATAGATATTGTACATTCGTCAGACGCAATAATAAGCATTCCAGATCACAGATGAACATATTGGATTTTCTACGAATCCGCATTCCTTTTGAACCTGCAAAGAAAGACGGATTACACAGTCGCGATGAATAGCCAAAACCCCACCCTAGACCCCTACGGGTACGGCAAACTACCCGTCAAGTACCCGAAGTGAAGCGGTCTCCCTCAACGACGTGAGTATGCCACTAAACATTCAAACTACCCGGTAGTTTGTGCACCCCACCTTGGGTCTATCCTAGGAGCAGAAAACAGTAAATGAAATAATACAACGGTGGCTACAACCTCAACCCGGATGTGCCCCGCAAAAGAATATTACAACAAATTACAATTTATATTTGAATGAAAGAAACACTCGTCTCATATCCCCGGCTATCCATTCATGACAATCCAACAAGTCTACATTCACAAACCAGTAAAAACCATTACAGAAATGTGCAACCCCCTGTTAACCGACATACTAGCAGTTAGGGGAGGTTTACGAACACATTAAACAAAAAGACAGATATAACCAAGTTAGCCAAACATCTTAGAATTTCGATCAAGCAACATAAATGATTTTACTCCAAACAATTCTCTGTGCACATCAAATCTGAGCAGAAACAAATCATCCCAGAAAACACAACATCAACACAGAAGAATAACTGAGCAAATTTGGGTTGACTCGGAGTCAAGTCGGACGTGGATCCACGGCGGATCGCATGGATCGGCGGCGGTTACGCGGCGCTATGGTCGAGTCAGAGTCCCAAATTTCTTCACAATTCTTAAAATTCCGTGCTTGTAATTTTAAGGGTCCCTGAAAAAATTTTAGACCCCGTTTTAAAATCGGCAGAAACTTGATGAAAACGTCGTATTTTCGGGTTATTTTTGCGATCAAATTTCTAACGACTTTGCTAACATGTTAGTTATGGTTTAGCTAGGCTCTGATACCAGTGTAAATCGACGTTAGACATCCCACATGATGCGGGGAGGCGGAATAGGTAAAACAATCATTTTGTTTAAACTAATATCGACTAACTTTACGGATCTTTGCTAAACCCTAACTAAAAATTATATAGAAGTGATTAGTTACTATGATAGATGATTATACCTAATGATTCAAGTCCTTCTTGTCCTTGTAGTTCACCTCCTCGTCGGCCTCCTCGTTGTGATAGAAGATCCACCCGAGAGCTACTTCTCCAAGCTTTAACCTCTCACTTGAGGTAACTAGGTGACTATGAGTGCTAATCAAGATAACCTAGAGGATATAGAAGAGGATTAGGGATCTATTAGTTTTGCTAACCCTTGGGATCTCAACACATGAGAGGATTAGGGTTAGGGTTGAAGAGAGAGAGTTTGAGGAGAGAGAATATGAGAGTGAGAATGAATAAATATCATTTGGATAAATAATGAAGCATCAAAATATCTAGAAATAATATCTCAAAATATCAGCCATGCTTCATTAATTACTTTGAGGTGATCACCTCATGACTTATGATGTAATTAATGCAAATCACACATCATCTCCTCCACCTCATTAAGCTTAATTCATAAATGAATTAAAGCATGAGTCACCTTTCTTCTAGAAGCTTCTCGAGTAATTACGAGAACGCCCCTCCTATCCGTGAAAATACGGAAAAACTGAGACTGTATAAATCTAATAATCCAACACTAGAACCTGGCTTAAACTAAAGCCCGCTAGTAAAAACTGTCCGAACATCGTACGTGCATAAATACACGTATGTGTCCGAACCCTGTCGTAAAACCATACGACCTCTATATCGTTTCGCCTGAAGCAGGGAAACTCTCTGTGTGGGACTCTAAAGACTCGACACTACACTGGCAGTGGGTTTAACCACAGGCCGTAAGCGGTACTAGCTGTACGTAACGGTCCCCAGGTAAATGTCGATAAGAAGGCCGATGAGGAAACCCATCCGAACTCCTACTGAGCCTGATGTGACAATCTCCGTACAGTCCGGTCTGTTCGTCTAAGACTATCGCATATCAGGCCTAGGGGGCGGCAAGCGTCAGTCCCCTAAAAGCTGTATAAGTCGTGTCGGAGTGAAGCCCATTACACCTTGAGAAGCTACTGGAAAACTTACCAGTAAATCTCGTTTGCCCTGGCCAGAGACTTTGCGTAATGTCTTTCCAAACACAGCGCGATATCAACTCCCAATACCGGGAGAGACGAATCCTATCTAACCGCCACTGCCTCCAAGTGCTTCGGGACTGCACCCAACTGCTACCTGTTTGCATAACTCCTTTGAGCCGTGGTAGTGTAGCAATCTAAGAACAATGGGAACACACTCAAGACGAAGCAGCAGTGTCAAGTCTGCGGACTATGTTGTACTCATGTCACCTGGGAATTGTTAACTGACGACGGGTATAATACCAACCAACAGTTCCCTGCGAGTCCTGTCTGGTGTACCCGTAACCCAACGAGCACCTATATACTATCTCCAGTACAACGTACTAATGGCTGTGGGACAGACCATTTCCCCTGCTGGGATGAGAAGCGTACACACTAGTCTACTCCGGAGTATCGATGCCCTGTCTCGATAATCCTACGACTAGGGACCTGAAAAAAGATGTGCTTGTAGACTACCCAGCCTCCACTAGTGTGACTGCCACAACGCTGGTAGTCAAACAAGATCCTAAGGGCTCTATCAATATGTATTCGCGATATGCTAACATATACACATATTAAGATAAACCTAAACCAAGTAGCATACTACTATGTTGATCGAGACTGTTAATATAACTGTGAATATCCCAAGCTTCCATTAAGTAATATACAAACTAGTATGATACAATAATGGCCCCTAGGGCATATACACTAACAATGGGGAACGGTTCATCTCCCCTATTCTCTAGATGGATCCAACGGTCACAAAGGTGACAGCGTTGCACTCACATGCAGACACGTGAGAACAACGCTGTGGGGGCATTTGTTCCCTGATAAAATATCAGGAAATACCCTAATGGGGTATCACGTGCTCACACGTGACCAAGGGTCATGTGTTGACACGTGATAGGTTCCTGTGATCTCTGCTTTATAGAATTAAATTCTAGTCAAACAAAAAATAACAAAACAGCCAGGAAATACCCCAACGGGGTATCACGTGCTCACACGTGACCAAAGGTCACGTGTTGACACGTGATAGGTTCCTGTGATCTCTGCTTTATAGAATTAAATTCTAGTCAAACAAAAAATAACAAAACAGCCAGGAAATACCCCAACGGGGTATCACGTGCTCACACGTAACCAAGGGTCACGTGTTGACACGTGATAGGTTCCTGTGATCTCTGCTTTATAGAATTAAATTCTAGTCAAACAAAAATATAATAAGACACTAAGGAAAAACCCCAATGGGGCATCACGTGCTCACACGTGACCAAGGGTCACGTGCTGACACGTGATGATTCCTTAGCTCTGTTAAAAGGTGTTGGATATATATGCCCTAGAGGCCTACATTGTATAGGATGCTTGGGATATGTATGTACATGACAGTCTTGCTTGATATGATAGTACGCTATTTGGTTTGACTTTGTCTTAACGTATAATATATTTTACTTGGTATTTATATATGTTGATAAAGCCCATAGGGTGTTTGTCTGACTACCGGCGTTGTGATGGCAGTCATACTAGTGGGAGCTGGATAGTCAATAGGCACACCCTTAGAAGTCCCTGGTCGCAGGAGTATCGAGATTGGGCATCGATACTCCGGAGTAGACTAGTGTATACATATCTAGACCCTGACGAGGGGCGATGGATTGGTCCCGCAACCATTGGTGGAGTTCACCTAAGATTGTATACAGATGCTCACTGGGTGTGAGTACACCGGACAGGACTCGCCGAGAACTGACTGGATGGTATTATACCTAACGTCAGATAGCAGTTCTCAGGTGACATGTGTGCAGGTAGTCCGTTGACTTAAGGTCATCATTTGTCTCGTGTGAGTTCCCACTGTGCTTTGATTGTTACCTTACCACGGCTCAAAGGAGTCGTGCAAACAGGTTTCAGTTGGGCACAGTCCCGAGCCACGTGGAGGCAGTGAGCGACTGTTAGGGATTCGTCTCTCCCGGTATAGGGAGTTGATATCGCACAGTGGTCGTTTGGTCATTACCATAAGTCCCTGGCCAGGGCTGATTAAGAATCACTGATAGGTTGATCAGTAGATTCTCGAATGGTGATGAAGCCATACCGACACGACTTGTATGGTTATTAGGGGTCTGACGTCCACCACCTCCCTAGACCGTACATGCGATACTCTTAGACGAACAGACCGGACTGCGCGGATATTGTCACAGACAGGCTCAGTAGGATTTCAGATGGGTTACCTCATCAGCTTTCTTATCGACAACTACCTGGGGACCGTTACGTATAGCTAGTGCCGCTTGCGGTCTGTGGTTAAACCCACTGCCAGCGTAGTAGTCGAGTCTTTAGAGTCCTACACAGAGATTTCCCAAACCCAGGCGAAAAGATATAGAGGTCGTATGGTTTTACGACAAAGGTTCGGACGCATACGTGTTTTATCGCACGTGCGACATTCGGACAGTTTTTACTAGCCGGCTTTGGTTTAAGCCAGATTCTAGTATCAGGTTATTGGATTTATACAGTCTAAAGTTTTTCCGTGTTTTCACGGATGAGAGGGGCGTTCTCATAATTTTCCGAGAAGCTTCTAGAAGGATGTGACATAAAGAGAGAGGTGGCATTTTCATTTAATGAATAAGTGACTCATTGTGAATGATTCATCACATCATTAATGCATTATTAAATGCTTAATGACTCATGTAATGAATCACCCACTTGCATTAATGAAACATGATGAATATTCACTTATTATTCATTTATCTTTTATTTCATTATGTTTCATATATATCAAGTGAGAAACATTTATTCATATAATAATTCATTATCATCTTCTCACTATCTCTCTTCAAGCTCTCTCTCCTTCACCAAAGCCTAATCCTACCCCTCATGAGTTGAGAACAAGGATTAGGAAAGACTAATTACTCCATAACCTATCTCTACATCATCTTAGCAACTCTATTTAGCAACTAGAGAAACTAAGTAACCTCAAGTTTAGAGGTTATAGCTTGGATTAGGGTTCTCGGGTGGATCATCTATCACGGGAGAAAGCCGAAGAGGACGTGGAGATCCAAAGAGGCCGTAGACAACATCAAGACGAAGGACTAGAACCGTTTGGTATAATTCCTTCGCATAGTAGATTAAAACTCTAAAGCTTTTGATTAAAACTTGTATAGCAAACGATTCGTACGGTTAATCGATGTTTGATCATAGAACTTGATTGTTATTCATATTTCCGCCTCCCCACAAATATTGGGGTGTTGAACATCGACTTACAGTGGTATCAGAGCCTAGCTAAACAAGTTTTAACTTAATCGCAAATTTGTACGAATTTCGAACGGAAAAACGAAGCCGGAAAACCCTAAAAATAACAAGTTTCTGTCGAATTTAAAATGAAGTCCAAAAATTTTTCAGGCATGTTCAGAAAGCTAGTTATGACACCAGAAGAACACCCAAGAAATTTGGGGCCATGACTCGGCCAATCGACCGCGCTTCCGCGGCGGATCCCACCGATCCGCCGTGCTTGCGCGGCCGAGTCGCCGAGTCATGATCCCAATTTTCTTTGGTGGGTTCTCTGGTAAATTTGGGATTTTCTGGAATATTTAATTGTTGCTCAGGTTTCAGTTTAACAGAGCAGATTTTGGAGCAACATTAAAGGTGTTTAATCGATCGAAATTGTACAGTATTTGCATATTGGATTATATCTGTGATTGTATAATGTGTTCGTAAACCTCCCCTAACTGCTAGTATGTCGGTTGGCAGGGGGTTGCACATTTCTGTAATGGTTTTATCTGTTTGTGCATATAAACTGTATTGGACTGTTGTGGTGATTAGCCGGGGTTTTGTGATGGGTTATTGTTTTAATTCATTTGATGTAATTGTAACAAGTTGTAATATTATTTTGCGGGGCACATCCAGGTTGCGGTTGTAGCCACCGTTGTATTATTTCTTTTTACTGTTTTTGCTCCTAGGACAGACCCAAGATGGGGTGCACAAACTGCCGGGCGGGTAGTTTGCCGCACCCGTAGGGGTCGAGGGTGGGGTAATGGCTATTCATCACAACTGTGTAATCTGTCTTTTCTTGCAGGCTCAAAAGAAATACAGATTGCTTGCAAATCCAATATTGTTTATCTGTGTTCTGGAATGTATATCATTGCGTCAGACGAATGTAAAATATCTATATATATGATAGCTATTTAGACGTCGCTTATGTTTTTCACCCGCGCTAGCCCAGCCCCCGCTCTGTCGTTAGTTAAGTAACCTAACGGGTGATGACGGGACCCAGTGGCGAATGCGGATGGCATAAGAGGACGTCATATTTTCGTTGTTATCTGTAATGATAGGTTAAAGATGGGACGCATTATCATTAATGCAAAGAAAATAAAACCTAAACTGAATCGTTGGAACAATTTCTAAAAACCACTCGGTTTTCTTGAAAAAGCAAATTTTAAATGCGGAGCTTAAACCACTTCTTTTAATAAAAGCTATCTTAGTTCCTTCGATCAAATCAAGTTCATTACGTTAACGGTTTTTTGCCAAAAACCAGCCGTAACCCTCCGTCGTTTCAGATAGACAGCACATCGTATTCATGCTATGCTTGTTGGCCTACGTCAAGGCATAGTGTATGGTAGCAGTGTGTGTGCCTATTTGTTGCATAGATAGATGCATTAGTTTAATACAGACGTACACCTTGTTGGCCTACGTCAAGGGCTTATACGATGTATTTAAATTGATCAGGACAACGACGGGTAGAACTTGACTTGCGTCTTATGACTTGTTGGCCTACGTCAAGGTCTATAAGAGCTTGGGGTAAAAATCACATCGGGAGTTTCAAACATAAAGGAAACTTGCAGATTTAGCTTACCTTCTGGAGTGTGGTGACTAGAGTGGCTTCCATCTAGGGCATCATGCAATGATAGTTGGATCCCGATCCCACTGATGAGTAGGATTACTCTCAGGAATTTCTCTCACTTAACGATCAATGCTATAAACCAAGTAGGTGCCTAGAAAGGTGTTAGAGGGGCTACGCCTCCAGGGAAAAGAGGTTCTTTAATTAAGGAACTTCGCGAAAGCGTTGGAAAACCTCCCTCGAAGTACCAACACCAGCCTGGCTGAAAGGTTAAGCAAGTATTGTGACGTGTGATTAAATCCTGACTAGTTCTTTTTTTAGGTTTTGAAGAAGGATTTGAGGAAACAGTGGGAGCCATCCTGTTTAGATAAATTAATAAACCAATCTAAACTTGCAAGAGCATATGCTGAGTGTTTTCTTTTCTCTCTCTCTGGCAGCTACCATGACTGGACTAAAACTATTACTCGAAAAGAATATACTAACCGGGCAGAACTATAAAGACTGGCTAAGAAACGTCAATATTGCGCTGACTTATGACAAAGTTGCATATGTTACCACCGCTGTTCCTCCCCTTATCCCAGGACCAGATTCCTCAGTTGCGGACAAGGAAGTTCGTAAAACCTGGGATCTAGATTGTGAGCGAGCTAAGTGTATCGTGCTGGCGTCCATGAATAATGAACTCCAGAAACAGCACAAGAGTATGGATATTGCATCCATATTCCTCCATTGCAAGGAATTGTATGGTGAACACTCCCGTATCGCGAGGTACGAAACCTCAAGGAAACTCTTCCAGATGAGGTTAGCTCCAGGATCGCCTGTTGGAGAGCACGTCCTCAAAATGATCACCCTCATTGAGGAACTCGCAAACCTGGGATGCGTGCTAGAGAATGATTTGTATATCGACTTGATTTTGCAGTCCCTTCCCCACACCTTCTCTCAGTTCGTGCTGAACTTCAACATGCACGAAATGGAAGCGGATCTTCCAAAGCTCCTCAACATGTTGAGGGTAGCAGAGACCTCCTTGAAAAAGGAGAAGACCCCCGTTCTGTATGTTGGCCAATCATCTTCTTCCAAAACTAAAGCGAAAGCTAAAGGGAAGAAGAAGATGAAAGCCACCAAACCGAAGGGTGGGGTCAAGAAGGTGCAGGGAACGAACAAGGCAGGAAGGGTGAAGGCAGAAAAGAACGAATGTTTCTATTGTCACAAGCAGGGGCACTGGAAGAAGGATTGTCAGGCCTTCAAAGCCAAGGACATGAAGCAAGTTGTTGCTTCTACTTCAGGTGTGTTCGTAATCGAAAATTGTCTTTCAGTTAACTCTACTTCATGGGTACTTGATACCGGTTCTGGTTCTCACATCTGTAATTCTTTGCAGGATCTGAGAAATAGTAGAGTACTGGGGGAAGGTGATATGACTCTCCGGATGGGCAATGGAATGCATGCAGATGCAGTTGCAATAGGGGAATATCACCTAGGGTTGAATAGTGGAAACATTTTGGTATTGTATAATTGTTTTTGTATTCCCAGTATGTTGTGTAATATTATATCAGTATCTTTATTGTCTAATAAAGGATATAATTTTGTGCTTGAAAGAAATGTTATGAACATTCTCCTAAATCAAGAACTGATTGGGTTTGGCACACTGGAAAACGGCATATACATACTTAATCAACCACAAATTTTCAATATTCAAAACACGCGTAAAAGAAAGGCTCCAGATTCAAATCAAGCTTTTCTATGGCATTGTAGACTTGGTCATATAAATGAAACAAGGTTGACTAAGTTGCATAAAGATGGATATCTAGATTCGTTTGAATATTCATCATATGCAACTTGTCAATCATGTATCAAAGGAAAAATGACCAAATCTCCGTTCACCGGACACGGAGAAAGAGCCACCGAACTCTTGGGACTAGTACACAGTGATGTATGTGGTCCGATGTCTATACATGCACGAAGTGGTCACTCCTACTTCATCACTTTTACTGATGACTTCTCTAGGTATGGACATGTGTTCTTAATAAAGCATAAATCCGAGGCTTTTGAGAAGTTTAAGGAGTATAAAAATGAAGTAGAGAAACAAACTGGTAAAAGCATCAAGACACTTCGATCTGATCGAGGTGGAGAATACTTAAGTACCAGTTTCCTTGAATACTTGAAAGCAAATGGAATACTCTCTCAGCTTACTCCTCCTTATACACCTCAGCATAATGGTGTATCAGAAAGAAAGAATCGCACGCTATTAGATATGGTGCGATCAATGATGAGTAGTGCTGAGTTGCCACTTTCCTTCTGGGGATTTGCTCTAGAATCAGCCGAATATCTATTAAATAGAGTTCCAACTAAGTCTGTACCTACCACTCCATATGAAATGTGGTGTGGGAAGAGACCATATCTCAAGTATATCAAGATATGGGGGTGTCTGGTATATGTCAAAAAGCATAATCCGGACAAGCTCGAGGCACGATCGGTTTTGTGCAAGTTTATAGGATACCCCAAGCATTCAAGGGGGTACATGGTCTACCACACTGAAGAACAAAAGGTGTTTGTCGCTCGTCACATTATCTTCTTAGAAAGCGAATTTCTTGCAAAAGAAATTAGTGGGAGCGCGGTAGAACTGGAAGAAATTCCAGAACCTCAAACTGCAACCGAGGACTTAGAAGAATCTCAGATTTCAATAGAACATGACGTACCAACGCCACTCCGCAGATCTAGTAGGCTTTCTCATCCTCCTGAAAGATACTATGGTTTCCTTCTTGATGGGGATCGAGAGGATTGCATCATCGATGATGATGAGCCTACTAGTTTTCAGCAGGCTATCACAAGTAGCGACTCAGTAAAGTGGCTGGATGCCATGAGATCCGAAATGTAATCCATGTATACCAATAAAGTATGGACTTTAGAAGTTGCTCCTCCTGGGGTAAAACCAGTTGGGTGCAAATGGATCTTCAAAAAGAAGATTGGTACATTTGGACAAGTGGAAACGTACAAAGCTAGACTAGTAGCAAAAGGTTTTCGTCAAAGACCAGGATTGGACTACGATGAAACTTTTTCGCCAGTAGCTATGATTAAATCCATTCGGATCATGCTTGCCATTGCTGCCTTCCATGACTATGAAATCTGGCAAATGGATGTAAAAACAGCTTTTCTAAATGGACATCTAGAAGAGAGTGTTTACATGGATCAACCAGAAGGTTTCTTAGACAGTGGGAGCAGCGGAAGAGTGTGCAAATTGCTTAAATCCATTTATGGGTTAAAGCAAGCATCGCGGAGTTGGAACATCTGTTTTGATGAAACAGTCAAGGAATTTGACTTTATCAAAAATATAGATGAACCATGTGTTTATAGGAAGATTGTAGAAGGAGCAGTAGTCTTCCTCGTTTTATACGTCGGCGACATACTGCTAATAGGGAATGATATCCCTATACTGCAATCAGTAAAGCTCTTCTTGTCACAGAAATTCTCTATGAAAGACTTGGGAGATGCATCATACATTCTGGGAATTAAGATCTATCGAGATAGATCTAATAGGATATTGGGACTTTCACAGTCCAGGTATATAGACACTATACTAAAGAGATTTAGTATGGAAGATTCCAAGCGCGGCAATATACCCGCTTGTCACGGAATCACCCTCTCAAAAGAAATGTCTCCAAAGACTGATGAAGAGAGGGCTCGCATGGGCATTATACCCTACGCTTCGGCGGTAGGATCAATAATGTATGCGATGTTGTGTACCAGACCAGATGTAGCTTACGCACTTAGTGTGGTAAGCAGGTATCAATCGGACCCAGGTGAAAAACATTGGATAGCGGTGAAGAACATTCTCAAGTATCTGAGAAGGACTAAGGAGATGTTCTTGATTTACGGCAATAAGGACCTCCAGGTAGAGGCTTTTACCGACTCCGGCTTCCAAAGTGACAAAGATGATTCTAAATCTATTTCGGGTTTTGTGTTTACCCTCAATAGAGGGGCGGTAAGTTGGAAGAGTTCCAAACAAGATACCGTCGCAGACTCAACTATGGAGGCTGAGTATATAGCTGCTAGTGAAGCCGCAAAAGAGGCTGTCTGGATAAGGAAGTTCATTTCTGAACTTCAGGTGGTTCCGTCCATTGCCAATCCAATACCTTTGTATTGCGATAACAATGGCGCTGTAGCTTTAGCGAAGGAACCAAGGTCCCATCAGAAATCCAGGCATATCTTAAGGCGGTTTCACCTGATCAGGGAGATCGTGGATCGTCGGGAGATCGAGATACGGAGAGTAGATACAAAAGACAACACGGCAGATCCATTCACCAAGGCCATTCCTCAAGTACAGTTCGAGAGGCTTTTTGAGATGTTGGGCATGCGGTACGCAAGCAACTAGATCTGGTAGAGACAGTGGGTACTCATTGCGCCAATTATAGGCCTTAGTGCAAGTGGGAGATTGTTGGATATATATGCCCTAGAGGCCTACATTGTATAGGATGCTTGGGATATGTATGTACATGACAGTCTTGCTTGATATGATAGTACGCTATTTGGTTTGACTTTGTCTTAACGTATAATATATTTTACTTGGTATTTATATATGTTGATAAAGCCCATAGGGTGTTTGTCTGACTACCGGCGTTGTGATGGCAGTCATACTAGTGGGTGCTGGATAGTCAATAGGCACACCCTTAGAAGTCCCTGGTCGCAGGAGTATCGAGATTGGGCATCGATACTCCGGAGTAGACTAGTGTATACATATCTAGACCCTGACGAGGGGCGATGAATTGGTCCCGCAACCATTGGTGGAGTTCACCTAAGATTGTATACAGATGCTCACTGGGTGTGAGTACACCGGACAGGACTCGCCGAGAACTGACTGGATGGTATTATACCTAACGTCAGATAACAGTTCTCAGGTGACATGTGTGCAGGTAGTCCGTTGACTTAAGGTCATCATTTGTCTCGTGTGAGTTCCCACTGTGCTTTGATTGTTACCCTACCACGGCTCAAAGGAGTCGTGCAAACAGGTTTCAGTTGGGCACAGTCCCGAGCCACGTGGAGGCAGTGAGCGACTGTTAGGGATTCGTCTCTCCCGGTATAGGGAGTTGATATCGCACAGTGGTCGTTTGGTCATTACCATAAGTCCCTGGCCAGGGCTGATTAAGAATCACTGATAGGTTGATCAGTAGATTCTCGAATGGTGATGAAGCCATACCGACACGACTTGTATGGTTATTAGGGGTCTGACGTCCACCACCTCCCTAGACCGTACATGCGATACTCTTAGACGAACAGACCGGACTGCGCGGATATTGTCACAGACAGGCTCAGTAGGATTTCAGATGGGTTACCTCATCAGCTTTCTTATCGACAACTACCTGGGGACCGTTACGTATAGCTAGTGCCGCTTGCGGTCTGTGGTTAAACCCACTGCCAGCGTAGTAGTCGAGTCTTTAGAGTCCCACACAGAGATTTCCCAAACCCAGGCGAAAAGATATAGAGGTCGTATGGTTTTACGACAAAGGTTCGGACGCATACGTGTTTTATCGCACGTGCGACATTCGGACAGTTTTTACTAGCCGGCTTTGGTTTAAGCCAGATTCTAGTATCAGGTTATTGGATTTATACAGTCTAAAGTTTTTCCGTGTTTTCACGGATGAGAGGGGCGTTCTCGTAATTTTCCGAGAAGCTTCTAGAAGGATGTGACATAAAGAGAGAGGTGGCATTTTCATTTAATGAATAAGTGACTCATTGTGAATGATTCATCACATCATTAATGCATTATTAAATGCTTAATGACTCATGTAATGAATCACCCACTTGCATTAATGAAACATGATGAATATTCACTTATTATTCATTTATCTTTTATTTCATTATGTTTCATATATATCAAGTGAGAAACATTTATTCATATAATAATTCATTATCATCTTCTCACTCTCTCTCTTCAAGCTCTCTCTCCTTCACCAAAGCCTAATCCTACCCCTCATGAGTTGAGAACAAGGATTAGGAAAGACTAATTACTCCATAACCTATCTCTACATCATCTTAGCAACTCTATTTAGCAACTAGAGAAACTAAGTAACCTCAAGTTTAGAGGTTATAGCTTGGATTAGGGTTCTCGGGTGGATCATCTATCACGGGAGAAAACCGAAGAGGACGTGGAGATCCAAAGAGGCCGTAGACAACATCAAGACGAAGGACTAGAACCGTTTGGTATAATTCCTTCGCATAGTAGATTAAAACTCTAAAGCTTTTGATTAAAACTTGTATAGCAAACGATTCGTACGGTTAATCGATGTTTGATCATAGAACTTGATTGTTATTCATATTTCCGCCTCCCCACAAATATTGGGGTGTTGAACATCGACTTACAAAAGGCAGAATTAAAATTCTGAATAAAATGTTTAATCAAGGGGGGGTCATGTGCCAACACGTGACAAGTTCCTAAACTCTTTAATCGATAGAATTAAATTCTATTTCAATGATCAAACATTGGGATCACGTGCCAACACGTGATGGGCTTTTAATCCTTCTGAACTAATAGAATTAAATTCTAATTAAGTGGGAATCCGGAACCTTAACTGGAAAAAGATCTCTCTAAATCTTTCCAAACAAGAAGATGGTGCTCTTTGAAATAGAGCACCGTTGGATTAAAAATCCAATGGTGATTAAAAATCACCAATTTATGGAAAGATTTTATACAAGGAAAGATTTCCCTAAAATTCACCAAGAATAACAGACAGAATATCTTTTGGATTAAAAATCCAATGGTGAATAAAATTCACTGAGTGATCTAAAAGATCATGTTGCTTACAAAAACAACCAAAATCTTTCAATGAAAGATTCACTAAACAAATTGATTCTTTTCTTTCTCCTATAAATAGGAGCCAATAGCAGAAGAGAAGGGATCTTGGAATTTTGATTTTCTGGAGAAAAAACAACAGCAGAGAGAAAAGAGAGGAGAATTTAATTCTCAAGAAAAGAAACCCTAGGTGAGAAAAGGGAAACAGATCTAAGCTCCATAAAAAAAAGAGAATTTAATTCTCAATCTAAGAGTTTAACTCTTCTGCAAAAGAATTTAGTTCTTCCTCTGGTTGAAGATCTGCAGAAGAAAATCTCCCCATAAGTTGAGAATTTAATTCTCATCGGGGAGATTCTTTCATGCAGATCCAAAACTTAGAAGGAGAAATGAGTTTAGATAATTTAATTCTCCCAAATTCATAGGAATTTAATTCCTCCAAATAAAACTAGGGTTTAACCCTATATGAGAATTTAATTCTCTCAATTTTACAGGAATTTAATTCCTCTCAAATAAAACTAGGGTTTAACCCTATATGAGAATTTAATTCTCCCAAATTCATAGGAATTTAATTCCTCCAAGACAGAACTAGGGTTTAACCCTATATGAGAATTTAATTCTTCCACATACATAGAAATTTAATTCCTCTAAAACATAATTAGGATTTAACTTTACAGAGAATTTAATTCTTAAAACAAAGAAACTTGAAAGCTCTCCATGCACGTAAAGAACTTGATCACGTGGTAACACGTGACCCCCATTCTCAATGAGCACAAAAGAAAAAACAGAACTTGGTCATGTGGTGACACGTGACCCCTATCCTCAATGATCAGAAAAGAAAGAATAAAACTAGGTCACGTGCCCCCACGTGACCCCTAAACAGATCCCCCAAAATGAGAAGGAAAAAAGCTTGGAGGCAATGCCTAACGTGCTCCCACGTGACTTCCAAAACAAAGGGAACAAAAGCAAAGGCAGTACTGGCTTTGGGCGCTCTCACGTGTCTTCATGTGACCCCTAATAAACACTTTAATAATCAACGCACGGGTACCCATCACGTGCCCACACGTGATGGCCTGAAGACCAAAAGTGTTTAACACTTATCTGAATATTCTGATAACAAAATAAAGGAGGTCTGGCCCCACCTTTGGGTGCCCTCATGTGCCCCCACGTGACCCCTTCCTTTCTAGTGTTTAACTCTATATTGAGCATTTTGTCTCCAGTGTTTAACACTGTTTTAAATATATCACATGAGGACACGTGACCACCAGATGTCCTCTAGTGTTTCACACTATTTTAAAGCCAGCTTAGCCCAAATTGGCTAAGTTTTCCAGAGGCAAAATCTCCCCTTCAAATGGACTTTAAAATCCAGCGCTACAATGTTTAATGCTCAACCAAAGACAAAAATGTTATCAGAGCCCTCAAACTCTTGTTTAGCATTGCTAAATAATGAGGGGCTGAACCCAGACAAATGTTTAATAGTCCAACAAAAGTCCAACATTTCAGACTTAATTGGACTTAGCCCAAATTGGCCATAAGCCCTCAATTTAGATTTAACTGAGCCAATGTGCTCACAATCTAATTAATTGATCTTAGTACCAAATTGGACTATAGATCTCCAAATCAACTTTGGTTCAAGGGTACATCTCCAAACTCCTTTGATATTTGTCGTTGTAATCTTTCAACGTCTTCAGAGAGGTGACGGGTCCCGACAACCACACATTTCACAAACTATGACGTCTTTAAACTGGACTATGGGGTCCTTAAACTCATACACTATGACGTCCTTAACCTCGGACTGTGGGGTCCCTTTAAACCCACGGACTATGATGTCCTTAACCTTGAACCAAGATGTCCTTAAACTAATATTGGACCACCATGTCCTTAAACTGGTAATGGACCGCAAAGTCCCTAAACTAAACAACAGAGCCCGAATGCTCTCTTGTCGGATCTAAATGATCCCGTTAAGTTGATCTTAGCCTAAAAATTAGACTAACGTATCCTTAACAAACGTTTAAGTTGATCTTAGTATCAAATGAGACTAACGTATCTTTAAACCCAAACCAAAACCCAAATCTAAGAAAATATGGATTTGGACTAATCCACGCCCTACGGGCAACGACATAAATTAGTCTCCATATACAATCCACGGGCAACCAAAAATAAAACAAACACTCACGACATGAAGTGACCATCTGGAGAAGGAGAAAGTTGTTTCCGCGATGCGGTAGCGTAATTAACTGCAGGGGCTTGCGCCTGCAGGGAAGAGCGTCCCCACAATAAAAAAAACCTGATGAAGTCTGCTACATCGGCCGCATCCGTTTAAACTTTCGATATACGGTGCCATAAATCAACTTGGCATCTTCGGAGAAGTGGACGGATAGCACCAATTAGCATCTGCCCCGAAATTCAGGAGAGACGTTTATCGCGTCCCCGTGTTTCGGCGGGGAACAGGATCCTTACGACTCGTAGGGAGAAAATGCTTTTATGGGACCCTTACGGCCCATAAAATTGAAAAGCCTTAGGTGATAGGGATCTAAACCTGTCTCCTAAGCCATCGCTTCCCAATAGGCAATGGCGAATGATGAGTCGCTCCAGGTACCATATTCCAGTGCAGTGATGCAGACGCCTGCCATAATCCAAATCCACAAATGGCGAATGATGAGTCGCTCCTGGTACCATATTCCAGTACAGCGATGCAGACGCCAACCAAATTCCAACCCCATACCCCAAGTGGCGAATGATGAGTCGCTCCTGCTACCATATTCCAGTGCAGCGATGCAGACGCCAATCAAATTCCAAATCCCATACCCCAACGGCGAATGATGAGTCGCTCCTGGTACCATATTCTAGTGCAGCGATGCAGACGCCAACAAAGTCCTGAAATTTTTCCGGCCCTACGGTCTAGATCATACATCCTGCAAAACCGTATACAATCTACGGGCTTAAAACGATCCCAATCTCTCGCAATTCCTATCGGCGAGACCACATTCAAAATCCCACCGGAGATTAAAAAAAAAGAAGTATGTCCACAAGCAAAATGGGCACGGATGAAAACCCGAAAGGGCTCCGTGTGTAAAAACAGCAGGACTGCCGACGAGTTTGTGAAAACCCGAAAGGGCGCAAACTCGTGAAAAAGAGATGAAATGCACTCGCAAAGTCCTCTCGACTTTGTGAGGAGAAAATTCCCGCGTGAGATCCTTACAACTCACAAAGGAGCAACACACTTGGGAGTCCTCACGACTCCTAAGAAGAAAATACACCTACGATATTCTTACCGCCCATAGGGAGAAAATGCTTTGTGAGACCCTTACGGCTCACAAAATTGAAAAGTCTTTGGTGATGGGGACCTAAAACCTGTCTCCTAAGCCATCGCTTCCTAATAAGCAAAGGCAAATGGTGATTCGTTCTTGGTACCATATTCCAGTGCAGCAATGCAGATGCCGACCAAAACCAAATCCCCAAATCCTCTCATGGCAAATGATGATTCGCTTATGGTACCATATTCCAATATAGCGATGCTGATGTCAACCCAAATCAAATCAAACAAATATCCTCTGCGGCGGAATCATGCTCCGTTCTAGAATTTACCCCGTGTCGAAATCATGCTTCGCCTCGGGATATTTACCTTCCCTGCCGGAATTATGCTCCGCCTCGGAATCAAATCAACCAACCAGCTCTGCATCAGAGTCATACTTCGTCTCAGAGTGTACCCCGCATCGAAATCAAGCTTCGCCTCGGTGTATCTGCCTTCTCTGTCGGAATTATACTTCGGCTCGGAATCAACCAACAACCTCCTCGTCGGAATTATGCTCCGCCTCGGAATCAAGTCAACCAGCAATCTCTGTGTCGGAATCAAGCTTCGTCTCAGAGTGTACCCCGCGTCAAAATCAAGCTTCGCCTCGGTGTATCTGCCTTCCCTGTCGGAATTATGCTTCGCCTCGGAATCAAGTCGACCAACAAGCTCTGCGTCGGAATCATGCTTCGTATCAGAGTGTACCCCGCGTCGAAATCAAGCTTCGCCTCGGTGTATCTGCCTTCCCTGTCGGAATTATGCTTCGTCTCGGAATCAAGTCAGCCAAAAAGCTATGCGCCAGAATTATGCTTCGTCTCAGAATGTACCCCGTGTTGAAATCATGCTTTTCCTCGGAGTATCTGCCTTCCCTGTCGGAATTATGCTTCACCTGGGAATCAACCTCTGCATTGAAATTATGCTTCGGTCAGAATATCTGTTGCCCATCGGAATTACGCTCCGACCCTTTTGGAATCATGCTCTGCTTATCGGAATTATGCTCCGACCCTTTGGAATCATGCTCCGCTCAACGGAATTATGCTCCGATCCCTGGAACCATGCTCCGCTCTTCGGAATGATGCTCCGATCCTCGGAATTATGCTCCGATCCCCGAAATTATGCTCATCAGAATCATGCTCCGATCCCTGGAATCATGCCTCTACTCCTCGGATTATGCTCCGATCCTCAGAATTATGCTCTGATCCTCAGAATTATACTCCAACCCTGGAATTATGCTCCGCAAATCGGAATTATGCTCCGACTCTTCAGAATGATACTTCGACCCTGGAATTATTCTCCGCAAATCGAAATGATGCTTCGATCCTCGGGAATCATGCTCCCCGAGGAATCATGATGTTGGATATAGTGCCCTCAGAGTCAATTATTGGATCGCAGGTACGTGATTGCAATGATTGCGGAGGATCTATACCGATAGGATAGTCTTACTCGAGATGATAGTATGCTATCTGGTTTGCCTTTATCAGTCGTGTACCGGTCCAGGTGATTGATCATTGTTACACTTTGATAGAGCCCTTAGGATCTTGCTTTACTACCAACAGTATGATGGCGATCATATACGTGAGATTGGGTGGTTTATAAGCATATCCTTAATTGTGGTCCCTAGTCGTGGGAGTTTCGAGACAGGGCATCGATACTCCGGAGTAGACTAGTGTATACAGTCGAGACCCCGACGAGGGGCGGTGGCCGATCTCACAAGCCACTGGTGTCAATTGGATCACCTAAGATGTATACATGTGCTTATTGGGTTATGAGTACACCGGACAGGACTCGCCGGGAACCTGCTAGTTGGTATTATACAAATCGTCAGATAGCAGTTCCCTGGTGACATGTGTACAAGTTAGTTCATCGACCTGAGGTCGTCATTTTTCTCGTGTGAGTTCCCACTGTGCTTTGATTTCTACCCTACCACGGCTCAAAGGAGTCGTGCAAACAGGTAGTTTTTGGGTACAGTCCCGAGCCACATGGAGGCACGTGAGCGGATCGGCAGGGGATTCGTCTCTCCCGGTATTGGGGATGAGATCGCGCTGTGTCTAGGAGAGCCATTACACAAAGCCCACGGCCGTGGCAGGAGATTTACTGGTAGGTACTCCAGTAGTATCTCAGGGTGTTTTTAGGCTACACTCCGACACGACTTATACTGCTATTGGGGGTCTGACGTTACTAGCCCCCTAGGCAGATATGCGATACTCATAGACGAACGGACCGGACTGTATATACATTGTCACTGTTAGGCTCGGTAGGGTTTCCGGATGAGTTCGCTCATCGGCCTCCCTTGAGGTCAGTACATGGGCAGCCGTTACGCACAGCTAGTGCCGCTGACGGCTTGTGGTTAAACCCACTGCCAGGGTACTGACGAGTCATTAGAGTCCCCCACAGATAGTTTCCCAAGTTCGGGCGAAACGTTGTAGAGGCCGTATGGTTTTATGGCAGGGTTCGGAAAATGCACGTGCGTTTTCGCACGTGTCATTTTTCGGGCAGATAATACTGGTGGGCTTTGATTTAAGCCGGATCCGAGTATTATACTGTGTAGATATAATATCTTTGTCTCAGTTGCATTTGTATTCGGTCGTAATACAAATGCGGGTATGTTTATACTGTTACGGGGTTATCCTGAAATTCGTTTCGGGATCGCTTTTGGAAGTTGCCAGTTTCCAATTTTCTATCGCCCGTCTTTTAACATTTGGTTAAAGACGGATTTATCTTTTCTTGAGATGAGTGTGGATGCTTCTAGAAGGTTCTCGAAGTGGTGAGGTGTTTTGTGACTCATGGTTGCATTTAATGATTCAATTAATGCATGATGACTTGGTTAGTGATTCATCATTTTCATTAATTGTGTTCATACTAGGTGTTCTTTGACTCATGCTTTTTACTTAGTGCTTATTGTCACCACTTTGCTCCTACCCTCACCCCCCAACCTCCTTATAGTGGCCGGCCCCTCCCCTCTCACTCATTCACTTGATGATTATGGTTGTTGGAAAAAAGATAAAGTTTTGGATGTATGGAAATTAACATATTCATATCTCATTTTCATATCGATCCGAAAGGCAACTTCATTAACCGTTCGTCTATAGCTTTGGACGTAACGAGACAAAGTATTCTACTCATTCTTTACATCATTCTTGGTCGTCTCTTTTAGCAAACTTGACGACCGAGTTGCCTCGAGTCAGAGGCAGGAACCCGTTTAAAGAATCATTGACGTGGTGCCACCTGGACGAGCAGATCGGAGATCGACGAGATCGGAGCAGCCGCAACGGAGCGTGGGATGATGGTTAAAGAATGAAGGACTCGGATCGTTCGGTATAACTTTTCTACCCTCTTTATAGTTTGTTAGTTTAGCAATAATGGCAGATCCGGGTTACAGTATACGATAGCGCCAGTTAAAAGTTTTTGTTCCGCATTTGGCGTCTGTTTGACGGCCGGGGCGCTACCGTAGACTTACAGATCCGATCCCCGAAATTATGCTCATCGGAATCATGCTCCGATCCCTGGAATCATGTCTCTACTCCTCGGAATTATACTCCGATCCTCGGAATTATGCTCTGATCCTCAGAATTATACTCCGACCCTGGAATTATGCTCCGCAAATCGGAATTATGCTCCGACTCTTCAGAATGATACTTTGACCCCGGAATTATTCTCCGCAAATCGAAATGATGCTTCGATCCCCGGGAATCATGCTCCCCGAGGGATGCTCCGCCCCCGGAATGATGTTCCACCTCGAAGTCCAGCTTCATGATCCATCAATTTCATGCACACAACTCATATGCGTGGTGTGCATTTATTGATGGGGGACACTTTGTTGGGGTCAAAATTTGTACCCCAATTGACCAGGTCAAAGTCAAGGTCAACCCCAAGCCAGGTGGGCCCACGCCCAGATCAAATGGGCCCACACCCAGGTCGAGTCCGAACATGAAGCGGCCGGCCCTCCTCCATGCCAAAATAAAAAGTCATGTAATAAATAATTTTAATGTAATTTTTTATGCATGAATGTAAGCAAAATGAGCATAAAGCCAAATTTTTGTAAAGCCCATGGTTTATGTGTAAAAAGAAATAGCACATGAGGTATGTGAAGGGCAAAATGCCATTTTGTAAAGCCCAAGAGGCTATATGTAAAGTGTATAGCCTATAAAAGCAAGGATAATGAAAATATCTCAACAACGTTTTCTCTCTCCCAAAAAAGAATCCAGATCTGTGATCTTTTTCCTTCCTCAAGGTTCTAAAACCTTCTTCTTTCTTTTGAATTAAATCAAGAGTTTTATTCTTTCTTTCCAAAACTAAATAGTTTTTCACCACGAACCCACAAAGGGAAGCTTAGATCTTCCATCAGATCTTAAAAAGGAGAGATTTTTAAAATCTCACCCCACTTGTCTTCAAGATCCGGCCAACAAAGGAGGAAGAAGGAGACCCATCTCCAAAGACCCCACTTTAGGGGAAGATCCAAGGCTCAAGGGAGAAGCCCCCTCATCAGCTCCAAAAATACCTTAGGAGTTTAACTCCTAAATACACACACACACACACACACACACACACACATACACAAAATAATAAGTATATTCTTTCTGGGAGTACAACTCCCAGTGAAGGGACCAACTCCCTTTTTGCGTCCAAGCGCCCAAAGCGCTAGCGCCGTTGCGCTCAAAGCGCTAGCGCCTGAGCGCCCACATGCCTGGCACGTAAGGCGCTAGCGTCCTTGCGCCCAAAGCGCTAGTGTCCGAGCGTCCACGTGCCTGGCACGTGAGGAGCTAGCGCCCTTGCGCTCAAAGCGCTAGTGCCCGAGCGTCCACGTGCCTGGCACGTGAGGCGCTAGCGCCCTTGCGCTCAAAGCGCTAGCGCCCAGGTGCCCACGTGCCTGGCACGTGAGGCGCTAGCGCCCTTGCGCTCAAAGCGCTAGCGCCCAGGTGCCCACGTGCCTGGCACGTAAGGCGCTAGCGCCCTTGCGCCCAAAGCTCTAGCACCCGAGCGACCGCGTGCCGTGCACGTGAGGCGCTGGCGCTTTCTCCCACGCATCCTTTGGATGCCTTTTCCCTTATATATGTATATATATATATACACACACACGCATACACACATACTCCACGACATTGTCCCCGTTAGAAAAAAATTCTAACGGGGCGCTGCCCCGCACCCCGCAAAGGGGCTGCTAGCCCCCTTGACTCCCAGCCCGCTATCCGGGTAGCGGGACTCCCGTAAAAACTCTGCGGGGCCCCCGATATATCCAAAACCCTTTCAAAACACAACAATGCATATTGAGTTCGCATGACCAGTTGAACCCGTTAATCAGAGGTTCTCTCGCTCCAAAGACGAGGGGTAATTAACGGCAGCTTAGTCCATGGCTGCCGGAGATTCGGATCCCCACAATCAATAAACCCCAGCCTACCCTAGGCAGAGGAAATCTGTAATGCGCCTGACAAGCGCGCGCATTCCCATCTCAATGGGGTGATGAAAAATACCCTACACGGGGTTCCTTGGCCAAAACAACGGCTCCATTATTATCACAATACACAGGTATTGGATGCTCAATGGATAGAACCACACAAAGTTCAGCTATGAACTTCTTCATCCAGACAGTCTCTTTGGCAGTATCGTTGGTAGCGATGTATTCAGCCTTCATCGTCGAGTATGCTACGGTATCTTGCTTGGAACTCTTCCAACATACCGCCCCTCCATTGAGGGTGAAGACAAAACCCGAGACCGACTTACTATCGTCCTTATCACTCTAGAAGCTCGAATCAGTAAAGGACTCCACTTGGAGTTCACTGTTACTATACACCAAGGACATTTCTTTAGTCCTTCTCAAGTACTTAAGAATATTCTTCACAGCTGTCCAGTGTTTCTCCCTAGGATCTGATTGATACTTACTCACTACACCTAGTGAGTAAGCTGCATCCGGTCTGGTACACAACATCGCATACATGATTGACCCGACTGCCGAAGTATAGGGTATCTCTTGCATGCGAGCCCTCTCCAAATCAGTCTTGGGAGACATCTCTTTGGAGAGAGTGATTCCTGAACAAGCGGGTAAATTACCACGCTTAGAATCTTCCATACTAAACCTCTTTAGTATGGTGTCTATGTACCTGGATTAGGACAATCCCAACATCCGTTTAGATCTATCTCTATAGATCTTTATCCCCAGGATGTAGGAGGCATCACCTAGATCTTTCATGGAGAACTTATGTGATAAGAAGAGCTTGACCGAGTGTAGCATAGGAACATCATTTCCTATCAAGAGTATGTCATCCACGTACAATACGAGGAAGACAACCTTACTCTCTACAATCTTCTTGTATATACATGGTTCATTTATATTTTTTATGAAGTCAAACTCTTTGACAGCTTCATCGAAACAGATGTTCCAGCTCCGCGATGCCTCTTTTAAACCGTAGATTGATTTAAGCAGCTTGCACATGCTTCCTCTGCTCCCACTGTCTACGAAGCTCTCTGGCTGTGTCATGTACACGCTCTCTTCTAAATCACCATTTAGAAAAACGGTCTTGACGTCCATCTGCCAGATTTCATAGTCATGGTATGCAGCAATGTCAAGTAGGATCCTAATGGACTTAAGCATAGCGATAGGAGAAAGGTTTCATCATAGTCGACACCTGGTCGTTGACGAAAACCTTTTGCTACAAGTCTAGCTTTGAAGGTCTCAACCTTTCAATCTACACCAAATTTCTTCTTAAAGATCCACTTGATCCCGATGGGTTTTTACCCTTTCAAGAGCAACTTCCAAAGTCCATACTTTATTGGTATACATGGATTCCATCTCAGATCGCATAGCATCCATCCATTTCACAGAGTCTCCACTTGTGATGGCCTGCTCGAAACTAGCCGTGTCATCATCTGCCATGATGCAATCCTCGTTCCCACCGTCTATGAGAAAACCGTAGTATCTCTCAGGTGGATGAGGAACCCTACTAGATCTGCGGAGTGGCTGAGGTTCGTCGGGGTTATTGAATCTTCTGGTTCTACCAAATCGTCAGTTATAGTTTGTGTTGCTGGAACTTCTTCCAGTTCTATCTCATTACCACTAATTTCTTTCATAAGAAATTCCTTTTCTAAAAAGGTGGCATTCTGAGAAACAAACACCTTTTGTTTCTCAGTGTGGTTGTTTCTCAGTGTGGTAGAAGATATACCCTCGCGAATGTTTAGGATATCCAACAAACTTGCACAGAACTGACCTTGTCTCGAGCTTGTTCGGATTTTGCCTTTTAACATAGGCCGGACAACCCCATATCTTAACTCGTTTAAGAGATGGTCTCTTTTCATTCCATATCTCATATGGAGTGGTAGTCACAGATTTGGTCGGAACTCTATTCAATAGGTATGTAGCTATCTCAAGTGCATAACCCCAAAAGGAAATAGGCACCTCAGCATTACTCATCATAGAGCACACCATATCTAATAGGGTGCGATTCCTCCGCTCCGATATACCGTTGTACTGTGGTGTATACAGAGGAGTAAGCTGAGAAAGAATCCCATTCTCTTTTAAGTAGTCTCTGAATTCCGTGATCAAGTATTCTCCCCACCGATCAGATCGAAGGATTTTAATACTTTTACCCGTCTGGTTCTCAACTTCATACTTATATTTCTTAAATTTTTCAAAAGATTCAGATTTGTGTTTCATCAGGAACACATGTCCGTATCTTGAGAGATCATCGGTGAATGTAATAAAATACGAGGAACCATTCCTGGCATGTGTAGATATAGGACCGCATACATCACTATGTATCAGTCCCAAGAGTTCAGTAGCTCTTTATCCGTGTCCAGTAAACGGAATTTTGGTCATCTTGCCTTTGAGACATGACTGCCAAATTTCATAAGATGTAAATTCGAACGGATTCAAATATCCATCCTTATGCAACTTAGCTAGTCTTGTCGCATTGATATGACCCAGTCTACAATACCACAAGAAGGCTTCATTCATTTCTGAAATGTTCCTCTTGTGTGTGTTCTGTATACTTAGAACTATTTTGTGATTTAGAACATATATACCGTTATACAACGTACCATACCCAATCAACACTTGATTTAGGAAAATATTCATAATATTTTTTGGTACGAAATAACATTCGCTCAGAATCATTGTGTTACCACTTGGTAATACAAGGTGATATTCGCCAGCTACTTTGGCTGCAACAATTGCACCATTTCCTTCTCTGAGGGATATATCACCCTTTCCTAGTTCTCTACCTTTACTTAACCCATGTAACAAATTACATACGTGTGATCCTGATCCGGTATCCAATACCCAGGATGTAAAGCAAATTGAGAAACAGTTCTCGGTAACGAACACGCCCGAAGAAGATGCATCAGCATACTCCTTCTTCGTTTTGGGTGGCGTGGGAATCCGGGTATTCTACCATTCCTTGCTCAGACTTTTAACAGTTATAAGATAGAGCGGAACCTAGCCCAGTATAATAAGTGGGTTCGGTCAATACATCCATATTAGTATCTTGATTAAGGCGTGTCATTGGTCGCTACCAGGAGAGAGAGAAGGATAATCACTTTTGCGTGCGCTCTTTGCAAGATTAGATTGTATTGGAGTCAAAAATTACACCCCGGTTGACCAAGTCAAAGTCAAAGTCAACCCCAAGTAAGCAAGCCCAAGCCCAGATCAAATGGGCCCATGCCTAAGTCAAGCCCCGCGGTCGGCCTCCCCATGCCAAAATAAAATCATGTAATAAATAATTTTGATGTAATTTTTTATGCATGAATGTAAGAAAAATGGGCATAAAGTCAAATTTTTGTAAAGCCCAAGGCTCATGTGCAAAAGAAATGAGCACATGAGGCATGAGATGGGCAAAATGCCATTTTGTAAAGCCCAAGGGGCTATATGTAAATTTGTAAGCCTATATAAGGTAACATGATAATGAAATAAAAGACAATAATTCATTCCCCATCAAATCTTTAGGGTCTGTGCCTCCATCCTCAATCTCTCAAGTTTTTCTTCTTCCCTTTTCATTTTCCAATTAAATCAAGAGCTTAGCTCTTTTTTCTAAACTAAATAAAGTTTTACCATAAACCTACCGAAAGAGAATTTAACTCTTACATCCGATCAAAAAAAAAGAGGGATAGATTTGAGAAAGGGAGAAGAAGGGAAACCCACCTCCTAAGACTTCATCAAGAGAAAAAAATGGTCTCTTTTTTTATCATCCAAGATCTAAATCTAGGAGTTTCAAGAGAACTCATTTTGGGTTTCTTCTCAAAAGAGAAAGGAGGAAATCTTTTGGAGTTTAACTCCATACTAAAAACTTTTTTTAGGCAGTTTAATTCCAAGTAAAATTGTTTTAGGAGTTTAATTTCGAGTAAAATTGTTTTGGGAGTTTAACTCCAAATAAAATCTTATGGAGTTTAACTCCAACAAAAAAAAAATTAAAAAATGGGTCTTTGGGAGATCCTGTTCCCTCTCACGTGAAGGAGAGGGGAGCTCCCACTAAGTGGGAGCTTTCCCTCCTTCTCACGTGAGGGGGAGGCTCCCACTAAGTGGAAGCCCCTGCTCCCTTTCACGTGAGGAAGAGAGAACTCCCACTAAGTGGGAGCTTTCTCCCCTCTCATGTGAGGGGGAGGCTCCCATTTAGTGGAGTTTAACTCCACAACAAATAAAATTCTTTTTGGAATTGAAATCCATTTAAAATTCTTTTGGCGTTTAACTCTGCAACAAAATTTCTTTTGGAGTTTAACTTCACAATAAAATTATTTTTGTGGAGTTTAACTCCACATTAAATCTTTTTAGGAGATGAACTCCATTTAAAATTCTTTTGGAGTTTATCTCCACAATAAAAATCTTTTGGAGTTTAACTCCATACAAATGTTTTTGGAGTCTAACGAATTAAAAAAATCTTTTGGAGCCCCCTTACTCCCTCTCATGTGAGGGGGAGGCTCCTATTTTGGGTTGCTCCTTCTCATGTGAGGGGGAGGCTTCCATTTTGGGAGCATCTTTCTTCCTCTCATGTGAGGGGGAGGCTCCAATTTTGGGTTTCTCCCTCTCATGTGAGTGGAAGGCTCTCATTTTGGGAGCCCCTTTCTCCCTCTCATATGAAGGGGAGGCTCCCATCTTGGGAGCCCCCTTGCTCCATCTCACGTGAGAGAGGGAAGCACCCACTCTGTAAAGGCTTCTTTTTAGAAATCAAAAAAAAAAAAAGCTTTTGTCTTTGGAGTTCAACTCCACAATAAAAATTCTTTTGATGTTTAACTCCATTATAAAATTCTTTTCTGGAGTTTAACTCCATTTAAAATTCTTTTGGACTTTAACTCCATAATAAAAATTCTTTCGGAGTTCAACTCCACAATAAAAATTCTTTCGGAGTTTAACTCCATTTAAATTCTTTTGGAGTTTAATTCCACAATAAAAATGTTTTTAGGAATTTAACTCCATTTAAAACTCTTTTGGAGTTTAACTCCACAACAAAAATTCTTTTGGAGTTTAACTCCATATACAAACTTTTGGGAGTTTTACTCCAAATAAAATTGTTTTGGGAATCTAACTCCAAATAAAATGTTTTGGAGTCTAACTACTGAAAAAAATTAATAATAATAATAATAATAATAATAATAATAATAATAATAATAATTAATTTGATTTTGGAGCCCCCTCACGTGAGGGGGAGGCTCCCACAATTGAGAGCCCCTGCTCCCTTTCACGTGAGGGAGAGGGAGCTCCCATCAAATGGGAGCTTTTCCCCCTCACGTGAGGGGGAGGCTCCCACTTAGTGGGAGCCTCTTTCCCACCTCACGTGAGTGGGGGCTTTCTCTCTCTCTCTCTAAATTTTTATTTATTTATTTAAAAAAAGAGAAATAAATAAAAATAAAATATAAATAATAATTTATTTTAGAAAAAATGTTTTTTTGAATAAAATAGAGTTTAACTCCATATATAAACTTTTCGTAGTTTAACCACAAATAAATTTGTTTTTGGAGTTTAACTCCAAACAAAATCTTTTGGAGTTTAACTCCATATAAAAAAAATATTTATAAAAAATATTTTTTTTAATTTTTTTTATAATAATAATAAAAATTTCACAAATGGAACAAAATAATGAACACGTCCCTATTGTTATGTAAAAAAACACACACCAATACATCACATTGAGTTCGCATGACTGGTTTTACCCGTCAATTGGAGCTTCTCTCGCTCCAAAAGCGAGGGGTAAGTAACAGCAGCTTAGTCCGCGGCTGCCGGAGATTCGGATTCTCATAATCAATAAACCCCGGCCTGCCCTAGGCAGGGGGAATCTGTACATGCCTGACAAGCACGTGCATTCCTATTTCAATGGGGTGACGAAAAACACCATACAGATTGGTTATTATTTTATCTAATCAGGATGGCATCCACTGTTTTTATCAAATTTTCCTTCAAAGCCTAAAAGGTAAAATTAGTCGGGATTAATTGTAGCTTACAAGTTCGCCAATCGTTCGGCCAGGCAGGTATTGATACTCCGAAGGAGTCTCCCCATGTTTTCGCATGGAACTAATTAAATAACCCCGTTTCCGCAGGGGCATAACCCCGTTAACACCTTTCTTAGACACCTACTCGATCAGCTAATTGTAAAGTGGAAAACTCTTTCAGGAGTAACTCTTACTCGCAGTGGGTATCAGGATCCAACTATCATATAGAAGGAATGCAATCTCATTGCAAATTTCAACACTTGAAATTCCCAATATTGTTTTTACCCCTAACGTCCTATGACCTTGACGAAGGCCAACAAACCATAGGCCGTTAATCAAGTTCAACCCGTTCATTTCTTGATTGAATTAAACCCATCCGCACGACCCTTGACGAAGGCCAACAAAGTCGCACGACTACCCTAATCTAATCGCATCACATGCTGCAGATAAGAACTAATCAGCTACTGCACACTACGCCTGGACGAAGGCCAACAAACGTAGCACGAATACTGAATAGCACATATCTGAAATGATGGAGAGATACGGCTGGTTTTTAAGAAAACCTTTAACGTAATGAACTTGATATCGTTGTAGAATCTAGTGATTTGAAAAGGAGTGTTTTTTTGTAGCTTTTACTAGTTTCGCTAAAGAGGTCACTCCTGGTGAAGGGATCTCGGCTTTTTCCTCATCGAATGAGGTGCTGGATATTCATCAAGGAATACCACTATGCAAAACAAGAACCAGAGAAGCTATTAAAACAAAACCGAGTGGGTTGTAGCATTTGCTAGTTTTGCTAAAGAGGTCACTCCCGGTGAAGGGATCTCGGCTCTTTCCTCATCGATTCTACAACATTTTTAGGTTTTTCATCTTTTCATTAATCTCATTAATGAAAATCAAGAACTAGATCTACCTTTTTAAAATTTCGATTCTACAACATTTTTAGGTTTCTTTTCTTTTTATTAATCTCATTAATGAAGTCCCATCATTTATATTTCCCTAAACATCACAGAACAAGAAAAGAAAATAGAACGTACGCTTATGCCATCCGCATTCGCCACGGGGCCCGTCATGCACTGTTAGGTTACTTAACTAACGGCAAAGCGGGGGCTGGACTAGCGCGGGTGCAAAACATATGCAACGTTTATTATATATATCATATATATATAGCATTCGTCTCACGCAGTTATATGATCACATCACAGAACCAAGCAGCAGAAGTCAACATATGAAATATTGGATATAGGAGGTCCGTGTTTTAAATTCAGCCAGTAATGAAAAACACGGATTCCACGGTCATGATGAATAGCCAAACCCACATCCCTAGACCCCTACGAGAGCGGCAAGCAACTCTGCCAATTCTAGAGTTACGAGACCTGGTCTCGACTCCTCGAGATGGTCTCCCACTGGACTCCAGAACCCGGTTACCTATGCTCCCCGTCTTGGGTCTATCCTAATGCGGAAAAGTAAATAATATACATCAATGGTGACATCATCCTCAAACTGGAAGTGTCCCAATAAAAGAATATTACATATAAATTTTTACATGAATGAAAATTAAAAAACTCCCATCTCACACAAAAAAAACCCGGCTATTCATTCACGATGATCCAATATAACATATCACAGCAACACATAACATCATATGTCATCAACGTAAGTAAATATGTGTATCCTAAATTCCATTGACATGTAGCAACGAGATTTGGGATACCCCATATATTATACTTACGGTCGCAGAAAAGAAATGAAAAACTACAATAATTAGAATCCATATTTCCTTAGACATCATAAACCCGGAATATCTCATATGCCGAATTTCATGCCTAACCTATAAACCTTGCATTTTAGTCTCATATCGAAAACACTTTTCAATAACTTAGTCGGTAATTCAACAAGATTCCCGACTACCCGATCGAATACTCGTCGGAAACTTTAGTAGATGGTCGCACCCCCGATGCCATCGACCAAGTGCACTTAGGCGGAACACCGTGGCCGCGAGCACCCGAGTGGATGCTTTTGGCAACGAGGTTCTCCTAAAGTCACTTGGTCGGGGCTATGGGGCGTGGCTACCTAGTAAAGTTATCTGGAAAGTATTTGCGTACGATATGCGATTGCGACGGAGTTTCGATCCGATTCGAAACTTCGTGGCAATCGATCAATAGAGACTAACATGCTAGATTTACAAACAAACTAGTTTTCACAAAACTAATTTAATGTGGATTCCAACTACTGTATCACATATCAACCTTAAACCCGAAACGATGTAAACATTACGACTACGAAACACTCTGAATAACCCCAATAGAAAAGTTAACATCACATGCAAACTGGGCTAATCAAATATAAACATGAAACCATAAACCCAACACATCAGAACACAAAAAAATTCGAACCCAAAATCTTGTAGTAGGACCGGCGAGGCCAGCCAAATTGCTAGTCTCGCCGGGTCAATTTTGTCATTTTGGTCTCGAATTTCTATGGTGTTTTTGTTATATCTCATACAACATTCTGCAATTATTTAAATAATTTTCAGAGTCCATTTTAAAATCGACAGAAACTTGATGTTTTGGGTTTCCGTTTCAGAGTTGTTTCGTTTCCGTAGTTTTACAAATATCATCTAATATTCTAGTTTTGGCTTTGATACCATGAAAATCAGGCAGCCACCCCATCCAATGGGATCGCCGTGGCACCAACGGGTCCTTCAGCAACTACTTTTTATGCATACCCCTCGCGAGGACTACAACCCACCGGAACACCTTCCGGTCTCAGGACACCTTAGGGGTAAAAGCCTTTGCTTCGTCACACTGTCACATAGTGAGAACCCCCATAGATCGACATCTAATGCCTAGTAGCTCTGATACCATGAAAGTGTATGTTAGCACCACCACTGGGTTTTACCAGATGGCATACTATCATGTCGAGCAAGAAAGTTCTCTATATATATGTCCAAGCATCCACTTTATCATACAACAATGGCCTCTAGGGCATACATATTCCTAACAGTCCTTACGTTTTTTGGGCAAATGTTGGGTAAGAGCATCGCTCACATTGCTCGCTGAGAAAACCTTTTTAGGTACTTGAGTTTTCCTTTTTCCAGTGCATAAGTCTTTTAGAATTTTCGCATAGGATGGAACTTGTTGGATAACATCTAAGAGAGGAATATTTATGTTAACTTGCTTAAACATTTCCACAATCTTCTCCATTTGTGGACTTGGTTTGTTGGGCCTCAACCAGTTTGGAAAAGGAGCTTTATCAACAGGGATTGGGTCCAACACTTGTGGAGAAGTTTGTGGGGATGGAATGGATAGGATGGTCTTAGATGCTAATTCATTCAAGAAACTGGGCTAATAGTTCGAGCCTAGTGAAGAACGGAGAATAGGCTCAGAAGAAGATGGTGGACTAGACGAAGTAGGAATAAAAGTAATAGTCGGGGTTTCAACTGAATCATTAACTTGTTCACCAACATGGTTATTCAACACTCTTCCCGATCTCAACGTAGTTACGACACTCACGTTATGATTTTGTTGGTTAAGAACGATGTTAGTGCTTTGTGAGTGGCCGAGATTTGTTAAAGGTTGCAATGGAAGTTTCCCTTTCTCTCTCTCACTCATCGCGGCATTTAACTGTGCAATTTATGTTTCAATAGATTTTATGCTTTCACAGTGTGAAGCAGTGTGTTGCACTAGCGTTTGGATGGAAGGCGTTAAATTGGCCGACGTTTGTGCGGATTGTTTAATAAAAATTTCTAAGCTTCTTTCGAGTGCAAAGATTTTATCGGTGCCGGCCGTTGGAATAGTAGTCTGTGGTTGGAAAGAATTATTATGAGGGGTAAAGTTGTTGGCCGGATTTTGGAAAGATTGCGGTTGAAAGGGCGGCTGAATTTATTGTGGTGGCTGTTGTTGCTGTGGAGGAAACCTTTGATAGTTATTTTGGCTTGGGAACTGAATTTGAGTTTGAGTTTAGTTTTGATTCCAAGAAAAATTAGGATGATTCCTCCATCCCTGATTATATATGGAGGAATAAGGATCGTTTCTAGGTCGTTGCTGAAAAGAAACATTAGTTTGTTCTTAACCTTGAGACGGAGGATTCAAAGGACATTCTTCCATCAAGTATGATGAGTCAAAACAGCAACCACACATGGTTTTGGGGAGCGTAA